>NW_026847660.1:60953567-61027513 GCF_025583915.1 Anolis sagrei ordinatus | reverse complement strand
TGTGTGGGGCTTGACGAATGCAAGGCTGGGGTTAAAATTGCTGGAAGAAACATAAACAACCTTAGATATGCAGATGATACCACTTTGATGGCCGAAAGCGAGGAGAAGCTGAGGAGCCTGCGAATCAAGGTAAAAGAAGAAAGCGCAAAAGCTGGGTTGCAGCTAAACATAAAAAAACCCAAGATTATGGCAACAAGAATGATTGACAACTGGGAAACAGAGGGGGGAAACGTGGAGGCCAGGACACAGTTTGTATTTCTAGGTGCAAAGATTAGTGCAGACGCAGACTGCAGCCAGGAAATGAGAAGATGTTTACTTCTCGGGAGGAGAGCAATGGCCAATCTCGATAAAATAGTGAAGAGTAGACACATCACACTGGCAACCAAGATCCGCATAGTAAAAGCAATGGTATTCCCCATAGTCACCTATGGACTACGGGGAATACCATAGGTAACTACAGGGAAAGCTGAGCGAAAGGAAGGCTGAGCCAAGGAAGATAGATGCTTTTGAACTGTGGTGTTGGAGGAAAGTTGAGAGTGCCTTGGACCACGAGAAGATCCAACCTGTTCATACTTCAGGAAATAAAGCCTGACTGCTCACTGGAGGGAAGAATAGTAGAGGCAAAGATGAAGTACTTTGGCCACATCATGAGAAGACAGGAAAACTTGAAGAGAATTATGCTGGGGAAAATGGAAGGAAAAAAGAAGAAGGGCCGACCAAGGGCAAGATGGATGGATGGTATCCTTGAAGTGACTGGCTTGACCTTGAAGGAGCTGGAGGTGGTGACGGCCGACAGGGAGGGCTGGCGTGGGATGGTCCATGAGGTCACGAAGAGTTGGAAGCGACTGAACGAATAAACAACAGCAACCAAATATTAGGCCTGGTTCTGCCCTCTGGCCATACCCTCTTCCTCCCTGTGACATACCTTGAGGTATTTAAAGACTGCACCAAGCTGAACATGCCTACTTGCATTCTTCACCCGAACCCATCAAAGAAGGTATTACCCTCCGTTTACATGACAGTGCACCTAACTGTTGCAGCAACCTTCTTGTGATACTACGAGATGTAATAGGGCACGATCCCAATGGGCCTGTAATACATCATGATGTCAAACATAGAGGCAACTGAACTATAGCTAAGTAGATGGAGAGAAAAGAATTAAGCATATGAGTTTTCCTACTGAAGACAATTAGGATAATATACACAAGAGAATCATAGAATCAGAGTTGGAAGAGACCTCATGGGCCATCCAGTCCAACCCCTGCTAAGAAGCAGGAAAATTGCATTCAAAGCACCCCATGACCTTCTGGCAAACAAACTAGTCCAATGTGGGCTAGGCAAAACTACGGTGAGGTGGATCTGTAATTGGTTAAATGGACAAACCCAGAGAGTGCTCACCAATGCTTCCTCTTCATCCTGGAAAGAAGTGACGTCCTGGGCCCGGTCCTGTTCAACATCTTTATAAATGACTTAGATGAAGGGTTAGAAGGCATGATCATCAAGTTTGCAGACGACACCAAATTGGGAGGGATAGCCAATACTCCAGAAGACAGGAGCAGGATTCAAAACAATCTTGACAGATTAGAGAGATGGGCCAAAACTAACAAAATGAAGTTCAACAGTGACAAATGCAAGATACTCCACTTTGGCAGGAAAAACGAAATGCAAAGATACAGAATGGGGACGCCTGGCTTGAGAGCAGTACGTGTGAAAAAGATCTTGGAGTCCTCGTGGACAACAAGTTAAACATGAGCCAACAATGTGATGTGGCGGCAAAAAAAGCCAATGGGATTTTGGCCTTCATCAATAGGAGCATAGTGTCTAAATCTAGGGAAGTAATGCTACCCCTCTGTTCTGCCTTGGTTAGACCACACCTGGAATATTGTGTCCAATTCTGGGCACCACAATTGAAGAGAGATATTGACAAGCTGGAAAGTGTTCAGAGGTGGACGACTAAAATGATCAAGGGTCTGGAGAACAAGCCCTATGAGGAGCGGCTTAAGGAGCTGGGCATGTTTAGCCTGAAGAAGAGAAGGCTGAGAGTAGCCATGATAGCCATGTATAAATATGTGAGAGGAAGCCACAGGGAGGAGGGAGCAAGCTTGTTTTCTGCTTCCCTGGAGACTAGGACACAGAACAATGGCTTCAAACTACAAGAAAGGAGATTCCATCTGAACATGAGGAAGAACTTCCTGACTGTGAGAGCGGTTCAGCAGTGGAACTCTCTGCCCCGGAGTGTGGTGGAGGCTTCTTCTTTGGAAGCTTTTAAACAGAGGCTGGATGGCCATCTGTCAGGGGATTTGAATGCAATATTCCTGCGTTGGACTGGATGGCCCATGAGGTCTCTTCCAACTCTTTGATTCTATGAGATGTTGATGTGGAATGTGTCCAGAGGAGGGCGACTCAAATGCCAGGCATGTAGTGGGGGGGGGGGGGGGGGGGGCTTGGGGAGCTTCAGCCCCCCCCCCCCGAAATTCTCATGGTGGTTCGCGAAAAGGCCTTACTGGTACATTATTTAAACTGTTATGTTTATTCATATCATGATCTGATCACCATGCTCAATATATCCCATATGCATGGGGTATTGGGGTAACGATACAAAAGGTTTGCTAGGGTAGACCCTCTTTCACTCAGACTCAGCCCCCCCCCCCAATCAAAATCCTGGCTATGGGCCTGAGTCTGGCCATCTTGAAGCAACCAAGTTGATTGGGGGGGGGGGGGGCTGAGTCTGAGTGAAAGAGGGTCTACCCTAGCAAACCTTTTGTAAAGACCCTCTTTCACTCAGACTCAGCCCCCCCCCCCCCCGAATCAAACTCAGCTCCCCCCGAAACATAATCCCTGGCTACGGGCCTGTCTCTGTCTTTTGATTCGATTTTGATTCGGGGGGGGGGGGGCTGAGTTTGTTTCGGGGGGGCTGAGTCCTGAGTGAAAGAGGGTCTACCCTAGCAACCCTTTTGTATCGTTACCCCAATACCCCCATGCATATGGGATATATTGAGTATGGTGATCAGATCATGATATGAATAAACATAACAGTTTAATGCACCAGTAAGGCCTTTTCGCAACCACCATCAGAATTTGGGGGGGGGGGACCCCCCAAGCCCCCCCCCCCCCGGCTACATGCCTGTCAGGAGAAGAGGTTACTTTTGGTACACACGCCAGGGTCTTCAGGCACGCCTCCGGAACCAAAGCGGGCCAGGCAAGGGAGCAAGTGTGGCAAGTGTAGTTACTGGGATGTATAGTTCACCTACAATCAAAGAGCATTCTGAACTCCACCAATGATGGAATTGAACCAAATATGGCACACAGAATTCCCACGACGAACAGAAAATATATATCAATGATTGGTTGGGGGGGGGGCGCCAAAATACTGTTTGCTTACCTTTGAAAATTACCTAGGGCCGCCTCTGGCTATGGGCCTGTCTGGGGCAGAGAGTTCCACTTATGAACGGCTCTCAGTCAGGAATAAATGTTATTATTATTATTATTTGGGTTACTTCTACCCCGCCCTTCTCACCCCGAAGGGGACTCAGGGCGGCTTACAGAAACAAGGCACAATTCGATGCTCGCAACACATAACAGTAATAAAACAAAATAGCATAAATTAGCAATCAAACCACAATTCTACATTATACCATAAAGCAATAAAACCAATAAGACCAATAAAACCAATACAAACCCATACAAACCAATTTCTCCTTATTGAGGGTCAGCATCCGCTATCTCATAGTTCAATTTCCAATTCCACAATTGTCAGTCCTGTCAGTCTATCCATCTGGTTGTCCATACCTAGTTGTCAGATTGCCCAAAGGCCTGGTCCCACAACCACGTCTTTACCTTCCTCCTGAAGGAGAGGAGGGATGTTGATGCCCTAATTTCCCCCGGGAGTGAGTTCCACAGGTGAGGGGCCACCACTGAGAAGGCCCTGCTCCTCGTCCCCACCAGCCTCACTTGTGATAGCGGTGGGGTCGAGAGCAGGGCCTCCCCAGATGATCTCAAATTCCGGGGTGGGACGTAGAGGGAGATACGTTCGGACAGATACACTGGACCGGAACCGTACAGGTTTTTGTAGGCCACACAGCCAGGGAGATATGTTCGGACAGATACGCTGGACCGGAACTGTACAGGGTTTTGTAGGTCAAGACCAGCACCTTGAATTGGGCTCGGAACTGAACCGGCAGCCAGTGGAGCTGACACAGCAGAGGGGTGGTGTGCTCTCTGTATGTCGCCCCAGTGAGCAGCCTGGCTGCCGCTCGCTGGACCAGTTGAAGTTTCCGAACCGTCTTCAAGGGCAACCCCACGTAGAGTGCGTTGCAGTAGTCTATCCGGGATGAAACAAGAGCGTGGACCACTGTGGCCAGATCAGACTTCCCAAGGTACGGGCGCAACTGTTAACCTGCACTGGGCATCTTCACTTCAGGCAGTGTATGCAAAATACACAGAAAGAGTGAAAAGAAAAGACTGGGCTGCTCTCTCTTTAACTGGAAGGACAATGTAATGGGGCCAAAGGATGCAACAAGTAGAAATCAGCATGCAACAAGTGGAAGAATTCAGAAACAGGGGCTGGAAGGAGACATAGACACCAAAGCGAAGGCAGAAAGAATCAACAGCTGTCACAGGACCAGAAAGAAGAAGATTCCTCCCTCAAAGCAACCAGTGGTTCCTTTTTTCCCTGCACGCTTGGAGGGAAGGTGGCCAATCCTCCTCGGGGGTGATCAAAGCAGCCCAGGCCTTGCCTCAGAGTTTGCCCTGGCTCTTCCAGCCCCGCACGCTGGAAAGTTTTGCAAAGCATTCCTCACTCTTTTGGGGGAAGACGCCACCAGCACAATGGGCGCGAGACCAAGCAGACCCACCTTGGCATCGCCTTTACAAAGTTGAAAGAACAGCTATACGAGGCGTGCATTGCATTACCGGGTGGGCGCAGAAGTCCTGGCTCCGTCCTTCCTCCTTAAATCCGGGGAAGTGCCCACATTCGATTCCTCTACCCCTCCCTCCCTCCCCTCAGTACACGCGCGCGCGCCGCATTCCCTCTCTTCTAGGAGAAAGGGAGCGCGCGCCCGCCACCGCCGCCCCTGATTGGCAGAGCCGGGCAAGCCCCTCAGAGCTCGTTGCTTAAGGCCAGGGGCGAGGGGCGGGCGGAGGGGGGAGGGGAGGGGGAGGAAAAGAGAGAGAGGGAGGAGGAGGAGGAGGAGGAAGGCTGGCTCCACCCTGGTTTATGATGCAATGTGGAGAGGGCACCCAAGCTCCGGCCGGGAAGGGAAGTTTGCACGCCCCTCACGAAGCGCAAGGAAAAGGAAGGGAAGGGGGGCAAGTTGAGAACCACCCTTTCCCCGAGCGCGCGCACACACACACACTCTCTCTCTCTTTGCTCCCGAGAAGGCACGCGCCTGGCGTCCTCTCGCGAGCTGCAGAAACAACTCCCAAAGTTCGTCCCGTGCAAACTGCGCGCGAGGAGGGAAAGGGCCACGACGCCCTGCGCGCGCGCGCCCCTTCTGCTTCCTGTCAAGCCCCTCCACGACGGGTGCCTTACCTGCAAAGTCAGTCAGTCAGTCGGAGTGAGCGAGGGAGTGAGTGGCGCGCTCGGCTCCCGCTCCTCCTCCTCCTCGTGGCCTCCCTTTCCGCCTCCCTCTCCTGAGCTGATTAAGTTTCTCGCAGCCTGGACTTGGCAGCGCGAGGGGAAGGAAGGGCGCCTGCCCTCTCCGGGAACTCTTTCCTGGGGAAACGAAGGGGAAGGAGACGGAGGGAACCGTCTGGTCTGGCGCCCCTCCTCAAGGAAGGTTCCGCCTGGGAAGCCTCGCGCCAGCTGACTCGCCCACCCCTCTCTCTCTCTCTCTCTCCTCAGGCGATGCCCCCTCCCCCTCCGGGGCGCGCTAGCCCCGCCCACGGCCCCTCCCTCTCTCCCTCTGCCGCTCGCGCACGCAGTCGCAGCTCGCGCCGGAGCCGAGGCCAAGTTTGGCTCGGGATTCAGACTCGCTCGGGAAGTCCCTCAGACGTCGGGAAAAGAGGGCCTGGGTCCCCCAAGGGGCATGGCGGAGTGGCTTCTGAGGAAATATGCCTATCCGCAGCGGGGCTCTTTCCAACTTTCCCCGCCCCTTTTCCGCCAGGGGAAAGGTCTACACCGCCCTAGGTCTATACCTCAATACAACACCGCCTGAGCTCTGCGAGTGCAGCATTTTCCCGAATGAAGCAGAGAGTATTGTTGAAGGCTTTCATGGCCGGAATCATTGGGTTGTTGTAGGTTTTTTCGGGCTGTATGGCCATCATTCTCTCCTGACGTTTCGCCTGCATCTATGGCAAGCATCCTCAGAGGCAAGCCTGTAGCGAGGGGATGGTTTCAGGGGTTCAACCCCCCCCCCCCCCGAAATGTTTCAGATTTTTTAAAAAACCTGGTTTACTCATGAATTTTAACTGGTTAACCAAATCCCCATGCTAAGTCTATGAGATGCAAAAAATTAAGAGTCCCTCCAGAACTGCAAGCACTATCTCAAGCAAATATTGACAATTTATTCACACTGTCATTACTTGCAGCAATAGCCGATGTAGTGAAGCAACCAAGTTGGGGGGGGGGGTTGAATGCTCTCATTAAGGAGGCCAGACTTGGTGGAGGTGGTTGACAGGGGCGGAGCTGCAGGCTATGGAAGGCTGCTCTGCCCCCTGCTGTGCTCTTTGCTTCAGCGTGAGCTAGGAGGCAGGTTTCAGACCCCCCCCACCACACACACAAATATCCCCCCCCCCCGCAAATTTTCAACACTCCCCCGCAAAATTTTCAACCCCTCCCGAATTTTTTTTCTGGCTACGGCCCTGCTCAGAGGTAGTGAGGTCTATTGGAACTAGGAAAATATATCTGTGGAATGACCAGGGAGAGACAAAAAACTTTTGTCTGCTGGAGCTAGGTGTGAATGTTTCAACTGACTACCTTGATTAGCATTTGATGACCTGGAAGTGCCTCAGCAATCTTTTGTTGAGAGGTGATTAGATGTCCTTGTTTGTTTCCTCTCTGTTGTTGTGCTGTTGCAATTTTAGAGTTTTTTAATACAGGTAGCCAGATTTTTTGGAGCCCCCGGTGGCGCAGTGGGTTAAAGCAGTGAGCTGCTGAGCTTGTTGATCGAAAGGTTGCAGGTTCGATTCCGGTGCGGCGTGAGCTTCCGCTGTCAGCCCTAGCTTCTGCCAACCTAGCAGTTCGAAAACATGCAAATGTGAGTAGATCAATAGGTACCGCTCCGGCGGGAAGGTAACGGCGCTCCATGCAGTCACGCCGGCCACATGACCTTGGAGGTGTCTACGGACAACGCTGGCTCTTCGGCTTAGAAATGGAGATGAGCACCACCCCCAGAGTCAGACATGACTGGACTTAATGTCAGGGGACCTCTTCCTTCTGCAGGAGTCTACCGTGTACCATGCAGCTGTGGACAAGTCTACATAGGGACCACCAAACGCAGCATTGCCCAAACACGAATCAAGGCACATGAAAGGCACTGCAGACTACTTCAACCAGAGAAGTCAGCCATAGCAGAGCACCTGATGAACCAACCTGGACACAGCATAGTATTTGAGAACACAGAAATGCTGGACCACTCTCACAACCACCATGTCAGGCTACACAGAGAAGCCATTGAAATCACAAGCATGTGGACAATTTCAACAGAAAGGAGGAAACCATGAAAATGAACAAAATCTGGCTACCAGTATTAAAAAACCTCTAAAATTGCAACAGCACAACAACAGAGAGGAAGCAGGCAGGGACATCTAATCACCTCTCAACAAAAGATTGCTCCAGGCACTGCCAGGCCATCAAATGCTAATCAAGGTGGTCAGTTGAAACATTCACACCTAGCTCCAGCAGACAAGAGTCCTTTGTCCCACCCTGGTCATTTCACAGATATATAAACCCTTTCCCTAGTTCCAACAGACCTCACTACCTCTGAGGATGCTTGCCATAGATGCAGGCCAAATGTCAGGAGAGAAAGCCCAAAAAAACCTACAACAACTCGAAGCAGAGAGTGTTTGAGGACCGGGACATCCGTAGGGATACCAAGGTCCTTGTCAATAAAGCTATTGTCCTTCCAACCCTGCTGTATTCCTGCAAAACGTGGACTGTCTACAGACGTCTCCTGGAACGATTCCATCAGCGCTGCTTCCGGAAAATCCTGCAAATCTCTTTGGCGACAAACGTCAGCGTCAGCATTGAAGCAATGGTCCTCCACCATCAACTCCACTGGACCGGCCACGTTGTCTGGATGCATAACCACCGTCTCCCAAAGCAGTTGCTCTACTCCGAACTCAAGAACAGAAACGCAATGTTGGTGGACAGGAAAAGAGATTTAAAGATGGGCTCAAAGCCAACCTTAAAAACTCTGGCATAGACACTGAGAACTGGGAAGCCCTGGCCCTTGAGCACTCCAGCTGGAGGTCAGCTGTGACCAGCAGTGCTGTAGAATTTGAAGAGGCACGAATGGAGGGCGAAAGAGAGAAACGTGCCAAGGCGCATCAAGCCAACCCCAACCAGGACCGCCTTCCACCTGGAAGCCAATGCCCTCACTGGGAGAAGATGCAGGTCAAGAATAGGGCTCCACAGCCACCTACGGATCCACGAGAATACTGATCAAGGAAGACTATCCTATTCGTCCAACGAGGGATCGCCTAACAACATAACAAACAGCATACCTCAGGCATGGGCAAATTTCGGCCCTCCTCCAGGTGCTTTGGACCAACTCCCACCATTCCTGTCAAGGCTGTGAGAAGAAGTTGGCAACGAGATGGTAAATGAATCACAGCAATGACGTAAATATAGGTTTGTTTATAGCGGGTCCAAAGCATTGCAAAACAAAGAAATATAAAACAGATAAAATGGAGGGAACATGAGCAGCTTTTAGAAAAGTATGACCTTTTAGAGCAGTGGTTGTCAGCTTTCCCAATGGTGCGACCCCTTAATGAAGTTCCTCATGTTGTGGTGACCCCCAACCATAACATTATTTTTAATGGCACTTCATAACTGTAATTTTGCAACTATTATGAATCGTAATGTAATATCTGATATGCAGGATGTATTTTCATTCAGTGGACCAGATTGGGCACAAATACCCTATACGCCCAAATTTGAATACTGGTGGGGTTGGGGAGGGGATTGATTTTGTCATTTGGGAGCTGTAGTTGCTGGGGTTCACTTACAATGAAAGAGCATTCTGAACTCCACTAATAATGTAATGGAACCAAACTTGGGACACAGAACTCCCACGACCAACAGGGTTTGGTGGGCATTGACCTTGAGTTTTGGAATTGTAGTTCGCCTATAGCCAGAGAGCACTGTGGACTCAAACAATGATGGATCTGGACCAAACTTGGCATGAATACTCAATATGCCCAAAATTTTTTCCCCAAAAAACCGGTGGATTTGGGGGAAAATAGACTTTGACATTTGGGAATTGTAGTAGCTGGGATTTATGGTTCACCTCCAATCAACAGCATTCTGAACTCTACCAATGATGGAATTGGACCAAACTTCCCACACAGAATTCCCATGACCGACAGAAAAAACTCGAAGGGTTTGGTGGGCATTGACCTTGAGTTTTGGAGTTGTAGTTCACCTATAGCCAGAGCACACTGTGGACTCAAACAATGATAGATCTGGACCAATTTTGACATGAATACTGAGTATGGTCAAATGTGAACACTGGTGGAGTTTGGGGAAGATAGACCTTGACATTTGGGAGTTGTAGTTACTGGGATTTATAGTACACCTACAATCAAAGAGCATTCTGAACTCCACCAGTGATGGAATTGGGCCAAAGTTCCCACACAGAAGCCCCATGCCTTGAAGGAACTCTCTGGCCCGAGCCTCCCTCCAGCCTTGCACACTCTCCTTTGCCCGCACGTGTGCACCATGCTGCCATGCGCCAAGCACGCCTGCTCTCCCCTCCCCGCTTGGAGTCTCAGGAACAGCCCTCCCCTTGGCTGAGAGGCTGGCCAATCACAGCTTTCGGTGGGTGAATTCACTGTCTGTTTCCAAAAAGGAAGAGAAGGACAGGCAGAGAGATCTTCAGCCTTCTCTGCCAAAAATTCCTAAGACCATCAGAAATATATGTTTTCTTATGGTCTCTGATGACCTTTCTGAAACCCCCTCGCAACCCCCGCAGGGGTCCCAGGTTGAGAAACACTGTTTTAGAGAAGAGCCAAAAACTCATTTGAGTAGAATCCTCTCAAATGGAATGCAACCAAAGGTAATATGCAAGGCGATTGGCTTCAGTTATTAGACTGAATAACTGTTATTAAACACGCATGCCCAGTGTGGAACACATCTCACCACACTAAAACAGTGGATGTGGCTCTTAATGAGACATGCCGCATTATCACGGGGTGTCTGCGCCCTACACCACTGGAGAAATTACACTGCTTAGCCGGTATTGCACCACCTGACATCCGCCGGGAAGTTGCAGCCAATAGTGAAAGGACCAAAGCAGAGACATCTCCAGCTCATCCCTTGTTTGGGTATCAGCCAGCACGTCAACGACTTAAATCAAGAAATAGTTTTCTTAGATCTACAGAGACACTCGCTGGAACACCTCAGCAAGCGAGAGTTCAAAAGTGGCAGGCTCAAACCCAGCACCTCAATCCGTGGTTGATACCAGATGAGAGACTCCCCCCTGGGCACACAGAAGACTGGGCGACTTGGAAGGCGCTGAACAGACTGCGCTCTGGCACCACGAGATGCAGAGCCAATCTTAAGAAATGGGGCTACAAAGTGGAATCCATGACATGCAAGTGCGGAGAAGAGCAAACCACTGACCACCTGCTGCAATGCAACCTGAGCCCTGCCACATGCACAATGGAGGACCTTCTTGTGGCAACACCAGAGGCACTCCAAGTGGCCAGATACTGGTCAAAGGACATTTAATCAGCTACCAAGTTTGCAAAATTTGTGGGTTTTTTTATCTGTTTGTTTGTTTTGTTCTGTTAGAAATGTAATACAATGTTCTGGTTGCGGATGACACGATAAATAAAATAAATTCTGAATGACCTTTGTCTCTGATCTGATAGGAAACAGAGAATATGCCAGTGCATTAAAATAGCAGTTCTTCCAAAGGGTCTACTCTCCCATAAACAACTTGTTTTATAGTATGCATACTAGAGACACATTAAAGTAGACTTTGGTAAAAAAAAAAAAACCCTAATCACAACCTTCATTTGTTCAGCATACACAATTTATCAGTCAGTTACAGATATGTTTGAGATAGTTTCTGTCCGATCTGGTCAGAACATCTCTCTCATAATAATCCACAAGCATTTGCAAGTATGCAATCTGAGCAGTCCAAAACTCTAAAGAAGTCTGTGCTTGGCCCAGAGTGGATCATGTGGTCTGCAGCCCCTCCCACAACTTCTCAGGAAAAACATAGAGCAAAGAAAGAAAGCTGCATAGCAGAACATACATCCAATGAGGAAGCAACAGGACTGTAGATGATGAATTTACTAGAGGAGGCTTTAAGAAGGTTGTAATTTCCAACACGGCTAAATAATTTTAGACCAAAAACAGGCAACAGCGACTGCATTATCTGTGGCTTTAAACAGTTCTTCCTCTGTGCATGAGGCAGGGCATTGTGGACTAACATACAGGTGCCGAGTTGTTTGTCCTGCTCCTCAATCGCACAAGGTGGAGGATTCTTCTAGGTAGTGCCATTTAGCCATGTTGTCTTTTGATCTTCCCACTCCACTTCTGAGTCAGTTCAGGGACTTCCAACTTGTCCATTCTCGGTTTGCCCCTGGAGGAAGATCCTCGTGGGGGGCCACCCAATTGGAATAGCCTGGTGCTGGAGGAACATTAGGACGAGTGATGGTTCTCCTGAAACTTTTTCTTGATTTGAGTCTACTTGGAGGAGACTGATAGCCATGCAGTGGATGGCTTTCACAGTGTCCAACCTTAATTCTCTCATAGTTGGCAACAACTTCCCATAGCACATCGGGGGGGGGGGGGGGCAATGCTAGCTAGCTTCTAGAGCAGGCACGGGCAAACTTCAGTCCTCCAAGTGTTTTTGACTTCAACTCACACAATTCAAAACTGTAGGAGGTGAAGTCCAAAATACCTGGAGGAGGGCCAAAGTTTGCTCATGCCTGGTGCATATAAATGAAACCTTTACTGATCATAAAACATAGATTTCTTTCCAAACAATTGCATATCATTTTTTACTCTGTGTCAAAGGCAAAAGCCAATTTGCATACCAATGAGATGGATGCATATGAAATCTTGGCAGAATATTTGATCTTGCAGCATGGAAGACAACTTCCAACATTCTTCATGCCTGGCTTATAGCTTCAAGTTGGCACTATTTCTTTCTCCTGGATTCATGTAAATTCCTAAAATAACCACTAGTTGGCAGGCTGCACAGATTTCTCACAAGTTTCCACTCACAATCACTCGCTTGATTATCAAACAAAAAGTGTGTGATACAAATAATATCATACAAAAGTTGACTAACACAGCCTGGGGATCACAACCAGTTACAGTGAAGACATCTGCTTTTGCTACTTTGCTGCTAAATATGCATGCCCAGTGTGGAATACATTCCAGCACGTTAAAACAGTGGATGTGGCTCTTAATGAGATATGCCACATTATCATAGGATGTCTCCTAAACCGCTGGAGAAATTATACTGTTTAGCTGGTATTGCACCACCTGATGTCCCCCAGGAAGTAGCAGCCAGTAATGAAAAGACCAAGGCATTGTCAGCTCCAGCCCATCCTCTGTTCAGATATCAGCCAGCATGCTAACATCTTAAATCAAGAAACCGCTTCCTAAGATCTACAGAGATGCTCGAAGGAACACCTCAGCAAGCGAGAATCCAAAAGTGGCAGGCTGAAACCCAGAACTTCAATCAGTGGCTGATACAGAATGAGAAACACCCTCCTGGGCACACAGAAGACTGGGTGACTTGGAAGGCACTGAACAGACTGCACTCTGGGAGCACAAGATGCAGAGCCAACCTTAAGAAATGGGGCCACGACATGCGAGTGTGGAGAAGAGCAAACCACAGACCGAGTATTACAATGCAGTTTGAGCCCTGCCACATGCACAATGGAGAATCTTCTTACAGCAACAGCAGAGGCACTTGAAGTGGCCAGCTTCTGGTCAAAGGACATGTAACATAATGCCAAGTTTTTTAACTTTGTGGTTTTTATACATTATAACTGCATTCTCAATTTGCTTTTGACACAATAAATAAATGCTGTCTGATAAATGTTTATGTGACCCCAAATATATGTATGTAACTATGTATGTATGCATATCGATCATTTATTGATAATCAGCAAGGCTTTCTAAATAGACTGATTCTCCTTTTTGTGAAGTACAGCTGAAGCATTTCCAGCAGAGTCCGCAGTAAACACTGAAGATTGTTGCTAAAAGATTTGTGTAAATGGGTGGCATTCAGAAACTCTTTACTGTTTATTGTCAAAGGCTTTCACAGTTGGAATCACTGGGTTGTTGTGTGGTTTCTGGGCTGTATGGCCATGTTCTAGCAGCATTGTCTCCTGATATTTTGCATGCATCTGAAGATCATCTGATTTATGTATTATTTATTATTTATTTATTTAGAACTTTTATATACCGGTCTTCTCACCTCCGACGAGGGACTCAGGCCGGTTTACAACAGAGGAGTTCATACACAATAGTTAAAACATCACATCCTATAAAACTCTATATAAGACACATTAAAATACAATCATATAATTACATAAGGCCAAGTTGTCAGAATAAAATCACAATTCATCACCATCCGCCATGTGGTCAAGGGTTATTGACTCACTCATCAAATGCCAGGTTCCAGAGCCAGGTTTTCACCAACGTTCTAAAGGTCAGGAGGGAAGGGGCAGTTCTAATCTCCAATGGGAGTGAGTTCCAGAGCTGAGGGGCCACCACCGAGAAGGCCCTATCCCTCGTTCCCCACCAGACGTGATTGCGAGGGTGGTGGGACCAAGAGCAGGGCCCCTCCAGATCTTAACAACCTTGATAGTTCATAGGGGAGAATCCGTTCGGACAGGTAAGCTGGGCTGGAGTCGTTTAGGGATTTATAGGTCAACACCAGCACTTTGAATTGTGCTCAGAAGCTAATTGGCAGCCAGTGGAGCTGGCGCAACAGAGGAGTAGTATGCTCCCTGTACCCCGCTCCTGTTAGTAATCTGGCTGCCGCTTGTTGGACTAATTGTAGCTTCCGGGCAGTCTTCAGAGGCAAACCCACGTAGAGAGCGTTGCAGTAGTCTATACGGAATGTAACCAGAGCATGGACCACCGTGGCCAAGTCAGACTTCCCAAGGTACGGGCACAGCTGGCGCACAAGTTTTAATTTATGTTACAGATTTAATACCCAGACATACACTTGCTCTGTTAATTGAGATATACAGGCAGTCTCCGGGTTATGAACAAGATACCATATATACTCAAGTACAGGCATGTAGGGGGGGGGGGGCTTTGGGGGCTTCAGCCCCCCCCCCCCCAAATTCTCATGGTGGCCAGAAGGCCTTACTGGTGCATTATTTAAACTGTTATGTTTATTCATATCATAAACAGAGGAGTAATATGCTCCCTGTACCCCGCTCCTGTTAGTAATCTTGCTGCCGCTCGTTGGACTAATTGCAGCTTCCGGGCAGTCTTCAGAGGCAACCCCATGTAGAGAGCGTTGCAGTAGTCTATACGGGATGTAACCAGAGCGTGGACCACCGTGGCCAAGTCAGACTTCCCAAGGTACGGGCACAGCTGGCGCACAAGTTTTAATTGTGCAAAAGCTCCCCTGACCACCACCGCTCAACGATGAGTCCAGGATCACTCCTAAACTGAAGATTCCAGCTACAGATGAAGGCAAAATGTCAGCAGAAAATGCTGCTAGAATACAGCCATACAGCCCAGAAACCACACAACACCCCACTTTTTACTGGTGCCAAATTTTTCGGGATCCCAACGTTGAGCAAAGGGTTTGGAGTCAGATCCACAGTTTAAGAAGGAGTGGCTTAGGGGACCCCAAATGGGGTCACAACCCACTGTTGAAAAAACTTGGTCTAGATATGGATTTGTGTTTGCATTGGAGTGACTTTCAGTGCTGCTGAATAGACTTTTGCAGTGTGCATAGTTTACCAGGAGGGAAAATTATGCTCTTGGGTTCCATCCCTGATGCATGAGTTTTCCCCTAAGCTAGATGTGGGCAAAATTGAACTCGTGGAGGGTAAACAGCAGGTCCAGGAGCCAGTTTCCCCCTTTTCCTAAACTCAGAAATGGGCCACCAAAATTAGGTATTAAATTTTAGCTGTAACTTGGAAATGGTGTTAAACAGGAAATGGTTGTTTTAATGAGTTCCTGGGTTTGTTGCTGAATTTTGGCAGTATGGAGGAGAGTACAAAAACAAACTGAATGTAGGCCAAAGGCTGTGTTTTGCCCACCCCAGTGTGAGGGAGCATAATGAATTAGAAGAACCACTAAAATCATAGCGTTGTAAGAAATCACGTGGGTCATTCAGTCCAACCATGAAGAAAAAGCACAATCAAAGCCCTCCCGAAAGATGGCTATCCAGCCTCTGTTTAAAATCCTTCAAAGAAGGAGCTTCCATCACACCCCGAGGCAGAGAGTTCCACTTCTAAACAGCTCATGGTCAGGTAGTTCTTTCT
Source organism: Anolis sagrei ordinatus (assembly GCF_025583915.1). Classification (NCBI taxonomy): domain Eukaryota; kingdom Metazoa; phylum Chordata; class Lepidosauria; order Squamata; family Anolidae; genus Anolis; species Anolis sagrei. The sequence continues at coordinate 61,011,871 of NW_026847660.1, read as the reverse complement.
AATGTTCAGGTGGGATCTCCTTTCCTGTCATTTGAACCCAGTTTGACTTAATGTGAGACTTTTCTTTTTCTTAATTTCTTAATTTCTTTTGAACAGGGTAACGTTAACTAAGATTAAATCACAGACATCTATACAAGTACAGTATTTACTTGAGTCTAATGTGGCATTGAATCTAATGCACATCTTAATTTTCAAACCCTGAAATCGAAAATAAGTATTTGTACTTGTGTGCCAACAGCGACCGTACCTCGGGAAGGCGGATCTGGTCAAGGTGGTCCATGCCTTAGTCACCTCTAGACTGGATTACTGCAATGCACTCTACTTAGGGCTGCCCTTGAAAACGGCCCGGAAATTTCAAATGATCCAATGGGCAGCGGCCAGGTTGCTAACTGGGGCACCTTACAGGGAGCGGTCAACCCTCCTGTTCAAGGAGCTCCACTGGCTGCCATTCATTTACTGGACCCAATTCAAGGTACAGGTTCTTACCTACGAACCCACATGGATCCCTTCAATCATCCGGGGAGGCCCTGCTCGCGATCCCACCAGCATCGCAGGCACGGTTGGTATGGACGAGAGAGAGGGCCTTTTCGTTGGTGGCCCCTCGACTCTGGAACTCCCTAAAGACATCAGACAGGCCCCGACCTTGGCAGTCTTTAGGAGGAGCTTGAAGACGTGGTTGTTCCAGTGTGCCTTCCGGAATAATGATCCCATAGCACTTTGTCCTCCAAAGCACTTTACACTTTTTAGATCTGCTCGTATGCTCTTCTGCAAACGCCACTATCACCTTTCGTCCATGTCCCAGCATTATTTCCATTTTAACTTTACATTTGGCCTTCCCACTGTTTTTAATTGTGTGTTGTCTTATTGATAATGTTGTATATTTTATTGTCTATGTTTTATTTTAATTGCTTGTACTGTTGTTTTGCTTGTATTGTTGTATTCGGGCTCAGCCTCATGTAAGCCGCACCGAGTCCCTTGGGGAGATGGTAGCAGGGTACAAATAAAGTGTTGTTGTTGTTATTGTTATTATTATTATTATTATTATTATTATTATTATTATTATTATTATTATTTATGCAGCAAAAAGTACACTCTCTGCAATTTGCCAAAAAAGGTGCACATTACAGTTGCTGCCTGCTTAGAATTCCTTCTTTAAAGCAATTATGCTAGGAAATCAATGCTTCCAGCAATGGAAAAGAAAACTTTGGGGTGCATCTATGCTGTAGAATGAATCCACATTAATTGCTTTGATTTGAGGCTAAGGAATCATGGGGACCTTAGTTTTACAAGACCTTGAGTTTTCTCTGCCAAAGAAGGCTGATACCTCACCAAACTACAAATCCCAGGATCCCATGGGGGTGAAATTAAAGATGACATCCCTCAAATAGGAGCTCTAGGTGCTCCTGAAACACCTTCCCCCTTTGTATTGGCTCAGCACTAAGGCTCCTTCCATGCAGTTGTATAAAATCCACACTAAACTGGATTATATGGTAGTGTGGACTCAGATTACTCAGTTCAAAGCAGATATTGTGGATTATCTGTCTTAATATTCTGGATTATATGACTGTGTGGTCCATGCCTTGGTCACCTCTAGATTGGACTACTGTAATGCGCTCTATGTGGGGCTACCCTTGAAAATGGCTCGGAAATTTCAGTTAGTCCAACGGGTGGCGGTCAGGATGTTAACCGGTGCTCCTTACAGAGAGAGGTCAACCCTCATGTTCAAGGAGCTCCATTGGCTGCCGTTCATTTTCCGGTCCCAATTCAAGGTGCAGGTTCTCACCTACAAAGCCCTAAACAGTTTGGGACCTGCCTACCTGCGTGACTGCATCTCCGTCTATGAACCCGCACACTCCCTTCGTTCATCTGGAGAGGCCCTGCTCACGATTCCACCTGTGTCGCAAGCGTGGTTGGTGGGGACGAGGGACAGGGCCTTCTCTGTGGTAGCCCCCCGACTCGGGAACACCCTCCCCAAGGACATCAGACAGGCCCCTACGTTGGCAGTCTTTAGGAAGAGCTTGAAGACTTGGCGTGCCTTTCCAGAATAGGAAACCCCAGCAGCATGTCCCAAAAGCACTTTACTAGAGACTTAAGATTGTCCGCACATTGCACTTACCCAAAAATCCTTATATTTCAACTGTCATACTCAGCACTTTTAATCTGTACTCATCTACACTTGGCCCAGCCTTAGTTTTATTGTGCTACGGTGTATTATTTTTACTGTTTACTGTTATTGCTTAATGTTTTGATTTGCTTTATGGTTTATGTGTATTGTTGTATTGTTGTTTTATTGAGGCCTTGGCCTTTGTAAGCCGCATCGAGTCCTTCGGGAGATGCTAGTGGGGTACAAATAAAGACAATAATAATAATAATAATAATAATAATAATAATAATAATAATAATAATTTGTGGAAAGTCCCTAAGATTTCCATATGACGCAAATCTAATGCACACCCTAATTTAGCCAAAAAAAATGAGATTAAATTCAAGTAAACAAGGTATATATCAATTAACGTTTCAATTTGAAATCACTCTATCTCTGCAACAATGAACTGCCCATGAATGGAGTTTTACCCCTTGAAAGAGTGGGGCATAAAGTTTCAAATTATGACCACACAAGCATCCCCTAGCCTCATTTATTCACAAGATGGCAATCCCACAACAGTAAGGTGTTTTGCGGTGTGCAATTCAGCAGGACCAGATCCATAATTGCGGTGCAGCATGAGTTCCAGTGGCGTTTTGACACTGATTCACCAATGCCAAAGAGCATTTGCCGTGGGTAGCAACAATTTGAGGAAACAGGATGTTTATGCAAGGGGAAGATAAATTGACTCCGTCATGCTGAAACAGCCTGTAGATGTGTTTCTGGGCATTATCACATAATTTGGTACCAGTGGCAAAAATAGCATGGAGAGAGTAAGGCGATTCCTGCCCTACAAAAAAGAAAACAGTTTTAGCAAATGTTTTATCCCGAACTAACATTGTGCACATACTGATGCCAAGTTTTTAACTTTATTTGTGGTGGGATTTCCTTTCTGTTGAAATTGTCCACATGCTTGTGGATTTCAATGGCTTCTCTGTGTAGTCTGACATGGTGGTTGTGAGAGTGGTCCAGCATTTCTGTGTTCTCAAATAATATGCTGTGTCCAGATTGGTTCATCAGGTGCTCTGCTATGGCTGATTTCTCTGGTTGAAATAGTCTGCAGTGCCTTTCATGTTCCTTGATGCGTGTTTGGGCAATGCTGCATTTGGTGGTCCCTATGTAGACTTGTCCACAGATGCATGGTATACGGTAGACTCCCTCTTTTGTTGGATTTTCTTGGTGGGTCTGTAGATAGTTTGTATGTTGTGTTTCCTGTGTAAAATTCAATAAATTTACTAGTTTGCAAGTTAGTGAGAATTTACTCACAAAAGTCACAAAACAGGGTTTGCACATCCAGCCAGTAAATATAAGGGCTGGTGGTGTTCTTTAACAATTACGCTACCCGTATAAGGAATTGCCAGGACTGCATGTTCTGTTCTAAGCTAGAATTCAGATTCTCCTTGCTTATTTTGTGAAGAGTACTTTGAATAACTCATAGTAAAGATGCCAGAGAATCTAACTCTCACTTTCATTTTGTTTGTTTTTGCCAGTTCCTTCTACTATTTAGATCTCTACATGCTTTTAAACACAACAATAATTGTGAAGATATTGCAGCGTGTCACTTGGACCAAAGTGGCATCTTAAAGAGTATTTAAAGAGAAATTATGATCTTACCAAGTGAGATTGTCTGGAATTAGCATTCCTCTCTCTGCCTTCCAAGTCTCATTTCCAGGAATGTTTGGAACGTGAATGCCATCTGTTGCAGTGTTGTAAAAAGTACTTGAATTGGCATGATTTTGTTACAACATCGACCAATATAAGAGTGATGAGATGAAGATGTATGGGAATCAGCAGAAGTACTCTCCTTCATTAAGCAGCTTGATGGTAATAGTGTTTATATTAGAATTGAATGATACTTTCTAATTATTTTTCTCTTCTGTATAAAATTAAAGCATAATTATTAACTTTATTTGTACCCCGCTAACATCTCCCGAAGGACTCGGTGCTGCTTACAAATGCCAGGGCCCTCAATAAAACAACAGCATAACAAATACAACAATAAAACTCATAAAGCAAACCAATAAACATTAAAGCAATAACAATAAAACATTAAAACAATACATCATGACACATTTAAAACTAGGGCCGGGCCAAATGTAATGACTAAAATTAAAAGTGCTGGACCTGACAGGTGAAATGTAAGGATTTTAGGGTAGGTGCAATGTGCAGACAATCTTAAATCTCTAGTAAAGTGCTTTTGGGACATGATGCTGGGAGTTTCCTATTCTGGAAAGGCACACTGGAACAGCCAGGTCTTCAAGCTCTTCCTAAAGACTGCCAACGTTGGGGCTTGTCTGATGTCCTTGGGGAGAGAGTTCCAGAGTCGGGGGGCTACCACAGAGAAGGCCCTGTCCCTTGTTCCTACCAAACGCACTTGCGACGCAGGTGGAATCATGAGCAGGGCCTCTCCAGATGAACAGAAGGATCGTGTGGGTTCATATACAGAGATGTGGTCACGCAGGTAGGCGGGTCCAGGTAATTGATGTCATCTAGAAAACCCTGGAGCTGGGAGGCGACCACCCGCTCCAGCACCTTGCCCAGAAAAGGGAGGTTGGAGATTGGTCTGTAATTGTTCAGCACCGTGGAGTCAAGGGAGACCTTTTTAAGGAGTGGTCGGACCACAGCCATATAACAAATATTACATTCTTTTGTTTCTTGCTTTAAAATAATTTATTTATTAACACCAGTTTTGGACTAGATTATCAAATGTTGGCTCAAATTCCACAGAACTAGCTAATTAGACTCAGTAGCAATGCACAGTGTCCCAAAGTGATTTTGGTCTCAACTTCAGTGATAAAGTACTTGGAACCAGAAAAGAAATCTCACATTATTCTAGGCTTATCTCATCTTCCAAAGTATCTGAGCCTTGCCCTTTGCTAAGGGGACTCATACAAATGGTCCAACAACTGCTGGCCGCCTACATCCATAGAAGGCAGAATGGGTCAACAGTGAAAAGGTGCCCTCTTCTAGTACCATTCAATGTCTTTACGGTAGCTTAAAAAAAGAGGTTTTCATGTCACACAAGATTAAATTACAGAAGACCACATTTCTCATTATGGGTTTAGAAGTGAAGCAGGATATAAGAAAAATATTCATTGTTTTGGCACAAGTTGTCCAGAGTGCATTGCTTTTCTTTGAGACTGAGAGCATTCATTGGCCAAGGTGAGCCAGTGGGGTTCCATGGCCAAGCAGAGATTCAAACACTGGTCTCCTAGTGTCCTCTAGTCCAATATTCAAATCTATATAAATAAAAATGTAATGTTCGTTTGTGGGATTAACATAACTCAAAAACCACTGGATGAATTGCCACCAATTTTGGACACAAGACACCTAATACCCCAAGGAGTGACTATCACTCAAAAAACATGGATTTCATCATTTGGGAGTTGTAGTTGCTGGGATTTACAGTTCAACTACAATCAAAGAGCATTCTGAACCCCACCAACGATAGAATTGAACCAAACTTGGTACATAGGACTCCCACAATCAACAGGAAATTCTGGAAGGGTTTGATGGGCATTGACATTGAGTTTGGGAGTTCACCTACCTCTGGAGAGTACTGTGGACTCAAACAATGATGGATCTGGACCAAAGTTGGCACGGATATTCCATATGCCCAAATGTGAACACAGATGGAGTTTGGGGAAAATAGACCTTGACATTTGGGAGTTGTAGTTACTTGGATTTATAGTTCACCTACAATCAAAGAGCATTCTGAACCTACGTTAGAATTGGGCCAGACCTCCCACAAAGAACCCCCATGACTACAGAAAATACTGTGGGTTGTTGTAGGTTTTTCCGGGCTATATGGCCATGTTCTAGAGGCATTTTCTCCTGACGTTTTGCCTGCATCTATGGCAAGCATTCTCAGAGGTAGTGAGGTCTGTTGGAAGTAGGAAAATGGGTTTTTGTCTGCTGCAGCTAGGTGTGAATGTTTCAACTGACCACCTTGATTAGCATTTAATGGCTTGGAAGTGCCTGGGGGGAATCTTTTATTGAGAGTGATTTGATGTGCCTGATTGTTTACTCTCTGTTGTTTTGCTGTTGTAATTTTTGAGTTTTTTAATACTGGTATCCAGATTAATTTCAACTGGGCTCTCCAGGCCAATGGATACTCCACCTCAGACATCAGAAGAGCTGCAAGACCAAGAACAAGCCACGAGAGTAACGATGAAGATCCACCCAGAGGAAAAGTGTTCTTGCCATACATCAAGGGAACCACTGACCGCATAGGGAAGCTGATGAGGAAACACAACATACAAACCACCTACAGACCCACCAAGAAAATCCAACAAATGCTACGTTCAGCAAAGGACAAGAGGGATCCTCTCACCTCTGCAGGAGTCTACCGTATACCATGCAGCTGTGGACAAGTCTACATAGGGACCACCAAATGCAGCATTGCCCAAACACGAATCAAGGAACATGAAAGGCACTGCAGACTAATTCAACCAGAGATGTCAGTCACAGCAGAGCACCTGATGAACCAACCTGGACACAGCATATTATTTGAGAACATTGAAATGCTGGACCACTCTCACAACCACCATGTCAGGCTACACAGAGAAGCCATTGAAATCCACAAGCATGTGGACAATTTCAACAGAAAGGAGGAAACCATGAAAATGAACAAAATCTGGCTACCTGACCGCATTGGTTTCTAAGTGTTTGCAGACCACTTCCTTGAACATCTTTTCCAGAATCTTACCCGGTATCGACGTGAGGCTGACCGGACATGGGTCATTGTTTGGGTCATCCATTCTTCCCTTCTTGAAGATTGGGACCACATTGGCCCTCCTCCAATCTGCTGGAACTTCTCCCGTTCTCCAAGAACTCTCAAAGATGATTGCCAATGGTTCCGAAATGACTTCTGCTAATTCCTTCAATACTCTTGGGTGTAGTTGATCTGGCCCTGGGGACTTGAACTCATTTAGAGCGGCCAGGTATTCCTGGATGACTTGTTTCCCAATTTGGGGTTGGATGTCCTCTAATCCCTCATCCACTCCATCTTGCTGAGGTTGAAGATGACTTTCTTTTTGTGAGAAGACCGAGGCAAAGAAGGCATTAAGTAGTTCTGCCTTTTCCCTACCCCTGTCAGCATTGCCCCATCTTCTCCTCGAAGAGGCCCTATCGCCTGCTTGTTTTTCCTTTTTCTACTGACATAAGAAAAGAAGCCCTTTTTATTGTTTTTAATGTCCCTGGCAAGTGTAGTAGTAAGTTAATATGCCAGTGTTTCAACTTCCAGATAATAGCTATCAAATCATAATCCCGAACAACTATTTAATAGTGAATAACCCAATTAGTTTGGCCCCTTCTACACTGCCATATAAAATCCAGACTATCTGCTTTAAATTGGATTATATGGCAGTGTAGACTCATGTAAACCAGTTCTGCTTATCTGCTTTGATAATCTGGATTATATGGCAATGTAGAAGGGTCCTTTGTTTAGGTCAATACAATATAATACAGCTGCATCTACCCCACTTGAACTGCCATGCCTCCAAGCTATGGAATCATGGAAGTTGTAGTACAGCAAGATCTGTAGACTTCTCTGCCAAACTGTGCTGGTATTTCACCAAACTACAAATCCCAGGATTCCTTAGCATTGGCCCACGGCAGTTAAAGTGGAAACAAACTACATTGCACCTTGAGAAAACAACTCATCAGGAAGGCCTCTTGCACAAACCCCATTGAAATTAATGGTAGAAGCGGAAAAGAAATGTATTGTGCATGTTCTCTATTTATTTTGGCAAATCAGCACAAGATGTCTTCTCTGGCAGATAATTTTTAAAGATAGACTTTTGATTAGTTTTGGCTAAAATTTAACTTTAGCCAAAACTAATCTAAAAATCTAAAAAAATTAACTAAAAAGTTTTGGGAGTTTATTATTTGAAAATATTCCCTTTTTAGATCATTATAACTGGATTATCGGGTTAAACTTGACCACCAGATGGTGCTGTGTTAAGCGAAATCTTTCAAAGACATTCAATGATCTGCTAGAGCAGGGCTTCTTAAAACTTTTTTCTCTCATGATCCACCTTGCAGATCTTTATGCAATCCTGGGCATCTAGTTATATAAAATAGATATACAAATCAAGAATTTCCTGATAAAAAATAAAAAAGAATTTTGTTTTTAAAAAATCTTTGGTATACAAATAATGTATTGACATATATTAATATTGAAAGACAATCGGCATATTAATGAGATGTGTGTATTTGGGGTTTTTTACACAGAGAATTAAATCTTTGATACTGTAGGATGTAGAGCATCTTCAATTTTTTCATGACATGTTGGCATGCAGCCTCTTGTGGCAGAAAATACTCTGTTGGCTTGCATCTTTTTCAGCTGAATTGGGGGACCACAATGGGGTATTTTGGGGACCATACCTCCAATCTAAAAGATCAGAGTGCTCTCTGGATGTAGATGGGTGGACTGCAATTCCCATCATCCTCTATCATCACCCCTAAATCCCATCTGTATTTAAAGTGTGCCATGTTTGGTCCAGATCCATAATTATTACACAGAACTCTCTGGATCTGGGTGGACTGCAAGTGCCATCATCCTGTCTCTGCGCCCAAGCCCTTTCAATGTTTAAAGTTGGTCATTATGGTATATATGTATCAAGTTTGGTTCAGATTCATTGTCTGTGAGGGTTACAAGGCTCTCTGGATGTGGGTGGACTGCAATTCCCATCATGCTGTGTCATTGCCCTCCATACCCACCAGTGTGTAAAGTTGGTCATGACAGGTATGTGTGCAAAGTTTGGTCCAGATCCATTTTTGGTGAAGTTTAGAGGGCTCCCTGGATGTGGATTTACCAACAATCATAATTATCTATCATTACTCCCCAAACCCTTCCAGTCTTTACATTGGGCATGATGGGTATGTGTACCAAGTTTGGTCCAGCTCCGAATCAGTCACGTTCTCAGAGTTCTCTGTATGCTGGTGGACTGCAATCATCCTGTGGTATTGTCCTCCATATTATTATTATTATTATTATTATTATTATTATTATTATTAACTTTATTTGTACCCCGCTAACATCTCCCGAAGAACTCGGTGCGGCTTACAAAGGCCAAGGTCCTCAATAAAACAACAGCATAACAAATACAACAATAAAACTCATAAAGCAAACCAATAAACATTAAAGCAATAACAATAAAGCATTAAAAACAATACATCATAACACATTTAAAACTAGGGCTGGGCCAAATGTAATGACTAAAATTAAAAGTGCTGGACATGACAGGTGAAATGTAAGGATTTTAGGTAGGTGCGATGTGCAGGCAATCTTAAATTTCTAGTAAAGTGCGTTTGGGACATGATGCTGGGAGTTTCCTATTCTGGAAAGGCACACTGGAACAGCCAGGTCTTCAAGCTCTTCCTAAAGACTGCCAACGTTGGGGCTTGTCTGATGTCCTTGGGGAGAGAGTTCCAGAGTCAAGGGGCTACCACAGAGAAGGCCCTGTCCCTCGTCCCCACCAAACGCGCTTGCGACACGGGTGGAATTGTGAGAAGGGCCTCTCCAGATGAACGGAGGGATCGTGTGGGTTCATATACGGAGATGCGGTCACGCAGGTAGGCAGGTCCCAAACCGTTTAGGGTTTTGTAGGTGAGCACCTGCACCTTAAATTGGGAACAGCATATAAAGTTGGTCATGATGGGTATGTGTGTCAAGTTTGGTCTGGATCCATTTTTTGTGAGACTCAGAGGACTCTCTATATGTGGGTGAACTGCAGCTCCCATCATCTCAGGTCAATCTCTGCGAAACCCTACCAGATTAAAAGTTGGCAAAATGTGTCTGTGGGACAAGTTTGGTCCAGACCAATCATTGGTGGGGTTCAAAATGCTCTCTACAACTTCCCAGGTCAATCACCCCCAAACCTCATTAGTACTTAAAGTTGGTAATGTGAGCCAAGTTTGGTTGAGCTCCATTGTCAGTGCGTTTCACAGTCTTCTTTGCATGTAGGTGAACTATAACTCCCATTGTCCAAGGGTAATCCCCCCCCCCCAAAAAAAAACTTCAATAATTTCTGTTGGTCATGGTGGATCTGTGTGCCAAAGTTTGGTCCAGATCCATCATTGATGTGGTTCAGAGAGCATTCTGAATATGAGAGCCATCTTGGAAATCACATGCAAACCTAGATACATACATTTCACTTTTATTATACAGATAAAACACAGAATGATACATAGCTTTTTGTACATATATTAACCATGATCATATCTTGCATTTCTACTGTTACATATCACCAACAGGTTTTATGTAACCAAGAAGGTGTAACTTCCTCATCTATTTTGGCTATTGCTTTTATATTGACTTCATTTTTTCTGTATTATTATTACTGGCTTGAGAAAAAGCAGTTAAATTCATCGCTAAAAATTCTAAAGCCTGCTTCATCTGGAACTTATTTTTTGAAATGATCCTATAGTGTATGTGCTCAGGACAGTTATTTCAATTCCTTGTTGGCTTTTGGGAGAGGAATAATGTATGGAATATGATCTTGTTCACTGTTCTTCTCCTGAAGGGCCACAGAGGGTTTGGTCAAATGGCATTTCTCAGTAAAATGAAGAAACAGCGATTGTGGTATACCTCTCCCAATAAATCAATCAATGTAAATCATAGTAACATCTCCATAACTAATGCTATTATGTGTTATGGTGGCAAGTCATTTATAGTTTTTGCGCAATTTAAACACGTTATAATTGACGAGCTAATTCCATTGTGAAAGTAGAGAATTTGAGGTTTCTTATTTAATTGCACTTCGATCCTTCAACCGCAAACCAACTATCAATTTTAGTTTTGTATCTTTTGGCAATACATGCAGAATAAACAAAGATAGCAGCAGAGACCATTTCTTGAGATATGCACAGTAGCTACATAGGTGCCCATGGTATGTCTGGGCAAATGCCAGGGCTGCAGGTAAATCGCAGCTGGTCTCCCTCACCGTAAATATTTTCGTTGTTGTTGTTAAATCCAGGGTCTGGCACCAAGAACTGTCAAGACCAGGCAGCTGCAACTGCCACTGTGCTGTCGCACGCTGGGCCTGTGAAAGAGTCTGTAGACAGGACGTGTTTTCTGTATGCCCAACGGAATGCCGGGGGTGCGTCGGATTAGAGGCCCTTTGGATTTCCCTAAACAAAGTCTTTAGAAACTTGGAAAGTTTAACAAAGTTCTTTATTATTGCTTAGGTCTTCAATAAATCAAACAAATACTTCAAGGCTTTGAATCAACTGGTGGCTTTCTTAATCTTGTCCACAAGGGACAGGCAACTATCTTCATGAACTGTTTCTTCACTATCAAGGAAATCCTTGACCTTTACCTGGGCAATCTGTCTTAGGCTCTGCTGGCGTGGGCCCCTGCACCCGGTCCAAATTGCGTTATGGCTGCCATGAGTGGTCCTTACCAAACAGTCCTTTTGTAGATTTCCAAGAGGAAAGAAGGTCTTCAATTCCCAGCGAAGGCTGGCTGTAAAGCTGTGGGACTGGATTCCCCCCAGCAAAGGCTATGCTTCTCTGTAGAGCTGTGGGACTGAATTCCCTCCAGCAAAAGAGCTGCTATAAAAGATGATGCTTTCTACAGTCCACTGACTCACGTCCTGTACGAAGGGCTTCTCTGTCTGAACTGAACTAGAGGTCCCCTTTTTCCCTCCTTAACCCAGAAAAAGGGGCGGAACTAAAGAACATAATGATAATTGATGGGTCATTGGCCCTATGATTGCAAACCAAGGGAAGCCACCTTATTGCAAAATGCATGGAACCTTGGAATACATGCAAACACTCAAAGAAAGAAAAAGAAGTTGGAGCTCCTGGTACAGCCGAACCAGAACAGCCACCATATTCAGTACTCATTCAGTACTGTGCTCATTCAGAAAAAGACCCACAAGCCACTCTAAATACCTTTGCAGAAGCATATGAAAAGCATGGCCTCTCACTGAACATTGAGAAAACCAAAGTGCTTTATCAGCAGGCACCAGATAATCTCTCTGCAATGCCAGAAATACAGGTTAATGGTGCAACATTAAAAAATTGACAATTTTCTCTATCTTTGCAGCCACTTCTCCACAAAAATTAACATTGATACTGAAATACAACACCACGTGAGCTCTGCAAGTGCAGCATTTTTTTTTAATGAAGCAGAGAGTGTTTGAGGATCGGGACATCTCTAGGGATACCAAGGTGCTTGTTTATAAAGCTATTGTCAAACTAACCCTGTTATATGCCTGCAAAACATGGACTGTCTACAGACGTCACACTCAACTTCTGGAACTATTCCATCAGCATTGCCTCTGAAAAATCCTGCAAATCTCTTGGGAAGACAGACAGACAAATGTCAGTGTGCTGGAAGAAGCAAAGACCACCAGCATTGAAGCAATGATCCTCCACCATCAACTTCGCTGGACTGGCAAAATTGTCTGAATACCTGATCACTGTCTCCCAAAGCAGTTACTATACTCTCAACTCAAAAATAGAAAACAGAATGTTGGTGGGCAGGAAAAGAGATTTAAAGATGGGCTCAAAGCTAGGCTTAAAAACTGTGGCATAGACACTGAGAACTGGGAAATCTTGGCCCTCGAATGTTCTAACTGGAGGTATGTAGAACTTGTTACCAACAGTGCTGCGGATTTCAACAAGAAATGAATGGAGAGTGAAAGGGAGAAATGTGTCAAGAGAAAAGCACGTCAAACCAACCCTTCTCGGGGCCACCTTCCATCTGGAAATCAATGTCCTCACTGCAAAAGAACATGCAGGTAAAGAATAGGTCTCTATGGACTTACCAGCAAGACCCTACACTTGGAAGGCAATCATACTCGGCCACGAGTGATAGCCTATGATGATGATGATTCAGTACTCCAATTTGTCTTCTGGATCCCATCACACACAATGTAGTATTTATCTATGACACACTATGTGGAAATGGAAATAGTGGCTTCCACAACCTAGTGCATCTCTTCTCAATGTCAGACTAAGGAAAAACTATAGACCTGGAGATGCTGTGCCTTTTAGTGCTACATGTCTAATGACAATGCCATTCCTGGGTTGTTGTAGGGTTTTTTGGGGGGGAGGGGGCTATATGGGCATGTTCTAGAGGCATTCTCTCCTGACGGTTCACCTGCATCAATGGCAAGCATCCTCAGAGGTACTGAGATCATTCCTGTTTGCCACCGATTCCTGTCAAGTGTTCTCGGTTCTGGTCACTGTCCACTGCTGTCTCTGATATTTTCAAAGGTTATTTAAGAGAAGGACCCCTCCACCCATCAGTGCATCTGTCATTTAAATACTGGGTACAATGCCCCTGTGCTAGAAATGTGCCACCATGAGCCATGTTTGCTAAACATGCATGTAAAATGAAATGACCTTGTGTAGAAATGATTTTTACTAAAAATCTTCAAACTTTACTTTTAAGGTAGGGCCCCTTACATCTGCCTGTTTTGTAAAACGAAACATGGAAGAGGTGTTGGCTGCGGAATTAGAGCCCAGCCAAGAAGAGCAACTCCCTCAGCTACACCCAGAAACAACAACTATTTAGTCTGCTGGCCAAATACAAGATAATTTAGTGGAGCTGGCTGAGGAAGATTTGATGGTGCCTTTCTTTCTGGAACAGAGAAGAAAAAAAATTAGCTGAGGGTTCACTCAGGATCTTGAGAGAATGATCAGAAATAGAGATCAGCTGTAAAATCAGCATTTAAGGCTTTTCAGTATGCTACCGTATTGCTGGTGGCAATGATTGAAACCACGCCTTGGTTTATGTGCTCTGGAGAGCTGTAGACACTGTTTGGAGTTTTGGACAGTTTAATTGCTTGTAAATTTTGTGATTGGATTGAATCAGGACTGGATTTTGGCTACTCTTCTGCTTGTTCCTTGAAAGTTTGTTGTTATTTTTTTAAAGAAATTTTTATTAAATTTTATATAGAATACAACGAAAGAGTGAGAACAATATAGTATAGAAAAGTGAAGAAGAAAAGAGAAAGAGAAAAACCAGTACGGTAAAAAGTTAAAAAAAAAAACATCCTTAATAAAACCCTAAAAAATAAAAAAATAAACTACAAAAATATATCCACACACACAAAAGGAAAAAGAAAAAGAAAAAAAGGAAAAGTGACTTCCATTCCATCTTCTTGGATAAAATATTCTTGTTATTCAAAAATATATTAAAAAATTATTAAACATAATAAAATTGTCTCTTATTTTTTTTTCTGCAAATTGTCCAGATAGTTATGAAGATTGTCCCAATTCGTTCTTTTTATTATCATGCCTGTATTTTTCTTCAACAAAAAAGTCAATTTGTCCATGTCCTTTATTTCTCTGATTTTTTCCACCCAATCCTGTATGGGTGGGACTGAGCCTTGCTTCCACTCCCTAGCAAAAACAATTCTAGCAGCGGTCGTAGTATATGTAAAAAATTTATCCTCTTGTTCCATCAGTTGAAGATCTAAATCTGTAAAGCCTAACAAGTAATACCCTGGTTTTCTTGTAAAAGTCCTTTTTAAAATCTTTTGCATCTCTTCATGAATTGCCCTCCAAAATATTACTGCTTCTTTACAAGTCCACCACATATGGTAGAAAGTTTGTTGTTATTGAGAATTGACTGGCTGACCTCGGACTGTATGACTATGCTGTTGGAGACTCCAGGACAAGGTACTTGACACCCCATAAGATTCCCCACTCAAACCTGAACAGACTAGACTGGGACAGAGAAATGAAGATATTACACTAGTCAATATAGAGTCACAAGAAATATTTATTCCATTCTTTTATTTTACTATTGTCCCTTATTAAATTGTTTTGTGGGAGGGCTTTTCTGCAATATTACAAAAACTGAGTTTATGGAATGAACAACAAACACATCTCAACTACCATTACTTCCATTGTTCAATCTCATTTGTACAATATTGAGGCAAAGAGGACCTTGTTGATTGGTGGCATTAGATTAAATTAGTATTTCACGTTAATATACAGTCACTGATTTGCAGATAGTTAGTGGTGTACTTTAAGAGTTAGCAATATCACTTAGTACCTTCAAATACTTAGCAGTAAACCATCAAATATTATTTTGAACTGTGCTTTAATGCTTAGTAATCCAAATAAATGTATAAAGGTGCAGTTTAAGAGCTTTTCAACATACATAAATGTGAAAAAAACATTTGTTTTAATTCTGTTATTCTTCTTTTAACAAAATGTTTAAAATATATACATTATCTATTGAGCCATGAGAACTGAGTTGAGATGATGATTTTGAATGAACTGCAACAGGCTGAAATACAAGGCAGTTCTGAAAACAAATTGCAACCAACAGTCCCTACAAGGAATGTAAACAGTACTTTTAACTGCATTTCTGGCT
The DNA here is from genome assembly GCF_025583915.1 of Anolis sagrei ordinatus. Lineage (NCBI taxonomy): Eukaryota > Metazoa > Chordata > Lepidosauria > Squamata > Anolidae > Anolis > Anolis sagrei. Next base: position 60,996,386 of record NW_026847660.1, on the reverse strand, counting down.
TGGGGCACAACCCAGGATGATGTTTTCATGTGGAAGTGCTATTAAAAAGAACTGAAAATGTGCAAGAACATGGCTGTACTCTGTAAGTCCCTTTTATTTCAATAGCTTTCTCTGCAAAAATTCTGTGCCGTAGATATAAAGGCTACCATTATTTCTCCTTGAAGTCCAGTTATGTCCCCTGGAAAAGAACATTAAAAGGATCTTCCCCTTTCTGAATCCCCACTGATTGCTTGGCTAAAATGACAATAAACCTGTTTTGGCTGTAAAAATAGTGACATCAGTATATGGTAATGTAAAGCTGAAATGATCTACCATCATCTCTTCTTTCTTGCTATTAATGTTTATAACTCCACAGTCTAAATTTGGGGTTTTTTAAAAATAATTTTGTATTTCAAATGAAAAGTTTAAGATTCAGCTGAATAGCTCAGGACAGTAGCATGTTTTAAATTGGTTCTGAATAAAAGAATGTTGTCCTTCCAATATAGAGCACAAAAGTGCTTGATTTTCCCCATAAACAAAATTAAGTATGAATGAAGAACTGGTAAAGTATTCACAAGCTTATTCAGTTGTCAGGAAGGATAGTTTTAATGGCACAGTTTTAAATATTTGGAGTCAGGCAAACCGCAAATCCTTGATGCAGAAACCATGTAGCAACCTTTGAATCATTTTAAGAAAAAGACAATTACTCACAGATACAACTTATTTTGGCCACAAAAGGAATAATATATTCTCCTTAGAGATGTTTCACCATGAATTTCTATTCCAGCCAATAATTACATGTATGATATTGCAAAAGAAATAGGTAACTGGAGCATCTAGTGTTCAAACAAGCTGAGGAACCTGAAATGAAAGAAAAATACAGTACAGCGGTTGCTGAAATCCACACTCAAACGGGGATTTTATTAGGTCATCCTATCTTTCTAAATAATCGCATTTTTTAAAAAAACTACATCAATTTTATATGCACAGAGATGTACCAAAAAAGTCAGCATAGGGCTTCTATTGAAACAAGGCTTAACACTGACTCAGCTATATACACATATACTGTATATACTCGAGTATACGCCTAGTATTTCAGCCCTATTTTTAGGCTGAAAAAGTCCCCCTCGGCTTATACCCGAGTCAAGGTTATTTATTATTTTACTCTGTTATTATTATTATTTTCATTTCATTTATTATTTTATTCTATTTATTATTATTACATTTATAATTTTACTCTATTATTATACATTTATTATTTTACTGTATAATTGTTGTTATTGCTACATTCATTATTTTACTCTTTTTATTATTATTGTTGTTATTATTATATTTATTATGATACTCCATTATTATTGGAAGGATACGTAAGCACATTTACATTGAAGAAGGTAAATAATCATTTAATCAGAGTTGGACAGTATTATCTTAAATTACCATTTTTGTAAATATTCAAAAATATCAAACCTACTAATTCCTCAATTAATGTAATGTAATTGGTATCTATTTTTATTTTGCAATTTACCAGTAGCTGCTGCATTTCCCACCCTCGGCTTGTACTCGAGTAAATCCATTTTCTCAGTATTTTGTGGTAAAATTAGGTGCCTCAGCTTATATTCGGGTCGGCTTATACTCAAGTATATACGGTACATTACTTGTGCAATTTGATTGCATTTTTTCTTGTCTTAGTTAGAAAGTTGACCAAAAGTATAGCATAGGTACTTCAATTAAGTTTAGGTCACAAAACTATGGGGGGCTTTTGGGTCTTAATACTAAGAAACTCTTCACATCTTCCATTTCTTCATGGACAGATCCGGAAAAAAAAGGAAAAGATATAAATGTCTACCTTTCTATATTTTTGTACTCTTTTGAACAAAGTCATTATAGGTGTCATATTTCATGTTGAAAGCTAAAGTATATTATCCATAAGGAATAATACTGTTGGCAGTTCCTAGGTTTCAGGCAAGTTCTTAAGTTGAATTTCTATGTAAGTCAGAACACATATAATTTTGTGTAAGTCGGAAAAAATGGCAAAAGACACACTCCTTATAATTTGGTCAAAAATGGTGCACATTACAGTTGTCTTAGAATTCCTTTTTAAAAACAAAAGCGCTAGAACACCACATCTTCCAGCAATGCAAAGGAAAACCCCAGACATAGGTAACCTTTTCCTCAAGGAGCCTTTCCTGTTTATCCCATCTCAGCTTCCTTGGGATACATCAATGCTGTAGACTAGTGGTCCTCAACCTGAGAGTACCCAGATGTTTTGGCCTTCAACTCCCAGAAATGCTAACAGCTGGTAAACTGGCTGGGATTTTCAGAAGTTGTAGGCCAAAATATTTGGGGACCCACAGGTTGATTACCACTGCTGTAGACTGAATGCAGCTTGACACCACTGTGGAATTCTGGGGCCGGAGAAGGATCTTTAGCCTTCTCTGCCAAAGGTGCTGCTGCTGCTTCACCAAACTACAAATCCCAGGATTGCATAGCATTGAGACAGGATTGAGACATGGCAATTGAAGAAGTGTTAGACACTGATGTTCATAACTGAGGGACTGCCTGTAATTAGAAAATCTAACTCATTAACTAGATGCTTTTGAACTGTGGTGTTGGAGGAAAGTTCTGAGAGTGCCTTGGACCAACAAGTCCATATTTCAGGAAATAAAGCCCAACTGCTCATTGGAGGGAAGGATATTAGAGGCAAAGATGAAGTACTTTGGCCACATCATGAGAAGAAAGGAAAGCTTAGAGAAGACAATTATGCTGGGGGAAATGAAAGGAAAAAGGAAGAGGGGCCGACCAAAGGCAAGATGGATGGATGGCATCCTTGAAGTGACTGGATTGACCTTGAAGGAGCTGGGGGTGGTGACAGCCAACAGGGAGTTCTGGCATGGGCTGGTCCGTGAGGCCATGATGAGTCGGAAGCGACTGAACGAATGAACACTCATTAACACTGTGTGCGGGGGCATGATTTGCATCTTGCTGTTGCTAGCCTCACTACTACAGAATTAGGAAACAGATAACATTGCATAATTTCTGCATGATTCTGTCAAAGGAGGGGAAGGCAGACATCCAAATTCTTATCTCTATAAATTATAGTATGTAAATTGGAACAATTTATTTTATTCTGACTGATTTGAGAGTATAAAAGTTTAATATTATTGCCCCATGGAACTGAACATCTGCTTCCCAGTTCTATTTTCTCTATAGAGTTTGCATGTTAAATCGATGACAAATATTTTAAATCAGATAATAGGCCGATCAGCCTGTTGTTCCACAACAAGTCCTAAAATTAATCCTAATAGATCAGCATTGCTTTCTGGGATTTTATTATTGTTTTCTTACCAGTCATTTTTTTTTTGCCCCGTTCATGCTTTTCTACTCTGAACTTGACAACAGGTTTCAATCTGGATATACTATGAGGTTTATAGCATCCTTCCCACAAAACTGATGCTTACCTTTCTTAAACGAGCTGCCCCAGCACCTGACCGGATTGCTTCCATTAAGGCCTGCCTTGTATCCACTGTGTTTTTTGTCATTTCATTTGTAAAGGACCTGGGAATTTTCTTTGTCAACTTAGGAGGGGGTTGTGGTGGAGGAAGTGGCAACTGATTACATGGAGGCTCTGGTATAGAAGCTTTTTCATTTTGTAGTAATATTTCTGCATTGTGGAAACTCTGCAGCTCCTCGGAAGCAGATGAGGAGGTCTATCATAGAAGAAATCAGAAGCATAGAGAAGAAATTCTATTAATGACAGGTATAAAGCAACAATAATCAACTGATACTGAATGCATAGCTTTCATCTCTCTCTTGGAACAATTTCAGCTTGCTTCTCTAACAGGTTTTGTTTGTCTTTCAGGCATAAACACATTTTGTGGCTTGTTTAAGTCACTTAAAAATAATAACTAGAGTCAAGACTATAATCTTGAAGCAGCCTAAGAAATTCAGTGTTTCTATTGGAATACATGAGTCCCGGAATTGCTTTTGACAAAGAAGGCAAACATAATTACCATTTGTAGTTTGGGATTAATATGATCTATTAGGTAACAGAATAATTTACCAACACTGTAAGGAGGTTCATCTTAAAGTAATGAATGCTCTAAATTTGTGCCTTTGGATTAGCATTCTTCCAATGTATTAGTGTTCATCTAACTACATTTGTCTGGTTTTACAATGTATTGTAATGTAATATAGCTGAGTCATGCACTGCTAATAGGCTTCTATTGGAAATGCTGAGTCATGCATTGACTGTATATAGGGAATCATTTGGGGAATGTGTTCTGGCCTAGTCCAGGTGATTGTGAATGATGTAATCCTGAGTCTGAGTTAGGTTAATGAGTTGGGAACCAATCAGTGATTGCTATGTGTAAATGTACAGAATTATATATAAGGAAGTCATGTACAGTGTATATTTCTCTCCTTGTGCTGTGATGCTGTTTGCCGAAGGCTGTGTAATTTATTAAAGGAACCTGTCTGCTAGGACAAGACATAACCGTGTGCTGTGGTAAGTTTGTAGTGTCATCTAGATTGGAGGGGAAAACAATAGTAAAACTGACAATAGGCGGGCCTGTGCTCAGGTGCCTGTAAAGAGTTCCAGAGTGACTGCAGTTTGTGGGAGCATTTGACTGAAAATACTGTGCAGGAAGAAGCTACTGGAAAGCGTTGAAGTTGTGCAACTGATCTGCTGCTGAATTGTGAGATAAAGCGTGTATCCATTCCAAGATAGTCAAGCTTATTAACAAATCTAAATACTCATGTTTTATCAAGGAAAGAGGCTGGATCTACACAGCCATATAAAGCAGTTTGGACTGGCATTATATGATCAGTGTAAATCCATATAATGTATTTTAACTACAATTGACTTCATTATATGGGTCTATGCTGATCATAGGCTGTCTACATCCAGCCAACACAGACAGCACAAGAAAATGCAAGAGTAACCAAAAGCTTTGGAAAAACTAACAACCCTAAAATCCATAGAATGATCCAGCCTGATATGCAATACAGATGGAAATAATTGTGATACCATTGAGGTTGGCATGTAGATGGCACAAATTCTACTGTTTAGTACTCAGTGTTAAAGAATTGGTCCTCATGCTTTGACAAAGCATTACTAAAGTAATGGTACAGTAAACACTGGCATTTCCTAAGAAAGTATTTTGCTGTACCGAGTACCTCTATGTAGGTATGCTACTTCTCATATTTAACCTTTTAAAAAAACTCTCATATCGGGAGGATGAGATTGGCTTTTACTACCCTGCAAAAAGTAGAAACAATTATAGATTTGTTCTCTGCAATTAGCTACATAGTACTTCGTGATGCAAAATATAAGGTGAGAGGAAAACAAGAAGTGTCTTCCTGTAAAGTACTATATAAAGGAGTATTTTCTGATGAAACACAAATGAACCTCAAACCTTTTTGACACATCAGCAAATAAATGTTTATCGTACAATGGTAAGCTAGTCTTTGGCATAACGTCTTCACAAAAGCACATATCCTTTGATCTGACTGACAGGATCACAAGAACAGCCTTCCCCTAAATTTTGAGGGCATGAGGCTTCTCCTAAGCAGTACAAGGTTTGAATCTGCTGCTTTGCTGCTACAGGGTGCCATAGAAGCCCTGTTATGCCAAAGGGCAGTCACACCATTCACTTGCCCGGGTGCGACTATTATGCAGGGAATGGTAGAAGGCCAGCTTTGCTGCTATGGAAATGGGAAAACAACTATTGTGCAATGAAATATATATGATGGTGACTATTATGCAATGAAATATAGTAGTTTGTCAAGTGTGAGATCAGTAGTACTACAAGTAAGGCAGCTTAGATGTATCAGTGGTAGATGACTACATCATTACAGTTCAGACAGACATACTTGTCTCATCTCATCAGACCAAGTTAAATATGGGAACCTACCTTATGCTAGAACATGAGTATTTATTAGGCTTGGTTGATCCAGTCCGTTAATTTCTTATCTCGTTATTAATTCGTTCAATAAATACCTTTAGAAGCGATATCGACAGGATTTGGGAACCCAGAAGTGATCTTGCCATTTCGAAGCCGCGTCCGCCATCTTCCTTACGACTTCCGCCAGTAAATGCTGGGGGCGTGGCCTTCAGGAACAGCTGTTCTTACCCACGCCCACCTCCTTCCTCTTTGCATCGGTGGCTTTGCAAGGTGGTTGCAAAGCCCACCTCGCAAAGCCGCTGATGCAAAGAGGAAGGAGGTGGGCATGTCCAAGCACAGCCCTCCTTGGAGGCCTCACCCCAGCGACCTCTGAGGAGCACTGTGCTTGGCCACGCCCACCTCTCCCTTCTGCATGACTGACAGCTTGCCCGGGAAGAGAAGGGAAGGTGAGCGATTTTTAGTGTTAGTTAAAAGGTCGCCAGGAAAGAGAAGGAAAGGTGAGCGATTTTAAAAGTGTTAGCTAAAAGGTCGCTGGGGGCGAGGCCTCTGAGGAGGGCTGTGCTTGGCCATGCCCACCTCTCCCTTCTGCATGGAAGCTCGCCGCAAGGGAAGGAAGGGAAACTGCGAGATTTTAATGGTTCTGGAGGGAGGGAAGGGCACCTTCCATTAACGAAACAAAGGAAGCGATTCGTATTTCCTGGTATTTCCGATCTTTTTTTAAAGAAAATTTGGAAATAATTTCAAAATCGAACCGCCAGTGCCCCCTATATACGAAACAAGTTTAGAACCATTTTTTTTCTTTATCAACCAAGCCTAGTATTTATCCATCCCAGTGTTGGCTACTCACTCTGCAGATCTCTCCAAGGTCTCAAAGTTTGACCCCCAAAGAATGCTGATACCTTGACCGTACCTTTCTCAACCCTGAGATTCCATTGTGTTCTCTGATGGCTGCCAAAAGGGAGGAGCGCTCATTTTCTGGTTCTGTGAACGATGGTTTCTTCTGCGTTCCACTTCTTGCGCTGGGTGAACTCTAACACAAGACCAAACACACATGCACAAATTGATACATCTGGGTAATTTGAATTTCTGGGTGATTACTATTGGATGCTTGACTATCTGACTTTGACTTTTACCTAGCTGGAATATACTGAAATTAAATAGCTGTATTTACTCGAATATAATGTGCCATTGAATGTAATATGCACCTCAATTGTGAGGATGCACATTACAAAAAATGGATTTGCCTTGAAATATAATGTGCTCAACAGTGCAGCCATAGCACATCAAAAGAGGCAGACAACATGAAGGAGGCTATACAGGAAGCCATGCATCTCTGTAAAGCAGAGGCTGGCAGCCAACCTCACACAATTCCCAACTGGTGCTATTCATGAGGCCTTCAAAACAGAAGGGGATGTTTTGAAAGCCTAATGAATGAGGGCAGTTGGGAGCTGCATGGGACAGAGCCGGGGGGGGGGGGGGGGGGGGGGGGGGGGGGGGAGAGACCCCAAGGACAACAGAGGACTGATTGGTCACCAACTGGGTGCTCCTCATCCTTCTCTAGGAGTCACAGAACCTTGAAGCTGCCACCACCAACAGACAGCGCCTTTGCGCCCATCACTTCCCTGTCCAGCCTCTGGAGTTCGCAATTCTGACATGCTATCAAATCTAATGCATGCCTCAATTTTGATAATGTAATTTAGCCAAAAAAAAGGTAAATATGTTAAATTTGTGCATAAGAGCTGGGCATGCTAAGTACTGGTCACAACACTGATCAGAAAAGAAAGAAAAATAGATGAGCCCTTTGTGTTCGATTTTATTATGTCAATTTATATTGTTTATTTCATTTGTTATTATATATATATTGTTATGATGTATTTCCTTGTTATTTTGTGTTAAATTATGTTGTATTATTTTGGGCTTGGCCTCATGTTAGCTGCCCCGAGTCCCCTTTGGGGAGATGGTGGCAGGTTATAAATAAAGATTATTATTATTATTATTATTATTATTATTATTATTATTATTATATTCTTGATAGAAAAACTGTACAATGAAAATATTTGATTACAATGTTTGGATTAAATTTCTTCCATGCATTATATGATCATTCATAGCTCTCTCTAGGTAAAGGTAAAGGTAGTCCCCTGACATTAAGTCCAGTCATGTCTGACTCTGGGGTGTGGTGCTCATCTCCATTTCTAAGCCGAAAAGCCAGCGTTGTCCGTAGACACCTCCAAGGTCATGTGGCTGGCATGACTGCATGGAGTGCCGTTACCTTCCCGCCGGAGCGGTACCTATTGATCTACTCACATTTGCATGTTTTCGAACTGCTAGGTTGGCAGAAGCTAGGGCTGATAGTGGAAGCTCACACCGCTCCCCGGAATCGAACCTGCGACCTTTCAGTCAACAAGCTCAGCAGCTCAGTGCTTTAACCCACTGCGCCACCGGGGGCTCCAAGCTCTCTCTAAGATGATGCAATTATCTGTATTGTCTGTATTGCTGACATCAAATTGTGCCTTTTGTAAGCCGCCCTGAGTCCCCCCTCAGGGGTTGAGAAGGGCGGGGTAGAAATGCGCGAAATAAATAAATAAATAAATATTGGATGCTAATTATAATCAGTTGTCTCATTTGTTGCAGTAAATTCCAGTGCTCCTTTTGCTACTTTAAACAAGTGAAGCTTTCATTACTATTGTATAACAAAATGTAGTGCATGCAAAAAAGAACAGTAACTTGGTGTAGTATCTTGTCATAATTTTAAAAAGTGGATATGTGCAGTGGTTCACTGGAAATAATAAGCATTATAAAACAGGCTGGTGCTAAAATAAAAAGCTAAGACTACCATAGCCAAAAAGTTCCTTCAGATGTTACAGGGAGTTTTGTGAACATAGTTGCTGGAACTTTTTCAACAAAGTTATTTTACCTTTCGAAGCTTATCTCTTCCTCCAGAAGTCTGAATGGCTTCCATTAAAGCACTATGTAGTGACATATCTTTTGGAACTGGCTTCTGGATGACTGGCTTAAACTTTTTCTTTGGGCCAAAAACATCATATATAATGTCATTGTTAGACTCCGGTTCACTCCTTGTACCTGAATCACCATGTTTCTCATTTTTATTTGAAAACATATGGCTAACTGTAAGTGTGTCAAGTGATGCTGATGATCCAATGCTAAAACGATGCTCCAGAGTTGGCTTCATGGATGATGAGGGAACATCAGATGATCTACGGAAAGACGGAGGACTTGCTTGATCAGTTTTTTCCTTTTTCTGATTTAATACAGGAGGAATTTGTCTATTGATTGCCTTTTGCATAGAACCAGAAATGGGTTCCTTTTCAGGGATGTTACTATTTTTCGACAATGTTGCAGAACTTGGTGCACTGTCGCAATGAGAAGATTTGGTCTGATATGGTAATTTGATATTGGTTGTGTTATTTGTTATCCTAGAATGAACTCCAACTGGTACCACATTTGATACAGTTTTTCTGCAGCTTGAATAAGTTTCATCTACTTTTGCTGATTGTGTTTCCACTGGACAGCATCCGGACACAATTATACATTTTTGGGAATCTGATTCTATCCCCTTTTCATTACTGGTCTCTTCTTCTCTGCTCTGCCTTTCCTGGTTAGTTTCAAACTGGGCTGAATCAATATATTTTGCAATTATGGAAGCAAGGTAATGGCTTGATGTTATTTTTTGGGGCTTCTGAAGCCGAAGCACTGTCTTATTTGTGCTAACCACTGGATCTCTTACAGTTTTCATGGAAGATTCTGTGGCAATAACAGGTGGCTTTGTTTTTTCAGTTTCTGTATTATTTTTAACTGCCATAGAATCAAATGGTGATGATATTGTCATTTTCATATTTGTAAGGCAATCAGGATTGTTGTTTGAGATTTCATTGAAAGGTTTAGAATGGGTGATGACCACTGGTTTAGTAGAATGGTCTACTGGGAACTCTTCCAATTTTCCCCCCATCGAATTTAACTTCCAAGGTGTGTTAGCTGTCCTAATTAGGCAATCAGGATTGTTGTTTGATATTTCATTGAAAGGTTTAGAATGGGTGATGACCACTGGTTTAGTAGAATGGTCTACTGGGAACTCTTCCAATTTTTCCCCCATCGAATTTGACTTCCAAGGTGTGTTAGCTGTCCTAATTAGGCAATCAGGATTGTTGTTTGATATTTCATTGAAAGGTTTAGAATGGGTGATGACTACTGGTTTAGTAGAATGGTCTACTGGGAACTCTTCCAATTTTTCCCCCATCGAATTTGACTTCCAAGGTGTGTTAGCTGTCCTAATTAGGCAGTCAAGATTGATGTTTGATATTTCATTGAAAGATTTAGAATGGGTGATGACCACTGGTTTAGTAGAATCGTCTACTGGGAACTCTTCCAATTTTTTCCCCATCAAATTTGACTTCCAAGGTGTGTTAGCTGTCCTAATTAGACAGTCAAGATTGATGTTTGATATTTTATTGAAAGGTTTAGAATGGGTGATGACCACTGGTTTAGTAGAATGGTCTACTGGAAACTCTTTCATTTTTTTCCCCATCGAATTTGACTTCCAAGGTGTGTTAGATGTCCTATTTAAGGTATCTTGTGAATCATTTGAAGTCTTATTTCCTGTTACTTTTCCAATATCAGCACCATTTGGAGTCACTAGGTTGCCTAACTCATCTATTTTAATGGCACCAGTGGAAAGGGATACATCTCGATCAAAATATTTTACATCAGGTTTGGGAGGAATAACTTTAAAGGTTGTCAGGCCAATTTTAGGTTCATAGTCTGTAAGTCCATTGTCTATACGATGGCACCATATAGATGGCAATAGGGAAGCTTCTTTCCTGATGAATTTTTTTTCTGATGCAGGCCTGATTTCCAGATCAATTTTCATTTTGCTTGGAAGCTCTTCCTGGGTATTATCCTTATTTAAGAGCCTTACATCCTCTTTTGACCTTTGTTCATAAAGTTTGTTCATAAATCCAAGGCTAGAATCAATCACCTTAGCTTTTGATTCTTCAGAATCAGTTTTATTTTGTGACATGACTTCTTGGCATGTATTGTTATTTTGTTCACATGAGGGTACATATATATCGGAGTCATCTTTCTGTTCCTTTTCCATCTGGTGCCTAACATCTTCTTTAGGAGACTGCTGCGGTGATAAATCCTCACATAAACAGGGAGACACAGGATCTACACATTCTTCAATGAAAGATCCACTGTTATTATTTTCATTGGTCTCTTCACCGAGACAAATCGATTGAACGGAAATATCTTGATTAGACTCTCTCTTGGAAAGCAAACACCTTTCTTCCTCTCTGCTGCACTGAATTTTGATATCAACTTCTGGAATTTCATCTATGATTGTCACTGGCACAGGAAGTGAAACATCTTGGGCAGTCTCAGCAGCTTGTGAAGGAGGGATGGGTGCACAAGACAAAGATTCGTTTTCTGAAGTGTCATGCATATCTTCTATTGCTGTAAAATATTTATTTGTTCATTAGCCAACTTCATAACACGTATCAGGGTGGTGTATAATTGATTAAAACGAAAACATTTACAATGACAGAAACATTGTGGGTAGAAATCTGTTTTGTCTGAAATGGAAGTTCTTTCACAAAGATGCATTACAGAGACAAGCAAATGCATGCCTAATATCAATTGGAGGTATAAGATATATTCTGATATGCTGAAGATCCTTCTCCAAGTGTACTTTAATGAGATTTCAAAGCCATATGGAACCAATAAAAATGCCTCCTCAAAAAACCTCAAAGGTCAGGGAGAATGACAGAGACATGGCATCGAATTGTACCAGATGTAAGCCACCCTGAGTGTCCCCGCCCCCCAGGGGGTTGAGAAAGGCGGGGTACAAATGTTTGAAATAAATAAATGCCTTCAAGTATCTTGGTCTTAAGTTGTTTAGGACTTTGTACACTGATGCACAGTGTACAAGCGATAGATGAAATAAAATATTTCCAAAATTGTGTACTATAACACCATATTATATCAAAAATATTATCAAATAATGATTGCCCCCAAGGATCTGGGTTTTTTTTAATGTTTTTAATGTTTTCCCTACAAAGCAGTCCCTTCTAGAGCAAACTGCCCAATTTATTTGAAAAGCTTATTGCAAAACATTTTTGCTATGCAAGAAACTGGTGCTGACACTAGAACAAAGCTTCTGAAACCATTTGAGGTTCCCTAACTGAATGTTGGAGTCATAAAAAATGTAACCTGCCACCTAGTGGCTTGTTTTAGACATCTACATGAATCTGTTAGCAGCAACATGCAGCAAATACTTCAGCTGTACTTCTTAAAAATGGAAAACTGCCTTGCAAATGCTGATATTGCTTGATTACTATCGTTTCAGTATCAGAAATGCTCCCTTCAAATTTTGATTTTAAAAAAAAGTTACATTCATAAACCAAACTCAATTGAAACAAAAACATCAGTTAACACTCATTAAAAGTTCAAGAAGAATTTGTGGAGGGAGGGAGGATGTAGATTGAATGCATGTTATGTATGTGATGGGAATAAGAGAGAAGTGGGTAAGGGTCCATTTCAGGTACATGGTCCACCCTACAACCTACATTGGAGGCATAAACCCCTAAAACATTCCAATTTGGACCTTCAAATCAGGAGGAAAAAGATTCAAGAGAGAATATTATAGCACTTAATGCTGCAAATCAAACCTGCCAGTGTGGACTGAAAAATGTTGAGAATGCTCTACACCCTGCAGTTTGAAATATTCAAGATTATTTTTATGTAAAGATAAATAAGCACATCTTTCTCATTAGGATACACATTTGCTTTGGGGTCTTATCATACTCAAGCATTTATCTGTTTTAATCCATTTTAAATGTTGTGACTGCCTCTTGCAGAATTCTGGGGTTTGTAATTTAGGGAGGTTTCTGTAAATTGCTCATCCAGAGAAGCCCTGGGCCTCCCAAACTACAAACCCCAGAATTCTGCAGAAGGCAGTGACAGCATTTGAAATGGATGAAAATGGATAAATGTGCAAGTGTGATGAGGCCCAATAAATGGTAAAATTATATTATAATAAAGAATAATTTTAAAATAAATTGATTATCAGTAAACATTTGATTTGTATACATAATTTATATATCTATAAACCCAAGGTTGTGTAAAAATTAATTGGGCAAAAAAGGGTCATGAGTGGAAGATGTTTAAGTAGCTCTGCACTAGAATAATATTTGTGTTATGATAGTTCACTTGTCTCTTTCTATTCGATCCACAGACCTACCTGCTAGATCTTTGTCCAATTCAGCCAAGGTGTCTTTCAGCCGATCAGCAATAAATATATCTGAATTCTCAACCTTAGCTTCCATTACTTCAGTGTCACACTTGTCTCTAATTTAAAAAGAAAAAAATATTGCCTTAAAAAATTGATAGCATCTGACCAAATTCATCCTGCACTGATTCATCTTTATATATAAAATATCAGCCTGCGTATGTTTGTGCACGCAAAACTTGAAAAGTAGACGGTCAAATGACTTGAAATTTTAACACAACTTTACTATCCAATATGTGTGTTTTAACAGTAAAATTAAAAAACGCATCTGTTTTAACAGTAAAACTAGCAGTCCAGGAATAGACAAGAATGATCCCAGCACCCAATCTTATGAAAGTTGTCCAAAAGAAAATCTGTGTAGCCCATGGTAACCAAACCCAGCCTTGCTTTCAAAACACAGAGCATCTATCAGAAAACCACAGCAGTAGAAGAGATAACAACCAATCATAGCGCAGCTTTCCTTACACCACAGCAGCATAAGAAAAACGAACCAATCACAGTGCTGCTATCATTTTACCACAGCACTTAAAGAAATGGAAACAGAGCTCTGATTGGCAATGGAAATAGAACAGGGGAAATCAATGTGATTGGGATTTTTAATTATGCCAGCATTCATCGCCAGGTGCTGAAGAACGCTCAGGCAGACTATTCTCTTAAGTCATAGTACCACATTCATTAATAATCTGAAGTCCCGTGCCCACGTTTGAACACAGGCCACAGTTCTCAACACACAAACACAGAATGTCAATGGAGACCAAACCACACTGATCAGTAATGTTTAGACAAAAACACTCCGCTCGTCACTTCTTTCCAAGATGAAGAAGAAGCATTAGTGAGCACCCTCTGGATTCGTCCATTAAACCAATTCCAGATCCACCTCACTGTAGTTTTGCCTAGCCCACATTGGACTAGTTTGCTTGTAAGAAGGTCATGGGGGACCTTGTCGAAGGCCTTACTGAAATCAAGATATGATACATCCATGGCATTCCCTGCATCACCCAAGCTTATAACTCTATAGAAAAAAGAGGAGCATGTGAGGAAGCTGCAAAGTTTGAGGGAAGATCCATGGCATCCTCCAACTTTTAGGTAACAGGGGGTAAACCTGCAGTAAGTGGACATGCCTAGTGTGTGTTTGTGTGTATGTGCGGGGGGGGGGGGGGACTTCCTTGTGGCATATAGATTCACCCCGACTTGGATTATTTGACCCATAAAGATAGGCTCCCAGTCTTCAGATTTTTTCAGTTGTAGTCTCCATTCTGATTAATAATTGAACGAAGGCATGGAAAAACTCAATTACTTCATTGTCTGCTTTAAAAACATGTAAATTTTGTGGGGTCATTATTTTTATTTTCTTGATGTCCAACTGTAAACCCTATTGATTTTAAAATTCTGGGTAAACTATTTGTGTATGGAAGACTCATAACCAGACTCACTGTTCTTGCTGCAATCTCAGCCCATTAAGTACACAAAGTAAATTTAAACTCTGGTGGTAGACTGTAGATTGTACTTCAACAGAAAGAAGAAATTAGATTTAACATGAAAAGACGAAACACAGATTTTATTTTCCCACATAATTCTACACAACAAAAACAACTGATCAGTACGACAGTGACCTAATGCTGCCCCAGCAACTTATTCTTAATTATAGTGATAGATCAAGAAAAAACAGATGCATGATATTGTGATTTAGGAAATAGATTGTGGGAATGATACTAGAAAATCACAAAGGGGTCTTTAGAAGAGTACAACAACAGAGCTACGGCAAAGCTGTGTTATTAGAGAGGAAGGAATAGATTTAGAGTTTTAGAAAAAAGGTGAAAATAATGTCACAACAATTAACATTTACATCATATCAGAAGAAAGGGAACACATTTTTTCTGGGCTGTTCATAACCAGTTGGAAAATCATAACCAACCTGATTCATTATATGGAAAACCTGGACAGAAGTATTGCAACATTTGGAGACACACATAATAATGGTTTCCAGATTCATGTTTAAAAGGTCATTTTCATGATTTCAGATCTTTCCCCAAAAAAGTGCTTTTGGCCTGACAATATTCTTTCATCTAAGCGTTAGAGATCAAACTAACATGGTTCAAGGTTAATATCATATTACAGTATAGGAAAATACGTACATATATGGGAAGCTACAGAAAAAGAGCAGGATGAACACAGTATAATCCTACAAAATGGTTAGAATACAAATATTTGGAAGGACAAGAAATTCAGTCAAATTCAATGAAACCTTGTGGCAGTATTAATGTTGTAGCTCAGACTGAGTCTGAGTCTGACACTGAACTGTGTGGCCCTTCTGGGCCTGGGTTTTCTGAGCCTGAGCATGATTTTAGGCAGGATGACGAGGAGAGTGATGGGTTGCAGATTTCTGTACATGCTCCAGATGGGGCTGATAGTGTGCCTTCTGAAGAAGAAACAGCAAGCCTGTTTCCCGAGGAAAGGAATGTGTCTTTAGATAGAGACAGTGAAATCCCACAAGTGCAGCTGGAGACTCCTTTCGGTTCCCAGAGTGATTCGGCCCAGCTGGGCCAAGATAAAGAGTTTGAAGATAGTGAATTAATGAGCAGCAGGACCGTTTGCAATTAAGAGTCCGCCGAAGCACATGCCTTGCTAGCAATAGGGAAGCCAAAGGTCAACGCAATGCTTTCATGTTTGGGAGGGTTATTTAATGGTGTAGCTGACAGACATTTGTTGTCAGTTCAATGTTACTTCTTCCCTGTTAACTGCTGTGGAATAGTCTTGGCTTTTGTGGACCGCTTCTGGCTTATTGAAGACTGTGTTTCTGTTCCTGATTTTACCTGTTTGTTGTGGACTCTTGTTTGATCATTGCTAAGGAATTATGCTTCGTGTTTTTGCCTGTGGATCCTGGAAACCTTGCCTTTGCTTTTAAGACTCTATTTTGCCTTTGGAACTTCTGCAGCTTTATTTCTCTGTTTTGATTTTGCTTTTTCTCAATAAACTATAAACTACAGCCTTGGTGTGTGTTGGTGTCTTGAGCAAGGTGAAAACTACCCTGAGTTGCGACAATTAAATATTTCTCCTGACCTTATGGTTATTGGTATGGACATATTAGATTGTTTTGGAATAAAACACTTTACTTAGGATGAGTAAGAGAAAAAGAGAGAGAGATAGAAAGGGGGCGTGAAAGTTTTATTTTACAAAACATTAAGTTAAACAGGGATCATTTTCCAGATTGCTTACAAATGAGACTAACCTTTGGTAAATGTTCCCAGAATGATCACCATTGAAAGAATCATCCTTTATACTGCAAACCTCGGCAACAAGCACTGGAGCCATTTCAGTCTCCTGGGAATCAACCGACTTGCTTCTTGAACTCATGCTGCCATTTTGGGAATTCAATGATAAAACATCAGAAGGGGAACTCATTACATCTGAATCTTCTGTGGTATCCTCTGAAGCAAAACAGCTGTTGACAGATATGGTCTCATCTGTTTCTGAGAGCTCCAGAACTATGTTATCCATGCTGTTAGTATCATGCGAAGCCTGTAGATTGTCTAAATGAAATATGGTAAAATTAAGTTAAATGTTAACCTGTACTCCTATGAAACATACTCCCTAAATACAGGATTAATCTGTTTAACATAATTTGTTGCTGTATAGTGATTCACCCTTGCCCCCAAATAATTCTATTTCAAATTCAACCTCAAAATGATCTTGCAAAAGTGAAATCCCCACGGCATTAACAAAAATGTTTTAACATCTCAAATACAGGATAAACAAATAACAAAGATAACAATAAAACCAACATCCCACCTTTTCCCAGCCCTGGGAATCAAGGCAGCTTCTATAAGTTAAAACATCATACTATAATTAAAACTTAATTAAACTACCAATAGATTTAGAAGCATTTAGAAGCACGCCCATTAAAAAGGAAAACCAACATATATAGACAATGAAAGACCTTTTCCCCATGAGCAATCCGTGCATTCCCCATGAGCAATTCCACCTTCCTATGGAAGGATAGCACGAGGGTGTCAATCTAGCCTAAAATGATGAAATAAAGATTACATATATGCATAAGTATATACTCAGATTTTCCCCCAGTCTGGGAGGCAGGACTGTTTACAAAAGTTAAAACAGATACAGCTAAATAGTAATTTCAGATACATTAAAAATAGAACTAAACTATCAACAAAATTAAAATACACTAAAAGCACATTATTATAAACCAAAGAAATGTAAGCACCAAAGCATATTAAAGATCCTTTCCCCCATGCATTTAATTGTCAATGGCACATCAAAACATGGTCTTCACTTTCCTGCAAAAGGACAAACTCTCAAATCTCTTTAGGAAAAGAATTTCAAATCCAGGAATCATAGAATCACAGAGTTGGAATAGACCTCGTGGGCCATCCAGTCCAACCCCCTGCCAAGGAGCAGGAAAATCGCATTCACAGCACCTCTGCCAGATGGTCATCTAGCCTCTGTTTAAAAGCCTCCAAAGAATGAGCCTCCACCACACTCTGGGGCAGAGTGTGGTGCTGAACAGCTCTCACCATTAGGAAGTTTTTCCTAATGTTCAGGTGGAATTTCCTTTCATGTACTTTGAAGTTTGAAGTCTTTGTTCCACGCCCTAGTTTCCAGGGCAGCAGAAAACAAGCTTGCTCCCTCCACCCTATGACTTCCCCTTACATATTTATACATGACCATCATATCGCCTCTCAACCTTCTCTTCTTCATAATAAACAAGCCCAGCTCTTTAAGCTGCTCCTCATAGGGCTTTTTCTCCAGACCCTTGCTCGTTTTAGTCACTCTCCTCTGGACACACTCCAGCTTAGAGTCAACATCTGCCTTAAATGGTGGTGCCCTAAATTGGGCAGAGTATTCCAGGTTGGTCTGACCAAGGCAGAATAGAGGGTGACTTCCATGGATCTAGACATTATACTCCTATTTATGCAGGCCAAAATACCACTGGCTTTTTAAGCTGCCACATCATAGTGTTGGCTCATGTTTAACTTGTTGTCCACGAGGACCCCAAGATCTTTTTCACATGTATGCTCTCAAGCCACACGTCCCCCATTCTGTATCTTTGCATTTCATTTTTTCTGCCTAAATGGAGTATCTTGCATTTGTCACTGCTGAACTTCATTTTGCTAGTTTCGGCCCATCTCTCTAATCTGTTAAGGTCATTTTTAATTCTGCTGCTGTCTTCTGGAGTATTAGCTATTCCAATTTGGTTTTGTCTGCAAATTTGATGATGATGCCTTCTAACCCATCATCTAAGTCATTAATAAATATGTTGAACAGAACGGGCCCAGAACCGAGCCCTGCGGCACTCCACTTCTTTCCAGGATGAAGAGGAAGCATTGGTGAGCACTCTTTGGTTTCATTTGTTTAACCAATTACAGATCCTCTAACAGTAGTTTTGTCTAGTCCACATTTGACTAATTTGTTTGCCAGAAGGTCATGGGGGATCTTGTTGAAGGCCTAACTGAAATCCAGACATGCTACATCCACAGTGTTCCCTGCATCTACCTAGCTTGTACGTGTATAAAAAAAAAGAGATCAGGAGGCATCTACCAAGAAGGATATCTCCCATGTTACTATGAGAAGGACCTGTGAGGATGGTAGGATAAAGAAGGGGCTTCCTAGGTCAAGGGGTTTCCTGTGTAAACTGGATTATTGAGACCCACTTCAATCTAACTCTGACATTGTTATTGGATGCAGACTGTTTTGGTTGCCTTAGTGGCTGAGCTACATAGGGACCTGGACAGGGGGAGCACACATCTTAATGGCTTTCAGTACCATCAACCAAACAGACTTATAGCATGTAAGCAGGATAGCTTTTTTCATGGGGATATTGTATTCATCTTTTTAAAATGCGTGTTTCTTTTTTTAAAAAATACTGTTTTATGTGGTTTAAATTGTTTTACATTTTACTGTGAACATTTTTAATTGAAAATGTTGTGTAGATATAGTTTTTCACATAGCCTACCTAAGCCATGCTGAGCTTTTTGTAACATAACCAGAATTTTGAATTGTGCCTGGAATGTGCCATCAGCTAGTGAAGTTATTATGGAAAAGGAAGTGACATGCCCCATCAACCATTGTCAATTTGCATGGAAACGTCAGTGATAAACTACAAGAAAAATAAGACTAACATCCAATGATTTCCTATATTTTACAAGAACATAAACAAAGCAGACTAGCTTAAGTTGGCTGGATTTACCAGGAACTAAAGAGTGTGGAAAAAGAGCCCGTGTGGTATAAGATTTGGGTGTTGGATTATGGGTTCAAATCCTCACTAAGTCAAGGAAAGCCACTGGGTGACATTGGACAAGTCACATTCTCCCAGCCTCAAAGGAAATCAAAGACAAATCCCTTTCATTCATATGATCAGAGAGCAGTAAATGCAATATGAGGAGTGTTAATAAACTCAATAAAATGAACATCTCATGGCACACACTTTCATGCACTAAAACCAACCATATTGCTGCCAAGCGGTTTGTCTACAATCTCAATACAGGCATACCTTAACAAATTCTCTGACAAAGAAGCTCCTTTTTTGATAAAGTCTTTTTATGTCCCCATGCCAGCCTTATCTTCCTCCTTGTCTTCTGTCTAGATGGAGGTTTTTTGTTTGCTTACTTGTTTATAGCAAGCATCAGAATTAGAAGAATGGCAAAGGAAGGCTGGAGAAACACAAACTTCTGGTGTCAAGTTGCAGAGACGTGCCTGAAGTAAACAATGCAGTAAAGCCTGAGTTGGGAAAGAATGGGCTATGCTTGCCAATCCTAACAGAGCTGTGTGTGCTTGCCTACACCAGGGAAGTTAATCAGCAGCCCTTATTGAGCGTACATTGACAAGAAAAGAAAGACAAGAGGAAAGCACAGAGGTCTGCCTCACCAGCAATTCTCAGCATTTTAAAGAAGATACACAAATGAATTATGGGAGGTTCAAAGTGTTTGGGGTTTTACTTCTGCAAGGTTCACATGATCTGGGTTTTTCATTTCACATGTTGATATTGTTAGGTTTGCATTAAAAAGTTGGTGAAACATATATATTTTTTCTTTTTTAGGGTATTAGGACCTATGCGTTTCATGTTATTTCTTCCTCCAGCATCAAAGTTTATGTTACAGATTTAATACCCAGACATACACTTGCTCTGTTAATTGAGATATACAGGCAGTCTCCGGGTTATGAACAAGATACCATATATACTCAAGTACAGGCATGTAGAGGGGGGGGGGCTTTGGGGGCTTCAGCCCCCAAATATGTTTATTCATATTCAGATATGTTTATTCATATCATAAACAGAGGAGTAATATGCTCCCTGTACCCCGCTCCTGTTAGTAATCTTGCTGCCGCTCGTTGGACTAATTGCAGCTTCCGGGCAGTCTTCAGAGGCAACCCCATGTAGAGAGCGTTGCAGTAGTCTATACAGGATGTAACCAGAGCGTGGACCACCGTGGCCAAGTCAGACTTCCCAAGGTACGGGCGCAGCTGGCGCATAAGTTTTAATTGTGCAAAAGCTCCCCTGACCACCGCCGAGACTTTAGCTCTCTCAACCTGAGTACTGAAAAAAAAATACTTCCATTTCTTGTTTTACAAAATCTAACCTTATTTATTTATTTATTATTTACTTTACTTCTATACCGCTGTTCTCAGCCCGGAGGCGACTCACAGCGGTTCACAAAACACAGGACACAGCAAAATTCAATGCACCAGTATAAAAACAGGTAATAACCTAATCTAATACACAGTTAGTACACAATTACTATCATAACCATTCACTAGCGTCTCATCACTAAAAAACATGATCCAGATTCGTCATCCATTGTTCCATTCCTATGTCATTACCAGTCATTGCACTAATTATTCGAACGCCTGCACAAATAACCAGGTCTTTACTTTTTTGCGGAATACCATTAGAGATGGTGCTAATCTGATGTCTGTGGGAAGGGCGTTCCACAGCCAGGGAGCCATCACCGAGAAGGCCCTCTCTCTTGTCCCCGCTAGCCGTGCTTGTGAAGCTGGCAGGATCGAGAGCAGGGCCTCCCCGGAAGATCTCAAAGTCCTGGTGGGTTCATAGGCCGAGATGCGGTCGGATAGGTAGCTTGGGCCGGAACCGTTTAGGGCTTTAAAGGTCAACACCAGCACTTTGAATTGAGCCCGGTAGCAAGTCGGTAGCCAGTGGAGTTGGCGCAACAGGGGGGTTGTATGCTCCCTGCGTTCCGCTCCTGTTAGAATCATGGCTGCCGAGCGTTGGACTAGTTGAAGCTTCCGAGCTGTCTTCAAAGGCAACCCCACGTAGAGAGCGTTGCAGTAATCTAGACGGGATGTAACCAGAGCGTGGACTACCATGGCCAAGTAACCTTCTCTTATTCCTGCTTCTCATATTTCTTTTTCCTATTATGTGTGTTCTGCAGCTTTAGACTTTCTTTTTACCCCTGAGTATGTCCACATCTGAATGGCCTTGCATCATTAGCCTCAGCCCTATTTCTGCTTGTCTTTTGCTGAACCCCAGAGCTGGTTGAGTGCTTTCCAGCCTGACCTCTTGATTTGTTTTGGATTGTCTCATCATTGGGTTTTCATAACAGAATACATCCAGAAGTGGTTTATCTGTGCCCGAGCCTCCTTCTGTTCAATGCCAACAAAGCAATCTTTTTCCAGTGTCAACCCCACCCCACCCACCCACACACACTGTAAAAATCTGAAATGGAGACCCTACAAGTATCAATGCTAGCTTCAGCATAGTTTTTGCCTCAAAACAGCACAAAATCACACCACTATGGAATGTTTGTACCATGCTGGACATACCAAAATTAGGTATTTGTAAATCTCACTAGTTTAAGTGGGAATAATAGTGCTGATTATACTATATTTACTCAATCCTAAAGCACACTTCATTGCAAATGGCCGCTGGCTTATCACCTAGAAACAGCTTTGTGATACAGACCGACACACATACTTTGATTTTATATACATGGATATATGATTTTGTTCTGTTTTAATGTGTATTGTGTCATGTTTGCTGTTAGCCATCTTGAGACCCTATAAATATCAGGAGAAAGAAGAGATGAAAATATAGTAAATAAGAAAAAAAATAGTCTGAATGGGAGACCTACAGTGAGGTCATAGTTTCTCTTGGTTTGTGTTCTTGGTTTGTGTTTTTAATTGCGTCATTGTGTGTTGTTAATGTTATTGCTTTGTTTTGATTTATTTTTCTGTATTGTTGTTGTTTATTGTTGTATGTGGGCTCGGCCTCTTGTATGCCGCACCGAGTCCTTCGGGAGATGGTAGCGGGGTACAAATAAAGGTTTATTATATTATTATTATTATTATTATTATTATTATTATTATTATTATTATTCTCATCTTTAAAACAGCAAAATAAATAAATAAATAAATAATTTCAATCTTCTCAATGACATACCTTTCAATATTTAAAAATGGTGATTATATCACCTCACCATCCTCCCTCCCTCCACGCTAAACAAACCAAGCTAAAGGGCCTGGACTCCAAACTTTATATCATTTCCATTGCTCTCCTATTGACATGGTCATTGTCATAGGTCTGCAAGGTAAGAAATGTTTCCTATTTTTCTCATTTTTGTTAATTTTCTCTCTTTTAAGGTTCCTTAAATCTGGACTCTTAAGTACAGATATTGCATTTATGCCTTCAGTACATATATTAACAGGAGTTTAGACTAATTGATATAATGTATTTTCCATATGGGTTTATTATGGTCTTCAAAGGAGAACATTATTTCAGCCCTTCCACTCTCAGAGGCACATTTGTTGAGGACTCATGTGAGGGCCCTCTCAGCCCCTGTCTATACTGCAACGTGATACTGTTTTAATATGTTTTTCTTGCATATGTTTTTGTTTGTAACTATATTTGGAATTTTGTTTTCTTGAATAAAAATTATATTAAAAATATACTGCTATGTAATACAGTTTCTGAAGTCAAATTATCTTCTTTGAACTGAATTATATGGTAGTGCAGATCCAGTCTCAGGTTGTGGAACTCCCTTCTAAGAGAGGTTACATTCCTGCTGCAATTTCACTGGCAGATAAGTAGGGACTGCAGTGGAAGGAGCTTTAAAAATAGGATGTTGTACAATCCTCTTCCACATGTTTTTGATCCGTATAAAACTATTTTCATTTATCTGTTATTCCAGTATGATCATCTGTTTACTTCTATTTTAATATTATAATTTTGTGTTGTAGTTGCATGTTTTGTTTTTCAGTGTTGTTGTGAGCTGTTTAGGTCCCAGGAGACAGATGAAATCTATATAAATAAAAATGTAATGTTGGTTTGTGGGATTAACAGAACTCAAAAATTACTGGATGAATTGACACCAAATTTGGACACAAGACACCTAACAACCCAATGTATGTCCTTCACTAAAAAACCCGATTTTGTCATTTGGGAGTTGTAGTTGCTGGGATTTATAGTTCACCTACAATCAAAGAACATTCTGAACCCCACCAAGGATGGAATTGAACCAAACTTGGCACACAGTTCTCCCATGACCAACAGAAAATACTGGGCAGTGTCCTTTGGTTTTGTTGTTGTAGTTCACCTACATCCAGAGATCACTGTGGACTCAAACAATGATGGATCTGGACCAAACTCTACACAAATACTCAATATGCCCAAATGTGAACACTGGTAGAGTTTGGGGAAAATAAGAATCTTGACATTGGGAGTTGTCGTTGCTGGGATGTATAGTTCCCCTACAATCACAGACCATTCTGAATCCCACCAACGATAGAATTGGGCCAAACCTCCCACACAGAACCCCCATGTGGGCCACAGCAACACGTGGTAGGGGACGGCTAGTCTATATAAACAAAAATGTAATGTTCATTTGTGGGATAACATAACTCAAAAACCACTGGACGAATTGACACCAAATTTGGACACAATACACCTATCAGGCCAACAAGTGACCATCACTCATAAAAACACTGAAAAACACAGAAGAAAGGACTTTAAAAACCAAAAAAAACAACAAAAAATACATTACAACACATGCACAAAACCACATATATACGCAAACACACATAAATATGTGTATAACACACACACATATATACACATAACGTAAACATACAAAACACATATACACAGACTGGGCCACAGCAGCACGTGGCAGGGGACAACTAGTATAAAATAAGAAGTATGCATGCTAAAGCTTTGAAACAACTAGTGTAAGTACTTTTCACTCTACATGTCTGAACACTTTTATTTTTCTGAATATGTTTGTATATATAGAAATGTTCAAGATGTTTGTGATTCTGCAAAAAGGGCACATTGTTTTTCAGATCAACTGTGTGCATTACATAATTTTGAAAAATCTATCATCTAAAGACTTTCAACGGCATAATACAGTTCTGGGTGTCAACATAACTTCGGGTTATAAAATATCAATTTCATTCAATCAACATAAGCAGGAAAAAAAAACATGCCTATGGGCTTTACACATTAAAAATACTACCCAAATGTTTGACTGAAATGCTTAAAAGGTAGAAATGGAAAATTGTTGAATCAAACTTTTCAAGCAAACAGACATTTAAACTCATCTGATACAGAAATATTAAATTCCTCATAGAATACTTATAGAATCACAAGAAAATAGTTAAAAGCAGAAATAGTATGACTATTAGAAATGCTGTATTATAACTGTGCCTTGAGTATATGTTCCTATTATGTCTGATTGTCTTTAATATGACGGGCTCTTGGTATCCACTGGGTTTTGTTCAAAAAACCTCCTGAGGATAACAAAATATATGGATGCTCACTTCTCATTTTATACAATGGCAAAGTAAAATAGCCTCCCTTATATAAAATAGAAAAGTAAGGGTTAGCTTTTGGGATTTTAAAAATATATATATTTTCAAGACATAGATGTCTGAATTCATGGCTGCAGAATCAAAAGAAGTGGAAGATGAGCTGAAGTTGAATCTTCTACATGTCTCAATGTATTGTCGAAGGCTTTCATGGCCGAATCACTGGGTTGTTGTAGGTTTTTCCGGGCTATATGGCCATGTTCTGGAGGCAATTTTTCTCCTGACGTTTCTCCTGCATCTATGGCAAGCATCCTCAGAGGTAGTGAGGACCTCACTACCTCTGAGGATGTTTGCCATAGATGCAGGCGAAACGTCAGGAGAAAAATTGCCTCCAGAACATGGCCATATAGCCCGGAAAAACCTACAACAACCCACTTCTACATGTCTGCTCATAAAGAGGTCTCATGTTTTTCTATGGAGCTTACCTCTAAATCAGTGGTTCTTAACCTGTGGGTCCCCAGATGTTTTGGCCTTCAACTCTCAGAATTCCTAACAGCTGGTAAACTGGCTGGGATTTCTAGGAGTTGTAGGTCAAAACACCTGGGGACCCACAGGTTAAGAACCACTGCTCTAAATCAATAAGTATAGTATATATCAGAACTGTGTTACAGCTATATATGTTAGAACTGTGCATTCCAGATGCTGTTAATCTGCAACTCCCAACAGTCCCAACCAAATTAGTTGATGGGGAAATATATTAGGAGTTCTAAAGTCAAAACCAATTTGAGGGTGATAACATTCCTAAATTTGGTGCATAGTACCACACAAACATGCTGAAACAAACTCCACTGAGTCCATTGGAATAAGTACCAATAAACCCAATGGAGCTAATTTCTATAAGGTTGCTATGTAAACTATTATTTTTTATTGAAGGGGAAGTCAACAACATTGTTTTAGGTTTCAATAAGGCACATTTCAAGTGTTGGTTCACTGAGACAACAGAACAATTTACAGTAAGATTTGAAAAGTGTTACCCAAAAATGCAAGTGGGGGAATGAAATCTTTGCACAGAAAATATTGTATTTTAACAAAATATTCCATGTATGAAAGAACAGATCTAAAATGACAAACGCATATAATGAACCAAAGAAACATAAAAATAATTATTCTGAATCAATATTATACTGAGCAAATTACAACAGTTTCTTTGCGTTTGTGGACTGAACATATGCCACAAATATATAAGAAGTATAAATGAAAACATTCCCTGTTTGTGAAATGAAGAGGCGAATGTTCCAGAAGGAGAAAGAGATACAAAGATGCAATTCAAACAAAAGCCTTTTCCTCTTTATGTATGCAACAGGAAAAGGCAACAAAGAAAGTTAGGATAGCAGAGGCAACAGGTTTCAGAGGTACGAAGACCACAGGAAGAGGTAAGCTGTATCAGGTGGGCTTGAACTGTGCACAACAATAAACTGTTGGAGGAAAAAAAAGGAAATCATACATTAACTACTGAAGAAAACTATTTTAGGCCACAAACCTATACTCAGCGAATCCACTCGCAATAGTTCTCAGTTGGCATTCACAGAATTGCACTGCAAATTAACATGCTGTTAGCAAGGATAATTTTTGCAAGCAGAATCATGTCCAGCTGTTCTGGAACAGGGATATTTAACTTCAGTATTGACAGCAGCCACACTATTATCTAAACCTCTCCTATAAAGCATGGTTTCAAAGAAATCTGAGGAAGGAACAAGTTGAAAAGTTGCAACAGAAAACGTGTGGCATTAGGCCATGCCGGGGGGGGGGGGGGGGCTTGAGGGGCTTCCCCCCCCCCCCCCAAATTCTCAGGGTGGTCCGAGAAGGCCTTACTGGTACATTATTTAAACTGTTATGTTTATTCATATCATGATCCGATCACCATGCTCAATATATCCCATATGCATGGGGGTATTGGGATAATGATACAAAAGGTTTGCTAGGGTAGATCCTGACCCCCCCCCCGAAGCCCCCCCCCCCCCCCGAATCAAAATCCTGGCTACGGGACTGTATGGCATGAATTAGTGAAAAGATATTCAATTCAGGCTGATGAAATAAGGGGGCATTTCAACTAAATGTTGCAGGGGAAAGACAATTTTCAGGTTAGAGAGAAATGCACTGTCAGCAATAGCAAAAATGATAATTATCTTTTTTAAAAAAAATAAAATAAAAGCATTGCTATAATCTCCTCTTTCATCTACGTTTGTGTGGGATGTTCCAGAATTGTTCCCTGCGGGCATTCTGAACAGAAATAAATGGTGGCCTAGCCAAATGAAGAGCTCTTCATCGGAGTTCTCTGCAAAAATTAAACAAACAAAAACACCCAAAGACTAAAGAGCTAGAAAATAATAATTTTAACTGTAAACCCCAAACCAGTTAATACAAACCACCCCCTTTTGGGGAAAATTCCTCTGCAATTCACCATGTGTGCAAATAGAGGAATAAGTATATAGAGTTCCTTATGTTCTTCAGTTAGCTAAAGTTAGTTGAAAAGTTTCCATCTGCTATCATTCTCCTATACTGCAGAACCCAATCATATTGCATTTCAGTGAAACATGAAGCCATGGCAAAGCAAGGAGTATATGCTGCAGCAGAGATGGGCAACTGGTAAATCTTGAATTACTGGTAGATTTCTGGGTGTTCTCAGGGCTCTAGTAAAAAGAAAGTAAAACTAGAAGCTTTAAAGCGGCCCTTGATTCATACAGAATGGCAGTTTTCTGTATGCTTTCCACATGTAAAACATGTAAAAGTGGAAAGTTCCCTGTGAAACGAAGCTTTAGAAACAGATTCCATTTCACTATGTGTCTGGAGCCATTGGATGAAAATAGAGAGGTTTCGAAGTAGGCAATCCTCAACTAAATCTCACTTTTTATCCTGAATAAAACCAGTATGGGCACATGTTATCCAAAGAGGATCATGTTTCAAAACATTTAAGATCAAGGTGGGATGACATATTGCCAAATGCAATGAGACACACTACTAAAAGCATTCAGTGCAGCTTTCATCTCCAACCTTACATCACTAAACTGGGAAGAAACCTCACTGAAGTCAACAGGATTTACTCCAGAGTTTTATTTATTTATTTATTTATTTATTTATTTATTTATTTATTTATTTATTTATTGTATTTGTATACCACTTTTCTCAACCCGTAGGCAACTCAAGGTTAACAGGGTAAAATTCAATGCTTACAATATCATAAATACAATTAAAAACATAATATATAATAAAAAGTAAACATATCAATAAAATATAAATTCATAGTGTCGCCTTGTTAAAAACATTGTCTGGTCTCATTGTCGTTCTTTCATTTTCCTGTGTCACGTTACTCTGCATTTGGAAACGCTTGTTCAAAAAGCTACTTCTTGACTTTTTTCCAGAATGTTAAAAGGGAAGTGGCCAATCTCATATCTATAGGGAGGGCGTTCCACAGCCGAGGGGCCACCACCGAGAAGGCTGTCTCTTGTCTCCGCCAAAAATACTTGTGACAAAGGCGGTAACGAGAGCAGGGCCTCCCCAGATGATCTTAAGGTTCTAGATGGTTCATAAGGGGAGATGCGTTCGGACATGTAAGTTGGGTCAGAACCGTTTGGGCTGCCCAGTAGCAAATTGGCAGCCAGTGGAACTGGCGGAACAGAACACTCCCTGAGCGCCGCTCCTGTTAGCAATCTGGCTGTTGTTCTTTGGACCATTTGAAGATTCTGGGCAGTCATCAAAGGCAACCCCACGTAGAGAGTGTTGCAGTAGTCTATACGGGATGTAACCAGATTATGGACTACCGTGGCCAAGGCAGACTTCCTAAGAGTAGGCATGTTTCAGATTGCACTGCTAGACTACATCCTAAGTGCACATTTGCTAGTTATCCCACTGAACTCAAGGGAAATTACTTTCAGCAAATACGTACTGACGAAGCCATTCAATGACCAAACTCCTCCAAACCATGCATGAAACAAATTACTACTATTCTAAAGCATCCACTAGACAGAACTTCAAACCATGCCCTAATTACTAGACAAGGAAGGTCACATTAATATATTATAGAAAAAACATTCACAAAAGATTAATATTGTTAGTACTGCATACAAAGTATGTATATCTGTATGCTTAGTGCTCCAAGTTTTAACAAGACAAACTGTTTAAAGCAGCTTTCCAGGATATTAACAGATATTTCTTATGAGTTCTGGCCAATCTTATAAGATTTAGACTATAAATATATAAATGCAAGGAAACCAATTTCTATACATTTCTTCAGGAATTGTCTACTGTTTACCCTTAATTTCCTCTCATTATAACATGGCCTGCAACTTTGGCCAATCTACTCTAGAACTCCAGACCTAGCAACATATATCCTACCCATCCTCTATAATATAAAGAGTGGATTATTGTAAAAAGAATGTTTTCAGTCTGCCTTTGTGATTTCTGCCATTTATTTTTAAAATTAAAATAACTACAGTATATCCTACCAACTATGTATAGATTTCAGGGTGGTGTACAATCACTTTTAGCAAAAACAGCCATCAAATGCTGCCATCAGGAACAGAGAAAGAGTTATTGGCTAGGAAATCTTAATTATTTGTTATGATATGCTTGTTTCCTCTCAACACTGCTTCCTTCAAAGTATTTTTCTCATTACTGTACAGGGATATCATTCTCTAATAAACAATTTTCCAAATTATTAGTATTATATAAACATGAGCTTCCCTGACCTGGAACAGTTGAGATTAACAAATCATTTACCATAGTTAAATCTTGTCAGTGGTTTTCAAGACTGAAAGTTTTTTTAAAAAAAAACCTAATTAATGCTAAATAATGCTAAATAAGAGGGGCCGACCAAGGGCAAGATGGATGGATGGCATCCTTGAAGTGACTGGACTGACCTTGAAGGAGCTGGGGGTGGTGACGGCCGACAGGGAGCTCTGGCATGGGCTGGTCCATGAGGTCACGAAAAGTCGGAGACGACTGAACGAATGAACAACAACAATGCTAAACAAAATAAGGGAGGTTATATGCGCAATGGTACTTTAGGTCTTATGAAACAAATCCAGAGCAGGATTATTTAAAGCAAAAACTAACTTTGTGTGTGGTGGTGTGGGGGGAGGGGGAGAATATCTAAAAAAGTGTATGGTGTAGCATTGATTCAGAACACTGCCAAAAACAATATTTGCTAGGTCATATAATACTTATATTCACCCTAAATGAAATGCAAAGTACCAAATTACGCTAGGAGAAGCTCAGTGCATTCCTTATCTGGAATTCCAAAATATATAATGTATTGCACGTTGAGGCATCTCGTTATTTACATATATGCAAATACAGGTATTCCAAAATTTGAAAAAAAAACAAAAATCTAAATCCCTTTTGGTCCCAGGTATTTTGGATAAGGGATGTTCAGTCTGTATTGATGAGTCCTGACAGCAGGAAATTTTTAATATTAAAACACAATCTCAAGCACCCTTTCAAAAATACCTCCACTACTTATACATTAATTATTAAACTAGTCAAGCATTGGTTTTATCACCTCCTTCATTTGCATCATCTCTTTATTTTAAAAACCTTCTCATATATGTGTGTGTGTGTGTATGTATATATAATATCTTGACATTTAATATTTATTAAAATGCAAGCCTTGTTTTTCATTGTGAACTGTTTGCATTTTAAATAGCCCACTGAAAAAAGGATTTCAAGAGTTCTTTTTGCTTAGTTTATCTCCCAGCTACTTCCAAACTGCTTCAATTATTCTATGTTTGTTTCCTTAAACACTTTTGAATAGTGAGGTATTGGCAAGGAAGGACACTTTGATATAAAGTTAATTGTAGGCTTAAGTAATAATTCCAATCAGAATCTTTATGGGAAATAGGGTGCAAATTCCAGTAATAATAATAATAATAATAATAATCAACTCCCATCATTTTAGCACACAAATGCAAGAAACATTACATTACATCTCATTGGTTTTGCAAAATAATGATTATTTTCATTCTTGTATTTATTCATCAAGCATATAATGCATCAAACAATGTATCATGGATCAAGCATTTTTAAACGGGAGTAGATTAGAAAGGAAAGCACATGTATAGCTGAAAAGAAAACAGAGGAAAGTCTGGGAAAAGGTTCTCTTTTGCTGTCATAGAAGTAAAGAAAAAGTATATAATTATTAAACATACGTTTAGGTACCAGCTTGATTGGATCTGAAACATCTGCTTCATTGTACAGTACAGTTGATTCCATAGTATCTCTGTCAAAAGGAGGGTATGGTGGGGGTGGGGGGATCACTAATTGGGGCGGATCACGTGTGTTGCCTCTAGGAGGCTTTTGTGGCACAGGCTGTCCATGACCTATAGGGGGAATCAATTGGAATTCACTAATTACTTTTTATCATCAAGTCAAATGCTTTAGTTTAACTCTTCAATAATGATGCAATAATCACCTTGCTTAAATAATCACTCAATTATTGGTGTGTGGAAAAGAGGCAATTAACAAGTACAGGCAGTCCCCAAGATACAAACAAGATTGTTTCTGTAGTTTGTTCTTAAGTTGAATTTGTATGTCAAGTTGAAACAGGTACTTTTTAAATTGTAACTCCAGTCAAATATATGTGTGCGTGTGTGTGTTTAGCTTTGGCTATCATAGGGAAAGGTTAACACCCCTGTGGTGTTTGTTTTGCTGTCTGTGTCCCTGTTAAGATGATTTCACCTCACTTTCCGTCGCTGTGAGAATTGGATTTTGAAAAATTGCTTGTTGTGAAAACAAGGATTGGTGATAAAGTTTCAGTGGAGACCCGTTTTCCACATGACAACTCTTCCAGGAGTGATTTTCCCTTCCTAGGGGTAGATTTCTCTCACTTCCTGTTGTCTCACCCCCATTCTTAACTATGAGTTGTTTGAAAGCTGAATGTTTGTATCTCGGGGACTGTTTGTATAAGAAATGTGCAAGTATCTTTTTAAAAAATTTTCAAAGCATGCACTTAGAATCTCATAATGGATCCATCTGTCATTGATAATTGCTTAGTTGAAATCATCTTTTTTCATTTTGAGTTAACTGAGTCTTTTAAAATGGACCAATATGATTTCCTTGACTCAAATGTTAATCTTTTTCCTTTGTCTGGCAGTTGTGTGCAGTACAAGCTCAGAATGACATACATGGATTATTCCACCCTCCCTACATACTTCATCCTGCCAACTATCCCTAAAGTAGAATAAATGAAGGCACTGATCATGACTGGCTCAACATTTTCAGATGATTTTACAGCTGAAAGAGGAGTGAAATTTAGATGTCACTGGAATCAATGAGATGCTTTATCCACTGGAGCACACGACTGGATCTCTTTGCTCAAACCTGTTCCAGACCTTCACATACAATTAGCAGGAGATACTTAACCCTCAAAGTCACCAGGTTTTTTTTGTTTTGTTTTGGGTTTTTTGTTTTGTCGTGTCAGGAGCGACTTGAGAAACTGCAAGTCGCTTCTGATGTGAGAGAACTGGTCGTCTGCAAGGACATTGTCCAGGGGACGCACAGATGTTTTGATATTTTTATCATCCTTGTGGGAGGCTTCTCTCATGTCCCCGCATGAGGAGCTGGAGCTGACAGAGGGAGCACATCCGCGCTCTCCCCGGATTCGAACCTGCGACCTTCAGTCCTGCTGGCACAGGGGTTTAACCCACTGCGCTACAGGGGCTCCTCTACCAGTAATTGCACTGTAGGCATTGTGGGGGTGGGTGGGGGGAGCACTAAGGTTAGAACACTAATAGCAACTGAACCGTTCACCAATATCCTGAAATTTGTCCTTTACAACAATAATATTGTTTTGACTGTTTTGTCGTAAAATCTGCCCATCACAACAACAACATTCTTGATATAAAGCAGGGCTTCTTAAACTTTTCCATTCGGGACCACTTTTGGCCAGAGAAATGTTTATATGACCCTAGATATATAACTTTAAAGAATAGGTATAGAAATCAAACATTTACTGATAACAAACCAGAATTTGCAAGCTTGCTAAACAGGCTGCTTTTTTCTTTTTATGAAGTGCAGCTAGAGCATCTTCTGCAGAGCCCAGTTGCAAACACTGCACAACAAATTCATGTAAATATTTAAAACAGTCAGTTTTAATTCAGGAGACTGTTTTGTGACCCCAATATTGAGCTACTGGGACCCACAGTTTAAGAAACATGATCTAAAGGACACCTATGCCATTTTAATATACGGCATAAAATGAGGCATTTTAAACTTAGATATGGAAATAAATAATTTTTCATTAAAATATGGAAATAAATTTGATATTTTGTCTATTTATACATACCACTCTATCAGTAAGAGATTCAATAAGCTATGTATGTGAAGCATTGTCTAAGTACATATGAAAAAGTAAGTGATTCAGCAGTCATGTTTGGTGTTAATGTAAAATGTCTCCCTTTTAAAATGAATAAAACTAAAAGTACCTAACTTTAAATATTTTTCTCCCTCAAATTTGTGATAACGTCTGATAAAGTCACAATCCAGGCAATTAAACGTATTTAACTGGACAGTTAGTAATATCCATAAGGTGATATCTGTACCTATTTATGTGGGCATAACAGTAAAGTTAGAGAACTTATTTCCATGTAAATATAAAGAGAATGGTTCTGTAAATATCTCACACAGTGGAATTTGAAAAGCATTCATTGATTCCTCTTAGAGAAGAAAAATTGAGCTTACTGAAATTGTATCTACTTTTAAACATATTATGACAATATAGACATACTGGATACTCTGAAAATGTTTTTCATTTATTACATAAAATATTAAACACTTTGCAATTTCCAGACTTTCAATCTGTCATATTGGCAGTTTCTTGTCCACAGGGAAACATTTTAGTATTATTAGCAAAGCACTATAACATTTGCAGATCGGGCAGATGCACTGGGTGCAAAGTAAACAATTCTTACCAACTGTGCTTTTCCTCTGGTCTTCCATCCTGTTTGGCACTGGAGGAATTGGTGGAGGAGGAGCACGCCTTTTTTTCTTCTGTAAACCATTTTGTGATGAGCTTTGGGACATCTGCTGAACAGGGGAGAAAAAATACATAAACTTTCTCCTCTACTTAAATTTTACATAAAAATACTTCTGTTTCTAAATGGCCTGAAGTACCACAAAATGGATTTCAACAGTTGGTCATTTGTTGCTCATTTGAAGAAATAGTAATACTACACCAAGTCAAGAAATCTCTTACCTCAAAAACACGGGCCCCAACTAGTGTTAAGTGTTAGATTATGACCATGGTAAAAATGAGTGAGTTAAAAGATCAAAAGTTTGAATAATTGGTAGAAAACTTTCAATGATGAGACTTGAAGACTGAATTTTGTGAGACTCAAAGCATTATGTGGAAACATTGCATATATGTGAATGTTGCGAATTATTATGACGCATAAATGCTGAAATACTGCAGATCTGATTAGCAAGCAACTCAACAATTTAAATGGAGTAACGTGTCTTGGAAAGCTTAACAGCAGTATTATACTGGTGCTGCCTATCAGAGCATGAGAAAGTGGGAAATAATTATTTGCACTCAGGCAAGTTTTATGAATTTTAGATTGTATAGATTGGAGTGACCAGATTATCATAGCTACCTTATTTATATTTATCGTGTCATAAGCAACCAGACCATTGTATTACATTTCTAACAGAACAGAACAAACCAACAGAGAAAAAACACAAATTTTGCAAACTTGGTAGTTGATTAAATGTCCTTTGACCAGTATCTGGCCACTTGGAGTGCCTCTGGTGTTGCCACAAGAAGGTCCTCCATTGTGCATGTAGCAGCTCAGGTTGCATTGCAGCAGGTGGTCTGTGGTTTGCTCTTCTCCACACTCGCATGTCGTGGATTCAACTTTGTAGCCCCATTTCTTAAGATTGGCTCTGCATCTCGTGGTGCCAGAGCGCAGTCTGTTCAGCGCCTTCCAAGTCGCCCAGTCTTCTGTGTGCCCAGGAGGGAGTCTCTCATCTGGTATCACCCACGGATTGATGTGCTGGGTTTGAGCCTGCCACTTTTGAACTCTCGCTTGCTGAGGTGTTCCAGCGAGTGTCTCTGTAGATCTTAGAAAACTATTTCTGATTTAAGTCGTTGACGTGCTGGCTGATACCCAAACAAGGGATGAGCTGGAGATGTCTCTGCCTTGGTCCTTTCACTATTGGCTGCTACTTCCCGGCGGATGTCAGGTGGTGCAATACTGGCTAAGCAGTGTAATTTCTCCAGTGGTGTAGGGCGCAGACACCCCGTGATAATGCGGCATGTCTCATTAAGAGCCACATCCACTGTTTTAGTGTGGTGAGATGTGTTCCACACTGGGCATGCATACTCAGCAGCAGAGTAGCATAGCGCAAGGGCAGATGTCTTCACTGTGTCTGGTTGTGATCCCCAGGTTGTGCCAGTCAGCTTTCGTATGATATTGTTTCTAACGCCCACTTTTTGCTTGATGTTCAGGCAGTGCTTCTTGTAGGTCAGAGCACGGTCCAGAGTGACTCCCAGGTATTTGGGTGCGCTGCAATGCTCCAGTGGGATTCCTTCCCAGGTAATCCTCAGAGCTCGGGATGCTTGTCTGTTCTTGAGATGAAAGGTCAAAACCTACTTACTTGTTTGTTAAAGCCCAGTTCATTACAATCTTAAAGATGCCAGAAACCTCTTTTTTACCCTTTTCACATTGTTAAACATTCATCTCTCTGCCATCACACATTTGCAGGATGATGAGGGGCAGGCTGCTGTGGAAACTTGGGAGGGATATTTATCTTTTAAATGTAATTTTAATAGCATTTTACAATTAATTCTAGTGAGGCCCTCCTCTCATTGCAGCCACCATCACAAATGTGGTTGGCAGTGATGAAAAAGAAGGCCTTCTCAGTGGCCGCTCCAATCTTTGGAACTCCCTCACCAAGGAGATTAAAACAGCCTCTTCCCTGACATCTTTTAAAAAGCAGCTAAAGACCTTCCTGTTCAAGAAAGCTTTTGATGAAGACACTTAGTTGTAATGACAAGAAGGCTAACTTTTAATGTTTGCCATCTGTCTTGTGGAGTTGTCTGCAATAATTGTATTAGACAAACATTTTTAAATATGTTTATTTATTTCTTATTGTAAATTTGTTTGTATAAGTTATTGTTTTACATATGCATATTGTTTTGTATTGTCTTTAATACAATGTTGTAAGCTGCTTTGGGTCCCGTTTAGGGAGAAAAGCAGGATATAAATAAAAATTTATTATTATTATTATTATTGATATTATTATTATTTTAACATTTGTATCCATTACACAAATTATTAGGTTTTTTAAAAAAAAAATGTATTAGCTTTCTTTTTAAATTTTATTGTATCATATTGTCGCAAATCACCTTGCGTCCCTATGGGGAGAAAGGCTAGAAAAAATGCAAATAAAACAAAACAAAACAAAATAAAGTTGAGGGCTATGTACTCACAAACACAGAGGATCAAAAGCTTAATTATAACCCACCATTCGAGTCTATTAAAATGTGTTTAATTCAAAACTGGGTCAGAGAATTGGTAGAACATGGTTTGGTAATATCAACCTTGGTAATTCTAGAAGGTTAAATGTAAATGGTTAAAACACAAAGAACACTGTGTTTCTCTTTCACATCGGGTTATAGCAAAACAATGGAAGTTGAAAATAATTTGTTATGGTTGGCTGCTTCTTTTATAAAGAAATCAAGCCTTAACAATATTATCCGAAGCAATTTCTCATCCCAATTGTTATAAACACTGCTTGCAGAGCGCAACAGATTATTTGCTGTTCTTAGCACTCCTTTCTTATTTGAGTAGCTTTTAAAGACAAGGGCAAAACAGATGTTTCCCCACTTCTTTTTGGAAAACACAATCACCTGAAAACACAAACACAATCTACCCAATAAATATTTCATTCTGTTATAGTTAACATATACAACTTACTTCATTTCTGTAACAATATATCAACCTCTACTGTAATGAGAAAAGTTTGTACTTTTTTCTGAACAGAAGTATACAAGTCCTTGTATATGTTTCCCCCTCTATATACTTGTGCTAAGGTAGGTTCTGTAGGATAGGTTCTGTAGGTTTGTTCTTAAGTTGAATCTGTTTGGAAAGGTACATTTTAAGTGCAATTCCAGCCAAATATACATATTTTGTTTAGTCTTGGATAGCATAGTGAAGGGTTAACACCCCCGTGGTGTTTGTTTTGCTGTCTGTGCTCCTGTTCAGAAGATTTCATCTCACTTTCTGTCCCTGTGATAACTGGATGTTGTAAAAATTGGCTTCTTGTAGAAACAAGGATTGGTGAGAACTCTTCAGTGAAGACGCCTTTTCCCCATGATAACTCTTTCAGGAGTGAATTTCCCTTCCTAGGGGTATATTTATCTTGCCTCCTGTCGTCTAAGCCCTGTTCTTCTGAGTCATTTGTAAGTTGGATGTTTGTAACTCAGGGACTGCCTGTACTTACATAATGAGATATCTCAAGGATGGGATGCATATCTAAACACAAAATGTATTTTTGTTTCATACACACCTCCTATAAAACTCCTGAACCTATATATATATATATATATATATATATATTTCGAGCGCTTCTACCCCGCCCTTCTCAACCCCCTAGGGGGGACTCAGGGCGGTTTACAAAAGGCACAATTCGATGCCTAACAGTTCACAAAATACAATATACAAAATACACTATAACAACAACAATTATAACTAGTTAAAACAATCAAATTAACACAATAGCAGTAATAAAATCATCTTGTGGTCAACGTTCACCAATTCATAAATCCATATATATATAAATTTTGTGCAGGAGACAAAGTTTGTATACACTGAACCATCAGAAAGGAAAGGTGTCACTATTTTAGCCACCCATGTGGATGATTATGGAGTATTTCGAATTTCAGAATTCCAAATAAGGGATGTCTTGCATACTTTTAAGATTAGGCAAGGCACTGACAATACAAGATGACAGTATTGACCTAGATGGTCCAGTATAAAGAAGTTTTTCAATACAGCTTTATGTTCATATTCGCAATTCACCACTGTAAGACTTCTGGGTTTGAACGTGTCTGAGAGAAAATGATATCCAAAAACCAATTGTCTATGTTCAATTACTAAAATATTTGTGATTTCATCTTTCTGCACAATCTCATTATTAAATCACATGATTATTTCCACCCAAGGAAGTCAGATTACAAAACCAAATATTTTCACATGTATTGAAATGTGTAGACTTAACCGGTCTGCATATGTTTGTCTTGGCAAGGAAAAACATCCAACTTCCTGTGTTTCTCTAAATACTTCTTTTCCCCCTTCACTTAAGACTGGGGACAGGAAGAGAAGGAAACCCTAAATATAAGAAGACACCTCGTTAAAAACCCTATACTTAATATAGACGCAGAATTTAGATCGAGGAATTAAAAATCTTCCAGACACTATCTAGAGCACATTTTAAAGTAAAGGCATTTTATTTGTTTATTATATTTGTATTCTGATTATGGAACTCAATGTGGCATACCAGAGATGATACCCTTACGATACCTTTTGCTGGAACTGGGGGGAAAACAGCTTGCTTAAATAGTGTATTTCTGTTGTATATTTCTTGAATCTAATCCAGGATAGTGGTAATCGGAAAGCATTACATAATTATCGATGTTAATTAAATTTCTGTCTTAAATTGCATTGAATTATTTGGTTAGTTGTACTAAAATGCAAACCAGTAAATTAACAAAAAAAATTCCAACATATATTTGTTATATGATAAGGCAGATTAGCAAAGCTTACCCTAGGCTATTTGCAGGGCCTTCATGACATTAATAATAATTGTATCTTCCATGCAGATCCACATTACATAAAGATATCGTTTCTATGTTATGATGCACATAGCCAATAGAGGAATATATAACCACACAATGAGTATAGTATACAAACCATAACCTGACTGACATTTAATTGTCCAGAAGGTTATGTCCAGAAGAGACAACAAGGGGATCAGCTATTTTATATCTGATTCTAACCAACAGTGACGACCTGCTAAATGGGGTGGAAGTCGCAGGTTCCCTAGGCGGCAGTGACCGTGTTCTTCTAGAGTTTGCTATACAGCGGAAAGAGGTAAATCATAGTCAGATATGCATTCTAGACTTTACGAAAGCAGATGTCAGTAAGCAGAGTAAAACTGAGTGTGATCTCATAGTCTGGAATACTAAAATAGAAAGAAATTGATGATGGATGGGAATTTCTGAAAAACAAGATACTGGAGATACAATTTTAAAGATTTCCAATGAGGAAGAAAATAGGAGGCATCTAAATAAACCATAATGGATGTCTAAGGAACTTTCAACTGTTAGAAACACCAAAGTGGGGTGGAGCCACAGACTGATGAGTGGACACTAAAACCGGAGCTACCATGAAAGGGAAAGAGATAATAAGATAATTAACTATTAGGAATGGACTCACAATGAGTAAAAAGCTTTTTTTGTTTTGTTTTGTTTTTTGACTGGGTGAGTTGTTAATCCGCCCATAAATATCCTTGATGTTAGGAAGGAGAAGATAATAAAGCTACGATAAATCACTTTCGGTTTCGCTCCCCAGACTGCTAAGCATCCTTTAATGGCGACAAGACAAAACCAAGATCAGTAAACTAGTGAAGAGTAGAAAGAGTAAAGATTTATGAAGTAAGGGGGTAAAAACCATCCCAAACAGAGAGCAAGGGGAAGGCAAAAACAAATTCATTATTATCTACGACCCCCCCCCCCCCCCCCCACACACACACACACACACAGAAGCTGGGAAAGAGCACCGGAGACAGCATCTGTCGAGAATCTCGCTGATTGCTCATCTCAGGGAAGGAGCCATAAATCTAAGGACACAATGGCGATGGCACAAAATGGAGGAAGGGATGAACTTGAAGAAATTGTGAATAAAGAATTATTACAGCAGATTCAAGGGATCAAACATATTATCTTAAACGGTACTCAAGAAATAACAACTAAGATCACCGGGCTAAAACATCAAATAAAAAAATCTACAAACTACTTCACAGGAACTGTAAAAGAAAAACCAAGATTTGAATTTAAGAGTAGCAGCTGTAGAAGTACAATCGGTGGTAAATGCAGCAGACATAAAACAATATCAAAAAAGCCTTCAAAAGATGGACTTGAGGGTGATAAATGTAATGGACAGTGATAGAAGAATGAACATTCGAATTAGAAATTTCCCAGAGATAAATGGAGAAAATCCTGGGATGTTAAAAAGAGAAATCATGAAATGGCTTAAACAGAACTCCGAAACAGATTATGAGGAAGCCTATTTTGAAAGAATCCATAGAGTGGGATATTAGAGGGCCACCCCTTTTCCTCGCAACACCTTAGGTTAGATTTGGGAATTTTTATTACAAAAACAAAATAATGAAAGCACTATGAAGGCAGGCATCTTCACTAAAATATCAGAACACACCAATACAGATTTTTTCAGACCTGTGCTCTGAAAATTTGGAGTGGCAGAAGTCCATTCGCCAATGTAGCACCATTTTACAAAGCCAGAAAAATCTAGTAGAATCGGGGCTATCCAGTTTTCTTGAGGTTTCACTGGAGAAACAATAACTATAAGATCACGTCTCTAGATCAAGGTCTAACTTTGCTGAAGGAACTGAACTTGACAACTGAGACAACAGATGCAACATTGACAGAGAAGAAGAGAGGGGAGAAGAAGGGGAAAAGGGATTTAGTGACAGGAGGAGAAGACTAATATGAACTAAGACATGAAGGAAAGAGACTGTGAGAAGGATTGACTAACTATTTATAAAATATTCAAATTCTACTAATTAAAGCATTCTAAGAATACCCTGGGAGATACTGGGATGGGCGCATTCAGATGGAGAATGGCTCCCCTCCCCCCACCCCACAAAGAGATTCGGAGTAAACCAGGTTCGAGACAAGTAGTCTCTGAACATAGTGGGGGGGGGGGAATGAATGGGGGAGAAGTGCAGTTCACAAGGGAAGGGTGGGAAGGGATGAAGAGGGAGGTAAAACAGGGGAGAGCACAAATTAGAGACCAGCCAAGTAGGAGTAAAAGTAGAATGGTAAAGAAATGGAAGAACACTTGATGATTATATCTTTGAATTGTAAACGTTTGGGCTCAGTCTTTAAAAGGAAAACCATTGCAGTTTTGATTTATAAAGATAAAGCTAATTTTGCATTCTTACAAGAGACCCATCAATCCAAACCAGGGGTGAATGAGCTTAAGATGTGCGGTTCTATAACATATATAAAATCATATAGCACATATAAACTGAGGGGTATGGCAATTATAATTCAAAATCAATGTGGTTTCAATAAAAAGGAAACAAAGATAGATGAACAAGGAAGCTATATAATTATACAAGGAACAATGGGAAATGTGGATTTTACTTTAGCCAACGTATATGCTCCAAATACTAACCAAGCAGAATTTTATGAAACAATATTTAAAGAAATAGAGGGAATACAAAAAGGATACTTGATCTTAGGAGGGGATTTTAATGGAATAATGGAGGAGGAAATGGATAAATCACATCACACACAAAAAGGGAAAGGGAAAACGCAAAATAGAACAACTTTATGTAGAATAATAAGAAATAAAAAGTTGGCGGAGAATCTTAAAGGGAAATGAGAAAAGATTTACGTTCCATTTGACAGCCCATCAAATTTTTTCTAGGATTGATTACTTCTTTGTTTCCCAAGAGGTACTACCCAAGGTACTAGATATCAGAATAGGGGTAATAAAATGCTCAGATCATGCATTAATAAGCTTGGATCTCCAAATAAAGAAGGATTATCAAACATACAAGAACTGGAAGATAAGCAATGCAATATTAGAGAACAATAAAATAGTGGAAATAATAGCCAAAGAACTAGGAGATATCTGAGAAATTAACAACAAAAACAAATTATTCTCACAAAAGCAAATGTCATCACTATATTGACTCCCTGTATAAAACCTATAAAATGTAAATTATTCTTAAGAAAGAAGAAAAGGCAGTATTCATATCAAATAAGCAAAACAAGTACTGTTTGGAACATTAATACACATACCTTCCGATCAGCAGGATTCTTCCTGCTGTGCTAAGCTTAATGCTATTGAACCTGGAATTTGTAGGTACCAGCACTCTTTGGCAGAGAAGGCTAAAGACCTTGTAAAACTGCAACTTTCATGATTCCATATCATTGAGAAATTGAAGTTAAAGTAGTGTCAAACTACATTAAATCTGCAGTGTCTTTAGAGGAGCAGAAAACAAGCTTGGCTAGAGCAATATGGCTAGAGCAGATTCTGTAGCAGCGCTATTAGTGCTGGTGATTTGGTTCTCCCAAGAATGAATCTGTTATATTTTCATTTCTCTTCTCCAGCTCAAAATTATCTTTCTTGAATTGTGGTCTACATATTTGTACACAATGTTCCAGGTGAGGTTTGATCAAAGCAGAATACAGTGGGACTATTATTTCCCTCGATCCACACACTATTGTCTGGCCTAGAATTTAATTTAT
The DNA here is from genome assembly GCF_025583915.1 of Anolis sagrei ordinatus. Taxonomy (NCBI): domain Eukaryota; kingdom Metazoa; phylum Chordata; class Lepidosauria; order Squamata; family Anolidae; genus Anolis; species Anolis sagrei. The sequence goes on along the minus strand of NW_026847660.1, from coordinate 60,953,869 downwards.
TTTTTAGCTGCCACATCACACCATTGACTCATGTTCAGCTTGTGGTCTACTAAGACTCCTAGATCCCTTTCACATGTACTGTTTTTCAAGCCAAGTGTTACTCATCCTATATCTGTGAATTTTCTTTTCTGTAGAAGTGTAATACCATACATTTCTCCACATTGAAAGTGATAAGCAAACTTGATAAGCATGGCCTCTAAACTTTAGCTTGCTATATTTTTTGTTACTGCTGAATGTGAAGATCCCTTACCTTGCCAGCCAGGGTGGCAGGGCCCAGGAAGAGACAGGCTAGGTAGTTTCAG
>NW_026847660.1:60882321-60952610 GCF_025583915.1 Anolis sagrei ordinatus | reverse complement strand
GAAACACTCATTCATTTTCCTTACACAAGGAAAATCTAAGCCAAAGTAGTTAAACTGAGACTGCTGTATTTTGGACATATCACAAGAAGACATGACTCAATAGGAAAAACAACAATTCTTGGCAAGATAAAATACAAGAGGAAATGAGGAAGGCTGAACTGCATAAATTCAACCAAGGAACACAACCAAGGAAGATCTGAGCAGAGCTGCTGATGAGAGGATGAAACGGAGGTTTCTCATTCACAGGGTTGCCATATGTCACAATCAACTTGTTGGCAGTTAACAACCACAAAGTAAGAACAAATCATTCAGAACAAGCACTACTGATTTTAACTGAGACAAGGAGCATGAAATTTCACAGACAGCCACATGTGGGAGAATGTGGAAACAACACTCAATGTTCTCAGATTTGTTTATTTTATCTAAAACTAATATTCAGATATTTGGCCACTGGTTTGTTGCTTTATGCAGGGAGGGAGGGGATGTAATGAAAATGTGGTGGGTAGAGATTAACGCATTATATACGTTAATTTCATGCTTTAATTTTCTCAAACAGTTGGTTTAGAAATTAAGCGAAGCTATTGATTTGAAAGCCATCACTTTCTCCTGCAACTGCTTATACATCAAATTGTGTCAACTGGCATCCTCTTATGTGGAGATTTTACTGGGATTTCATATTTCAGTTTGTATTTTTAAATACTGTACTTACTTGACTTAGAATATTTTCATCTCCATTTGTCTCCACACTTGGCAGCTGAGAAAGAATTGCTGGTGGAGGAGGTGCTCTCCGCTTTTTTATTTCAGTGCTTCCAGTCACTGCTGAGACGTTCCCAACAGACAGTGATGGTCCCAATGGAACAGAATACGAACTCACTGAAGAAGAATGAGGAACTGTGATAGCTTCCTGAAAGCAGATGAAAAACCTAATCAAAACCCTTACAATAACAGTCATCATAACAGCTATCTGAAACAAAACCAAAAATTACTGATATACTACAATTTCATAAAGAATCTCTTGTCCTGAAATCTTTATAAAAATTACAGTATGCTCTCTGGATGTGGGTGAACTACAACTCCAAAACCAAAGGACACTGCCCACCAAACCCTTCCAGTATTTTCTCTTGGTCATGGGAGAACTGTGTGCCAAGTTTGGGTCAATTCCATCATTGGTGGGGTTCAGAATGCTCTTTGATTGTAGGTTAACTATAAATCACAGCAACTACAACTCCCAAATGTCAAAATCAATTGTTTTGAGCGAAGGACATACATTGGGCTGTTATCTGCCTTGTGTCCAAATTTGGTGTCAATTCGTCCACTGGTTTTTGAGTTCTGTTAATCCCACAAATGAACATTACAGTTTTATTTATATAGATTGTCAGTTAATGCTTGATTTGCATACCTATTTTATATACATATATACTTGATATTGCATTAAAATTCTCAAGCAAAAAAGGATCATAAGAGGAAAATGTTTAAACTCCCCGGGTCTATATAGTTGTAACCTAGCTAATGTTCTAAAAAGTAAATTGAATGCATCAAATCCTTTATAATAATGATGAGTTTTCTAACTGCATGTTTTTTAATTAATTCTACACCACTTACTTCCGGGAGCTGAGGATATTTTACATTATTTTTCTCCACTCATATCACACCCCATTTTGATATTAACAACTCTATGAAGCAGGAAATAACAACAACAACCCACCTTTCTCCATGAATCAAGGTGGGAAACAACAAATTAAACTATAGTAACAAATAGACACATGACAGAGTTAAAAACATGAACACTAGTAAAGAAATATGTAAAGCTGTGTCCATATGTTCTTTATGGGGAAGGTGGGGTATAAATGACTCTGATATAGAATATGTATTGACCAGACACGGTGGGTATTGACATAGACCTCATGCGGTGATTGTGATTATGAGAGAAAGCTATCTGTCATTCTGAACAGGATTTGATTGATGTTACATTAATGTACAGTGCATTTATAGTTATGCTGCCAACATACATATTACTGTAGTTCCCTCCCCTTCTGAATCCAGTACATAAATATAGAGGTTTCTCTGCCTACAATACAAATTTTATCTTCTTCCTAATTAATCATGTTGGCACATCACCATACTCTTTCAATAACATCCTCATATCACTGCAGGCCTGTAGCTATGGGGGGCTTCAGGGGCTTCAGCCCCCCACCCCCTGAAATTCTCAGGGTGGTCTGTGAGAAGGCCTTACTGGTACATTATTTAAACTGTTATGTTTATTCATATCATGATCTGATCACCATGCTCAATATATCCCATATGCATGGGGGTATTGGGATAATGATACAAAAAGTTTGCTAGGGTAGATCCTGAGCCCCCCACACGGAATCAAACTCCCCCCCCCCACGAAATCAAACTCAGTGTCCCTGTTCCCCCCCTCGCTGAATGAAAATCCTGGCTACGGGCCTGTATCACTGAGTCACGTATCTTACAAATTCACATTTGGGTCCCTATTTTTATATATAAAATATTGGCATGTATAGGGTGTATGAGACACCTTACCTACCTCTGGTATGAAGGAACTCACCACCAGATTTATACTCCTCTGGTTATGAAAGCTAGTGCAGTATAATGTCTTGAGTGTTGGACTACACTTCTGAAAACTAGAGTTCGAATTCCAGCTTGGCCATGGAAACTTACTGAATAACCTTGGGTGAATCATACTCTCTCAGTCCCAGAAGAAGACAAGGGCAATCCATCTCTGAACAAATTCTGCCAAAAAAAGCCCGTGATAGTGTTGTCTTAGGGCTAGGGTCCTCAAACTAAGGCCCGGGGGCCGGATACAGCCCTCCAAGGTCATTTACCCGGCCCTCGCTCAGGGTCAACCTAAGTCTGAAACAACTTAAAAGCACACAACAAAGCAACAATCCTATCTCATCAGCCAAAAGCAGGCCCACACTTCCCACTGAAATACTAATAAGTTCATATATATTTTTTAAAAAAATGTTCTTCATTTTAATTATTGTATTGTTTTAAGTGTTTTTTGCACTACAAATAAGATATGTGCAGTGGCCACAGGAATTCATTCATGTTTTTGTTTGTTTTTTCAAATTATAATCCGGCCCTCCAACAGTTTGAAGGATTGTGACCTGGCCCTCTGCTTAAAAAGTTTGTGGACCCCTACCTTAGGGCTCTCACTAGTCAGAAATGACCTGTGGGTTACTATGCAGTACTACATATACCTGTCCCTCTTTTCTGTTCCTCTATATGTGTACTTACGGTTTTGTTGTTGTTGTTTCTAAATGACATATATTACACAAGATTGAATCTCATTGCTACAAGCTTATGGTGTTCTTACTTCAATGAATGTTCCAGTGAGCAATCAGAAGAATTATTTTATATTGCACCACCACCTAGAGGCAAAGTTAATACTTACATCAAGACTCTGTTCACTTGCTGCTGTGGTTTTTAAAGGCTCTTCACTGCCATAATCCCAATCCATCATAACGGTCAAGTTCTCTTCTGCCTGGAACACAAATAAGCAAACTTCTGTTCAAGAAATTACTATTGTAGTAGATTTAAATATATGGCACAGTGGAGCTGAAGAAGAGAGAAAGTGTAAGTAGCATATCCTTCTCTGTCATGGTCTTGCCATTAAATGTACGGCTGAAATGAATAAAAAACTTAAAATTTTGCAGGTAGGAAGACACTACAGAACATCTTGCATTAATTCCTGGTAAACATAATTCCAAATGACAGACAAGTGACTTTTCCTTCCACCAAACTAATATACTGATGAAGTTGCCAATAGAAAGTACAGAGATTGGAATACATTACTGAAGCTTAAATTAACAAACAATACAATAACATTATGTTCTGACAATACTAATCAAGGACAAATTGAAAATGTGTACATTGTACAACTCTTTACACAAGTTAATGTAATTAGCATTTACACCTAATTCACACAGCAGACAAAAGGATTTAGAAGCAGACAAAAGGATTTAGAAGAGACTTCAATCTGTCAATTTTATTATCACAAACCTGTTTTCAAAACTAATCAATACAATCTACTGTTCTTTGCTGCTTCTAAGCAAAAGAAGCATATGCATCTTTGAGGGGAATAGCCACATACAGATACATACACTTCCCTTAAAGAAGCCCTGGGGACCACACACCCTGAATCAAGGCTAACACAGTTTAATATGTGAAATATCATATTTACCTTATTAGTTCTTTTATTTGTCTTGAAAAATCCCAGGAACCTCTTTTTTTCTTTTTCTGTTGCTTCAATGGATGTTGAAAAAATCCTTCTTTCTAAAATATAAACAATCAATCATGATTACTCCAATTCAGCACAAACACTCAATTCAAAAATTTTAAAAAGCAATGTATTGAATATTTAAATTAATATCTGATGCCAGTCTTATCTTGAGGGGATGTGGTTTACCATGTGAAAAATGGCATCTTAATCAAATCTCTCTGCTCTCATCTTGCTCATAAATGAACTATTTGAGATAAGATTAATTTACTTTAAAGGGGAAAATATTAAGGCAGTGGTCTTCAAACTTTTTAAACAGACGGCCAGGTCACAGTCCTTCAAACTGTTGGAGGGTCGGATTACAATTTGAAAAAATCATGAATGAATACCTATGCACACTGCACATATTTTATTTGCAGTGCAAAAAAACCACTTTAAAACAATACAATAATTAAAATGAAGAACAATTTTAACAAATATAAACTTATTTGTATTTCAATGGGAAGTGTGGGTCTGCTTTCGGCCGATGAAATAGGCTTGTTGTTGTTGTGGTGTGCTTTCAAGTCGTTTTAGACTTAGGTTGACCCTGAGCGAAAGCCAGGTAAATGACCTTGGAAGGCCGTATCTGGTCTTCGGTTGAGGACCGCTGTATTAAGGTAATGAATAAAACATGAGATTTTATAATTTGAAATTTAGCTAAAATGTTTACACTGTTTATATTACTTGTGATTTTATGTATTAATTCCAAATATATTTGTTTTTCCTTAGCAAAAGGTGAAATACAATTAAGTAGAAACATAACAGTATGATAGTTGCTTTTGAGGCGATGAGACATCAATTTTTAATGTTTTAATGTTGTTGTTTTCTAGAAAAAGGGTAAAGTTTGTTTTATGGTAAGGATGGTGGGTAAAATGGGGTGGTAAAGCTCTAGAGTTAACTTTGTTTAATCTGCTTTGTTTATATTTTTTATTTTGATTTTATTTATGATGTATTTTTGAAAAAATAATAAAATATTAAAACTGCATTAACTATAAAGAAGAGTATAAAAATGTAGGCACTGTGGAAGGATGCTAAGGCACAATAGTAAAAGGAAGTGGCCTTTCTTTGCTGACAAACGTGATGGAAAACACGGAGAAGGGAATGTAGTCCCCAGAGAGGAAAGGGGTAAGAATTCATCAAAGTGTGTGGTTGTTAGCCACCTTAACTATAAATTAAATTAATAAATAAAATAAATAGTTAAGTATCATGAGAGGGAGGTTAAGCTCTACCTAATTTAGAATCACATTGTGTAACTTTCCAATTGGTTCAAATAGTTGAATTAATAAAACTTGATAATTCAAGCAAAAAGAGAGATACCAAAATAGTATGAAGCAGGGATATTCTCGCCTACATTTCATAACCACCATGACAAAATAGTAAACCCATTTACAGAGATGTTTAAAATATTGTTTAGATATTTTTTTAATTAGCACCCATACCCCACATGACTTTTCCTAGAAGACACATTATTTAAGCAAAAAGTATAACTAATACAGGTGATAGAAAGAAGAAAGAATATGTAGAATAAAGAATTTATTAATGTAAATTCATACAATCAGAATTGCAAATACTCTATATCTGTGGAAGATACATTTCCAGACTTAATGTAGAAATGTAAACTGTGAATCAATAGCGAACCCGATTTTTTTCAATAGAAAATAGTAAGTAGTTGGCTCCCCAAACTAAGGCCCATGGGCCGGAAGCGACCCTCTAAGGTAATTTACCCAGCACCCGCCTTAACTAAGTCTGAAACTATCTGCAGTCACACAACAACAATCCTAATTAACTTGACTATCTCATTAGCCAGAAGCAGGCCTACATTTTCCACTGAAATACTGGTAAGTTTATGCTAGTTAAAATTGTTCTTCATTTTAAATATTGTATTGTTCTTTCATTTATTTTCACTACAAAATAAGATGTGTGCAGTGTGCATAGGAATTAGTTTACTGTACATGCTCGAGTACATTTTTAATGCTGAAAAAGGCCTCCTCGGCTTATACTCAAGTGGGGGTCTTGGCAGGAAGGCATGGGGCTTAAAGAAGTCCTTTGCAGGGCTTCTACCAGCTGCATGACTCCTCCCCTTTCGGCACAGCGACCTAGCTGGATCTCTGTGCCGAGAGAGGAGGAGAGGAAGGCGAGCAGCCTCTCCTTTCAGCATAACAACCGAAATGGGTTGCTGTGCCAAGAGGAGAGGAGAAGATGTATGCCTCAATTAATATAATTTTATTGGTATCGATTTTTATTTGGAAATTTACCAGTAGCTGCTGCATTTCTCACCTTCGGCTTATACTCAAGTCAATAGGTTTTTCCAGTTTTGTGGTAAAATTAGGTGCCTCGGCTTATATTGGGGTTGCCTTATACTTGAGTATATACAGGGGGTTTTTTTCAAACTATAATCCGCCCCCGCCCCCCTCCCCAGTCTGAGGAACTGTGAACCATCCCTCGGCTTGAAAGGTTTGAGGATCCCTGGGTTACAGCAACAGTGTTTATGTAATTGAGTCTGCCAGCAGCATCAAGGTGAAGAGAGTAGAGGGATCAATATTTTTGGGTTCTCTGGAGAACTCTCACCTTGCTCCCTTTTACCTACTGAATGAGATGTTCTTTTCATTTGTTTTGTCAGGTTTTACAATGTATGGCAATGTAATATAGCTGAGTCATGCACTGCTAATGGGCTTCTATTGGAAGTGCTGAGTCATGCATTAACTGTATATAGAGCTTCATTTGGGGAATGTGTTCTGGCCTAGTCCAAGTGATTGTGAATGATGTAATCCTGGGTCTGAGTTAAGTCAATGAGTTGGGAACCAATCAGAGATTGCTATGTGTAAATGAACTGTATATAAGGAAGTCATGTACAGTGTATATTTCTCCTTGTGCTGTGATGTTGTTCGTCGAAGGCTATATGTAATTAAAGGAACCTGTCTGCTAAGACAAGATATAACTGTATGCTGTGGTAAGTTTGTAATATCATCTAGACTGGGGGGAAAACAATAGTAAAACTGACAATGGCCAGGCATGTGCTCAAGTGTCTGTAAAAGGGTTCCAGAGTGACTGCAGGCTGTGGGAGCAGTTGACTGAAAATACTGTGCAGGAAGAAGCTACTGGAAAGCGCTGAAGTTGTGCAATTGATCTGCTACTGAATTGTGAAGTTAATCTCAACAGTTTTGATAAGCGTTAAGTTACAGTACAGTACTTACACTGATAAGTCAATCCACGGTTTGGGAGTCAATTTATTTTACTAACATTTCTAGACTTATATATGAGTATATACAGTAGCTCCTTAAGATCTACAATTTGAGATATATTGCATGCTGCGGAAAGACTAAGTTAACACCTTCAAGGACATGACATAGAAAGATAAACAGCATGATGCATAAATAAAATGGCAACTCCCACAAGAAGTTTAGAAATTAGAACTCTCTATTCTAAAATATTTTTAAAAGCATGCACCATTTCTTTAGACTTGACCACCACAAATAAGACCATAAAACAAAATAATCAGACACAGAGGCATTAACATGGTTTAAATGACACATCTATGCAACAGTTATGCAACATGAATGAATGAAAACTTCACTTTGCAAAAAAAAAAAAAATCAAAATGTATAAACAATTTTCTATATAAAGAATTGTCATTGGTTGGGACTGTGAATCCATTTAGTTAATGCAGAGTCTTTTCTTTCAACGGTATTATAAAATAGTCTACAGTTAGTATACTTTATTGTTATTTATAATCGTTGATTACAAAATGGAACTAAGAGAATAGACAGGTGTGATGACACTAGGGTCTTATTTATAAATCTCAATCTGAGGACAAAAAGCAGGTAAACAGGGATAAGTATTTATTTCCTCTTAATGAACAAATGGCTCTGAAATGTGTTGCTAGATATCACAATTTCTTTAGATTATAGGTTTTAATACTTGCTAGGTTACAGTCTTGCACATAAGAAGCTCAATTATGCAAATGGCCTTTGGAGTATTTGCCGATGGTAGATAAAACAGTGACTCTAATAGTGTTAGTCATCAAAGTCGTGCAAAAGAAAAATCGAAAAGGGGAATCCTTTCTTTCCAAGACTCATTTACAGTACCTCTATAGTTCAGAGAAGGTTCAGACTGGGCTCGTGATGGAAGAACTGAAAATGTCAGAAATAAATAGGACAAAAAGGCAATAATATTAAGAGATAAGACCTGCTATTTTTGAGTATTTGCACTGAAGAACATTTAAGTATTGAAAGAAGCAACCTCCATTTACCCACCAGGAATTTGGGATCGTCGGAGGAGGCCCTGCTCTCGATCCTGTCTGCTTCGCAAGCACGTTTGGTGGGGACGAGAGACAGGGCCTTCTCTGTGGCAGCCCCTCGGATGTGGAACTCACTGCCTAGGGATATTAGATCAGCCCCCTCCCTCCTGACCTTTCGAAAAAGAGTGAAAGCTTGGCTCTTCGAGCAAGCATTCGGAACCTCAGGATAATCAGACAAATTTGAATCGGAAAATGACCCAGGAACAGCCAAAACGATTGAATGGATGAGATTTGAACGAGAAGACGTAGTTTTTTAAATTTTTTACTATTCATTGTTTTTATGTCTCTAAATGTATTGTAATGTTTCCTTTTTGCTTTTTATCAATGTATGTATTTTTTATATGGCATCAAATTGTGCCGACTTTGTATGCCGCTCTGAGTTGCCTTTGGACTGATATGGGCGGGATAGAAATAGTGTAAATAAATAAATAAACAAACTGTTAATGTAGGAACTTACAGGAAAAAATAATGAATTCTGCAGAATTCTGGGTTTGTAGTTTAGGGAGGAGCCTTTAACAGCATCACTAAAATACAAACCCCAGAATTCTGCAGGAGACAGAAACCAGATTTAAAGTGGATTCATTCTCTAGTTTGTTTGTTTTTTTGTCGTGTCAGGAGCAAGTCGCTTCTGGTGTGAGAGAATTGGCTGTCTGCAAGGACGTTGCCCAGGGGACGCCTGGATGATTTGATGTTTTTATCATCCTTGTGGGAGGCTTCTCTCATGTCCCCGCATGAGGAGCTGGAACTGATAGAGGGAGCTCATCTGCCTCTCCCCGGATTCGAACCTGCGACCTGTCGGTCTTCAGTCCTGCCGGCACAGGGGTTTAACCCACTGCGCCACCGGGGGCTCTTCTAGTGTGATGAAATAGTAGGAAGCATTAATTAAGAGTTTATATTCAGGGAATAGCCTGGTCCTATTACTAGGATGTAATCTCTTTTTCTTGAGGTCTTTGCTTTGAATCATCAGCCAAGAATATTTGGAGGGAGGGAGGGAGCAACAATGGGACAGAGATTCCCCTAGACCTGCAGAAGAGGAGGGGGAAGGGTGTAGAGAGGATGCTTCTACTACCATTGCAACAGCTCTCTTTTGCCTGATGTCCTGAATCCCCTCTCACAAGCAGGAGGTTCTCTCTCCCCTCCTCATGGTCAGAATGTGCAAACCTATGGAGAAGCCACAGTGACAGAGAAAAGGGGCACTCACCGTATCACCTGCCCTCCCCTCCTCACCACTCCCTCATCTTGGCCCAGCTGCCCAGCACACCACTGTCCACCTTGCCCTGCCCCCATAGCTCCACCCGTGCAATCATGCCGTGTTCCTTCTTTATGGACAAAGTCTGTGGAAGCCATCACTACTGCCTTCATACCCTAACCCAGTTAACAGCCCTACCAGATCTGGAAGGAATTACCTGGTAACAACAGTGCCCATCTCCACCATTCAGTGCAGCAATTATTCAACAGAGACAAACAGGCCAGCTGAGGTACGCAGCTGGGGGGATGTCTTTAAATGGATGGTGAATGACCACCCTGCCAAATGTCACCCCCTTCTATATATGCCACACTGCAATCTTCTTGTAATGCTACTGATTACCCCATCCCGTCACTTTCTCCTGAATCAAATTCTATTCCATTCTTTTAGGATCTCTTCACATGGCCCTTTTGTGCCATTCCATTTCACTAGCAGTTGTTGGCAAAACAGAAGGCATGTGAGGCGGCTCCCGGCACCCTGTGCACCCCCCCTCTTTCCCTGAATGGTGCACTGAATGGTGGACTGCACTGAATGGTGGAGATGGGCACTGTTGTCACCAGGTAATTCCTTCCAGATCAGACAGTGACAATGGAACAGGGTGCCTATCCCCATCAGATGGAAGAAAGGGCAGCAATGCATGTTGCCCCGCCACCCTTTCCCCCATCATACAGGGAAAAGGGGAGGAAAAAAACACACTTTCCTCCCTGTGGCGGTGGATGAAGCGCTTTCTGGCACTTCCCCTCCACTTTGGAAGGAATGTTGGCAGGGCTGCCATGTGTCGTCTGATGACGCTCAGTAGTCCTTGTCTAGGCCCAGCCAAAAGCAGCAATACGGGGCTATTTTAGTCCTGTGTGAAGAGGTCCTTTGTCATTATAATGCAACGATCCAAGTGAGTTCAAAATGTGAAACTGCAACTGTTTACAGCCAGATTTGCAAACATTTCTGGTTTTTCCATAGATAAATATGGAACAGCAGAGGAAGGAGAAGAGAGGAATCTTATTATGTGCTTCATAACTCATACATGTGCCCAGTTAAGACCTAACATTCCCTAGTTGCACTAGATATATATTATGTGAACTAAGGAAAAGAAAGCGGTCATGATACGAAGTCCTACTGTAACATACAGCAAATAAGCTAAAACACACACAGAGTTGATCTGGGTTAATGTGGACGAAAGTTGCTTGGTGCAGCTTTAAACCACATTAACCAAAATCTCAGATTGCTCTGAATTCTCCTCCAGGATCCAGAGGAAACCACAACTTTGGGCCCATGCAGAACAGATGGGCCAATTTTGAAACAAAACTGGCTGCAACTATTGACATGGCAGGTCAGTATTCCCTCGGCTGGTCAGGGAGATGGTGTGTCACTCACCACCCCCTTCTGTTCTCCTCATTGTGGCAGCGAGTGGGTGCAACACAGGTTGTGCCAGTCACTCGTCACCTGGAGTTAAGCTGGCTGGAACGATAAGGAGATCTGAGAAGGGAGAGAGAAGAGTGCAATGCCTCCTCTACCTCCTCCTGTGCTGTTGTGGTGCCACAGCCAACATCACTCCAGGCATCCCTGGCAAAAGTGTAGAACTGCCCCAAGTTATTTTAAGAAAACACCTTAAAATACAAATTATAAACATTTGCAATAATACACTATTGGTTGATCTAGTCCAGAACCTAGGAAAAAATAGTCAATTAACTTGTTAAGTTATAAACATACTAGATCTTTCTAGTGATTCACATTCTCGCTATGCCTTCTCAGAAGCACATCCAGTTGAACTCACTGGTAAACTTTAAGTATGTTTTTATTGCTGCTACAATAAAATGGTAAAATTTAATTACTGGATAATTAAATAATTTTAATTGGATACTTAAATATTTTTTTAATTGGACAATTAAATAAATTAATACAATTTAATTATTTAATTATTGGATAACTAAATAGAAAGTTTTTCTTAACTCCTCTGGGCATTCTTGGTGGGAACTCCCAGGCTCTGGGACACCATTCCAAAAAAGGGTAAACTGGTACCCTCTTTTTAAACTTCCCATATGCATGCTAACCTTCCATATGCCATCATCGCCAATGTCAAATACAGTTTCTTATTGGTGTGTTAGAATATGTTTTGACTTACCTTTTTTCCTGTCCCATGCATAGAGCTCCTTTATCCCCAGTTCATTCAATGACTTTGTAAGTTCCAACTCTTCTCCAGTGAAGGTATCCCTCAGGAGAACAAGGTGTTCTTGACTGACCTCACACTTTTCACAAATGGCTGGGATTATGTAGTGGAGAGGCACCTCTGGATTCACTCGAACTACTGCCTTTTGTGTCTTGAGATAATTTACTACCAACCGCACAGTTTTCTGGAGAAGCAAAAAATGAAACAGCAAACCACCCCTGTCAGCCTCAGCATCAACAGAGTTTTCTAACAATGGAATCAAAGCAGATCATTCTGGATAAAAGAAAGTTATCCCATTAATTAAAACAAACTAGGACTTGCCAGGATGGGAAGAAGTATTGACTATGGCCTACAAGCAACCTCCCAGAGATGTACTCACAACCCCCATAACCAGAAGTATGTTCTTTGTGGGAAAATGTTTTTCAATGTTCTATTGAAAACCCAAGAAAGGGGGGGGGGGATTCTGTCACATTTTGGCTTGAATATTCGGAAACCAAGAGACGGTTTCTTTCTTTTTTACTTTTCTACAAAAGACCAAAATTTATGAAATTACCCCCGTAAAGAGCATTACAGAAGATTCTTTTGAAATTGGGGGTAGAGAAGGATAAATATCAAAGTACCTTAGGAAGTCAATGTGGACATTGCTAATTTTCAGCAATTTTCAATTTCTACTCAAGAGCATCAACACACTGAAATCACTTATGAAACCATTTCTCCTAAAGTCGTGCCACCTGGAATATGCACAATCTCATCAGATCTCTACCACTTGTAAACCTAATACAGAAAATATTAACAGCAGCATTAAGTAGAGAGATATCAATTACTCAACTACTGGATTTAGAGATGTCAAGGAAGAAAGACACCTGCTGTTGTTTTTATTTGCTGTCAAGTTCACTTTGACTGAGGGCAACCATGTGAACAAGAGAACTTCAAAATCCTCAGTCATCATTCAGGTCTTGCAAACTCGTGAGTGAAGCTTCTTTTATTGAATCAAATCACTTATAATGCAGTCTTCTTTTCCTACTGCCTTTCATTTTACCAAATATTATCATTTTTACCAGTTAGTCTTATTATCCCATGATATTATTTTTATGATGTTTATTGATACCCCGCTTTTTCTCTCCACAAGGAGATTCAAAGCAGCTTACATTTAAAACCTGTTAATACAACTTAAAATCTAGAAAAATACAAACATTAAAACAGAATTAAGCATCAATGGTATTTTTAAAATCACAGTTAAAATCCATAAAAGCATATTCAAAACTAAAAACCATAGCACCTCCTAACTTGATCTTTAAAACCTGCACTTTTAAAAGTCTGCCTGAATAAAAAGGCTTTAACCTGCCTAACTAATGTCACAAGTACTGTACAACAGCCTTCGTTTAGTCATCTTTGTTTCTAGTGAGTTCATGCTTGATATACTCTGAGATCTGTTTCTGTGTATCTTTAGATGTCCATGATATTGGTAGCATTTAGCTCCAGCACAACTCTTGAAAGGAGATGAACATTAGGAAGAACTTCATGACTGTGAGAGTCGTTCAACAGTGGAACTCTCTACCACGGAGTGTGGTGGAGGCTCCTTCTTTGGAGGCTTTTAAACAGAGGCTGGATGGCCATCTGTCGGGGGTGCTTTGAATTTGATTTTCTTGCTTCTTGGCAGGGGGTTGGACTGGATGGCCCATGAGGTCTCTTCCGACTCTATGATTCTATGATTCTATTTGCTGCTAATAGTATGGAGTCTTAAACTGTTTATATTCTTTCCTCAATGTTCATACTTTCCTCCCCTGGGTCTAATCCTGTTTTCTACATATGTTATATATACAAATCAAGCAGAGGGGGATAGGAAGAATACAATGCAACTTAGTCTGACTTTCTTTCCAACTGAAAACCATTAGGCTTCTTCATATTCTGATCTCATAGTGGCCTTTTGTCCACTCTATAAAATATATACAATCAGATGTTCTGGCAGGCCGTTTATTTTAGAACAATCAATAGTTTGTCAAAATTAAACACAGACTAAATTTTCTTCCGAAATTCTTTGGTGAGTTCTACTACCCAATTTACGTTCGTGATATAATCTCCAGTGTCTCTTTCATTACATATAATGCTGCTTGTACTTTTCCTTTGCTCTTTCCCAATAATTTGAAAACATATACACTCAGCAATGAAAGGAGGAACAGTAATATAAACTTTAATTTTGTTGCAATCTCAGCAATATTTTGCCTCCCCCCCGCCCTCTCTCTCACACACATACACAGAGCACTTCTGCTTCTAAATTATTATTTCTGGATTTGAGTTCCATACTAGGAAATCCAAAGGGAGCTCCCCTTTTGCAGGGGCATTAATCAGCAATGTTAATTGCTTCAGGATCATGGGGCAGAGGGAGATGCTCCAACTCCTACTGACTGGGATTGCTGCTTCCATGTTGTTGTTCATTCGTTCAGTCGTCTCCAACTCTTCGTGAGCTCATGGACCAGCCCACGCCAGAGCTCCCTGTTGGCCGTCACCACCCCCAGCTCCTTCAAGGTCAGTCCAGTCACTTCAAGGATGCCATCCATCCATCTTGCCCTTGGTCGGCCCCTCTTCCTTTTGCCTTCCACTTTCCCCAGCATAATTGTCTTCCCTAGGCTTTGCTGTCTCCTCATGATGTGGCCAAAGTACTTCAACTTTGTCTCTAGTATCCTTCCCTCCAGTGAGCAGCCGGGCTTTATTTCCTGGAGGATGGACTGGTTGGATCTTCTCGCAGTCCAAGGCACTCTCAGAACTTTCCTCCAACAGCACAGCTCAAAAGCATCGATCTTCCTTCGCTCAGCCTTCCCTAAGCTGCTTCCATACAATTGTTCTTATTGAGGTACTCAACAGGTGAAAGGATAGACTGTATATAGGTTGTCCACCTACCTATACAGAACTCCAAAAGTTATGCCCCCCAAGATTTCTTGGCTAAATATTCTATATGGCTAGAACTTCTAAAATGTTCAGATATATATAAGGACATTTCAAATTTTCCCTTCTCTGTCTGGTGCTGTTCAGTTAGGAGACAGAATAGATATCAGTTATCACCAACATTGTTTTATCTGGTGTTTCCTCAACTGCTGCTAAAACATCACTACCACATTCATTTACCTATCTTAGGGAAAAGACCGACTCCACACCCTGCCTGTGACCTCTTCATATTGACAGCCTTCCCCTTTTCACTCCTCTTTCACACACTCACTCTCCATCTGCTTAAGTCTACCTGTGACTCAATCCCATTCTCGTCAAGAGGCAGGTAAGAAATAACATTGTTGCTGTTGTTGTTGTTGTTACTATTACATTATTATTATTATTATTATTATTATTATTATCAGATTGCCAATATCCGCTGGATAATGGAGAAAGGCAGGGAGTTTCAGAAAAACATCTACTTCTGCTTCATTGACTATTCTAAAGCCTTTGACTGTGTGGATCATAATAAATTGTGGCAAGTTCTTTGTGGGATGGGCATACCAAGCCACCTTGTCTCTCTCCTGAGGAATCTGTACAAGGACCAAGTAGCAACAGTAAGAACTGACCATGGAACAACAGACTGGTTCAAGATTGGGAAAGGCGTCTGGCAAGGCTGCATCCTCTCACCCAACCTTTTTAACTTGTATGCAGAACACATCATGCGATGTGCGGGGCTGGATGAATGCAAAGCTGGGGTGAAAATTGCTGGAAGAAACATTAACAACCTCAGATATGCAGATGATACCACTCTGATGGCTGAAAGCGAGGAGGAGCTGAGGAGCCTTCTAATCAAGGTGAAAGAAGAAAGCGCAAAAGCCGGGTTGCAGCTAAACGTCAAAAAAAACCAAAATTATGGCAACAAGAATGATTGACAACTGGAAAATAGAGGGAGAAACCGTGGAGGCCATGACAGACTTTGTATTTCTAGGTACAAAGATTACTGCAGACGCAGACTGCAGCCAGGAAATCAGAAGACGCTTACTTCTTGGGAGGAGAGCAATGTCCATCTCGATAAATAAAGAGTAGAGACATCAGACTGGCAACAAAGATCCCCCTAGTCAAAGCCATGGTATT
This sequence comes from Anolis sagrei ordinatus, assembly GCF_025583915.1. Classification (NCBI taxonomy): domain Eukaryota; kingdom Metazoa; phylum Chordata; class Lepidosauria; order Squamata; family Anolidae; genus Anolis; species Anolis sagrei. The sequence goes on along the minus strand of NW_026847660.1, from coordinate 60,936,562 downwards.
CCCTGTAGTAACCTACGGATGTGAGAGCTGGACCTTAGGGAAGGCTGAGCGCAGGAAGATCGATGCTTTTGAGCTGTGGTGCTGGAGGAAAGTCTGAGAGTGCCTTGGACTGCGAGAAGATCCAACCAGTCCATCCTCCAGGAAATAAAGCCCGACTGCTCACTGGAGGGAAGGATACTAGAGACAAAGTTGAAGTGCTTTTGCCACATCATGAGGAGACAGCAAAGCCTAGAGAAGACAATTATGCTGGGGAAAGTGGAAGGCAAAAGGAAGAGGGGCCGACCAAGGGCAAGATGGATGGATGGCATCCTTGAAATGACCGGACTGACCTTGAGGGAGCTGGGGGTGGTAACGGCTGAAAGGGAGCTCTGGCGTGGGCTGGTCCATGAGGTCACGAAGAGTCGGAGATGACTGAACGAATGAACAACAACAACAATTATTATTAGAAACACAATAAGATGAGTGCACAGCAGAGAAGATCACTCTGCTGGTTGTTGTATTGGATCACATGTTGGACGCTTCCCAAGTGTCTAGGACTGTGTGATGTATCAGCGAATAATGTGTGCCGATCCCAGTAAGGTGGCCTTCTGCAGCTGGCAGATGGTATTATTATTATTATTATTATGTTGTTGTTGTTGTTGTTGTTGTTGTTGTTGTTTTGGATTGCAGCTTTGAATGAGGAACTTTTATTCTAATAGCACAACCCATAAACCAGAAAACAGTTATCTCAAGGCTTTGGGAGAAACATGACTTGAGTTTACAAATAGAAGGAAAGAAGAAAGAGCTATTTGTTGACAAAGTGGATACCAGACAATTCCATATTATATTTTGTGTATGACGCATCAATTAAGCCATAACACCACATTTAGTCCTCTACACACATTCCTAATATGTTACAAAATAAGCCTACACCATCAGAAGCCTCTGCCACTGATTCATAAACCATATGCCCCCCCTAGAAAGATTAGGTTACCTCCCACTCCCCAAGCTTTTAGATCTAGTCTAAAAACACAGACTAGACAGGCCTTTGACTTTGAGAAGTTCAAGTTCACTTTATTACTGTTGGTGACCAGTTCAAGAGATGAGGGACACAGTCTCGCACAAGCTTATCAGAGACAAGGGTCAAAAGACTGAAAAATTTAAAAGTGTATAGTTGTGCTCACTTTGGCAGCACATATACTAAAATTGATCTTGAGTAGATTTTAATGGTCAAACTTGAGGACTTAGTGATTGTTTCACTCTGGCACTTGGATTGTTAATTGAATACAACCAACTTTATCCACAGGCAGTGCTGTGGTTCATGAATTTTAAAAAAAAATATTATGTGACATTTTATGTGTGTTTGCTGTTGTAAATTTAAGTTGTCATCGTTTATATGTTTATGTATTGTTTATTTTATGTCTGGCACTTAAAGTGCTTTTGTGAGCTGCCTTGAGTCCCCTCGGGGAGATGGTGGCGGGGTATAAAGATGATGATCACGATAATGATGATGATGATGATTATTATATGCCCAAAGTTCACAGTGACTGCCAGGCAGGATCATCATGACATAATCATGGGGAAACCCTAACAAAAAGACAAGTGCTAATGATATCACAATTATCTAACGTAATACATATGGAGAAAGGACTACATTCATCATTCCTTGATATATAAAGTTGCATGTGATTACAGAGCAGATATTTCTGACCTCAGGAATCTTAAGTGGTGGCTGCTTGAACTTTTCCTCTGGAAGCTTCTCCTTCAGAATTATCTTCTGTACATCCAATATCCCTATCATAGTATTTGGCTTGTAATTCAAAGGGTATTGGGTCTCCCAAGACCGCAGTTCAAGAATATGGTGGGCTGGATTTAAGTGGTGCCGGCTGCACAGGTCAACTAACAAGTCCATCACAGCTTTACTGTAAGGAAACAGAAACAAGTTAATTGCCAGAAACATTTCTATGTGTAGTAGCTAATATTTCCAACAGCAAATGTAAAAAATCTGTCAGTATGTGAATTCACCACAAAACATCTAAAAAAAAAAGCAGTCGAAATTATTATCCATCCGAGTGAATGAAGCTTATATACGGATTTGATATTTACTGGTACAGAAGCAAGGAGCAGTCCTCACTTTTGAAGGAGACAATCATTTTTTCACACAATAATGAATGGCATCCCACTGATCTCACTTCCTGCAGAGGTACAGGCAAATTCTTCCTGAACTTTTAATGGCAGATTATTGAAGTTTGATTCAATCAAACTTGTAGTATTTGTGTCCATTTGTCTCTGTGTTGCCTAATCAATAAACAAATCTATCTATTTTTCTATCTATCACTACACTTAGGGTTTGTGGCAAGTGTTTTGTTTCTGCACTTCTTAGCAATCTGATAGACACGCATAGGGATTTTTGATGTACTGGCAGTCTTTAACTTACGAACATCTGTTTTGGACTTGTAATAGAAGAAACAGTTCCATGAATTTTAGGAAACCCCATCTTTTACTACCAAAAAGTAATACAAGATTAAAAATAAACAGGATGGACAAAGGAAGCCAAAATCCTAACCTTTAAAAATGAACTATAAGCCAGACTCACTTGACTCTTCAATCCTATCAACTATGTTATCCAACTCCATTCTTCAATTCTCCACAAGAAACATTCTCAGATATTTATTTATCAATTTAAAGTATTTCTCCATCATCTCCTAAGCCACAATGACTTCTGAAGCAATTTACAAATAAAAAATGATTAAATAAAGAGGTAAAGTATTTTAAAACATATTAATCTATCCTTTAAAGACTCTTCTAAGCAACTAGAAACAATTCTAGAATACAATTTTAAAACAATTAAAACAAAAATTTCAAACACTGAATGCCATACAGAAATGTTTTGGCTGCCCACTGGAAGTTTAAAAGAAATGGGGCCAGGCTAAATTTTTTGGGGAGGGAGTTCCACAGCTAAGGCACTGCTACAGAGAAAAACTTTTTACATGTACCCAACAACTGAACTTCATGAGATGCTGGGAAACACAACACAACCACCTTTGCTCATATTGGAGGAGGTGGACTTTCAGATATCCTGGCTCCAAATGCTTTAGTCAGTCTTTAACCCTAGGACACCACTAGAGGACTCCCTTTGTAAAGACAAAGAACAACAGAAAGAATCTAAATTCTTCATCTGTATTGACTCATCTATTTTCCATGTCTCTCCTTGTGGTCTTTTGCCAGAGTCCCTTGTAATTTTCCTCTTGGCTCTCCACTTTGCCTTCCTTTCAGGTTCTCACTCTTTCCTCTTCCTTTATTCTTGCCTCTTCACATCATTGTGAAGATTTCCATGTGATTAACTGTGCTCTTTCACTGTGTGCCTTTCTTCCCTTACTTCCCTTCTTCTCATCTTCTTCATTATGCACCCACTCTTGCACCCTCCCATTTTGTCCAAAGGCTGGTCTTACAGTCCTGAGCATGCTTTTAGAGCCTCCCTGCTGTGCTTTGTTTCTCTGGTTCGGGATTGTCTGTAGTATTTGCCACTCACTACTGCACCCTAAGAAAGTAAACCTCCAAAGTAGATGACAGGAGAAGTTGTGAGGGTGGAGTAACATAGCAATTTTTTTAAAAAACTGTATTCCATACAATTCCCTTGGAAGTACGCCCCAAACTACACTAAAAGAAATGGTACAAACAGTTTCCCATTTCTATTTAAGAACTGAGGTCAAACCAGAGATCAGGACTGGAATAAATAGCTATGGTTCTCAAAAGTCATAAACAGACAATGTCTTCTCAGATGAGCTGGCTGTCAGCTTCCAAAGCAAGAAGTCAAGATGAGGCCTCAACGGCAAAAGCACGCTACTCACTGTTCCAACGCATGATGGCGACTGAACTGTGTTAGGACAAAACTTTATACTCCCGCCTCTCAAACGAGACCACTAGCGCTCCGCTACGTCTTCAACCAACTGAATTGCGTACATTTTAAAAAAGGAAGTTATGCTGCTGCACCCTGTATATTTACTGTATTGCTTTCATTCTAAGACACACTTTTTTCCTATACAGGCTGTCACCATAAGGCAAATTTAACTCCAGCTAAATAAATATGCATATATGTATTAGCTTTGGGTAGCATAGGGAAGGGTTAACTCCCCTGCAGAGTTTGTTTTACTGTCTGTGCCCCTGTTCAGATTTCACTTCACTTTCTGTCCCTGTGACAATTGGATTTCAGAAAATTAGCTTGCTGTGGAAACAAGGATTGGTGGTAAATTTTAATTGGAAACACCTTTCCCCCGTGATAACCTTTTCAGGAGTGAATTTACCTTACTAGGGGTACATTTATCTCATTTCTTGTTTTGTCACCACAATTGTTAACTATAAGTCATTTGTAAAACGGATGTTTATAACTCGGGAATTGTATAAACGTCTCTGAAAATGAGGTGTGCCTTTGAATTATAGGTGTATCTCATGTATATCCCAGGATCTGATCTGTTTATCCCAGATTATCCCAGATCTGTTTATCGCAGATTATCTGATTAAAACTGGATTATATGAGTCTCCACAGCCAGCTAATCTGGGATAAACAGATAATCTGAGATCAGATCTTGGGATATGGGGCAGTGTGGAAAGGGCCACAGTCTGCCACAAAGAGTCACAACACTGAAAGATTTATATCTTAGGATCTCAGCTTGTACCTGCTTAATTATTGTTTCTTAGCTAATTTCTGAGACCGCTCATACCCTGCCTGCTCTGTTCCACACTTGAGTGTGCATATGGCTTTCCCTTCTGTGGCTTACTCAGATGTACTTGTTTCAGCTTCCCCTAGAACAGCGGTTCTAACTCTGGGGCTCACAACCTCTAGAGGGGTCGATTGGCGTTTTGTGAGGGGTCACGCCACCACCTCGTTTGGCCCCGCCTCTTTTGCCTCCCCAGAATGGCTGCCAGGCAACCTCTGGCAGCTAAATAGCCAGCCAGCACCCATACCGCTTCACCCCCTTTCAAATCTTTCCTCCTCGAAGGTCTAGCTCCTTCTCCTCCTCTTTCTCCGGTGGCAAGGAGTTATTGGGAGGAGCTTGGAGACAGAGGCACACTAGCGTGGCAGAAAGAGGCATCCCCCCTCTCCTTTTCCCCCTCTATTTTTCTTCCTCAGCCTTTCTCTCCATTTCTCCCCTTTTCTGAAGAAAAATATAAAAATGAAGAGAAAGAAGGAGGGGAAAAAGAAAAGAAATGCATATAAAAAGGAGAGAGAGAAAAGCCTTACCTTCCAGGCACAGTTTCTTTCTGTTCTTCTCCATCTGGAAAAACTACTGTGAAGTCAACTGTCCTTTTAATCAGATTTTCCTTCATATCCATCACACTCTGATCAGGCAATGATCCCAGTTCTGTGCCTAAATTATGTTCATTATTAACTTTACAAGGCATGGGAGGATGGTTTGGTGGAGGAGGGGCACGAGCCTTCATTCTCCGTCTGTGAGAAAAAAAGCGGAGAGGTTTATTTTCCACCTGCAGCATTGATTAGTCAAAGAAACAACATTCAAATACAAAAAGAACAGTGGCATTTTAATGTGAATAAAGTTTGAGAAATTTTACTGTCGGAATTAATTATTTTGAGTCTCACAGCCTCTACTTGTTTTACTATATATACCATAGGTTCTAATTAGTTTTAAAAGAACTATAATTAATTAATTATAAAAGAATAATTAGTTGTAAAAGAAATAAATATGAGATGAAAGAACCACAGTGGTCAACATAAAAGAGCCGTTCTCCTACAGACCAGGAATTTTAATGCAATGACCAGAATACCCAATTAGTTTAGTGAAACCCAGCTCTTATAACGAGAGTTTGAGGCAATGCTGCCACACAAGCTTGTGTGCATACTTTTAACATGCCTAATAGCAAAATCACTTTATGCAATAAAGTGTTTATTGCATAAAAGCTTTATGACTCTGCAATTGTAATACTTGTTTGCAAGGATGAAAATGATACTACAGTTCATGTTGAAATAAAATTGTGTCTAGTCACTCTAAAAATACAGACAGTATGAAAGGAGCTGGCACGGTGCAATGATTTTGAGTGTTGGACCAGGATGCTGGTGACTTGTGTTTGAATCCCCACTTGGCAACAGAAGCCTAATAGGAGACCTTGGAAAAGTCACACTCTTTTAGCCCCGGAGGAGAGCCAATGATAAACCCTCTCTGAACACAGATTACCAATTAAACCCCATAATATAAGCATCTTAGGGATGCCCTGTTGAAAACTTCTAGAAGACATTCAATGTGTTTAGCATCTAACAGTACCATTACCACCAGGACTGTGGCGCAGCTGTCTGAGTGTCAGCTGCATTAAGATCACTTCTGACCAAAAGGTCATGAGTTCGAAGCCAGCCTGGGTCAGAGTGAGCTTCCAACCAATTGTGTAGCTTGTTGTCGACCTTTGCAACCCGAAAGACAGTTGCATCTATCAAGTAGGAAAATTAGGTACCACATATGTGTGGGGAAGCTAATTTAACTAATTTACGAGGCCATAAAAAAGATTCCAGCAAAAGCACTCCAGCAAAGCATGCGGGGAATGCGGAAGTACTTCATCAGTGTCGCAGATGGACGATGAAAGCGACAGCTCCCCTGGCGGCCAGAAAAAGTTAAATAGCCTCTGACTGTCTGTCTATATCTGTTGTGTGTCTTTGGCATTGAATGTTTGCCATATATGTGTACGTTGTAATCCTCCCTGAGTCCCCTGTGGGGTGAGAAGCGTGGAATATAAATACTGTAAATAAATAAATAAATAAATAAATAAATTACTTGAGTGACTGGACCACTCCAAATTACTCATGGCCACTTCGTGTGTAAACATGGTCTCATCAATGACAATAATCTTTCTTTAAAGTATTACTGAATTCCTTTAGTTTTTCTCAACATATAGGTAGCACAGTGGGTTAAAGCGCTGAGCTGCTGAGCTTGTTGACCGAAAGGTCACAGGTTCAAATTCGAGGAGCGGCAAGAGATTCCGCTGTTAATTCCAGCTTCTGCCAACCTAGCAGTTTGAAAACATGCAAATGTGAGTACATCAATAGGTACTGCTCTGGCGGGAAGGTAACGGCGCTCCATGCAGTCATGCCAGATGCATGACCTTGGAGGTGTCTACGGACGCCGACTCTTTGGCTTAGAAATGGAGAGGAGCACCAAACCCCAAAGTAGGACACGACTGTACTTAATGTCAGGGGAAAATTTTTATCTTTACCTTTTTAAAATTTGAGTTCTCCTATAGGACTTCAGGATGCTGCTCAAAGACAGTGATTGTTTTTGTAACAAATGCTTAAACTCTTCATTTTTTTAAAAAACTGTAATTTCTGCTATAGATGCAACTTTGGACTTGCAATTAGCAATTTTTCTGTACCATCTCTATAGAAAGAAAAGTATTCTGCCATTAAATCTTGAGTTAAGATTTTGACTGGCATTATGCAGCTGAACCATACCACTAATGACAAGATAGCTTTGACAATTAGAATAATTAAATATCACTTTAATAAAAAGAGTAATCTATGAAACAGATAGATATAATTTATGTTATCCCACTAAAGAAAAAGCATGGTATAGTATTTTGATTGCAACTCTGGAGATCAAGGTTCAAATCCACACCTCACTATGAGAACCCACTGGATGCGTGGGCAAGTCACAAATCTCAGCTTTGGAGAAAGACAATGGTAAACCCCCTCTGCGCAAATCTTGCCAAGAAAACCCATGATAGTGTTACCATAAGTTGGAAATTACTGGAACTTTCACTAATGTCAGAGACTATATAAGACCATGACTGAAACCATTTTAGCCTTGAAACATATGGCATGACAAGTTATTCTTATACTATGTGAGAGGAAGTCATAGGGAGGAGGGAGCAAGCTTGTTTTCTGCTTCCTTGGAGACTAGGACGCAGAACAATGGCTTCAAACTACAAGAAAGGAGATTCCATCTGAACATTAGGAAGAACTTCCTGACTGTGAGAGCCGTTCAGCAGTGGAACTCTCTGCCCCGGAGTGTGGTGGAGGCTCCTTCTTTGGAAGCTTTTAAACAGAGACTGGATGGCCATCTGTCAGGGGTGCTTTGAATGCAATATTCCTGCTTCCTGGTAGGAGGTTGGACTGGATGGCCCATGAGGTCTCTTCCAACTTTATGATTCTATGGTAAATTAAAAATGTTTGTAGAGGCTTTAAAAGAACCTACAACTTGGTGCTTTGGTAAAAATTCGAAAGTTTAATTAAAAACACATTATTTGCGGTCATGATTTCCCCTCTCAGAATGAAATTTCTTCACAGAAGACACCCCAAAAGGAAAAACAAGAATGGCACATCAAAACAATAACACAATGAAAACAGATTTCCAAGACTTCTAAACATATGAAGTCTGAAAGTTAACAAGTCAAGGCAAAGCCCTTTGAACCAACATCTATCTTAGTTATTTATTAATAACGCTCACTAATAAAGTGACCTTGGCATACCAGACGCAAATGAAAATATATAAATAACATCCTGTATGCTACTTTACAAAGAGCATTTCAGCTTTTGAAATATCTAGTTAGCTTATTTGCACAGAACTATATTTTTAATTGTGTATTATAGAGGGCTGTGCAATTTGTGAGGGGGGGGAAGTGTGGGGGGAGTGAACTTTCTAGATGTCAACTCAAACTGGATTTGTGGAGAGAACAACCACCAAGAGATTGTTGTTATTGAGGGGGGGATAAGAAAAACAGGAAAGAAGAACAACGTGAGTCTGAGACAGGACTATGGTGATTTGCTTGCTTGGGGGGGGGACTACAAACTTCATGCAACCATGGCTCTTTCATAATACTGGGCATCCCAGGCATGAAAAACATATACTCCCAACCATGAGCCTGAGTGGAAATTGCTTATAATCTTTCTGGGGAGTGGGAGAGCATTCTAATTCTCCAAAAAATCTCCTGTATTCTGATTTCTAATGTACATCATTGTGTTATCAAAAACGAATCCAAAAATGAGAAACGGAAGAATTGTCTTGCAAGGTCACACTCTGTCCTTTCTCTCAAATACAAAAATCACATGAAGCCTCCCTCAGGGGTCTGGCCCCAAGTTTGAATATGTACCACATATTTCCCCATACTTGCACCATCACTGTAAGTGGGAATTGGTCTTGGATGGTTTTCCTGCGTTACAAAGGTTCCAAGCCCAGCCAGAACCATAAAACCCATTTACCCACCTCCTCACTGATTTGTCGTCTCTGTGGAGCCCATTAAGGCACCTAAGAATACATTGTCCCTGAATCCTAGGACCATCTGGATGCCCGAGAATTCCAGACTTGTGCATGGTGTCTTCAGGGATAATCCTCTCAAATGCCCATTATCTCCCAGCCATGCCCAAATTCCATTCCCAGACTCTCCCGGACCAGGAGACATATCACGCAACAGACGAGCAACAGATGAGAATTTATGGAAATTCCTGCCAGACTGCTCAGCCAATCAACGACCAAGATTTACAGACTGTTAAAACTTTCAGCCAATCTGTGGCCAAGCGATGAAACCACAGATCCTGAAACTTCACCATCTTCATGTTTCTAAATATGTGCAAGTTTTCTATAAATACCCATTTGGGCTTTACCATTATGCTGGATTTGGGACTTTCCCTAGTGTCAGCTCTGGCCAGAACTGAATAAACTGATTTCTGTTTCTGATTTCATTGGGCTGATTAGGAGCTGCCGCACCCTGGGGAAAAACTCGAGATCTCGGACAACAATATATATATATATATAAATGCTCTGTGCATAATGAGTACCTTAAAAACAAAAGAACCAATGAACGAAATCACACCAAATTTGGCAACAAAATGTCTCACAACACAAGGAGTGACCATCACTCAAAAATTATGATTTTGTCATTTGGGAGTTGTAGTTGCTGGGATTTATAGTTCACCTACAATCAAAGAGCATTCTGAACTCCAACAATGGAATTGAACCAAACTTGGCACACAGATCCCATGACCAACAGAAAATACTGGAAGGGTTTGGTGGACATTGATCTTGAGTTTGGGAGTTGTAATTCACCTACATCTAGAGAGCACTGTAGACTCAAACAATGATGGATCTGGACCAAACTTGGCACAAGCACTCAATACGCCCAAATATGAACACAGATGGAGTTTGGGGAAAATAGACCTTGACATTTGGGAGTTGTAGTCACTGGGATTCACAGTTCACCTACAATCAAAGAGCATTCTGAACCCCACGAACGACAGAATCAGGGGCAAACTTCCCACACAGAACCCCCATGACCAACAGAAAATACTTAAGGCCATCCAATCCAACTCCCTTCATCAGGGCAAGAAAACGTAGTCAAAGTCCTCCTGACAAAGAGCCATCCAGCCATAGATATAGATAGATATAGATAGATAGATAGATAGATAGATAGATAGATAGATATGATTCACACACAGATATAGTATCATAGATTTGAAAGGGATCCTTTAAGAAGGTCAATGATATCTTGTATGTTCCAGAGTGGGCAAACCAGACACTCTCCACATCAACACTGACAAAGAAACAGCAAGAAATACTGTTTACCCACAAGCATAAAGAAATTACATATATTAGAAACCAACACTTTCTCATTACTTTATTTTCCAGATCAACAGACTGGGCCACAGCAACGCGTGGCAGGGGCAGCTAGTTATACCATATACTTATAATCTTGTATAATATTATGAAATCTCCTTTAGAATGACAGAACATTCAGGCAGATTTCCAGGCATATATGGAAGTAAGGTGTTTGGAGTGTGGTGGGGGGTGCACTGTGGCCGTTCAATAACTTTCCCTCTGTATTTATATTCTGATTAAAGCATCTGCTCTGCCACTAATATTTGCAGAACATGTTCCTTAACTGGGAGTGGAGAAATGGAAAGGATTTGGTTGTGCAACAAAACATTCTGATTAATAGTTCTTTACACTTCATTCGGTGATTGATCTTTGTATCTATCTAGTATTGCAGTATCCTTCAACTTCTCCTAATATAGTCTCATTATTCATAAACTCTTAGCAGTCTTCCCAGATTCTCCTCCTCCCACTATTAAGAGATCCTCTTCTTCATATAATTTCCTGTTGCGCGAACTAAGTCAGAATAATAGCACTATTGTAAACATTTTAATTAATGCCCATATTTGGCTCATAATCTTAACCAAAGAGAGTAAAACCAGATAAGCATTCCGTTTCTCAGCTTGTTTCACACTGTTAATGAATCAAAAATGCATCACCACTGAGGTAATGAAGTGTCTAGCTTTAGGACAATGCAAGTGTTGTTGTTTTAACATTATAATGATCACATGTCTCAACTGCTATTATTAGGAAATTCCACAACATAATCTGAATGGTTAATGCAATTTGGGATTCTTGCATTAAATGTCTAATTTACGCTAGCTTTCACTTCAAATGCACATCCTTTTAAATTATCAAACAGTATTTGAGAAAATACTGTTTTCCTATATAATAATATGCCTCCACAGAACAAGCATTATAAAGTCTCCAAATATTTTTGTCTGCACTATCATAAATTATTCCCGAGAGCAAGCATTCTTGACAATCTTTTTAAAAATGTTAATATATTAGAAAATGCCATGCATTGCACATCTATCTATACACATAATAAAAGTGCAAATGCATACGTGTGTATGTGGCAGAGGTGTCCACTTACCCAGACTGCCTCCTGCCTCCACAAACAGCTTTAGCCCACAATGCTGAAGAGCCACCAATGGCCCTCCCTCCAAGGAAATTGCAGGTTACAGTGGGCACCATGAACATGTCTCCCAACCCCTGCCTGCCAATGTCCTCTCCAAACACAACACAGGCTTTCATTCGGTGACAATTTCATCCTAGATGTTCTGTTTTTCCTCCTGAATGGACATCTCAGGGTTCCTTTCTCTCTCCAAATTTGCATAACCCCACCCACTGCCTCTCACTTAGCCCTTTCCTACCCATTCCTATGGCACACAGCGAACAGGAATTGATCAGCAACAACTGAACATACTGCATGGGTTTGTGGGAATGGATCTTAATTTTGGGAGTTGTAGTTCACCTGCACCCAGCAATATTGTGACCCCCACCAACAATGGACCAGGACCACACTTGGAACAGAGAAACCCCATGAACATCAAAAAAACAAACAAACAAACAAAAATGGAGGCCTTAGGGGGAAATTCTCCTTGATTTGTGGGAGTTGTATTTCATTTTCATCCAGAGAGCACTGTGAACCGAAACACTGATGAATCTGGACCAAACTTGGCACACAGACCTGATATGCTGATATTCAATAATTTGATGCTCCTTCTTTCCCCTCTTTACTCTCCCCTACCCCTATCATCCCCAATCCACACAAACCAAACTTTTTTTAATGTATCTATAATTTTTTTTCTTTACGTAATAAAAATGATTTTTAAAATATTGATAACTGAAGGTTTTTTTGGGGGGGGGGGTGACCTTCCTTTCTGGGAATTGTAGTTCACCTACAACCAGAGAAGCGGTGACCTCCATGATGATGGACCTGGACTAAACTTGGCATACCGAACTCCCATGACTAAATCAACCTACTAGAGGGCTTTGAGGGGACTGACTCCCCATAATGGGAGTTGTAGTTTACCCTACAGCCAGAGAGCACACTGAACCCCATTGAAGATGCATCTAGAGCAAACTTGTCCAACATAGCAAACTTTAAATACTGATAGAGCTTTTAAGGGTTTGTTTGTTTTTTTGTCGTGTCAGGAGCGACTTGAGAAACTGCAAGTTGCTTCAGAATTGGCCGTCTGCAAGGACGTTGCCCAGGGCCCTGATGTTTGATGTTTTATCATCCTTGTGGGAGGCTTCTCTCATGTCCCCACATGGAGAGCTGGAGCTGATAGAGGGAGCTCATCCGCCTCTCCCTGGATTCGAACCTGCGACCTGTTGGTCTTCAGTCCTGCTGTCACAGGGGTTTAACCCACTGTGCCACCGGGGGCTCCGCTTTTAAGGGTAACCTGGCATGATGTGAGTTATAGTTTACCCACAATCTTATGCATTTTGTACAATTTTAAAATTGACTTTTTCAGATAACCCGGGCAACGCTGGGTACCTGAGCTAGTATTTAACATATCTAACAATTATCTTGCTAAGACTGTAATGAACTCAGTAGGTCTAGCTGCAGTTTTCACAGCCAACATTTTAAAAGCCATTTAAAATACATTTACTGCTGCTCATTGCCCCCCTCAGCTTAATTGCTAAAATGACCTTTAAAAAACAGAATAGGGACACATGTAACCTGGAGTGCTGGGGGCAGGATGAGATCTGGAATATTGGGTGGATGTTTTGCTATTGTTTTGTCTGTTTGCCTTTTGGGCTTGATTGCTAATGATTTTTTTTGCTGGGGATATTAGTAGAGAATATCTTGTTTTGGGGGCTTTTTTGTAACTGGAAATGTTTTGTATTTCTGGTGTCATATTATACTACACTGTTCTTATATGCAGTTGTGTTTGTGGAGCTGGGGAAGCAGCTGTAGGGATTATATCTGCAATCCACCTATTTATAAAACACATGCTACTCCGATGGGTCAACACTCCAGTCATCTTGGATGTGGGCTGATATTCCCTAGACTCAAACTGTGGAAATAAAATGGATGATAACATGACTGACAGGAGCAGACTATTCTTTAATCTTTGTCTCGGTTGTGCTTGGAAGAAAGAAGACTTAAAGTCATGAGAAGCATCCATGTCAGAGTATAAGTATAAAAAACCATTCTGTTAACCTATCGCCAGTGTGTCAGAAAAGGATTGAAACCCATGTAAGGAGAAAATGTAAACGACATTTATGCAAACGTATTTCCCTGTATTGACTGAGTTCTCAGTGCTTGTAGTATTTACTAGATTTCAAACACAAGCATGAGATTGCACAGATCAAACATGTTTCAAGATGTGGCTTTTCCGTTGCGCTTTTGGGGAGTGATTTCACATCTCATGCTCCTCTATAATGTCCTCATATCCGTATGTCTCCTGTCCGTATGAAGGATTGCCACTACTACGCCGTTCATGAGTCTCCTTTACAAATATATGTTTTTGTTTTTATCTCATCCTGAGATTTTATCATTGTGTTTTGCACATGGTCCACTCATTGTAATTGTGTTTGATTTTCTATTGTATTATTTTGTATTTTTTGTTATATTTTATGCTTGTCTTATTTTATTTTATTATAGTATTGCCTTATGTTTTTTGTTACTGTATTGTAATGCATTTCTGGGCTTGGCCTCATGTAAGCCGTCCCGAGTCCCCTTTGGGGAGATGGTGGTGGGATATAAATAAAATGATGATGATGATGATGATTATTATTATTATGTTGGTGATGGTCCAGCTCCAGAATAAGTCTAAGATATAGTTTTTTGGCCTGAAAATATGCTGCTAATCTGTTGTCAGGAATAGAATCATAGAATCAAAGAGTTAGAAGAGACCTCATGGGCCATCCAGTCCAACCCCCTGCCAAGAAGCAGGAATATTGCATTCAAATCACCCTTGTCAGATGGCCATCCAGCCTCTGTTTAAAAGCTCCCAAAGAAGGAGCCTCCACCACGCTCCGGGGCAGAGAGTTCCACTGCTGAACGGCTCTCACAGTCAGGAAGTTCTTCCTCATGTTCAGATGGAATCTCCTGAAGAACTTTTTAGATGCCCTTCTGATTACCTTCTACTAAGTAGGAACACTGACCTCAGTTTCCTTCTTCCACACGTGTAACACATACAGATAGATTTTGATATAACAAAGTGGATGTGTTCCTGAGAATAACATTGGGACCAGAAACAAAAACAACATGGAAACAATAAAGCTATGGTCTTACCCAGAAAAAGAAGAGCAGCTTGAACATATTTCAGCAGACTTTATTCAGAATGAAAGATATGTAGGCAGATGTGAAATCAAAAAAGTGAAGTACAGTAGAACCTCTACACAAGAATGTCTCAACATACGTATGTTTTAACTTACAAATCCTCACCCAGCGTAGAGTAACGTTTTGACATCTGAACACTGTTTTGAGCTACAAACAGTGCAAAAGAGGACTCTTTGCCTCTTTGTTTAAATTAATGCTTTATGTATTTTAATTGTTGGTGTATTATTGTAATTGTTTATATGTAGCGCCATTGAATCGTTGCCAAACCATCCTGAGTCCCCTTTCGGGGGTAGAGAAGAAATGGGGTAGAAATACAGGAAATAAATAAATAAATACATTTGCCCCCTAATAGCAAAGCAAAAAGAAACAAAACCAGGACTGGATTCCTAGCTGGAGAAGCTCTGGCAGTTCCTGCAAGGTGGAAACTCCAGCTCGATGTGGTTGCTTCCCTTGAAACATTCTGATAATAATCTTTATTTATACCCTGCTACCATCTCCCCATGGGACTCGGTGTGGCTTACATGAGGCCGAGCCCTCAATACATCAATACAAGCAATAACAGACACAATACAAGGCAATTAAAATAAATCTCATACACAAATAGCATACCCATTAAACAAAGTACAGTGCACATTTAAAATCTATGGTTGGGCCTTCTTCTTTCCACCCCTTCCTCCTCATCTACTCCTCCCACCTCTTCCCTCCAGTCCAGTTTTTCTCCTTCTCCTCTTCCCCTCACTTTCTTTTCCCCTCTTTTGAAATGCCTTTTGACAGATTTCGGGGCTGATTGGTAGTCATTGGGGATAGAGAAGAAGGGAAAAGAACAAGAAAAATGCTGCTTTCAGGACCCTTTCTTAGATACCAGCCAAGGAAAGTTCTACTGTAGTAATGTGAACAATGCTGTCTATTTGTTTTGAAAGAGCAATTTTAGAGAATTTGGAGCAGATTTTTTTAAAGTTTTGTATTATTTTCTTATCAAGGAATCATAAAAATTATAAGATATTAAAATGTCTTAAGGAACTTTTTCCCCCAAAGGAAAAGTATTAAGTAAAATAGATTAGGCTGGCACCCTCCCTAGCCACATTCCGTAAGGAATTAAAGACGTGGATGTTTTGTCATGCTTTCGATTGACGACTCCTATGACAAACAACCTGTATCATGACTTGAATCGTCATTTAATCTGATTTCCTATATTACATTAACTGAATTTATTCTGATCCTGTTAATTTTGCTGTTTTCATTATATTTCCTGTGCTATTTATTGTTATCCACCTCACTAAACCACCTTATCCTTTAGCCAGCTTGCAGAATGGTCTTCTTCCTCCCCTCCAAAATTAGTCTGCTGTCACTGTTGTTGCTAGCTATTATTGTTACGCTGTTTTATGCTGTTTTATGCTGTCTTAATTGTTATTGTTTTGCTTTTAATTGTATTCTGCCTTGGGCTTGGGCCCCATGTAAGCTGCCCCGAGTCCCTTTGGGGAGATGGAGGTGGGGAAGACAACTTATTCTTATTCCTCTTCTTCTTCTTCTCCTCCTTCTCCTTCAACTTCTCCTTCTATTAAAGATATCACTCAATTTTAACGTCTGAATTTAAAATTGCATTTTATTAATATAAAATATTTTAATGTATTTTAATTTTATGTCTCTTATTATATACCGGATGTGTTTTCATGTCTTATGTTTTTAATGTATATATTTATATATAACTGTGTTGTACCCCGCTGCAAGCCTTGGGGGGGGGGGGGAGAAGAAATATCAAATAGAAGAAGAAAAAGAAAAAAGTAATAGTCATATTAGTAGTAGTAGTAGTAGTAGTAGTAGTAGTAGTAGTAGTGTTCACAGTGGACTCTGAAGAAAATGCTTCATCTATACTTCATAAAAAGGGAAATCAGCCTGACTTGTTTATAACAAGTCTTGCAAATGCTGATTTTGCTTGATGGCTACCTTTTCCATTTCAGAAATACTTCCTAACACATTTTGATTCCGAAAACTTAAGTCTGGTTCATAAACCAAACACAATTGAAATAAAAAGTCAGTCTTCTGCCATTAAAAGTTCAAGAAGACGTTTTTCATAGAGTTGGAAGAGACTCCCCAAGATCATCCAACCCCAGGAATAACCAGTCAAAGCAGTCCTGACAGATGGCCATCCAATCTCTTTTTAAAAACCTCCAGAGAAGGAGACTCCTTAGACTCCAAGGCAGCAGCATATTCTACTAAACAGCTCTTACTGGAGATTTTCCTAATATTTAGTTGGAATCTCTTTTCCTCCATTGCTCTACATCCTGGTCTCTAGAGCAGCAGAAAACAAGCTTGCCTCCTACTCAATCTGACATCCTCTAAAGCAGTGGTTCTCAACCTGTGGGTTCCCAGATGTTTTGGTCTACAATTCCCAGAAATCCCAGCCAGTTTACCAGCTGTTAGGTTTTCTGGGAATTGAAGGTCAAAACATCTGGGGACCCACAGTTTGAGAACCACTGCTTTAAAGAAAGGGTGTCGGACCCGTACAAGGAGGAGATTAATTTTATCTTACATGTCGAATCCAGAGAACTCTTTAGTTAATTTTATCAAAACTGGCGGCTTGATCCACATTCAGGAAGTACCATAACATTTGAACTGGCTTGAGATCAAGTTGACATACAAAAACCTATACAAACAATACATGTCAAGTGCATAGACATAGCTAAACGAGAGCAACGGTTATGCACCCTTATTCTTCCCATTTTAACAATAAGAGAGTTCCATTTAAAAGTAGCCAATCAACTCTGGGATGATCCTACAGTGAACTGTTCCATTTTTGGCTATAAAGAGAAGACCTGTTATTCAGGTTTCCATATTCTGTGTAACTTCATTGTTTCCACATCCTGTTAACAAGCATTCAGAGTCTAGCTTTATTTGGTAGTCAATTGAATAAAGTTCAAAGATGGCATACAGAAATCTTTTTTTGTCTTTTCATTTCCTCTAAGAAATCAGATTTTACTACTAATTCTTATTTTCTCTGTGTTAATATCACACTGAACAATATTGCACCGAACATTATTACAGCATTACCTACAGTGGAACACCTCAGCAAGCGAGAGTCCAAAAGTGGCAGGCTCAAACCCAGAACCTCAATCAATGGCTGATACCAAATGAGAGACTCCCCCCTGGGCACACAGAAAACTGGGCGACTTGGAAGGCGCTGAACAGACTGCGCTCTGGCACCACGAGATGCAGAGCCAACCTTAAGAAATGGGCTACAAAGTGGAATCCACGACATGTGAGTGTGGAGAAGAGCAAACTACAGACCACCTGCTGCAATGCAACCTGAGCCCTGCCACATGCACAATGGAGGACCTTCTTGCAGCAACACCAGAGGCACTCCAAGTGGCCAGCTACTGGTCAAAGGACATTTAATCAACTACCAAGCTTGCAAACTTTGTGTTGTTTGTTTGTTTGTTAAAAAATGCAACACAACTGTTTGGTCTGCTCCTGACACAATAAATAAATACCTAGTCTTTGGTTCTTAAGGTATTGCTGTTGCTTACTTGTTTTTATTATAAATCACAATGGAAATGCTTACAAAGAAAGGTAGGAAACAGTAAAGAGAGGGGAAAAGGGAGAGAAACTAGAAGTAGTATGCAAATCCCACCTAACAAACAGGTAATTGTAAATACAATGCTATGTGACCAATTATAACCATCATTTCAAAAAAATTAGCAGTGATCAGAATTCCACCAAATATACCAATGAAAGAACTTAGATTCTACTATCAAAGCATGTGGGTGAAATTGGGCAGTATTGCCTATACTACCCTTTAAATAAATTATTACAAATTCAAATATGCACATGCATTTTTCCCCCTCTGGAAAAATGCAGGATTTGTTCTCCTTACCAAGACTTCTCTTTCTTCAAAATACAGGGTGGCCACTGTAAGACTGAATAATATAAAACAAACAAAAAAAACCACACATGGTTTCTTTTTAAAAGTATGTCATTTTTAAATTAACTAATCCAGGCGTCCCCTGGGCAACGTCCTTGCAGACGGCCAATTCTCTCACACCAGGAGTCACTCCTGACACGACAAAAAAAAGGATATAATTTTTCAGTATTATGTGTAAATGAAAAAAAGATTGAAAATGAAAAAGCTATGACTTTTTCTAACACCTCTGTCTTTCAGTGGCGAACCTGTATGAGCATTAGGCATGTTTCAAACACATGTTTAACCTTACTTTGCATTTGGGCTCTGAATACTTGCCAATTCTGAGGTATATTTGCATACCACTCCCAAATGTCCTCTCCAACCTGTTATTAACCATGCCCCTTGATATAGAGACCATCAGGGAACTGAAACAGAAAGTACAATGACTAGAGAACAGATGGCTTAAAACCCAACTTCTATGCAACAAGGCACGATATAAGGACATCTTTCTTCTAATAAGGTGGCAACATGTACAGCTGCAGTCGCGCAGCAGGTGAAACCGCTGAGTTGCTGAACTTGTTGACCAGAAGGTCAACTGTTCGAATCCACGGGATGGGGTGAGCTCCCGTTGATAGCCCCAGCTTCTGCCAATCTAGCAATTCGAAAACATGTATATGTGAGCAGACAAATCGGTACCGCTCCGGCAGAAAGGTAACAGCGCTCCATACAATCATGCCAGCCATATGGACAACGTCAGCTCTTCGGTTTAGAAATGGAGATAAGCACCACCCTCCAGAGTTGGAATTGACCAGACTTGATGTCAAGGGGAAACCTTTACATTTACTTTATGTACTATGAAGAAATCTTGAGAAGTGAGAATTTAATTCAAATACTCTTCCCTCTGAACCAACTGTTAGAACCTTCAAAGTTCACTGTGATGCCTCTGATGACCATTTTACAGATAAAATATCTCACGTAAGAGATTACTTGGATGTCATCATTGGAGTAGAAGTCAATAATAGGGAATCCTGCAACTCTGTGGATCAGAAAAGGGGATCAGAGACATTGTACTGCAGTGGTTTGAGATATACCTCTCAGTCAAGTTCCAAATGGTGATGCTTGGTGACAGCGAAATTAGGTTAACTACTTTCCTCCTTTCCTTTAGGAAAAAGTTGAAGATGTGGCTATGGGACCAGGCATTCGGATAAGCATTCGGATAGCAGGTTGACATTAAAATGATGACAATGCAATAGAAAATGGACTGTGGCTTTGGGTTAAGTTGTTGATCGTTGAACTTGGACTATTGTACTATTTTAAATTGTTTTTAATCTAACTTATTGTATACTTATCATGTAACTGTTATTTTATCTGTTGTATAATTGGGGCATTGAATTGTTGTCAGCTGTAAGCCGCCCTGAGTCCCCCCCTTTGGGGGTAGAGGAGGGCGAGGTACAAATATTTGAAATATTAAATAATCATAATAATAGCTACACCTCAAAAAGGATCTGTTATATGGCATTCCACAAGAGGTCATTCTATCAGAAACTCCAGTTAGTTCAAAGCATGGCATTCAGGAATGAGCATATTACACTTACCCTAAAATCACTCCACTGATTACCAATTAGTTTCTGGGGAAAGTACAAAGTGTTGGTTATTAATTTTAAAGCCCTTTATGTTTGGGCCCAGGTTACCTACAGAATCATCTTCTACACAATCTGCCTCATACACTCAAGTGCTCTAGGGAACATTTACTACCAACGGCCAGAACCCAACTGGCAACTGTCACACAGAGGACCTTTTCACTGGCCACCCCTAGATTGCAGAATGAACTGCTGGAAGAGATCTGACAGCTAAATAAATAGTCAAAATGTAAATCACAATTAAGGGCCTATTTATTCCAGCAGTCCTATCCAGTCAATTTAAAATGATGAATTTTAAATTTAGATTTTATTTGTATTAGTGTTTTAATCTTTGTTCTTTGTGTTTCAATATATGTATTTTTATGGTCCTTTGCTTTATCTGTGTAATTTAAGTATGTTGTGTCCCATTTCGAGTCGTGAGGAGAGGTGAATAGGAAATAAAATTATTATTAGTAGTAGTATTAGTATTAATATTATTAATTAATACAACAAAGATCCACATAGTTAAAGCAATTGTATTCCACATAGTCACCTACAGATGTGAGAGCTAGACCTTAGGGAAGGCTGAGCGAAGGAAGATAGATGCTTTTGAACTGTGGTGTTGGAGGAAAGTTCTGAGAGTGCCTTGGACTGTGAGAAGATCCAACCAGTCCATACTTCAGGAAATAAAGCCAGACTGCTCATTGGAGGAAAGGATAGTAGAGGCCAAGATGAAGTACTTTGGCCACATCATGAGAAGAAAGGAAAGCTTAGAGAAGACAATGATGCTGGGAAAACGGAAGGAAAAAGGAAGAGGGGCCAACCAAGGGCAAGATGGATGGATGGCATCCTTGAAGTGACTGGATTGACCTTGAGGACGGCCAACAGGGAGCTCTGGCGTGGGCTGGTCCATGAGGTCACAAAGAGTCGGAAACGACTGAATGAATGACCAACATTAATATTATATTCAGGTTACTTCTGTAACTGAAAGATACAATTTAAAACATGCAAGGAAGCATAGTGGTAATAGGTGAGAGATCCTTTCCCCAAACTTCTTAGGGGAATAACAGCCAACAGGTTGTTTTAATTTTATGGTTGGGGGTCACCACAAAATGAGGAAGTGTATTAAGGAGTCACAGCATTAGGAAAGTTGAGAAACACTGCACCAGCAAATCTCAACAGGCATATCAAAATTGTCTTGTCATCAACTCCACTTTCAATCACAACCTTCAAACATAATTTTAAAGCAGAAGCATGTAACAATCTTGCACATCTTCAATGTGATCTTATTCTCAAAAAATTGTTCCCGTTCAAAAATTAGAAACTATGCAAGAGTGGTCACTTTGCTTTTTTGTCTTCCTGTTGTGCATGAAAATACCATCTTTCATCGCATAACAGTTATCCCTTTTTCAGGGTGGAAAAATGAGACTTCTAAAAATGCCTGCATAATAGTTGCACCCTTAGTTCACTTGCCTGGGATGGCTGAATCAAGCCCCATAGTGCCAAGGAGATGAGATTTTTAAATCTCTAAGAGAAATGTGTTGCTTACAGAAAAAATTACCTTATAACCCCAATAATAATAATGATAATAATAATACCCTTCTGGGATCTGCACATATTATTTGCCGATACATCACATAGTCCTAGACGCTTGGGAAGTGTCCGACGTGTGATCCAATACAACAAGCAACATAGTGATCTTAGTGTGTAGTAATCTTGTTGTGTTTCAAATAATAATAATAATAATAATAATAATAATAATAATAATAATAAATGATTATGATGACAACAATAATAAAACTTTATTTATGGACCACCCTGTCTCCCTGAAGGGACTCAGGGCAGTTTCCAACAAATATGGAAAACAGTCAATGCAAAAAGGAAAACCATACAAATAATTTACAACAAGACAAGGCACATTAGGCAATACAGAGCAGCTAACTATAACGTAATAAACATGTCCCTGGGTTTTGTTTTCTTTTTTTAAATGGGAGATCTCTAGCACACATCCAAGAAATTGCAATGAAAGCATGTCAAAAAAGAATTAAAGAAGAGGACAACAACAAACAGCAATAAGAAACAATATACAGTAGTAAGAACGCCTGCTTCTTTGCCCTGTGATGCCTTTTTGGAGCTCCAAAGTTGCAGGGTCAGCTTCATAATTTAAGGTCATGTTTAAGGGCTCCACTCCATCACAATTAAAGTTCAAGGACAGTGATTTCATACAGGCATATACCAGGATTTTTAATGTGGAACCTGCTTTGCTGCCTTCAATGTCAATTACTTCTAGGTAGACATTAGTCTTTTGGTTTTGTGATTAATAGATTCATCTAAGTGTAAAATCCAGATCATGTATAAGTTGAATATTAGGCTGAATGTATTCTTTATGTGGAGGCTACCAATAGTGCAATGGGAAATCTAATTTCTAGTTTACATATTCTCTGAAAATTAAATGTTGCAGTTAAATCTGGGGCTTCAATTTTGTGGAATACTCGATATACTATGCATCCAAATTTATCTGGGAGTAAATACACTGAGAGATGAAGAGAATCCTAAACAGTAAGAATCCTAAACTGATTTCTGGATCATCATATTTGTTGGTCCCATTCACTTTGTTTTGGTCTGCCTAACAGTGGAATACAGTCCTTGAAACATTTTCCAAATTGGAATTTTGCCCCTGAACCAGATTTAAAAAATCCTCAGAGCTACACAGCTTAAGGATCCAAACTGTGAAATTCATATTCCTTTTGGATATGTGATTTTTTTTTAACAAAATGAAATATGTATATTGGGAGTCAATCATATTTGAAATGGCTCTAAAGTTGCTGGAAATCCATCTTGGTATAAGAACTCCATAGGTGAAAAGCAGATCCAAGTGTGGGAAAGTAACACTTGATGAAGGCCTTACCACACATTGGCCCCAATACATATTCATACAGGGTTTGAGAGATTTTTAAATAAATATCATGCCATAGCAATCTGACCTTGTTGTGAATATTAATTATTGTATTTATATGACTATTCTCTTTCCAACATATACATATAAACATTAGTAACACTGTGTTGCATTTGGCAAATTCTTATAGTAAATTAGCGGTCCCCTGCCACGCRTTRCTGTGGCCCAGTCTGGTGATCTGGAAAATAAAGTAATGAGAAAATGTTGGTTTCTAATCTATGTAATGTCTTTATGCTTGTGGGTTAAAAGYATTTCTTGTTATTTCTTTGTCAGTGTTGATGTGGAKATTGTCTGGTTTGCCTACTCTGGAACATGCAACATATAACTGTCCTTCTTTAGGAATCCCTTTCAAATCTTTGATACTGCATCTGTCATATACATGTGTGTGTGTGTGTGTGAATGGCTGGATGGCCCTTTGTGAGGAGGGCTTTGATTATGTTTCCTTGTCCTGGTGAAGGGAGTTGGACTGGATGGCCTTAACGCAGCATTTCTCAACCTGGGAAGTCAAGACCCCAGGGGGGGGGGGATCACCAGGGTGGTGTCGGAAGGGTCACCAAAGACCACCAGGAAACACAGTATTTTCGATTCGTCATGGGGGTTCTGTATGGAATGTTTGCCCCAATTCTGTCATTGGAGGGTTTCAGAATGCTCGAATGCTCTTTGATTGTACGTGAACTATAAATCCCAGTAACTACAACTCCCAAATTTCAAGGTCTATTTCCCCCAAACTCCATCTGTGTTCATATTTGGGCATATGGAATATTTGTGCCAAGTTTGGTCCAGATTCCTCATTGTTTGAGTCCACAGTGCTCTCTGGATGTAGGTGAACTACAACTCCCATACTCAAAGTCAATGCCCACCAAACCCTTCCAGTGTTTTCTGTTGGTCATGGGAGTCCTGTGTTCCATGTTTGGTTCAGTTCCATCATGGATGGAGTTCAGAATGCTCTTTGA
This sequence comes from Anolis sagrei ordinatus, assembly GCF_025583915.1. Lineage (NCBI taxonomy): Eukaryota > Metazoa > Chordata > Lepidosauria > Squamata > Anolidae > Anolis > Anolis sagrei. Next base: position 60,912,271 of record NW_026847660.1, on the reverse strand, counting down.
TTGTAAGTAAACTACAAATCCTAGCAACTACAACTCCCAAATGACCATATCATAATGTTTTGAGTGATGGTCACTCCTTGTGTTATGAGACTTTTGTTGCCAAATTTGGTGTGATTTCGTTCATTTTTTTTTGTTTTGTTTTGTTTTTAAGGTACTCATTACGCACAGAGACTTTTTTTTATATGTAGATATATATCTAGCAACGTTTTCCTTTAGACGGGATTTTTTAAATGGAAACATAACATGCCATCCTGCAGTGTTTTTCCTAGGAGGAAAATGTAAATAGCATGGAGAGTGTAAATAGGTTTTGCATACAAGCCATACACCAGTACATACTCTTTTATCAAGAATGGCTCACATGTTGCTACCAAAGTCACAGGCATCAGCCATCGAATGGCAAGAAATGGCATTGCTTTCTAAAATTACTACAGCTAACTTAAGAAAGATTTGTAATAAGCTGTTGAGAGAGACTATCCATAGGCATGGGGCAGGGTGTTGTCAGTACGCTGATGCCACCCAAATATATTTCTCCATGCCTTCAAAAATGGCCTCTGCTAAGTATAGCATGTCTCCTCTGAATGAATGCCTGGAGGAGGTAATGGGCTGGATGAGGAAAAACAAATTGAAACTGAATCCAGACAAAATAGAGGTACTTGCTATCAAGCACCCTAATCTGAGAATGGAGGTGTCAGTTAATTCTGGATGGGGTTACACTCCCCCTGAAAGATTGTGTTCACAGCTTAGTAGTGCCCTGGATCTATCTCCCCAAATGTCAGCCCAAGTAGATATGACAGCCAGGAGTGCGTACTATCCGCTTTGCCCAATATGCCAGCTGTGCCCCTTCCTAGATTTGGGGGACCTTAAGATAATAGTGCATGCGCTGGTAACCTCAATGTTGGACTTCTGCAATGCTCTTTACATTGGACTACCTTTGTACCAAGTTTGGAAACTCCAGTTGGCTCAAAATACGGCAGCCAGATTGGCTACGGGAACATCCAGGAGTGAACATATTACAGTGTTCCCTCGCTTATCGCAGGTGTTCCGTTCCAAGACCACCCACGATAAGTGAAAATCCATGAAGTAGGGACGCTCCACCCACTCAAGTGGGCGGAGTGTCCCTACTTTGTGGCAGCCTTCTCCTCCTCGCCGCCTCCACTGCTCCCTGCCTCAGTGGCCCCCTCCTTGCCAGGCTGTGTGCCAAGGGGCCTCCGAGGTGGGGAGCAGCGGAGGTGGCAAGGAGGAGGAGGCTGCTGCCAAAGAGGTGGCAAGGAGGGAGGCTGCCACCTCCTCCTCCTTGCCACCGCCTCCACTTCTCCCCACTCCTTCCTCGCCAGGCTGGGCATCCAAGGGGCCTCAGAGGCGGGGAGCACTGGAGGCAGCGAGGAGGCCGCCACCAAAGAGGGCCTTGGCAGTGGCCTCCTCCTCCTTGCCGCCTCTGCTATTCCCTGCTCCTTCCTCACCAGGCTGGGCACCCAAGGGGCACCCAAGATGCTTCCTCGCCAAGCTGAGCACCCACTCAGCGGTGGCCTCCGCCTCCTCGCCACCTCAACTGCTCCCCACCTCGGAGGCCCCTTGGGCGTCCAGCTTGGCAAGAAAGGAGCGGGGAGCAGCTATACAGTGTTCCCTCACTGCTCCCCATGAAACAGCAAATCTGCAATAAGCGAAACGCAAAGTAGCAAAGGAACACTGTACACCTACCCTAAAGTCACTCCACTGGCTGCTAATTAGTTTCTGGGCAAAGTATAATGTGTTGGTTTTGACCTTTAAAGCCCTACATGATTTGGGTCCAGATTACCTACAGGATTGCCTTCTTCTATACAATCCAACCCAAACACTTAGGTATTTGGGAGGCGTTTGCTCCAGCCTGTCAGAACCCGATGGGCAACCGTCACTCAGAGGACCTTTTCATCAGACGTCCCAAGACTGTGGAATGACCTAAGTCAGCTGTCGCAATTTAAGACACAAGTGAAGACTTATCTCTTCCATCAGACTTATCCAGAAGCAGGCAAGAAATAAAAATTGTTGTTGTTGTTGTTGTTGTTGTTGTTGTTATTATTATTATTATTATTATTATTATTATTATTATAGGTGGAGTGTACTTCTCCTAATCAGTAAAATAAACTGCAACATTTAGTCACTAGCTGAATATTTTAAAAGGGAGGGGTTTGTATTTACTGTTAAAAAATCTTTCAGTTAAGTGACATAAAGGACAAAGGAATGTCCAAAAAAGAGTTTGAGAAGGTTAGACATATTGTTTAGAGAAGTGGTTCCCAACCTGTGGTCCGTGGACCACCAGTGGTCCCCAAGAACGAAAATATGGTCCATGGACTCACCATTACTAGACAGTTGCCTCAGCACCACGTGATAATGAGAGTGATTGGTCTCACAAAAAACTCTTACAGTGCCAAGGCAATGAGGATATCAGGAGGGGGAGGCTGACTACCCACGAAAGATTACTTACTATTACCACATCAGGTCTAGATTATTAGACCTGTGGGCAAGCAGATGGTGACTACTGGATGTCATATGTTCTGTATCAGAAACTAGAGCTGATGTGGTCTGTCCAATGCAATTTTCTAAATCAGCACCCCAAATAACCAAACTGAATTTAATCACATTCCACCCTTACAACTGGAAGTTGGATGTATAAAATAGCTCAATTGTTTGGAATCTTGGAAAGAAACAACAAGTAGTCTTTCAGGTGGTTCATATTTGTGATAGAAAGGGAAATATCTCATTAACAGAAGCTTAAAATCTGATGGGAGACAGTATGTAACTTATATAAAATCCTTACAAAAACCTGTCATAGACTCTCTTGGGATTAGTCTTCCTCAATTTCTCTTGAGTATTTAATAAATGGAATTTAAGGTTCTTTCCTATACTATGATAAAGATAAAGATAACATTTACAGGCGGAGTCTCTTTTATACAGAAATCTGAAATGTTCAAGCACTGAATTTTTTTGCTACCCTCTTCTGCTGGGGGCTCATCTTGGAGCCTCCAATGGCGCAGTGGGTTAAACTGCTGAGCTGCTGAACTTCCTGACCAAAAGGTCGATGGTTCGAATCTGGGGAGCAGGGTGAGCTTATTTATTTATTTGCAGTATTTGTATATCACCCTTCTCAACCCCAAAGGGGACTCAGGGTGGTTCCGCTGTTCCACTAACAGCTTCCCCTGTTAGCCCCAGCTTCTGCCAACCTAGCAGAACCTAGTTCGAAAACATGCAAATGTGAGTAGATCAATAGGTACTGCTAAGGCAGGAAGATAACGGCTCTTCATGCAGTCATGCCAGCCACATAACCTTGAAGATGTCTATGGACAACGGTGGCTCTTTGGCTTAGAAATGGAGATGTGCACTATCCCCAGAGTCGGACACGACTAGACTTAATGTCAAGGGAAAACCTTTACTTTTACCCTCTTCTGCCTTTAAACCAGTGGCTGTGGCATTCCTGCTCATTCATTCATAAAGTGGAAGTGTGTTGCTGGCAGAGTGAATATGCCTCCAGCAATCTGCCCCAAAGCTGTGCCACTGTGAGCCTTAAGAAGAGGCCAAGAGCGAAGTGCTCTTGAGACCGAATTCCTCCATCCCCACTACTCCACCCATAAACTCCTGATGAGTATTTTTGGATTTCAAAAACATGTGTGAACTATTCAGTTACTAAATTTCTTTCCAAAATAGAAATAGCACTATAGTCAACTAGCACTATAATCAACAAGAACTTGTCACCCTTCTATTCGGACTGCACAGCAGGGTTAACATAATGTCGTTGGTTCATGCAGGAGGATGGCCAACTAGTTTAGTAATCAGCAATGTTTTTCTTATTTCAGTGTTATCCTTCCACTTAAGCTTTCCTCCCTTGCCATTTCTTCTCTTTGACTTGAAATTCCACCTCATCTTAAGTTTACTGACCTAGGACCTCATTACATTGAGAACACTGATGCAGAGGACAGAAGGGGGACCCATAGGACAGGGGAGCAAATCATGAGGCAGCAGGGCAAAAATATAGCTTTTCGGCGTATTCCCGCATTGCCCCCATGACTTTCAACTTGAACACAGGTTCAGGTTTCCCCCTCCTACCATGCAGCCAGCACAGAACCCCGTTAGAAGTAAATGTGATGAGATCTGGCAAAAAAGCTTGATGAAAAAATGGGGGGAAAAACAAAAACAATTAGGAGGAAATGAAGAGTTAAGAGCATATCTAAATGCAGCTTTGTCTTGTTTGTTATTGTATTAACTCTGATATGTGAACTCCTGGTATCTGACTGTTGCCTTGGCTATTGTTTATTCTTGCTCCTGACCTGGCTGTGTAGTACTCGACGACTGCATTATTTGGACTGTCTCCAGCCATGTGCTACAATATGTTATTTTGGCCAAATCTTGAAAAAATTCAAGACTTTAATTTTCTTAGAAGTAATTATGGTCTTGACTTACCTTGTGTTTGTTTAATAAACCTCAGCCCTGATACCGGGAGAGCCCCGGAACATGACACTAGCAGAGAAAGAACACAATTAAAATGACTCCAAACCAATACTCCAACTCATCAAACCTCTCAAAGCATGTCACCACTGAAACAGATGGTGTATGTAAAAAGTAGAATTTGAGAAATCAACTAAGGAGGAAACACAAAAAAAGGGAATCAATGAAAAGTTCCAATAGCCTCATTTGCACAGCCTGCATGTGGACCTATGCTATGCTAATCCATATACCTGTCTCGCAACTTGCTGGAAAGCCCTTGCAGCTGCAACACCCATCTCATTATTTCCCTGCCTCTCTCCTACAGTATCTAATATCATGATTCTCTAAGGTTACATCTATTTTCACACTATTTAGTCTATGAAAGCTTGTGCTGCCAACATTGTTCTCTTGGTAAATATCTAAGGTGCTGTAAGATCCTTTTCCACACTACAATTTCACTAGGAAGTTGCTATCATTAATAATGTTGCTTAGACTCACAGGATCTATGGGTTTATCTAGCAGATCCCATATTTGCTGGAAGTTGCAAGCATTTTATGAAGTGAACATTTTAAAAAGTTACAGTAATCTGAGTGTTCACTTTTCATTTTATACATGGTTTCTAGAAGCAAAAGAACTCCTACATAATTTGAGTATATGAACATAATTTTAGAAAACAAGTAATATCTTATTAGCACCTTAATATGTGTCTCCTTTTCCTTTGTGAATTCTATCGGATGCTTTCTAGTATTCACATTTTTGTCAACAGATTTTGTAAATACTCAAAAGGAATCGGATCTGATCTTAGAAGATAAGTGGGATCAACTCTGACTAGTATTTGGAGGGAGGTCACCAACAAATAACAGGTGCTGCAAGCTATATTTCAGAGGAAGGAACTGACAAATCCACTTCTCAGTATTATTTTCCTAGGAAAACCCTATGAAATTTATTGGGTTGCCTTAACTCAACAAGCTCTTGAAGCTGCAGACATGTGCACAAACACATACACTGAATTTACTAATTACATATGCCCTCCTGTATTGTAGAGGAGCATGATACAATTACTAGAAAAGCTGGAAGCAATCCAACATCTTGCTATTCAAATCATCATGTAAAACTAAGAAAACTATGCACTAAAACTCCCAAAGCTTTGAGAACCTTTTAAAAACTCGTATTGCTTGTGTAGTAGGAGGAAAATAACAGCATAAAATCTTGAATATCAACAGTTTGAAAGAAATCAGCCCCACCACCATATCATTCCTGGGAATACTAAATACTTATATCCCTTGAAGAATGAGAGAAGAAAAGACATCTTATGCCCTTAACACTTGCAAAGAGATTATCAAGAACCTATAAAATTGGAAGTTTCATAACTTCTATTCAAGAATTAAACTGGAGGCAGCACACAGAAATAAAATAAAAAGGAATGATGCTACAATACAGTGCAATATATTGACTATACTTGGCCTGAAAGCATACCTCAAAATCACACTGAAGGCTCACAAACAGTTGCGGAAGGTAGTATTTTTGGAGTGTGGATAGGTGAAACCATGAATATTGAATCCATGGCATAAGGGGGTTGTACCACAACCAAATTTAGCACATACAATTCAAAATATTACTTCCAACTCACCCCATCCCAAAAACGATATTTGAATTTGAGATCTTCTGAAAGATACACAAGACTAACTCCCAAGCTAAGACTTCATTAAAAGTTCTTGCCACAGGCAATTTAAATGTGAATCATTTCAAGGCCAACATCCTCACTTGGAGAGAATAACTTCAAATATAAATGTTATTGAAATAAAAAACATTTAGATTACATTTTGTATCTTAATGAGGAATGGGGAGGGGAATCAAAACAAAGAAATAGCTTAAACATTAAGTGAAAACTGCATTAAAGAGAATAATGTATGTTTAAACATTGAGCAAAGAAACAAATGAAACAACATTGATAACTCCCAACATTACTTGAGCAGGTTAGCTCCAAATATAGTTATTTATTAATTAACTTATCATTCATAATTTGGTATCAAAGTTAAATATGCTATGCCTTACAGCTAAAGAAAAACCTGGACAATATAATTAACAGCAAATACCATTAAAACCAGAGTCAACGGGAAGAACAAGGGAGAAGCCTTCTCTTTTTTAAAACTACCGCATGGAGTGTTTCTATTGAAGCAAGGAAAATTAGATGCAGCGTATGTGTTCCAAAACTAGATCTACTCACACATATCAGCCTACAGTGTAATCCTATACAGTATATGGCTATTCAGAAATAAATATCTATGTTCAGAGCAATTCCTGTTCTATGTGCATGTGGTTGGAACAGCGGCTTTCATCTCTTCTATTTCAGAATAATAAATATATTATTTTCTATCCATGCCCATAGAAACCATAATTCCACTACAGTACTTTCTTTCTTCCATTGAAATTTAAAAACCACACTACTTCCTTTATTTGCAAGTGTTGCAACTCTAGATTGAACTACAGTTTAAAGTCCCAAAGGTATGCAACAAACATGTCTGACTAAAAATAATACTCCTTCTCCCTCATAGTATTACAAGCACATAGTTTTCTTTGAAAAAGGTGGTGAGATGTGACATTTCAACTTATGTCTTCTAAAAATAGATATTTTAAAACAGTGAAATAAAGTGTAACTGTTCAAAATTAATCAATCTAAACAGGTCTGGCCTCAGCTACATGACAAACATTGCTCACTTGAAGAAATATTATCCAGAGAATGTGAGGAGTAATACACTCTTGGTTCTACAGCTTGTTTACATTTATGTCCAGTTCACAACTGCCATCCATACTGTCCCTGTCTGGCTCCTTAAATTTGTCATGAAATATTTTTAAGGACTGCTATACTATTCTTTCTAGGATTAGCTTCCAAGCTATATACCCATTCTTCTGATTTTGATACGGGCACCACCTTTATTTTTCAGGAGGGTGACAACCATGATTCACATTTCTTTTTCAAGAAATCCTTAAATGGTTTGCTTACTGAAATATCAAGCAGCTGCAGTTGGGTAATCATGCTACCAGGAATCACAACCAAGTCATCATCTTTTTGCATGATTTTATTTTTGACCTGGTTGGACAAATGCCCACAAAACACATGAAATAATAGCATGCTAGGTAAGCTAAGAAGACTTCAAGGACATCTATCCCACACAACGCTTTCCACTTTCCATCTTCCATAAGCTCTGCTATCAGCCATCTATTTCTCAACAGATGCTTGATGGATGCACATTCTTGAGTATATTTTTTCAATTTAAAATTAAATACAGTGACAACTTTGAACCATCAGCAATGCTTTTCATAGCGTTTAGCACTGACAGTGTATTGTGAGAAAAATCAAAGATCTGAGTTTCATCAGCATTTCCAATATGACTGAACTCATATGTCCTTTTCTCCTTAATTCTGCTGAAAGTTAATCAGCTTCTCTTGAAAGTCTGCATGAATTTGATAGATAGACATTCAACGGCTTAATGATAATCTGCCACAACACATGAGTCTGTCACACCAACTGCTTTTAGAAATTGTTTCATCTATTCTGAAGGACCTGGAGATTTGTATCACTTTTAATTGCCTGGATTGTCTATTTGAGGTAATGTGTTGTCGAAGGCTTTCATGGATGGAATCACTGGGTTGCTGTAAGTTTTTCGGGCTGTATGGCCATCTTCCAAAGGTACCCTTTTGCGAATGCCTGTAGTACAAAACTTATCACACCTTCGCTGACTTATGGAAATCTTCCTTTCTTAGGTCCTGTAAAGATCGGCTTCTTAAAACTTGAGTCCGCCCTGAGTTGCCTGCGGGCTGAGAGGGGCGGTATATAAATATAGTAAGTAAGCAAGTAAGTAAGTAAATAAATAAATAAATATTAACCCCATCCCCTTAGCTCCATGTTGGAGTCCCAAAAAATTGGCAACGGTAAGCATTTTCTGTACATCACCTACTGGCAGTTTTGGATATTTACATAAATCTGTTATGCAGTGTTTACAGTGGATATTGCAAAGGATGCTTCAGCTGTACTTCATAAAAAGGAAAATAAGCCTGTTTAGCAAGTCTGGCAGATGCTGATTTGCTTTCAGTAAATGTTTTATTTCCATACCTATTTTATATACCTATATATTAGAGGTCACATGAAAATTTCTCAGGCCAAAAGGAGTCGTGAGTGTAAAAGTTTAAGTAGTGCTGCTGTAAACCTCTTTTTGAGACTTTGCATAAAAATGTGTAATTGTGAGCCCTTCTCCAATTACCTCACTTATGAAAAAATATTCACAGCTCTACTGCTATGTTCTTCTGAATACTCAATAATTTTTGTTTAAATGTACCTTCCTAGTGCAATCTTTTTGACATTTGGAGGTGTAATAAGGGTTTACAGTGAATAAACTACCCCAGTGAGAGAAATCTACCCCAGGAAGTGAAATTGACTCCTCGATGAGTAATCATAGGAAAAAGGTGTCGCCACTGAAGCTTTATTACCAATCTTTGTTTCCACAACAATCCCAAATTTTCAAAATCCAATTCTTACAGGGATAGAAAATTATGTGAAATCTTCTGAACTGAGGCACAGGCAGCAAAACATATGTTATAGGGGTGTTGACACTTCCCTATGCTATCCAAAATTGAAAATATATATTTTTGGCTGGAGTTAATTTTTTTAAAGTACCTTTTCTGATATACAGTACATACATATTCAGCTTAAGAACAAACCTACAGAACCTATCTGGTTCGTAACCTGGGGACTCTGCCTGTACAGCTCAACTTTCAAAGATACAACAAAACCTTGCTCCGAAACAGTGGCAACATACTGGCAAAGTGTGCCACTTTGTTCAGAAATGGACTCGTGAGAGTGAGGTGGAGGTGGGTTTCCTGCCAAAACGTGTCATGCTATTGGCAAAGTCTGGGCATTTTTTTAAACGGACAAATTGATTGTAAGGCAACCCTGCTTTTGAAGCCTCTTTAAATGGGAAAACTGCACCTTACAATCAGTAAAAATACGTTAGTTCCATTTGTGCCCATTAGACCAAGCTTTGGAGGGGGGGGGGCATGCCCCACCTAAGCATCTCTAAAATCCTTCTGCTCTCATCCCATGTCATATAATTCTTATTTCGTATAATTCTTATTACGAAAGCTGACTGGCACAACCTGAGAATCACAACAGACACAGTCAAGGCATCTGCCCTTGTGCTTTGCTATTCTGCTGCTAAATACTGTATGCATGCCCAGTATGGAAAACATCTCACCACATTAAAACAGGGGATGTGGCTTTTAATTAGACATGCCACATTATCACAGAATGTCTACGCCCAATACCCCTGGAGAAATTATACTATTATACCACCTGACATTCACTGAGAAGTAGCAGCCAATATAAAAAGACGAGGGCATTGACATCTCTGGGACATCTCGTATTCGGATATCAGCCAGCATGCCAACGTCTAAAATCAAGAAACAGCTTCCTAAAATCTACAGAGACACTGGCTGAAGCACCTCAGCAAGCAAGAGTCCAAAAATGGCAGGCTAAAACTGGGAACCTGAATCAGTGGCTGATACCTGATGAGAGATTCCCTCCTGGGCACACAGAAGACTGGGGGTCCTCCCATACAACCCAGAATATCAAAGAAGATAATCCGCAATATCTGCTTTGAATTGGGTTATCTGAGTCACACTGCTATGTGTTCTAGTTCAAAGCAGAACATGTGGGATTTTATTCAGCTGTGCGAAAGAAGCCTGGGCAATTTGGAAGGCGCTGAACAGACTGTGTTCTGTCACCATGAGATGCAGAGCCAACCTTAAGAAATGGGGCCACAAAGTGGAGTCTATGATATGCGAGTGTGGAGAAGAGCAAACCACAGACCATTTACTACAATGCAGTCTGAGCCCTGCCACATGCACAATGGAGGACCTTCTCTTATAGCGACACTAGAAGGACTCAAAGTGGCCAGCTTCTGATCCAAGGACATTTAGCATAATGCCAAGTTTTTAACTTTGTTTGTGGTTTTTTTCATACATGATAACTGTATCCTCAATTTGCTTCTGATGAGATAAATAAATGGAGTCTGTGGATTTTGCACTAATTGAGCTTTCACTTGGTCATCAGATACAGTCTTACTCATATAAAGTCCAAGGTCTAACAAGATAAGTGGCTTCTCAGCGGTGCCCCCCCCCCCCGGCTGTGGAACGCCCTCCCCAGGAATATTAGATCAGCCTCCTCCCTCCTGACCTTCCATAAGAGAGTGAAAACGTGGCTTTGGAGAACTTGTGCAATAGATAGATATGTAATGAGATGCAATGACTATTGGAATGGCCTGGATTACGCTTGTGGATTACGTGATTAATTGTGAAGATATTGTTTTTCATGTTTTAATTGTTTTAATATATTGTATAATTCTATTTTAAATGCACTTTTAATTGTATATTGTTTTAAGGCATTGAATACTTGCCAGTGTGCAAAGTCACCTTGAGGCCCCTCCAGGGTTGAGAAAGGTGGGGTACAAATGCCGTAAACCAGGCATCATCAAACTGCAGCCCTCCAGCTGTTTGGGCTTCCAACGCCCAGAAGGCCTAGCCAGCTTGTTCAATGCTCAGGAATTCTGGGAGTTGGAGGCTAAAACAGCTGGAAGGCCGGTGTTTGAGGATGCCAGCTGTAAACAAACAAATGAATAAATTGCCTTTGCTCCTATTCCATTATGTCTTTGGCTGGGCTTGAATTAGATCAGCGTTTCTCAACCTGGGGGTCAGGACCCCTGCAGGGGTCACCAGGGGGTGCAAGAAGGGTCACCAAAGACCATCAGAAAACACAGTATTTTCTGTTGGTGATAGGGGTTCTGTGTGGGAAGTTTAGCCCAATTCTATCCTTGGTGGGGTTCAAAATGCTCTTTGATTGTAGGTGAACTATAAATCCCAGGAACTACAACTCCCAAATGTCAAGGTCTATTTTCCCCAAACTCCACCAGTGTTCACATTTGGGCATATTGAGTATTCGTGCCAAGTATGGTCCAGATCTATTATTGTTTGAATCCACAGTGCTCTCTGCATGTTGGTGAACTACAAATCCAAAACTCAAGGTCAGTGCCCACCAAACACTTCCAGTGTTTTCTATTGGTCATGGGAATTCTGTGTGCCAAGTCTGGTTCAAGTCCATAATTGGCGGAGTTCAGAATCCTCTTTGATTGTAGGTGAACTAAAAATACCAGGAACTACAACTCCCAAATGGCAAAATCAAACCTTCCCGCCAACCCTACCAGTATTCACATTTGGGTGTATTGGGTATTTGTGCCAAATGTGGTCAAGTGAATGAAAATACATCCTACATATCAGATATTTACATTACAATTCCTACCAGTAGAAAAATTACAGCTATGAAGTAGCAACAAAAATAATTTTCTGATTGGGGGTCACCACAACATGAGGAACTCTATTAAGGGGTTGCAGCATTAGGAAGGCTGAGAAACACTGGATTAGATGAACCAGTGGTGGACACCACAGTTTCCACAGTATCCTCAGTTTTCACCTACAATAAAGGTCAAATGCCCCTCTCCCAACCCTGTGCCTTAGGCTTTGCCTGCCAGCTGCGGGTAGGCCAACTTGATCGGCCACTGCAGTTATTGTAATGTAAATTGGTAGAAAGGTAGGTAATAATAATGTGAATAATTGAAATTTGTGCTTGCAGTTCTGAAGGGACTCTAATTTTTTGCTTATCGTAGACTTGACATGGGAATTTGGTTAACCAGTTAAAATTTATGAGCTAACCAGGTGTGATTGGAGTTTTTTTTTTTTGGGGGGGGGGAGTGGTTTGAATCCTAAACCAGTCAAACCCTTGGCTAGGGGCTTGACTACTTCCATGTCAAAAGTAGCCCTCCTCGGTTCAGTGAGCACAATGTGACATCTCTGGGCACTTTCCCGTGGCCTGTGCCCTTGGCCGTAGAATCGTAGACTCATAGAATCATAGAGTTGGAAGAGACCTTACGGGCCATCCAGTCCAACCCCCTGCCAAGAAGCAGGAATATTGCATTCAAAGCACCCCTGACAGATGGCCATCTGGCTACATCACATTGTTGGCTCATGTTTAACTTGTTGTCCACGTGAACTCCAAGATCTTTTTCACACGTACTGCTCTCGAGCCAGGCATTGTCCCCCATTTTGTATCTTTGCATTTCATTTTTTCTGCCTAAGTGGAGTATCTTGCATTTCTCACTGTTGAACTTCATTTTGTTAGTTTTGGCCCATCTCTCTAATCTGTCAAGATCGTTTTGAATCGTGCTCCTGTCCTCTGGAGTATTGGCTATCCCTCCCAATTTGGTGTCATCTGCAAACTTGATGATCATGCCTTCTAGCCCTTCATCTAATCAGAGGTCGTCAAGCTTTTTAAACAGAGGACCAGGTCACAGTCCCTCAAACTGTTGGAGGGCCGTATTATAATTTGAAAAAAAAAATGAATGAATTCCTATGCACACTCCACATTTCTTATTTGTAGTGCAAAAGACACTTTAAAACAATACAATAATTAAAATGAAGAACAATTTTAACAAATATAAAATTAGTATTTCAATGGGAAGAGTGGGCCCACTTTTGGCTGATGAGATAGGATTGTTGTTGTTATTGTGTGCTTTCAAGTCATTTCAGACTTAGGCTGACCCTGAGCGAGGGCCGGATAAATGACCTTGGAGGGCCGCATCTGGCCCCCGGGCCTTAGTTTGAGGACCTCTGATCTAAGTCATTAATAAAAATGTTGAACAGGACCAGGACCAGGATGGAACCCTGCAGCAAACCGCTCGTCAGAAAGGTAGGTAATGATAATATGAATAATCATAATCGCCTTAGTCACCTCTAGACTGGATTACTGCAATGCACTCTACGTGGGGCTGCCCTTGAAAACGGCCCGGAAATTTCAGATGATCCAACGGGTGGCAGCCAGGTTGTTAACTGGGGCTCCTTACAGGGAGCGGTCATCCCTCCTGTTCAAGGAGCTCCACTGGCTGCCATTCATCTACCAGACCCAATTCAAGGTGCAGGTTCTTACCTACAAAGCCCTGAATGGTTTGGGACCCGCCTACCTGCGTGACCGCATTTCTGTATACGAATCCACACGAACCCTTGGATCATCCGGAGAGGCCCTGCTCTCGATCCCACCAGCATCGCAGGCGCAATTGGTGGGGACGAGAGAGAGGGCCTTTTCAGTGGTGGCCCCTCAACTCTGGAACTCACTCCCTAAAGACATCAGACAGGCCCCAACTCTGGTAGTCTTCAGGAGGAGCTTGAAGACGTGGCTGTTCCAGTGTGCCTTCCCGGAATAATAATCCCATAGAATTTTGTCCTCCAAAGCACTTTACACTTCTTTAGGTCTGCTCGTACGCCCTTCCACAAACACCGGTATCATCTTTCGTCCATGTCCCAGCATTATTTCCAATTTTAACTCTACATCTGGCCTTCCCACGGTTTTTAATCGTGTGTTGTCTTATTGATAATACTGTGTATTTTTATTGTCTATGTTTTTTAATTGCTTGTATTGTTGTTATTATTGCTTGTATTGTTGTGTTTGGGCTCGGCCTCATGTAAGCCGCACCGAGTCCCTTGGGGAGATGGTAGCGGGGTACAAATAAAGTGTTATTAAGCATCCCGAGCTCTGAAGATCACCTGGGAAGGAATCCCACTGGAGCATTGCAGCGCACCCAAATACCTGAGAGTCACTCTGGACCGTGCTCTTACCTACAAGAAGCATTGGCTGAACGTCAAGCAAAAAGTGGGTGCTAGAAACAATACCATACGAAAGCTGACTGGCACAACCTGGAGATCACAACCAGATACAGTGAAGACATCTGCCCTTGCGCTGTGCTACTCTGCTGCTGAGTATGCATGCCCAGTGTGGAACACATCTCAGCACACTAAAACAGTGGATGTGGCTCTTAATGAGACATGCCGCATTATCACGGTGTGTCTGCGCCCTACACCACTGGAGAAATTACACTGTCTAGCCGGTATCGCACCACCTGACATCCGCTGGGAAGTAGCAGCCAATAGTGAAAGGACCAAGGCAGAGACATCTCCAGCTCATCCCCTGTTTGGGTATCAGCCAGCACGTCAACTACTTAAATCCAGACATTGTTTTCTAAGATCTACAGAGACACTCGCTGGAACACCTCAGCAAGCAAGAGTCCAAAAGTGGCAGGCTCAAACCCAGAACCTCAACCAATGGCTGATACCAAATGAGAGACTCCCCCCTGGGCACACAGAAAACTGGGCGATTTGGAAGGTGCTGAACAGATTGCGTTCTGGCACCACGAGATGCAGAGCCAACCTTCAGAAATGGGGCTACAAAGTGGAATCCTCGACATGCAAGTGCGGAGAGGAGCAAACCACTGACCACCTGCTGCAATGCAACCTGAGCCCTGCCACATGCACAATGGAGGACCTTCTTGCGGCAACACCAGAAGCACTCCAAGTGGCCAGATACTGGTCAAAGGATATTTAATGAACTACCAAACTCACAAATTTTGTATTTTGTCTGTTTGTTTGATTTGTTCTGTTAGAAATGTAATATATTTGACTGGCTGCCATGACACGAGAAAAAAATCCTTGAAGTGACTGGACTGACCTTGAAGGAGCTGGGGATGGTGACGGCCGACAGGGAGCTCTGGTGTGGGCTGGTCCATGAGGCCACAAAGAGTCGGAGACGACTGAACAAATGAACAACAACAACAAGGGCCTTTAATCTGAGGCAGTCCCGGTGTCCCATTGGGCACACAGAATTTATGTCCTGTCTCAGGCCCGTAGCCAGGATTTTGTTTTGGGGAGGGGGGCTGAGTCTGAGTGAAAGAGGGTCTACCCTAGCAAACCTTTTGTATCATTACCCCAATACCCCCATGCATATGGTATATTGAGCATGGTGATCAGATCATGATATGAATAAACATAACAGTTTAAATAATGCACCAGTAAGGCCTTTTCGCGAACCACCATGACCTGGGGATCACAACCAGACACAGTGAAGACATCCGCTCTTGCGCTATGCTACTCTGCTGCTGAGTATGCATGCCCAGTGTGGAACACATCTCACCACACTAAAACAGTGGATGTGGCTCTTAATGAGACATGCCGCATTATCACGGGGTGTCTGCGCCCTACACCACTGGAGAAATTACAGTGTCTAGCCGGTATCGGACCACCTGACATCCACTGGGAAGTAGCAGCCAATAGTGAAAGGACCAATGCAGAGACATCTCCCGCTCATCCCTTGTTTGGGTATCAGCCAGCACGTCAACGACTTAAATCTAGAAATAGTTTTCTAAGATCTACAGAGACACTCGCTGGAACACCTCAGCAAGCGAGAGTCCAAAAGTGGCAGGCTCAAACCCAGAACCTCAACCAATGGCTGATACCAATGAGAGACTCCCCCCTGGGCACACAGAAGACTGGGCGACTTGGAAGGTGCTGAACAGACTGCGCTCTGGCACCACGAGATGCAGAGCCAACCTTCAGAAATGGGGCCACCAAGTGGAATCCTCGACATGCGAGTGCGGAGAAGAGCAAACCACTGACCACCTGCTGCAATGCAACCTGAGCCCTGCCACATGCACAATGGAGGACCTTCTTGCAGCAACACCAGAAGCACTCCAAGTGGCCAGATACTGGTCAAAGGACATTTAATCAACTACCAAACTCACACATTTTGTATTTTCTCTGTTTGTTTGCTTTGTTCTGTTAGAAATGTAATATATTTGACTGGCTGCCCTGAAACGAGAAAAAAATCCTTGAAGTGACTGGACTGACCTTGAAGGAGCTGGGGGTGGTGACGGCCGACAGGGAGCTTTGGTGTGGGCTGGTCCATGAGGCTACCAAGAGTCGGAGACGACTGAACGAATGAACAACAACAACAAGGGCCTTTAATCTGAGGCAGCCCCGGTGTCCCATTGGGCACACAGAATTTATGTCCTGTCTCAGGCCCGTAGCCAGGATTTTGTTTCGGGGGGGGGGGCTGAGTCTGAGTGAAAGAGGGTCTAGCCTAGCAAACCTTTTGTATCATTACCCGAATACCCCCATGCATATGGGATATATTGAGTATGGTGATCAGATCATGATATGAATAAACATAACAGTTTATATACTGCCCCCCCCCCCCGGTGGCGCAGTGGGTTAAAGCACTGAGCTGCTGAGCTTGTTGATCGAAAGGTCGCAGGTTCGATTCCGGGGAGCGGCGTGAGCTTCCGCTGTCAGCCCTAGCTTCTGCCAACCTAGCAGTTCGAAAACATGCAAATGTGAGTAGATCAATAGGTACTGCTCCGGCGGAAAGGTAACAGCGCTCCATGCAGTCATGCCGGCCACATGACCTTGGAGGTGTCTACGGACAACGCTGGCTCTTCGGCTTAGAAATGGAGATTAGCACCACACCCCAGAGTCAGACATGACTGGACTTAAAGTCAGGGGACTACCTTTACCTTTACCTTTAAGGCCTTCTTGCGGACCACCATGAGAATTTGGGGGGGGGGGGCTGAAACCCCCCAAGCGCCCCCCTTCCCCTGGCTACATGCCTGTCCTATCTACAGTCTTATGCACAGGCCCGGCCTGCGACAGCACATCCTCGCCCTTTGGCATCAAGGGAGTCCGTCCAGGATGCTCCCCGCCCCGTTCTCTCTCTCTCCTTCCCACCTGCCACTGCTAGAGGAGCCTGCCTTCGCTCTTCGCCCTTCGCCCCTTCCTTCAGCTGCCGGCTGGGCTTCGGCTCCTCCCGGCTGTCAACAGCTGAAGAGGCGAGGAAGGAGGAGGAGGAGGAGGCGAGCCGGGCGCAACAGGAGCGAACCCGGGGGCGCCCCCTCCTCCTCCTTCTCCCCCCTTCCTTCCCAGTCGTGAGAAGAGAAATTAAAAAAGGGGGGGAGGGGGAGTTACTTCTCAAACCTTCGAAGTTACCACAAAGGCAAAAGGCGCACTTTTCTCAAGCGTCCGACGCCAAGCCCCCCCAAATAGGGCCTTCCTTGTTGCTTCCTTACCCGCCGCGCTGAAGCCCCGTCGTCTCCATGGCTTCTCCTCCTCCTCCTCCTTCTCCTCAGCGTTGCTTCTGAATGAAGTTGCGACGGAGGGACGGGGCTTGGTCCAAGTCCAGTGGGCGCGAGCCGGAGTTCCTTTGGCACCGACCGACCGACCGCGCACGCGCGCGCCTCCCCTCGCGCCCCCGCAGCCTATTTCGATCCTGGCAGCAGGTCCTGGCCGCTCTCCTCCATTCACGCTCCCTCCTTGCGCCCGAGGAGGGCCGGAGCGCCAGCAATAAGCACAGGCGCCGCCTCCCTCGCCTCGCCACCCGGCCCTCCCTTGAGCCCACGGCGGCGGCGCCTCCTTCCTTCTTGGCTGCTTCTCTGGCCGGGGCACGATACAATATTTATGCCTCCCCAAGAAGGTGTTTTCTTTCTCCGCTTGAGGAAACCGGCTGGAACGAGATGAACGCCTCAGCAACAGGCACCCTTCGGTCCTTTCACAGGTGTCGCAGGGGCTTAGCGACCATTATGCAGGTCGCTCCTGACTTTCTCAAGTTCCTAACCAAAGAAAAAAAGCGACCATTATTTGCGCCAGTCCTATAAAAGCCCTGTTTCCTCAGAGTACGCGGTGTATTAGTGCGACGACTTCAATAATAATGCACACTTGTGGACAGAAGTTCCAGTCAGACAGGACTTACGTGCTTCCCAACAAGCACACGCGTCTACATCGAGGCTGGGAAGTCAACGAGCGCACTCTGGGCTTCGAAGGGGAGGGGGAGCCGCGGCGGTGCGTTCCTCGCTCGCGCACGGAGCTCCGGGAACAGGGCGGCCCCGCCCACCAAGGCCGCGCGGCTCCAATTACCTGGCCATTGTGCGGCGCGCGCTCGCTCCCTCGCTCGCGGCCATTCCCAGGCCCACCCGTGAAGCGGAAAGGTCAGCGCCCGGCTCTTCAACGGGGGAGGGGGGGGGGAGCGGATAGCACGGCGTTTCTATGGGAAGGGGAACACAATCAACCAAAACCTTATTTGTATCCCGCCCCCTCTCTTGGTGGGGACTCAGGGCGGCTTACAACATGAAATCTATATAAATAGAAAGGTAATGCTAGTTTGTGGGATTAACATAACTCAAAAACCACTGGGCGAATTGACACCAAATTTGGACACAAGACACCTCTCAGACCAACAAGTGACCATCCAGTGGTTCTCAACCTGTGGGTCCCCAGATGTTTTGACCTTCAACTCCCAGAGATCCTAACAGCTGGTAAACTGGCTGGGATTTCTGGGAGTTGTAGGCTAAAACACCTGGGGACCCACAGGCTGAGAACCACTGAAATTATCTTCTATCTATATCAGTGATTCTCAACCTGTGGGTCTCCAGGTGTTTTGGCCTACAACTCCCAGAAATCCCAGCCAGTTTACTAGCAGTTAGTGAAGTAGGCCTCAAGGGTCTCTGAGTAAGGGGCTTTTGGGTAAAAGCAAACAAAAGCCTCAAGGGTCTCTGAGTAAGGGGCTTTTGGGTAGAAGCAAACAAAACCAGCAATTTTAGCAATAAACTGAGCTTCGAAATAAAACAGAGGCCACGTGTACAGAAGGTACTTTTCCATCAAAAAGGTCAAAATTATTTTTTGCATAAAAGGTGTTTTCCCTGAGCTCTCTGTTTGTAAAATGGTAATGCTATATAAAGTTGCAGATTTTCAAGGGACGGACGGCAGTCATTTGAAGGTAACTTCTGTGCAAGTTGCCTGGCTGTCCGTCTTCTTCATGAAGAAACTAAAATAAAACCTTGTTTTTTAATCTTTCATTGGGACTGTCTCCATCATTCCGTGCTCCCGCGACTGGACCTAAAAAGACCCAAATTTAGGGTCTCTAACATTAGGATTTCTGGGAGTTGAAGGCCAAAATCTCTGGGAACCCACAGGTTGAGAACCACTGATCTATATAAATAAAAATTTCAATATGAACAATACAATTTTATTTATTATGTGCCTCTCCTTTCAGCTCAAGGCTGGGCACAGCATAGTCAAATCAAAAACATTCATAAAAACACCAATTAAAATGTAGTTAAAATGCAGCCATAAAAGCAAATATTAAAACATAAACATTAAAATGTTTGTGACGAAAGTTAAAAGCACAATAAACATAGAATGTGATTTAATAGTCATAGTTATAACTGACTGGGTAGGACGGCAGGAAGAAATAGGTCTTCAGTTGTGTTTGAAATTCCAACAACTCACCATTAATTACAGTTGAAAGCATATTTGCATATTAATGAGAATGATGTGCTTGTTTGTTTTTACATAAAAGTATTAAATCTTGATTGAATATTTCATACTGCAGGACGGAGAGCATCCTCAAAGTTCTTCCTGCAATGCTAGCATGTTTGTTTTGTAGCCCAAAGCAGCACTATATACTCAGCTGGCTTCCCTTTTTTCTCCTGAAGTGGGGGAACACAATGGAGTGCTTGGAGTGGGAGGTGTCAGTACTTCCAACATTACAGGTTCCATGTGCCTGAATTAGATCCCTTCCCGAAGGCTTTCATAGCTATTTTATTTATTTGTCGTGTCAGAACAACCAGTCAAATTATATTACATTTCTAACAGAAACAAAGCAAACAAGCAGATTACAGAATTTGTGAGTATGAGAGTTGATTAAATGTCCTTTGACCAGTATCTGGCCACTTGGAGTGCTTCTGGTGTTGCTGCAAGAAGGTCCTCCATTGTGCATGTGGCAGGGCTCAGGGTGCATTGCAGCAGGTGGTCAGTGGTTTGCTCTTCTCCACACTCGCATGTCGAGGATTCCACTTTGTGGCCCCATTTCTGAAGGTTGGCTCTGCATCTCGTGGTGCCAGAGCGCAGTCTGTTCAGCGCCTTCCAAGTCGCCCAGTCCTCTGTGTGCCCAGGAGGGAGTCTCTCATTTGGTATCAGCCATTGGTGCAAATGTGTGCAAATGACATCAATTTCTTCCTCCCCACTCCCCAAAATCAAATAGAAAGTATAAACCTTTTTTTCCCTGCACAAGTTGCAGGCAATTTTTTGAACTTTTAAAGGCAGATTTCAAGTTATTCCGGTTTATAAACCCAAGTTAATTTTTAGAATCAAAATTTTGAAGGGAAGTATTGTGAAATTTAAAAAACATCAAGCAAAATCAGCATGTGCAAGGCTTGCTAAACAAGGCTCTGCCGTCACACCCAGACCCTATAAAAATAAAACTAAGATGTGCTTCTCTCTTTGTCTGGGTGGACCGTGGGGTCTTTCTTTAGAAGCTTGAGATTCCCAGCAACTGAGGCTACTACAGGCTTTGAACATCAAAACAGAATATTTATTTCTCAAGGTCCTTGCAGACTTAGCACAGCTTGTTAAAATTACAGACAAAACAGTCAACTGGTGAAACCACAGAGATGTTCTTTCTTTCCTTTTTCCTCTAGTCGCTGAGCTGCCTTCATCCAAATGGTAGAAAAAATCCTGAGATCTTTTTACCCCAACCCTGAGCCACTATCTTTTAGAAAGCGTAGGCCTTCCCTATTCCAGCCCAAGGTTAGTTTTGGAGATGAAGCAAATAGTGCTCAATAACTACAAGGGGTATTTATAAAGTAAGGTCCGTTTTGTTGTAGACACTAGTAGTTCGCGCGCTTACCGCAACGAGCGCGTGCATCGTGTACCGGCATACCTCGGGAACAACTGTGCTCAGTTTCCGCTCTGTAGCTAACCTGTACGGTTCTGTTCTGTGCTTTAAAAATGTTTAAGACTATCAACTCACCCTCCGCATGTGAGGTTCGCTCAGTGATATGGTTTTTGTCAGCAAGGAACCTGCCTGCTGCAGAAATTCATCGACAGATTTGTGAAGTGTACGGTGATACTGTTATGAGTGAAAGCAAAGTGCGTAAGTGGGTACGACAATTCAAAGATGGCCGTGACAACGTCCATGATGAGGACCGCTCCGGTGCCCTTCTTTGATTACAGACGGCAGTGAACGCTTGGTTATCGGAGCAGGTGGCAAGTTTTTACGAAGAGGGTATTTTAAAATTGGTTCAGAGGTATGATAAGTGTTTGAACAAACTCAAAAATAGAGTGAAGTATGTACTTTCTGAAAATAAATTTACTTTTTTGAAATAAACTTTCGTTGTTTACTTACATTCAAACAGACCTTACTTAAAAAATACCCCTCGTATTTCTCAATAACTCAATATCTATCTATTAGGCCTGGGTAACAACGGAAAAATTTGTTTCTAAAATCGATTCGTTTTTTGGGGTTTTTTGCGTTTCGATATTTAAAAGAATTCCGAAATTTTTCTTTTAAAAAGTTCGATATTTACGAAATTTCGTAAATGTTAAAAAAATTACGAAACATTAACGAAACAAATACGAAACAATAACGAATCGATTCGTTAATGGCGGACGCGACCGCGCAATACGCTAAAAAACCTCCAAATGGGACAGGGGGAACTTCTGAAGCTTCCCTCTCCCTCTGTTGTTGACTGTTGGTTTGATATTATAATTTTTTTTCACTAATTAAACAAAAAACAACTATAAAACTTGCCCCAGACATGCGGAAATAATAACGAAACGACCTCAAACCGATAACGAAACGAATACATAACGAATCCGAAGCATTTACGAAACGAATTTAAAAATTCGTTTCGTTTTTAAGTTGCTCCAGAATGGTTCGTTATCGCTTCGTTATAAAAAAATAATGAATTTTTAACGAATTACGAATTAACGAAACGAAACCGCCCAGCCCTACTATCTATAACTCAATAGCTCAATTACTCAGTTGCTATTTTATCTATCTCATTTAGCTTCTTTATCTATATAACTCAATATATCTTTCAATCTGTAACTCAATTACTATCTATATCTCAATCAGTATCTATGTCTCAATCTCAATCTATAGTATCTCAATTGTTCTTACAGTGGTTTTTTCAGAGTTACCTGCCTGACCAACAGAACACCCGAAGCTTTCTTCCCTACTGAAGGAGGTAGGGGAGATTCCAAAATGGAGATCTCAACCCAGGAAAAAGGGCGGTCTCTAAACCCAAAGAGATACTTTCTGAACCAATAGCTGCAAAAGGGGCCTGCAGGCTGGCTTTCTAGCCTCTAATGCTGTTAACTTTCAGAGTGCAACTGAGATTGTAGCAACCATGGGGAAATGCAAAGGAACACTATCCCATGCAACTAAAAGTTAGTGCAAACTATGCTCCTGGAAGACGGAACAAAGGCAGACAGATTTTTTGGCTGACTGCCCCTCCAAAGGATGCCTGTAAAAGAGGAAGGTACGGTACTTTTGTTGCCTCAGGAGAGAAGGGTGGAAGGGAAGAGGAGAAATCAGAAAGGAAGAACTAGGGGAAGAAGGCGAAAGACACCCAGGGATGGCTTTGCAGTGGAGTTTGGCTGTTGCGCTCTTTCTTTTTGTCCATGTAAGAAAAAGACTCAGAGGGGAGGGGAGAGCGAATGTGCATGCGATCTTTCAGCAAAAGAAGGGTCAGGGTTACAGCTGCTAGATGTATAGCCCAGCTTTATTTTGCAGCTGTTCCCTGATTGCCAAGTGTTCGTTATAAAGGCATCAGGACTTTATAAGGCTGGATTTACAGTGCTAGTCTATATCCCAGGATCTGATCCCAGAATTTCTACTTTGAACCAAATTATATGAATCTGCACTGCCAGATAATCTGGGATGATTAGATCCTGAGATATAGGGCACTGTAGATCCAGCCTCAGGCCTTCCTTATCTTGCCTGTATTCCAGTAGGGGCTCTTCTATACAGCCCTATATCCCAGAATATCAAGACAGAAAATCTCACAATATCTGTCTTGAACTGGGTTATCTGAGTCCCTACTCAGATAATGTGGGATTTTTTGCCTTGATATGCTGGGATAGAGGGCTGTGTGGAAGAGGGGCCCTAAGGTAGGTATCCCTGTGTTTTCCTAATGAGGCTGCTGGGAGCTGCTACTCTCAGGTTCGACTGATGAGGAGATATTGGAAATACAGATATTTATACATATATTGTATGTTCTTTAGAAGCACTTAAATGTAGAAAAGTTCTCTCTGTATTAGAAATCCCAGCTGACAGGCCAGCAAGAATGCTGAAGGAGATCAGCGTTGAAAGAGGGAGGAGAAGGGGTTATGTTATCTATACAAAGACTGGTACAGCATAGCCCAGGTTATACCTTCTTACTTCTAAAAAGTAAGGAATCTCTCTCCCTCCTGACAGGTCAAATTAGGCCCCTTGATGGATTGGTGTGAGCTATAAGCTGCTTTAGAAAAAAATATAGAGACATGCCTCTTGCATGTTGGAAGGTAGAATTTGATATTTCTATGATGCTTAGCTTTGATATTTCTATGATGCTTGGTGATGTTACGTATGTAGAAGCATGTTGCTTTGTTTGCCTGCTTTTGAAGATTTATAAAAAGGGAAAGGCAACACCTTTATCCTCACTCTGGTTTGCTTTTGGACGTAATTCCATCCCACAGTCTCAGCTGATAATAAACATACTTTTCTGACCTTCAAACAAAGGATCACTCTTGGTATTGTCTCTCCTATCTGCTACTACACAGCCAGTGGTATTTCCAGCTCCAAGTTGGGTTGCTGCTGGAAGTGGTTACTCTTGGGTGTCGCCATTGTTTTTTCAATGCTAAGTTGAGTGGCTCCTAGGAGGTAACCTCAGCACTTCCACCTGCTCTTCCTCTTAGCTATCTGAGACTTGAGACCAAGGCATGACAGCCTCAAAACTACAGTTCCAATGCATATGATTCACCTTTTCCTTGATTGTTTTAAGTAAACAAACAACATTCCAGGAGATCCAATCAGAAATCATTAAACATCTGAGCCTGCTTATAATGCAATAAAATGTGCAGGATCCAAAAATAATCTCTCAATTGCAGGAGAAAGTATTATAGAATTTTAATTTGCTTATACTTAAATATAAAACTGGTTTTCAAGAGGTCCAACGTGGTGATATATTTAGATAGGCAGTGTGTCTGGGTCATGATGAATGCTTCTGTTCCTTCTCCCAATAATCCTGAGAGCTGTATTGAAATTTTTACAGAGAACAAAGACAAACTAACAACCCTTTGCTATATGTACACCTGGAAGGTAACGCAAGTAATCTGGTAATCTAGGATTATTTATGTATAATAGGTAGCAAAATGCCACTGAACAAAGATTTCAAGTTAATGCAAATAAATAAGTCTAGACACACAAATACTTCTCACCCAGTGGTTCATGATCTTATAGTTACATGCCTTTTTGATCACAGATATATTCCAATGTAAATCCCACATAAATTCAGCAATGTTTATTCCTGAGTAAATATATATATAATTAGTCTTAAAAACCACTTACCGTAATTACATCAAATTAATACTCATGCAGGATATTAAAATGAAATAAATTAAGTAGTATTTTTAAATGCTCAAGGACATTAAAAAAAAGTTGATCATGATATTACTTGCTTTTCCAGAAGCATAACAATAATTGCTACGAGTTGTATTATCTCTAAAAACAGCAAGGAATATTAATCAATAATACAAATGCTCAAATTAGTCATATTTTCCAAAGATTTTGCCATATATGTCAATGAGACATATTTATATCCTACCATAAATCATTGTAACAAAAGATTGTGGATATGATGCCCTAAATTCTACATGACAACCCGCTGATCAAACTTATTTTCTGGATTCAGCAGCAGTATTGTATGGCATTTGTAGAAGAGTTCTCATTTGGTTTTCTGAACTATTTTAATGTCCAAGGAAGACTGGGAGGGCCCCTCAACAACAGCACACAGCTCTGAAGGATTAGTTAGAAGTTGTACCCAGAGTCCTTGTTTTTAGTGCACTGCAGTGCTTCACTGAGGTATAATCTCTTTTTAATTAAAAGCTGATTTGCTTGTCCCTGCTTTCTAAAAATATACAGCGGTACATATAAATTATTCTGCAAGATACTACAAAACATTATTATATCTGACTGAATTGAAGAAATTGCTAGTGCGGGTTGTTATCATGTTCCTAACCATAAAAGTTAAAACTACCTTCTATTGAGTGCCTTCAAGTTTTTTCTGACTTATGACAACTCTCTCAGCCTCACTCTGAGACTGAGAGAAAGTAACTTGCCCACAGTCATTCAGTGGACTTTTATGGCTGAGCGGAGATTCAGATCTGAGACTCTAGAGCAGGGGTCCTCAAACCTTTAAAGCAGAGGGCTGGTTCATGGTCCCTTAGACCATTGGTGGACTGAACATAATCAAAGCACTCCAGATGGGTGACCATCCAGCTCTATGCTTAACAATAACAACAACAACAACAACAACAACAACAGACTCATATAACCATGATTCTATTATGGATGGCATCCTTTAAGTAACTGGCTTGACCTTGAAGGAGCTGGGGTGGTGACGGCAGACAAGGAGCTCTGGCGTGGGCTGGTTCATGAGGTTACGAAGAGTCAGAAGCAACTGAACGAATGAACAACAAAAGAACCATAAAGTTGGAAGAGACCACCACATGGACCGTCCAGTCCAACCCCCTTTTACAATGCAGGAAAAGCACAATCAAAGCACCCCACAGCTCCTGCTTAATAATCATTATCATCGTCGTCATCATCATCTGAACCTAAAATTGGAAGAATTCCCAGGGTCTATCCAGCCCAACCCAGCACCGTGACTCACCAAAATGTACCTTTTTTTCTAATAAAATAAGAAAAATTATCCATTGTCTGCTTCTTGTTTAGACAAAATCTGTGTAACAACCAATAGAAAAGAATAGTATACTTTTAAACCTATAAATAAACCAATTTATTATATATAGAAAATATAGCTTAGTGCCTTAAGAAATTCAGAAAAAATATTTCTAGCCTAAACTTCTGCGGAGTTCATGTCTCTTCATTAGATACGTGGAGTGAGGAAGGACGATGGGACTGTGAATTGCAACAGAAATGCAAACTGTGTGGGTGTGGTGATGGGGTGACAAATTCATTCCCAATAGTGATCATAAGGAATTGTCAGAGGGACAGAGGTGAGAAACATATTTTACATATAAAACAAGATGAGCCTGTAAATGAGTAGTGGAGGAAGCACTTGGTCTTCTGCATTGAAGTGTTGCAACAAAGGAGGCATAAAAACCTACTTTATAGATAGATATGCAACTACTACTTTAATAATATGAATAGTGAGACAAGAAACAATTAACTCTCTTCAAACCCCACTGGGATGGGGGTTTGTGAATATATCCAAATTAAGCTGTTTGTCTTTCCAATGTCCCTTTTAATTTTGTTGCTGCTGCTGTTCGAAAACTGCTGCTTGGAGGTCTGAGATAGAATGTCTACAACTGGTTTTTGAATATTTCAATTTCTAATACCTTATTTATTTCTTTTTATCCTCTGGTGTAGAGATTATCCTCTCTGACCAATGAAGAGCGCTGAGGGACATTGTTGAAACCATACTGTATACTAGCCGTCCCCTGCCAAGTGTTGCTGTGGCGCAGTCTGGTGATCTTGAAAATAAAGTAATGAGAAAGTGTTGGTTTCTAATATATGTAATTTCTTTATGCTTGTGGGTAAACAGTATTTCTTGTTGTTTCTTTGTCAGTGTTGATGTGGAGATTGTTTAGTTTGCCTACTCTGGAACACGCAACATATAATTGTCCTTCTTTAGGGGTCCCTTTCAAATCTATGATACCATATCTCTGTGTTGAATCTATATCTATCTATATCTATGGCTGGATGGCTCTTTGTCAGGAGGACTTTGATTATGTTTTCTTGCCCCGGTGAAGGGAGTTGGACTGGATGGCCTTAAGGATTTTCTGTTGGTCATGGGGATTCCGTGTGGGAAGTTTGCCCCAATTCTGTCGTTCGTGGGGTTCAGAACGCTTTTTGATTGTAGATGAACTATAAATTCCAGTAACTACAATTCCTAAATGTCAAGGTCTATTTCCCCCAAACACTGCTGTGAGCAGATCTGCATTTTTCCATCTATGTCAGGCTAGGCGACTGACTCCCTACTTGTGTAGGAACAACCTGGCTAAGGTCATCTCGAGGATTGACTACTGTAATGCCCTCTACATTGGCCTTCTTTTGTCAGTGATCCGGAACTTGAAGCTGGTGCAAAATGCGGCGGCTGGTCTTCTCGCCGGGGTGCCGGTGAGGTGTCGTATCACCCCAATTCTACAACAGCTGCACTGGCTACCGATTGAGTACCGGATTACTTTCAAGGTGCTGGTACTAATCTTTAAGGCCTTATATGATCTGGGGCTGGCGTACCTGAGGGCCCGCTTATCCCCCTACCAACCCCAGAGATTACTTTGGTCCGAAGACCAAAATTTGCTTGAAGTCTCCAACATCCGGACTTATCATCTGTCCTCTACTAGGCAGAGAGCCTTCTCGATTGTAGCCCCTTATTTATGGAATGCCTTGCCAGTTGAAACCTGATCTATCCGAGACCTACTTGCTTTTCGGAAAGCCTGTAAAACCTTTCTCTTCCGACAAGCTTTCAATGGGTGGATAACTCGGGACTATGTCTTTACTTGTTTTTATTGTATTTTAAAGTTAATTGTATTGTTTTAATCTACTGCTGTAAACCACTCTGAGCCAAATTGGGAGTAGCGGTATACAAGTCATATAAATAAATAATTAAATATTTGGGCATATGGAATATTTGTGCCAAGTTTGGTCCAGGTCCATCATTATTTGAGTCCACAGTGCTCTCTGAATGGAGGTGAACTACAACTCTCACACTTAAGGTCAATGCCCACCAAACTCTTGTTTGTCATGGGAGTCTTGTGTGCCACATTTGGTTCAATTCCATCATTACACTGCTTAGCCAGTATTGTACCACCTGACATCCGCCGGGAAGTAGCAGCCAATAGTGAAAGGACCAAGGCAGAGACATCTCCAGCTCATCCCCTGTTTGGGTATCAGCCAGCATGCCAACAACTTAAATCTAGAAATAGTTTTCTAAGATCTACAGAGACACTCGCTGGAATATCTCAGCAAGCGGGAGTCCAAAAGTGGCAGGCTCAAACCCAGAACCTCAACCAATGGCTGATACCAAATGAGAGACTCCCCCCTGGGCACACAGAGGACTGGGTGACTTGGAAGGCGCTGAACAGACTGCGCTCTGGCACAAGATGCAGAGCCAACCTTCATAAATGGGGCTACAAAGTGGAATCCACGACATGTGAGTGTGGAGAAGAGCAAACCACTGACCACCTGCTGCAATGCACCCTGAGCCCAGCCACATGCACAATGGAGGACCTTCTTGCAGCAACACCAGAAGCACTCCCAAGTGGCCAGATACTGGTCAAAGGACATTTAATCAACTACCAAACTCACAAATTTTGTATTTTGTCTGTTTGTTTGTTTGTTTTGTTATGTTAGAAATGTAATATAATCGACTGGTTGCCCTGACACGATAAATAAATAAATCATTGGTGGTTCAGAATGCTCTTTGATTGGAGGTTAACTATAAATCCTAGCAACTACAACACCCAAATGACAAAATCATTTTTTTTTTAGTGATGGTCACTCCTTGGATTAGTAGGTGCTTTGTAGCCAAATTTGGTGTCAATTTGTCCAGTGTTTTTCGAGTTATGTTAATCCCACAAACAGAACATTACATTTTTATTTATATAGATAGCTCATTAGAAATGTTGTGGATGACGTTATTAGACCCTGAATATTGCTGTACATTAGTACATGTGGGAGCAGAATTGACATTTGTGTTTGTGACAACATCTTTGTTCCTATCTTCTCAACTGTTCCCACAACAAACCAGAGTTAAAGATTTCAGGAGCCACAGCAACAAGAGGTGTCTGGGGCAGAGGCCATAAATCAAAACAAAGCCTAATCGGTTGAGGCAGAAAAGTCAGAAAGCAGTTCAATAAATCAAGTACTCCCGGTAGCCAAGTCAAGAGATTAACTGATAGTTTGCTTCCAATAATTCCAACACAGCCTGTAAAACTCACAGCAACCCAAAGACAGCCAGCTCAGCCAACACATTGCACAATACATTGGTATTCCAAGAGACATCACACAGGTATGTCTGCTCCATCTGTGGAGGAAGATTTGTGCCGCCAACCACTGAAACCTTTCGCAGGAGCTTAGACATCTTACTTCATCACCTCCTGCTGTGAATCTTGTTGAGGAGAATTCGGATGGCTATTAGGATGAACTGAAAGAGGACTAAAAGGACTCGATTCCTTTCTGAATCTGCTTCATCTTCCTCAGAAAATGAATTCTCAAGGGAGGGAGGAATAGCACAATTCATGCTATGTTTCTATACAGATGAATCATTGTTGGACAATTTGGGGGGGGGGGGTATTTGTAAAGTTTGCTGCACAGAGTCCTTAAGAGGGTAGCATTATTCTCCAGAGTTAGTTGAAGTTTGTCTGATTTCTCTGAGCACGAGTAAGCAGCAAGGTAGTGGCAATTTCCTGTCTTTGGCCTGTCTTGTAGTAGATTAGTCATAGGTACAAGTCTTGCATTGCTGGTTTGTTTTGCTTCATATACTGGGTTCCAGCCCAGCTTATCTAT
>NW_026847660.1:60858274-60881749 GCF_025583915.1 Anolis sagrei ordinatus | reverse complement strand
GTCTTTGTATCTTAATTCTAGTTCTAAAATGCCAGGAAACAATAGATGTTAGGCACCTGAACGGGCACAACAGTTACGCAGTATAGAAATGGCATGTTATCCTATTCTGTCATTCGTTCAGATTTACCACTGTCTTTGAGATGGAAGACTGACAGTAGTTGACTGGTGGAAAGTTGAGCCAGGGCTAGCAGGGTCAGAGGGAATATATTTTTATCATTACGACTGATTGTAGCCCTCACTCCCCCATGTTTGCTCTTAGCTTGGTTGCAATCCTTACACGGAGCAGCAGAAAGGGAACAACAAGTTTCCCTCTCCGTTTCTTGTTCTTTTTCTATATGTATTTTAAACCTTGGGAGAGTATGTAGGAATACGTTGATGAGACCAAACCTTTTAAGGGCAAAAGCCTTCCTTCACCAGATACAGGTGAGTTCTAACCTGTGAAATATTAGACTATTATACTAGACTGCAAAATAATAAGTCATAGGGAGGAGGGAGCAAGCTTGTTTTCTGCTTCCCTGGAGACTAGGACACAGAACAATGGCTTCAAACTACAAGAAAGGAGATTCCATCTGAACATTAGGAAGAACTTCCTGACTGTGAGAGCTGTTCAGCAGTGGAACTCTCTGCCCCGGAGTGTGGTGGAGGCTCCTTCTTTGGAAGCTTTTAAACAGATGGATGGCCATCTGTCTGGGGTGCTTTGAATGCAATTTTCCTGCTTCTTGGCAGGGGGTTGGACTGGATGGCCCATGAGGTCTCTTCCAACTCTTTGATTCTATGATTCTGTATAGTATTCTTTAAGTTGCCGAAGATCTCCTGTGCTTTTCAGGTAACACCATACCTGTATTAATCAAATGCAGTAAGCCAAAAATCAAAAAAGCAATTTGAAGATAATTGTGGACATAAACCAGACAGGAAATATATCCTAGTAACATTCTTGATATTGGCACTAGGATTTTGTTCGTATTTGGTTTATGTAAATATGAAAATTATTTCAAGATTAATTTTTATTTTACTGCTTTTGTTCTTTGCTTTATAAGTCCTAATAAATGTATTGCCCAAATGTAGATTTTGTCATGTTAGTGTGTCCCTTTAGCCCATGGACCATCATCACTATCTTTGTCCTTTTTATTGTTCCTTTGTCATTCATGATATGCCTAATTCCTACATTTCATGGTACACTTTGGGAAAGAAGATTACATTTTAACTCAGTTGCAAACATTAGTCTATTGAAATCAAAATACACATGTGGCATATATATACATATATATTTTAGTTTTACATTTTACCTTTACAAAAATGCTCTTTATTTTGAAATATAGAAACAACCTAAAAGTATATTACTATTTATATTATTATTATCATTATTCCATTGACATATATATTTATACATTCCTTTTATATCTACCAAGAGCCCAAAATATTTTTCAATTTTTGTAATTTTGTTTACAAAATTAGACCTAAACAATTTTCAAAATCCAACACAAACTGGAATAGTATAGTTTTGGCTGCTCAGTGGAATTGCAACAAGAATAGGGAGAGAATCCATAACAGGGTAGGGTTCTATGCACTGTTTTGTGCTCAGAAACCTAGGATGCATCAACACTGTAGAATGAAAGCAATTTGATCCCACTTTAACTGCCATGGTTTAATACTATGGAATGATGTGAGTTGCAGTTTTATAAATTCTTAAGCCTTCTCTGTGCAAAAGTGTCAGTGTCTCAATAAACTATAAATCTCAAGATTCTGTGGTATTGAGCAAAGGCAGTTAAAGCAGTGTCAAATTGCTTTAATTCTACAGTGTGGATGTACTCCCAGTTTCTTGGGATGGAATGGTGGGACAAGGAATTTCTAGTTCTGAGCAGGTTTGTACAAAGGAGGCCGTTTTTCACACTTTCTGGCCCCAGTCTATTTGTTGTGGTGTCTCTTTTTAATTGAGCATTTTTTAAAATTCTATGTTATGTTTTTTGCCCAAATAGAGTGAGCTTACTCGTAAGTTTATCTTTTTCAGGCAGCAATCCAGTCACAGTTAGATGGAGTTCGAACTGGCTTAAGCCAATTGCACAATGCACTGAATGATGTAAAAGATATTCAGCGTTCTTTGGTAGATGTCAATCAAGACTGGCGGCAAAGTATCAACACTATTGAAAATCTCAAGGATGTCAAGGATGCTGTAGTTCAACATAGTCAACTGGCAGCTGCTGTAGAAAACTTAAAAAATATTTTTTCAGGTATCCGTTTCCAATATATGTTCTTTATTTGAGGGAATAACAATGTATTAATATTATATGATGAAATTGTGCGCTGTTACTACATTACATTCAGTTGGATATTTTGTAACTAGCTAGAGAGGTATAATATAATGCTGTTTTTCTTTGTTTTTTCTCAGTACCAGAGATAGTTCAGGAAACCCAAGACCTGATTGAACAGGGACACTTTCTACAAGCCCATCGGAAGCTGATGGACTTAGAGTGCTCTCGAGATGATCTGATGTATGAACAATACCGCATGGACAGCAAGAACACACATGATATGAATCTAATTGACAATTATTTTGGAGATATGCAGAAGCTTTCTGAGGAGCTAGCCAAGCAGCTCTGGATAGTCATTCAGAGAGCTCTGGTCACAGTTCGGCGGGATCCAACCTTGCTGGTTTCCGTGATTAGAATAATTGAGAGGGAAGAGAAAATAGATAGGCGCATGCTTGATAGGAAGAAGCAAACTGGTTTCATTCCCCCTGGAAGACCTAAAAATTGGAAGGAGAAGATGTTTATTGTGTTGGATCGAACTGTTAATACTAGGATTGAAGGCACTCAAGCAGACACCCGAGAATCTGAAAAAATGTGGCTTGTACGGCATCTGGAAATAGTTCGCAAATATGTCCTTGATGATCTGCTGGTGGCGAAGAATCTTCTGGATCAGTGTTTCCCACCACATTATGACATTTTCAAGAAGTTACTCAACATGTACCATCAGGCATTGTCTGGACGGATGCAGGACCTGGCCTCTGAAGATCTGGAAGCAAATGAAATTGTTAGTCTTCTGACGTGGGTTTTAAATACTTATAAAAGGTAACATTATTTTAATGGTAAATCATTATTAAGGAAGGAATTTGTGTTTTAAAACCCAGGGGTCTCGAACTTTGATCTTCCAGCTGTATTATACTTCGGCTCCCAGAAGCTTCCATCAGCATGGCCAATAATAACAGATTCTGTAGGTGAATAACTGATCTGTAGAAGCAGAGGTTTTGGGGTCATAGAATAGAATCAGAGTTGGAAGAGACCACAAGGACCATCCAGTTCAACCCCCTGCCATGCAGGAAAAGCATAATCAAAGCACTCCTGACAGATGGCCATGCAGCCTCTGTTTATTAAAAAATATTATTTATTATTTTATCGTGGTTCAATACATTTGTTATACATTGGTTGTTTTACAGCAGATACATATTATTCAGTAAACCTCTGTTTAAAAGCCTTCAAAGGAGGAGCTTCCACCACACTCTGAGGCAGTGAGTTCCACTGTTGAACAGCTCTTATGGTCAGGAGGTGCTTCCAAATATTCATGTTCAATTTCTTTTCCCATAATTTGAACTCATTGCTCTGAGTTCTAGTCTCCAGGTCAACAGAAAACAGCCTGCTCCCTGTTTCTTATGGCATCCCTTCAAATATTTAAACATGGATATCATGACTCTCAGCTTTTCTTTTCTTCAAGCTTAATATACCCAGCTTCCTAAGCCACTCCAGATAGGGCTTGTTTTTTTTCCTCTACATCTGGCCTCTGCAAGCCCTTGATTTTTATGTTCATGTTCTTTTTCACTACAATATCACAAGAACTCTAGAACAGTGAAAATAACCTGGGATAAAGAGGATAGAAGGAAAGTAATTTACAACACATACATTTCTCTAGTGGTTAACAGCACATTTTTTAAAAACTCCTTCTTCCTTATGACATCCTTTCAAACCAAGACATGGTTATTAAATCTCTTTACCTTCTCTTCTGCAGGCTAAACATATGCTGCCCTTTAAGCCAATCCTCGTAAGGCATGTTTTCCAGACCTTTGATCATTTTAGTTCCCCTCCTCTGGACAAGTTCCCACCTGTCAATAGTCCTCTTAAATTATGATACCCAGATTTAAAATAATGCAGATTAGAATATAGTATTTAACAGTGTGGATTTTATTTTTATATGTAAACAAATTGGAACAGGTTCAGAGAATGCCAACAAGGATGAAAAGAGGTATGGAGAATAAAACACATGAGGAAAAGTTGAAGGAACCTGGTGTCCCACAGATTCTTCAATTATCTTGCAGATGATTTTATTGTCCAAAGAGTGAAGGCAACAAGGGGATCAGGTATTTTGTATCTGATCCTAATCAACAGTGATTACCTGGTAAATGTGAAAGGGGTGGGATCCTTAGGTGTGAATGACCACGTTCTCCTGGAGTTTGTTATACCGCCGAAAGGGGAAGCAAAGCATAGTCAGCCACACATTTTAGACTTTAAGAGAAATGTTGGGAAATAGTGTGATCCCACACACAAATAACCACATATGAGTTTTAATTCATTTGCTATCTTTCTGTTCTCTCTTCAACACAGTGTAGAAATGATGGGAAATCCAGAACTTGCACCAGAAGTAGATGTGAATACCCTACAACCTCTACTTTCCCAAGAAGTGGTGGATGAACTTCTTAGTACATACATGTCAACTCTTACAGTAAGTTGCAACAATAATTTGTTTACTCATTCAAACAGGATTTGAATTGAATTTCCTCTACCCAGATCAGGTTTTACTTGCATGTTGTAATTGAGTTGTTCAAAAAGTGCCCCATGGTGCAGGCGTCTGCAAACTTTGTAAACCTTCTATGGTAATGGATAGCTGTGACCCTAAAGCTTTTTGAAATATTTGTAAAATATTTATTTAAAAAGGTAAACTGAAGTAGTTGACATTCCATGTTCTCCTCAAGAATTATAGAATCACTTGCCCTGTGTCATTCCTTTTCTTTTCTTTCTGAAAATATATGTTTAAAATGGTTTTTTTAATGTTACTGTCCCACCTCTGTGGATCGTTCCTCCTGGGAGTGGTATCATCCACTTTGGGAAGCCCTAGTTTAGCTATTTCATCCCCACCCCTCAGCTAATATTTCTGTGGCAAGGCAAAAGGCAGATAAAGCAACGGGAAAATATGTTGCTGTGGCCCAGTCTGGTGATCTGGAAAATAAAGTAATGAGAAAGTGTTGGTTTCTAATATATATAATGTCTTTCTGCTTGTGGATCAAGATTATTTCTTGCTGTTTCTTTGCCAGTGTTGATGTCTGGTTTGCCTATACTGGAACATACAACATATAATTGTCCTTCTTTAGGGGTCCCTTATGCATCTGTCATATACATATATGTGTGTGAATGGCTGGATGGCCCTTTTTCAGGAGGGCTTTGATTATGTTTTCTTGCTCTGGTGAAGGGAGTTGGATTGGATGGTCTTAAGGCAGCATTTCTCATACTGAGGTTTGGGACCCCTGGGGGTGTTGCGAGGAGGTGTCAGAAGGGTTTCCAAAGACAACCAGAAAACACAGTATTTTCTGTTGGTCATGAGGATTCTGTGTGGGAAGTTCGCCCCAATTCTGTCATTGGTGGGCTTCAGAATGCTCCTTGATTGTAGGTGAACTATAAATCCCAGTAACTACAACTCCCAAATGTCAAGGTCTTTTTCCCCCAAACTCCATCTGTGTTTATATTTGGGCATATTGAGTATTTGTGCCAAGTTTGGTCCAGATCCATCATTGTTTGATGCGCTCTAGATGTAGGTGAACCACAACTCCAAAACTGAAGGTCAATGCCCACCAAACCCTTCTAGTATTTTTTGTTGGTCAGGGGAGTCCTGTGTGCCAAGTTTGGTTCAATTCCATCATTGGTGGAGTCCAGAATGCTCTTTAATTATAGGTGAACTATAAATCCCAGCAATTACAACTCCCAAATGACAAAATCATAATTTTTTGAGTGATGGTCACTCCTTGCGTTGTGAGACGTTTTGTTGCCAAATGTGGTGTGATTTCGTTAATTGGTTCTTTGGGGTACTCATTACGCACAGAGCATTTTTATATATATAGATTAGGGCCTAGCTATCTAACTAATCTCTCTGGAGACATGTTAGTGACAGACTCTCTCTATTATCACATGAGAAAAACAAAATGCTTGCTATGTGGCCAGGAACTTTGAATAAAAAGAAGCCTATCCCTAAGAAGCATCAGTCTAACAACCAGAAAGAGGAGGAGAGAAAGGCAGATACAGAGGACAATGAGGAAAAGTCTTTCTGTGCCAGCTAACTCTATGGCCTCTTTATTTCCTTGATGAGGACTACAAACTTGTGCAAGATGTGGTTGAGTTCCAGTACCCTTAGTAAAGAATGCAATTTCAAAGTATAAACTTTTTTTTAAAAAAAAGAACTGAGCTAATTTTGCCTTTTTAAAAAACTTCATTTTTATGTAGTCCAACATCATTGGCTGGCTACGAAAAGCATTGGAGACAGATAAAAAAGACTGGCTAAAAGAAAATGAGCCAGAGGCAGATCAAGATGGATACTATCAAACTACGCTTCCTGCTATTGTATTTCAGGTATGGCAGTTAATTAACAATTGGATGGAATAGTTTAGAAATCAGTGAAATAATGGATGAATATACCTTTCTGGGATGTATCCGTTCTATGGACTGAATTGGTTGATTTAAAAATATATTGTTATGGGTTTCTTTGGGCACCATTCTAATACTGTGATATATATTTTTCAATTAACATACATAGATCTCTGCTGTTGAAATGTTCCCAAATTCTCTATTTTGGCCCTTTGTTCTGGTAAAATGTGGGATCTAGCACACCAGCATAATCCTAGTAGCACCAGAATAGCTATTATTGCACTTTGTTGTGGATTTGCCCTTCCAGCAAAGTTCAGCAATTCCCACCATAGCAACATACATGTTAGTCCAAGCCATTATATTCAAGTGACATCAGAAAGTGAATGCAACTTGACTTGTAGAAGGGGTGTTTGCGATCACAGGGAATTTTTATTGACTGCAATATTTGTTAATTGTTTATTTTCAGATGTTTGAACAAAATCTTCAAGTGGCTACTCAGATAAGTGAAGATTTAAAAATGAAAGTATTGCATTTGTGTCTTCAACAAATGAGTTCCTTCCTCAGCAGGTAAAAATTATATTTTACATCCTCACTCTATGTTTCTCATGTTAGTTTGAGGAATGTTTTCTTTCCAGATATGTTATCAAACATCTACAATCTCTTACATGTTGCTGTTCACTTTAGCTGTTCACTTCCCTAAAGGTCAGACATGGGCCACTGCCTCTCAATGTGAATAGAAAAGTAGTACCCGAGTTTTTGCCTTTCTATGCACTTCAACCACTCAGAAATAAGTAAAGAGCTTATTGTGTTCCAAATTTTTCATGTTGGTGACAGGCTTTTTTAGACATGCATCCTTTTGTGACACGGTAATTCAGTTTTATTATCAAACTAGAGCATAAACAAACCCTTTATCAGAATTTCATGCTCTCTCTCTCTCTCTCTCTCTCTCTCTCTCTCTCTCTCTCTCTATATATATATATATATATATATATATAATCCATTTTAGTGGTAAATACTGTAACTCAATCAACAAATAGTGCAAATAATAATAATAATAATAATAATAATAATAATAATCCTTTATTTATACCCCGCTAACATCTCCTGAAGGACTCGGTGCAGCTTACAAGAGGCCGAGGCCCAACACATCAATAAAACAACAGCATAACAAATACAACAATAAATAAACTCATAAAGCAAAACAATAATCATTAAAACACTAGCAATACACATTAGACAATAACACCACGACGCATTTAAAACTAAGGCCGGGCCAAATGTAATGTTTAAAAATTTTAAAATTATAAAAGTGCCTACACTTGAACAGCACCAGCACTCAACTGCTTTTGTGATAAAACCTCTCTGGAGGTTTTTATTAGAGGCTGGACAGTATCGCAACCTAATTATCATTCAACTTGAATTTCCAATATTGTATTACTATTCAGATTTTATGAGTCAAACTGAATTATTTCTGATCTTGTTAGATTGCTCTGTTTTAATGATATTTCTTATGCTATTATACATTTTCATCCACCTTGTTGAACCAATTACTCTTTAATCAGCCTGTATTTTGGCCTCCCCCCACCCCCGCTTAGTTATTTTGTTGCTTGATGCTTGTCTATTATTGTTATGTTTGTTTTATGCTTTTTAATTGTATTTTGTTATTACTCTGCTGTTAATTATATGTTCCCTGGGCTTGGCCCCATGGAAGCTGCCCCGAGTCCCTTTGGGGAGATGGAGGCGGGGTAGAAAAATAAAGTTCTTCTGCTTTGATTGTGTTGTCCTTCCTGGCTGAAGGAGGGTGGACTAGATGCCCTTTGGGTATCGCTTCCAGTGGACTCTCCTTCTCTGGAGGTTTTTGTACTGAGGCTGAATGGCTTTCTGTTGGGAGGGCTTTGTGTCTTCTTGCCAGTCTCTTCCAACTCTAGTAAAGAATAGGCTGCTTCAGAGTCCAATGAAGTCTCCTTTTCTGTAGCTTTTTGAACTGAGGCTGGATGGCTGTCTTTTGGGAGTGTTTCAATTGTGTTTTCCTGCCTGGCAGAAGGAAGTTGGACTGAATGCCCTTTAGATGTCCCTTCTCATTTTGTTTCCCGACTTGACACCAATTCACTACGTTTTCTTCTTCTTCCTCCTCCTTCCTCCCCCACTGTGGCTGGGGCCAGTGTTTGGACTGCTGCCATCAGGGGCAAGGCAAACAGTCGAGGAGGACGAGGAGAAGGATGGCAGGGCCTCAGGTCTGGGGTCACCTGAATGGCTACTACTGGTTGCTTCTGCTGCCTCCTACTAGTCCTCTTCCTTCTCCAAGGGCTTAGTTCAAGTGTCTTCTGGACAGCCTTTTTCGGGGGGGGGGGGTGGATTTTTAATGTGACACACCTGTGAGTTATGGGCGCCACACTAGTGTGTCAAAACACACCGTTTGGATATTTGCTCTATTTTCTTAATAGATGGTTTGGGAAAGTTCCTATGTTAAACACCCCAGCTGCTCACTCTTATTTCTTTCTCTCTTGGCTTTGCGTAGTTGGAGAGTAACCATACATCCCCCTGTAGTTGCTCCCCCTCAATGTTTGTCCTTATAGTACATTTCTCTCCTCCTGCCTGAAGCCCTGTTTCTTCGACCCCATTTTTATGAGTTTCTCCCTCACAAATAATCTGCTCCACTCCTATCTCACCATGAGTTTTTAGCATTTTATCTTGTACACGTGGCCTGCTCACTGTCATTGTGATTGTGAATGATTTCTTATTGTTTTATTTTATATTGTTTATTGTATTTCAGTGTTTTATTTACTTTATTGTGTTGCTTGTTTTGTGTGATTTTATTTTATTGTAATGTACTGTTGGGCTTGGCCTCATGTAAGCCGACCTGAGTCCCTGTTGGGGAGATGGGGGTGGAGTATAAATAAAGATTATTATTATTATTATTATTATTATTATTATTATTATTATTATTATTATTATTATTGGAAATGTATAAAGAGAGAATTCCAAGACAGCCTCTGATGATTTTTGTGAATTAGAGAGTCTTTTGCTTGTCTCTGAGTGATTTTCCAACTCTAAACATGGCATGTGCTGTGAAGACATTGCTGACCAGATTATTGGATTATGCAGCAATAGCAAATTTGTTGATTGCATAGTATCAGTATATGTTAGCAACACTCTTAATACATATTGGGACTTCAACAGACACCCCCCCCCCTTTTTTTTTTAACTAGCTTCTTTAAAATATAAATGCAAAGGAAAGGAGAAGGAAGATCTTCCTTTTGAATGATAAATGAAAAGCATTTGTCCTCCCAAACTTTGATAATGATAATTCCCCTTATTTTATACAGGTACAAAGAAGAAGCACATTCATATAAAGAAGAACATCTTAGAAATCGTCAGTATCATCCATGCTATGTTCAGTACATGGTTGCCATCATCAACAATTGTCAAACATTTAAGTAAGTTTTGCAATCAGACTTTCATATGGTGTAAATGAATATATACTGGGTTGTTGTAGGTTTTTTCGGGCTATATGGCCATGGTTTAGAGGCATTATCTCCTGACGTTTCGCCTGCATCTATGGCAAGCATCCTCAGAGGTAGTGAGGATGCTTGCCATACATGCAGGCGAAATGTCAGAAGAGAATGCCTCTAGACCATGGCCATATAGCCCGAAAAAACCTACAACAACCCAGTGATTCCGGCCATGAAAGTCTTCGACAATACATTGAATATATACTGTAAGTGAATAAACTTATACTTGGATTTATATTAAAAAAAATTAATGTTGAATGGAACAAATGGAGGACAATAATGACTTAATTCAACAATTAATTCAGTATCTGTGTGTAAAGTTGTGATGAAGCAGGCATCATGCTATATTTCTTTATCCAATCACACACTATACAGGGAGATGCAGATGAAAAAACGTGTTGTGGAGTTAGGGCTTACTTGTTTTTCAAGTGTAATGTTTTCCATTTGATCCTCACAATCCTCAGTTAAATTTTTCTTATATAACTGAAGAGTATGCATTATAAGAAGCAACTGAGAAGACAGTCTTCCATTTCTATAAGAACTGAAAACAAGCAAAGTGATACATGTGTACACTGTTGTTATGTGTCAACATTTTGGATGCCTCTTCTAATTGTGGTTAAAAAAGCTAATAAGGATTGCTGCAATACTTATACTTCAGATTTTAACACTGCAAAT
This sequence comes from Anolis sagrei ordinatus, assembly GCF_025583915.1. NCBI lineage: Eukaryota > Metazoa > Chordata > Lepidosauria > Squamata > Anolidae > Anolis > Anolis sagrei. The sequence continues at coordinate 60,870,942 of NW_026847660.1, read as the reverse complement.
TGTTATGCCCTTGTGCACTTGCTGAATTCTGAAGGATGTTTTCTTGTTTGTTGAAGGGAATCAATCATCAGTTTGAAAAAGAAATACTTGACTCCTATGATGGAAGAAATCATGGCAAGCAGTCATGCATGCATTGATGCAGTTCTAGATGATGTTGCCAAAGAAGGATGTACCAGCTTGCTTGAAGAAGTTTTCATGGATTTGGAGGTTACATTTTCTTTCTTTCAAAACCCCTTTCCAAAATTTATTTATTTTATTTATCGTGTCAGGAGCAAACTACACAGTTGTATTGCATTTTTAACAAACAAACAAACAAAACACAAAGTTTGCAAGCTTGGTAGTTTGTAGCCCCATTTCTTAAGGTTGGCTCTGCATCTTGTGGAGCCAGAGCGCAGTCTGTTCAGCGCCTTCCAAGTGGCCCAGTTTTCTGTGTGCCCAGGGGGGAGTCTCTCATCTGGTATCACCCACGGATTGAGGTGCTGGGTTTGAGCCTGCCACTTTTGAACTCTCGCTTGCTGAGGTGTTCCAGCGAGTGTAGATCTTAGAAAACTATTTCTAGATTTAAGTCGTTGACGTGCTGGCTGATACCCAAACAAGGGATGAGCGGGAGATGTCTCTGCATTGGTCCTTTCACTATTGGCTGCTACTTCCCAGTGGATGTCAGGTGGTCCGATACCGGCTAGACACTGTAATTTCTCCAGTGGTGTAGGGCGCAGACACCCCGTGATAATGCGGCATGTCTCATTAAGAACCACATCTACTGTTTTAGCATGGTGAGATGTGTTCCACACTGGGCATGCATACTCAGCAGCAGAGTAGCAAAGCGCAAGGGCAGATGTCCTCACTTTGTCTAATAGGTAGAAAGAGTAGCTATTTATCCATACTAGTAAACAGATGCAAATGCCTTTATCTTAGATTTATATTTATAGCTATCTAACCGATATCAGTGTGCATTTTCATAATAGCAGTAAACTGTCTTGGATTTCTATTGTGGGGTCTGTAGGATGGTGTAGTAAATTGAACTATAAAACAATTAAGAATAGTTGTCATATTTTATTCTTATAACTCAATTCTACCACTTTATTCCACCTATGAATGTCATTCTAAATGGCATAACGTTTGAACATCTTGAATTGTCAAAACAAAACTTCAGGAGTTAAATCCTGCACTGCCAGAATTCTTCACTGCCAGGGGATTGGACTAAATGACCCTTGGGATCCCTTCTAATTTTATGATTTTATGAAATCGGTTTCTCAGTAGTATGTTTTATCATATTAAAGATCCTAACACAAGCAGTGGAAACAAGGAGTGGTGATAAAGCTTTCATGGAGACACTTGTTCCCAATGGCACCACGAGATGCAGAGCCAACCTCAAGAAATGGGGCCACAAAGTGGAATCCACGATATGCGAGTGTGGAGAAGAGCAAACCACTGACCACCTGCTGCAATGACCTGAGCCCTGCCACATGCACAATGGAGGACCTTCTTGCGGCAACACCAGAAGCACTCCAAGTGGCCAGATACTGGTCAAAGGACATTTAATCAACTACCAAACTTACAATTTTGTATTTTGTCTGTTTGTTTGCTTTGTTCTGTTAGAAATGTAATACAATTGACTGGTTGCCCTGACACGACAAATAAAAATACTTGTTCCCAATGATAATTCTTTCAGGGCTGAATTTCCCTTCCAAGGGATAGATTTCTCTCACTTCATGTTGTCTCATCCCCATTCTTAACTATGAGTCATTTGTAAGTTGGATGTTTGTAATTCAGGTTCTGCCTGTATATTCAAAACTATTTCATGTGTATGTGTGCTCTTTCTCTCTTAGCCTCATCTCAGTGAACTGATGACAAGGAAATGGCTTGCAGGATCCAATGCGGTGGATACAATCTGTGTAACAGTGGAGGATTATTTCAATGATTTTGCAAGAATAAAGAAGCCTTATAAAAAGGTACTGTATTTGCAAAGTCTGACTTAAAATACTTAAGCACTGTAGTCTAATGAGATGAAATCTTGCTTTAAAGACCTTTTGTTGTCCTCTTATCTTTATAATTGCTAAATATAACAACTAAAAACAACAACTTTGGAACTCCAATATGATCTCATACTAGGGGTGGGCAACATTGGTGGGCCTCAGGGCCAGATTTTCCCTTTGGTGTTTGCCACAGCTATACAGACCCATAAATGCACAAAATGAAAACCTGATTAGGCAATCACATGTGATTTCGATGGGGTCAGATTTCAGAGTAGTTTGAGGAAAGCATGTCTACTAAGTGAAAATAACAATCACTCCTGGATGCTCCCAGGAGCAACCCAAAAATATTTTGGGCTGAGCCAAAATGTATTTTAGTATGTATGAGTACATAAGGGAGGTCTAGGGGACCACAAACAGCCACATGTAGCCTGTGAATCATACTATGCTTGCCTCTGGCGTAAATGAATTTTTTTCTAGAAACCATGGAGGTAAATCTTTTTAAACGGCAGCATTCTCCCTTAGTTTTTTTTCTTCACCTTCATCGGTATTTTAAATTTATAACTACCTAATTATTAACATAAGGTGTGTCTTTTTCACTTGAAATCAATCACAAAGACTGGGTTGTTGTAGGTTTTTCTGGGCTATATGGCCATGTTCTAGAGGCATTTTCTCCTGACGTTTCACCTGCATCTATGGCAAGCATCCTCAGAGGTAAGACTACCTCTGAGGATGCTTGCCATAGATGCAGTCGAAACATCAGGAGAAAATGCTTCTAGAACAAGGCCATATAGCCCGGAAAAACCTACAACAACCCAGTGATTCCGGCCATGAAAGCCTTCGACAATACAATCACAAAGACGTTTTAAATGTGTGATTTTATATTGTTGATGCGTTAAAATGGGTTTGTATTTTATTTTATTTTGCTGTGTTCTGTTGTATATTGTTTACTGTATTGCTGGGCTTGGCCCCATGTAAGCCGCCCCAAGTCCCCTTGGACAGATGGTGGCGGAGTATAAATAAAGTTTATTATTATTATTATTATTATTATTATTATTATTATTATTATTATTATTATAGATCTTCATTGTTATGTAGCTTGTTAGAATGGGAGCTATTGCGAATTCATTGGCTTCCCGAGTTTGGATGATCATAATAGGAGCCACATATTTGCATGTACCTTCTTCAATCTGTCCTTTCTACTACAGGCAATCAAACGAGAAACTGTTCAATCAACCATAGTTTTAAAGTTCATTTTAATTGAAAATGCTATAATGGGAATTGCAACCCAACAGCCCTTGTGGCTCTGAGGTTGGGAAAGGTTAAAGGACATTTTCAAGTCAGATGTCATATCCACAAGCCTTGTATCTAAATTGAAACTCCACTATTCTGACTATACAGAACCAACTGCAGCCTTCCAGATGTTACACTATCACAGCTCCCATCATCTCTAGTCATGATGTCTAATTATGAAGAATACAGAAGTTGTAGTCCAGCATCTGGAAGGCCACATAAAGTGACATGACAGAGCAGATTCGGCCTAGGGTTTGACACATATGGACACAGCAAAATAAAATGAAATACAAACCCATTTTAACGCATCAACAATATAAAATCACACATTTAAAACGTCTTTGTGATTGATTTCAAGTGATTGATTACTTACCTGGATCTAGTGTCTAGATCCAGGGAAGTAATGCTACCCCTCTATTCTGCTTTGGTTAGACCACACCTGGAATATTGTGTCCAGTTCTGGGCACCACAATTGAGAGATATTGACAAGCTGGAATGTGTCCAGAGGAGGGCGACTAAAATGATCAAGGGTCTGGAGAACAAGCCCTATGAGGAGCGGCTTAAGGAGCTGGGCATGTTTAGCCTGAAGAAGAGAAGGCTGAGAGGAGATATGATAGCATGTATAAATATGTGAGAGGAAGCCACAGGGAGGAGGGAGCAAGCTTGTTTTCTGCCCTGGAGACTAGGACGCGGAACAATGGCTTCAAACTACAAGAAAGGAGATTCCATCTGAACATGAGGAAGAACTTCCTGACTGTGAGAGCCGTTCAGCAGTGGAACTCTCTGCCCCAGAGTGTGGTGGAGGCTCCTTCTTTGGAGCTTTTAAACAGAGGCTAGATGGCCAGGGATGCTTTGAATGCAATATTCCTGCTTCTTGGCAGGGGTTGGACTGGATGGCCCATGAGGTGTCTTCCAACTCTATGATTCTATGATTCTAGTATGTAGCACACACTAGTGTGTATCCTAGCTGTCCCTGTTCCATTCATCTCAATGTGTCTGCTTTCCTTAAAATGGGAGAGTTGGGCAGCTTAGCTTAACATAGCACATGACAGTATTCTCTTTATAAAATATCTCTTCTGTATTTTGCTAGAAACCTTAAAGGAGAAATATTTATTTCTTTGGGGGAAAGTTTCCCTTTTTCAGATTGTTGTTGTTCATTCGTTCAGTCGTCTCCGACTCTTCGTGACCTCATGGACCAGCCCACGCCAGAGCTCCCTGTTGGCCGTCACCACCCCCAGCTCCTTCAAGGTCAGTCCAGTCACTTCAAAGATGTCATCCATCCATCTTGCCCTTGGTCGGCCCCTCTTCCTTTTACCTTCCACTTTCCCCAGCATAATTGTCTTCTCTAGGCTTTGCTGTCTCCTCATGATGTGGCCAAAGTACTTCAGCTTTGTCTCTAGTATCCTTCCCTCCAATGAGCAGTCGGGCTTTATTTCCTGGAGGATGGACTGGTTGGATCTTCTCGCAGTCCAAGGCACTCTCAGAACTTTCCTCCAACACCACAGTTCAAAAGCATCTATCTTTCTCAGATACCGTATCCATAAGTCAGTGGTTCTCAATCTGTGGGTCCCCAGGTGTTTTGGCCTACAACTCCCAGAAATCCCAGCCAGTTTACCAGCTGTTATGATTTCTGGGAGTTGAAAGCCAAAACATCTGAGAACCCACAGGTTGAGAACCACTGCTGTTAGTGCCCTGGAATAAGAAAAACCACAATTATGAGGTGTAAATGCTACCAGCTGTTCCCAAAGTATATAGGAGGAAGTAGAGCAGGCACACTAATAATCAGCCCAGGTTATAGATTAACAGTTGCTCAATGTTATCATGTGACATAGCTGTCACCTGAAAATATTTAGTAAACTAATAAAAGTTTCTACACCAGAAGTTATTTCCTCTTAACATAGTTTGTACACTGTGGAAGTTATTTTTAGAATTTAGCCTCTTGTTAAATATTAAATGGAACGGAAGCAAATATTAGATGCAAATGTTCTTTTTCTCAAATGTCCACTCCAATTTTTCCCCAGAAAATGACTATTGAGTGCCATCGTAGGGTTGTTGTGGAGTATATCAAGGCTATCATGTCAAAACGCATTACATTCAAGAATGCAGAAGAAAGAAGAGAAGGTGCTGAGAGGATGAATAGGGAAGCCGAACAGTTCAGATTTCTGTTTAAGAAGCTTACTGCTGTAAGTATATGTCAAATGAAAAGATGATCATGTAATTATTAATTGGCATTCTGATACTTCCTTCTCCCATACCATGTTAGTGTTGCCTAATATGTCCCACATTCAGTAGTATCTCATAATATGCATCCCAAAAAAGCAAAATAAAAAACAATAAAACGTGGCAACAGTGTACATGCAGACTACAACTACCATATGACAAACCATTTAATTAAATGACATGTTCATATGTTTGGTAAGTATATTAGTAGTTGAACCACTGAAAGATTTTTCGTATGTAAACCTTGATAAAAATGTTGAAAAGTAATAAATGCTATAGCCACAGTTCAGCACACAGACAATCATGCCCATTGAAATTACAAGGATTAAAATAATATATACTGCTGTCAATTGTTGCCTCCAATTAGAAATAAACACAGAATATGATATTTTTTTGCCATTTTCTTCCATGTTGTTCCTAATATGCTAATTTTAAGCTGAAAGGGATGACATTTTCATTGATCATGTTTTTAATAGGGGTCTGGAGAGGACACAGAAGGACTTTGTGATGTCATAGAAGCTATTGCAGAAGTTTTCAAGTTGACGGACCCTTCACTACTTTATCTAGAAGTCTCAACTTTAGTTAGCAAACACCCAGATATCAGGTAATACTTCTCATTACTATAGCTAAAATTGTTGACATTTTATTTGAATATCACAAAGCCTTGGAAAAATTTTGTGTGGTTGTTTTATAGCAAGCATTTTTTCCTCAACATTTTAATCTACTATGTGCAAGAGATAAAGTCAAAGCCAAGGTTTGAACAAAGAAAGAGTATAGTTCCCATTTACTGTATATACTCGAGTATAAGCCGACCCGAATATAAGCCGAGGCACCTAATTTTACCACAAAAAAACCTGAGAAAACGGATTGACTCGAGTATAAGCCGAGGGTGGGAAATGCAGCTGCTACGGGTGAATTGCAAAATAAAAATAGATACCAATTAAATTACATTAATTGAGGAATCAGTAGGTTATATATTTTAGAATATTTACAAAAATGGTAATTTAAGATAAGACAGTCCAACTCTGATTAAATGATTATTTACCTTCTTCAATGTAAATGTGCTTACGTATCCTTCCAATAATAATAAAGAGAGCAAATAACAAATAATAATAACAATAATAATAAAAAGAGTAAAATAATGAATGTAGCAATAACAATTATACAGTAAAAGAATAAATGTATAATAATAGAGTAAAATGATAAATGTAATAATAATAAATAGAATAAAATAATAAATGAAATGAAAATAATAATAATAATAATAACAGAGTAAAATAATATATAACCTTGACTCGAGTATAAGCCGAGGGGGACTTTTTCAGCCTTAAAAAAGTCTGAAAAACTAGGCTTATACTCGAGTATATGCAGTATATGAATGTTATGGTGTGCACATTGTTCAGGTCGGTGTAACTATGGTCTTGTTAAACAGCAATAATAATAATAATAATAATAATAATAATAATAATAATAATTTAAAAAAACGTTATTTATACCCCACCACTATCTCCCCAAGGGGACTCGGGACGGCTTCATGAGGCCAAGCCCAGCGATACAGTAAAATAATAACACAAAAACACAACAGAAAATAAGAAAATATAAAATAATATAAAAAATCTAAAGACTTTTTTAGAGGTTCTTTGAGTAGATTTTGCTTATGTGACTTTATAAGGTCATCACACCTTATAAAGAAAACACATAGCTTCCAGTGTCTTAATGTATATTTCCTGCTTCTTTATTTTCAGTAAAATAATGTAAAATTTTAACATCATTTTGTAATGCAGTGTATTATTAAATGAAAATCTGGAGATCGTGAATGCAAACCTGCTCTTTGTAGGTTCCCATATATACATATCATCTACTGTGGTGCATAATCTCCTGACAGTATTTGCCTTGTCTAGACTACTCATCTAGATTTATAAATAACTATCAAGGATTTCATGCCTTTGAGATACAAAAAATAGTATGTGCTAATTACAGTACACTATTGAAGTAGGCACAAAATAGTGGTTTTATCCCACACAAAGTGACCTAGACTGGTAGAATAATTGAGTTGGAAGAGACCTTGTGGGCCATCCAGTCCAACTCCCTGCCAAAAAGCAGGAAAATCGTATTCAAACACCCCAATAGACGGCCAAAACCTTACTTTCCCAACAGAAATGATACTAAAAAATAACGTTTATGATTGGAACTCTTTCTGAGCCCAGAGGTTCTGAAGCACCAGATGATGTCATGATGTGAAGCACATGTAATGATGTGAAGCAACATGGTGCAGAGGCTTAACTGTAGACTTCTGACTGTAAGAGACCATGAATTGATTCCATGCTTGCCCATTGAAATTCACTTTGGATGACTTTAGATGAAATCATTTTATCTCAGCTTCAAAGAAAGATGGTGGCAACCCCTCTCTAAACAAATCTTGCAAAGAAAGCCCTGGGGCAGATTCCCTTTGGAGTTGCCATAAGTCAGAAATAACAATGATAACAGAGATAGAAAAGAATGTGATATACTTACGCGGACATACAGAGTAATTGTAGATTTCCTTATTGACTTCATAGAATTATATGCTATCTCAATTTTAGCGGAAATATACAGTAAAATAAAATTAAGAACAGGGCTTTGTTCTTACCTACAAAGCCCTGAACAGTTTGGGACCCGCCTATCTATGTGACTGCATTTCTGTGTACGAACCCACATGATCTCTTTGATCATCCGGAGAGGCCCTGCTCGCAGGGTGGTGGGGACGAGAGAGAGGCCTACCCTGACTCTGGAACTCACTTCCAAAGGATATCAGGCATGCCCCAACATTGGCAGTCTTTAAGAGGAGCCTGAAAACGTGGCTATTCCAGTGTGCCTTCCCGGAATAAAGGAACAACTCCCAGCAAAATGTCCTTACAAATGCACTTTAACCATTGGGTTGCGTTGGACTGTACCCCTCACTTTTTAAAACCCTCACTTAAAAAAAAAATTCCTCCTACAAGGCATATCCTATCTTGTCATACCCAGCATTATTTTTTAAATTTTAAATCATTACATCTGGCCTGGCCATAAGTTTTTAAATCCTGTGTGTTATTGTTATATGTGATTTATATTATTTTTATTGCTCTGTATTGTTGTTATTGCTTTTTTGTTGTGATGTGTTGTTGGGCTTAGCCTCATGTAAGCCACTCAGAGTCCCTTGGGGAGATGGTGGCAGGGTATAAATAAAGTTTTATTATCATTTTATTATATTTTGTCAGTTGCACTAGCCAAGAGGACTGATGTTGGTTTTTGGTCTGCTCTAACAGGCACAATTTTGGTAGCCTATCATTTGCCATGGCATTTAGTTTTATCCAATATTTATATGCCCTAATTTTGGATAAACCATCGACTGTATATACTCCTGTTTCTGCTCTCACTGCTGCAGCTGGGGTCCTTTTATCCACTCCTAGAAAGTTATGCAGTTGCTGTGCTTGAGATTGCTCTAATAATGATACCTGGTTTAGGCCCCAGACTTCCGCTCCATACAGGAGCATGGGGGTAACCTTGGCCTTATATACTTTAAGAAGTGGGTCTAAGGAACCTGGTTGGCTATGGTTTGTTAATTTTAGCAGTTGGTTTGCCCGTGCTCTCGCTCTGGCCACCATTTGTCCGCTCAGGCATTCATAAAATCCAAAAGTGTTGTAATGGTGGAGAGTGGGGAGGGTTGGTGCTTCTTTTAGGCGTCCTGACTAAGCTCTTGCCTTTCGCCACTCCACTCAGAGAAGGTATTGTCCCTTTTTTGATAAGAGTCAAGGTTCAGTATTTTCATTGACTCATGAATGTCAGCTCAATTTTGGGGGGTTGATTTTTTTATTAAAATTCTAGACTTATACATAAGTATATAGGATATGTTGCCAACTGTTTTTCTATTATCCATTTTTTGTACTAATGCTGTACTTTTATTGGCAGGGATGACCACATTGCAGCTTTGTTGACAACACGAGGAGATGCCAGCAGAGAGATGAAGCAAACCATCATTGAGACTCTGGACAAAGGTTCAAGCCAGCCAAATCCAAACTATGTGCCAATTTTTAAAGAAATTACAGTTCCGTCTCTAACTGTGCCAAAGCTTCTTAAATAGTATCAACATATTTAAATGTGTACTTTGTGTGTATGTGTAGAATTAACACCTTGGGGACATTTGTAACTATGCACTTAGACATCGTGTGAAAATTTCTTGTTGGGCTTTTGGTTTTTCTGTTTCATTGCAGCAAGAGCTAGGAATAGCCAGGTTGGTCACTTGAGGAACATGCAATGTTCTGATGACCACAGTGCTTTGACCTGGCTTCATTTTCACAATTATTTATCTTGGATTTTGTATATGCATTCTGATATATAATTGTATAGGTGTTAGAAAAGGTAATGATAAATTAACCACTAGATTGGGAAAATGAAAAGTAATGTGGCATTTTTGAGGCACATCGGTTAGTGGGGGTTCTTTCCCATTCAATTGACTGTCATGTGATTTGAAGAGAGATGCCTAAAGGATTGCTAAATAAATAAATAATAACTGATGTTTAGTCTTGAACTGCAACTGTTTAGTGCTGTCTCCATCTCTGGAAACCGTATCATTTTCATAATCACTGCTGTCAATGGTATTGAAAGCCCCTGAGAGGTCCTGGACAACCAACAGGGACACATTTCCCCTGTCTATCTCTCTGGGGAGGTCATCCACCAAGGCAACCAAAGCAGTCTCTGTTCCATAGCCAGACCTGAAATCAGATTGCAATGGATCTAGATAATCTGTTTCATCCAGAAATCGCTGGAGTTGGAAAGGCCACCACATACCCCAAAACCTTATTCAAAAATGGGTTGGACACTAGGCAAGTTGTCCATTATGGAGGGGTACAGAGATGGCTTTAAAAAAAAATAAGTTTCACAACCGCCTCCTTTAGGCAAACTGGAGTTTTGTTTTGCTCTAAGGAGGCACTGGCCACATCCTTCACCCTCTGGCCTGTTTGATCAGCCACACATGTGGTAGCTCTCACCTCTCCAAGGATGCTGTCCACATCCTCAGGCTGCACAAATTAAAAAGTATCCATCAATACTGGACAAGCACGAGTAATGTAGAAGGGGTTACTCCCAGCCAACTCCCTGCCATCTGAAGCAAGAAAAGTGGCAGTTGGCAGGGAGGCCTTTTAATGTCTCAATACATTTTAAAACAAATATATTTTAAGCTGTTTGACTGTTGCATGTGTTATTGTACAACACCCTGAATATTCTGCATTAGGGAGCAGTACGATTTGTAGCAGCCAGATGATTCCTGTTCAACTGATCTCCATGTTAGGAAGCAGTAGGCCAGACCCATAATCTGCTTGACCTGCATCACAGGGCAATTGTCCTGAGGATCCCATGGGTGGGAGAAAGAGCTATTGCAAGCAGTCTTGGGACAAGTGTAACCCATAGGCACACACTACTCTTAATTTTGGGGCATGCTATAAGGGGTGAAAGTGGTGGGGAGGGGGTCGTCTTCTTTAGAATTATGTCTTTTGCATTTCTGTGTTGTTTACAACTGAAGAATTGCCTTCTCTCTCATCAAACGTATTAATACTACTGTTTCAACAGTAATCACTCACTCCATTTGTCTTCACAAAATACAACGGACACATCCGATGACAGCTGCCATCACACCTTCAAGTACCCACCTTTCCTTGCTTCCAAGGACACTGAGCTCTGGAGCCAATAGCTACTGGACTCCAAAAATGCTTGTTTCTACAGACTCTAAAACTGAAGTCCCACAAGCACCCCTCTGATGAAGCTGTCTTACATAATTTGATGGCCTACATGGAGCTCCGTTTTTTAAGTGTGTAGAAATGGGGGAAGCCTTCATGTGATGAGGACTAGGGACCTCGTCACATGCAACCCCCCCCCCCTTTTCTAACAACTTTTAAAACAAGTATCAAACGAAGCATCATGGAACCCATCAAACAATGCAAACAGACTACCACCTGGCATCCATGATGCTTTGCCAGGGAACTGTTTTAGAATTCTCAAGAAAGGGGATGGGGAGAAATTATTTGAGCTCATGATTCAGTGATAGTATGATAGCTGGGCCCGGAAGCTCTGAGCTTTACGCTGTTTCCACTTTGCTCCTTTGGGAGCGCCGTTTACACAACACAGAACGGAATATGTGATTGAGAAGGGGGGCAGAGTGAGCAATTGAGGTAATGTAAGCCAGGCCGGACACAGATAATATAGAAGCAATGTAAGAGTTCTTTAATGGTAAAAGACTAACCCTAAACCCTACCCTAACTATAACCCTAACTATAACCCTAACCCCAACCATAACTCTAAACCCTACCCTTACCCTAGACCCGTAAAACCTAAACCGTAAACTCTAACTCTAAGCCTTACTCTCCACTCCTAACCTTCCTTCAAATCCAACTATGACGTATAGGTCCACTATCATTGTCCAAAGTGCTTTTTCAGCAGTCACCAGCCAATCCCTCACCAATGCCAGAAATACAGCTTAATGGTGTAACATTAGAAAATGTTGACCATTTCCGCTACCTTGGCAGCCACCTCTCCACCAAAGTCAACATCGACACCGAAATACAACACCGCCTGAGCTCTGCAAGTGCAGCATTTTTCTGAATGAAGCAGAGAGTGTTTGAGGACCGGGACATCCGTAGGGATACCAAGGTGCTTGTTTATAAAGCTATTGTCCTCCCAACCCTGCTATATGCCTGTCTACAGACGTCACATGCAACTCCTAGAACGATTTCATCAGCGCTGCCTCCGGAAAATCCTGCAAATCTCTTGGGAAGACAAGCAGACAAATGACAGCGCGATGGAAGAAGCAAAGACCACCAGCATTGAAGCAATTGTCCTCCGCCATCAACTCCGCTGGACTGGCCACCATCTCCCAAAGCAGTTGCTCTACTCCGAACTCAAGAACGGAAAATGGAATGTTGGTGAGCAGGAAAAGAGATTTAAAGATGGGCTCAAAGCCAACCTTAAAAACTCTGGCATAGACACTGAGAACTGGGAAGCCCTGGCCCTTGAGCGCTCCAGCTGGAGGTCAGCTGTGACCAGCAGTGCTGCAGAATTTGAAGAGGCAGAAATGGAGGGCGAAAGAGAGAAACATGCCAAGAGGAAGACGCATCAAGCCAATCCCTGGCCGAGACCACCTTCCACCTGGAAACTGATGCCCTCACTGCT
>NW_026847660.1:60816317-60857485 GCF_025583915.1 Anolis sagrei ordinatus | reverse complement strand
GCTAGATTACTCACGGGAGCATCATACAGGGAGCATACCACCCCTCTGTTATGTCAGCTCCACTGGCTGTCGATCCAATTCCGAGCACAATTCAAAGTGCTGATTTTCACCTACAAAACCCTATATGGCTCCGGCCCAGCGTATCTGTCTGAACGCATCTCCCTCTACGTCCTGCCTCGGAGTTTAAGATCTTCTGGGGAGGCCCTGCTCTCGGCCCCACCTCTATCACAAGTGAGATTGGTGGGGACGAGGAGCAGGGCCTTCTTGGTGGTGGCCCCTCACCTGTGGAATTCACTCCCCGGGGAAATTAGGTCATCGACATCCCTCCTCTCTTTTAGAAAGAAATTAAAAACATGGATTTGGGGCCAGGCCTTTGGGTAATCTGGCAGACAGAGGAAGGACCTTGATGATGGACAGGAATGGACGGAACGGAATGGATTGATGGAACTCTGAACAGTGAGCGTGAGATTAGTTTACTGATTGTGTTATGTACTGATGATTTTAACCTGTTAATGGTTTAATTGTGCTGTATATATGTATATTTGACATAGGCATCGAATTGTGCCTTCCTTTGTAAGCCGCCCTGAGTCCCCCCTCGGGGGTTGAAAAGGGCGGGGTAAAAGTAACTGAAATAAATAAATAAATAAATAGGTGGTCAGCTGAAACGTTCACACCTAGCTTCAGCAGAGAAGAGCTCTGTGCCCCACCCCAGTCATTCCACAGATATATAAACCCATTTTCCTAGTTCCAACAGACCTCACTACCTCTGAGGATGCTTGCCATAGATGCAGGCGAAACATAAAGGGAAATGGGTTGCAGTTACCTCAGAAAATTACTTCCCAGAGCCAGCAGATCTTTCTCCAAAAAGGGCCAGATTTAGGCCCCTTCCACACAGCTGAATAAAATCCCACATTGTCCCAGTTCAAAGCAGACATTGTGGATTATCTGCCTTTATATAATAATAATCATCATCATCTTTATCTAATCACCTCTCAACAAAAGATTGCCCCAGGCACTGCCAGGCCATCAAATGCTAATCAAGGTGGTCAGTTGAAATATTCACACCTAGCTCCAGCAGACAAGAGTTCTTTGTCCCACCCTGGTCATACGAACATTACATCTCCCCCCGGCTGTGGAACACCCTCCCTGTTGACATCAGACAGGCGCCCTCCCTTATGGCTTTCCGTAAGAGCCTAAAGACCTGGCTATTCGAGAAGGCATTTAATTGAGAGCTACACGAATCTGGTAATGACAACTGGAACGGATTATGGATAATGAGACTGGCTATGATTCTATGTTGTGACGGTGCGGATTTGTTAATGTGATTAGATTAATGTGTAATATGGTTTGTTGATATATTGTGTGCTTTTGTAAACTGTTTTTATATGTTGTACACCGCCACGAGTCGCCCCAGGGCTGAGAGCGGCGGTTAACAAATGCAGTAAATAAATAAATAAATAAATAAATAAAACCCATTGTCCTATTTCCAACAGACCTCACTACCTCTGAGGATGCTTGCCATAGATGCAGGCGAAACGTCAGGAGAAATGCCTCTAGAACATGGCCCTATAGCCCGGAAAAACCCACAAGAACCTAAATAAATAAATAAATAAAGACGGAAGGCCACGCAATGAAGACGCTTCCTCCTCGCAGAAGACCTTTCCCCCGCTTCTCTCCGATGAAGTCACACCACGTGATACCAGAGCTGGAACCCCTCTCTTCGTCGCCGTGGAATTCCTCTGAGGCGCCTTGTCCAATCACGTTCCAAGTGGAGTTGTAGGAGGAGCCAAAATGGCGCGGCAAACGGGCAGGGGAGAGCCCCGTCCGCGCGACTTCTGCGACTCCCCTCAGAGCGAGGGAGGCGCCCAGTGGGGGAGGGGAGGCCTCTCTCTCTCTCAGGGCGACGCCCCTCTCAGGGACGGCCTCCCTCCCTCCCTCCCTCCTTCCGTGGAGGAGTTTCGGTGCTTCTCTGAGGAGGCAGCAGGGCCCGCCCTTTCCTCCTTCCTTTGGCTTTTCCCTTCCTTCTCTCTCAGACTCTCTCTCTCTCCAACTGAAGGGCTGAGGCGCGTGAGCAATGGCGGACCCGAATTTCTTGTGGGGAGTCTTCCAGAGGTGAGTCCCCCTCCCCCTCCTCCCCCTCCTCCTCCTCGGCGCGTTCCCTTCCCGCGCTCGCTCGCTCGCTCGAGAAGAGACTGCCCTGACTGCCCTCTCCCTTTCCCTCCTTCTCTCTCTCTCAGGGTCGACAAGGACCGCAGCGGGATCATCTCGGACCTCGAGCTCCAGCAGGCGCTCTCCAACGGTGAGTCCCTCCTCTCCTCTCCCCTGCCGACCTTCCTTCCTTCCTTGGTTCATGGCTTCTCTCCCCGCCTCAATGCGGTCTTTGGTCATTATGTAACGTTTTTACAATTCTTAAATCAGGCCGACCAATTGGTTTCTCTTTTCAAGTCAGTCATCATGTTAACACAACGTTAAACAAACTACCAAAACATAAAGGGAAATGGGTTGCAGTTACCTCAGAAAATTACTTCCCAGAGCCAGCAGATCTTTCTCCAAAAAGGGCCAGATTTAGGCCCCTGCCACACAGCTGGATAAAATACCACATTGTCCCAGTTCAAAGCAAACATTATGGATTATCTGCCTTGATATAATAATAATAATAATCTTTATCTAATCACCTCTCAACAAAAGATTGCCCCAGGCACTGCCAGGCCATCAAATGCTAATCAAGGTGGTCGGTTGAAACATTGACACCTAGTCCAGCAGACAACAGTTCTTTGTCCCACCCTGGTCATTCCACAGATATTAGGCTTGGGCAATCCATGGTTCTAAATGGTTCTAAAGTACTTACAAAACTAAAGTTCTGGTGGTGAAAATTTCAGAACTCTAACAAAACTCTCAAAATTTCATAATAAATGGCAGTTCCTAATTGGTTCTGTCATTAAAATCACCAATAATGAAATAATAATTAAATTTTGAAAGTTTTGTTAGAGTTCTGAAATTTTCACCACCAGAACTTTAGTTTTGTAAGTACTTTAGAACCATTTAGAACCATGGATTGCCCAAGCCTAACAGATATATAAACCCAATTTTCCTAGTTCCAACAGACCTCACTACTTCTGAGGATGCTTGCCATAGATGCAGGCAAAACGTCAGGAGAGAATGCCTCTAGAACAGGGTCCACAAACTTTTTACACAGAGGGCCAGATACGGCCCCCCAAGGTCATTTAGGCCCTCGCTCAGGGTCAACCTAAGTCTGAAATGACTTGAAAGCACACAACAACAACAACAATCCTATCTCATCAGCCAAAAGCAGGTCCACACTTCCCATTGAAATACAAATAAGTTTATATTTGTTAAAATTGTTCTTCATTTTAATTGTTGTATTGTTTTTAAGTGTTGTTTGAACTACAAATAAGATATGTGCAGTGTGCATAGGAATTCATTCATATTTTTTCCAAACTATAATCTGGCCCTCCAACAGTTTGAGGGACTGTGACCTGGCCCTCTGTTTAAAAAGTTTGAGGACCCTGTAGTAGACTATTTGTATTTATATATTTATTTATTTACCGCCTTTCTCGCCCCTAGGGGGACTCAAAGCGGTTTACACATAAATAACATGACCATATAGCCCGAAAAAACCTACAACCCAACTTTATACTCCGCCACCATCTCCTCAAGGGGACTCGGAGCAGCTTACATGAGGCCAAGCTCAACAACACATCAATAGAACAAAAACAATAAGCAAGTAAAACAATACTATTAATATAACTCACATATAAACAATAATACGCAAATGTTTAAAAACTTATGGAAAGGTCAGATGTAATACTGGGTTATATGGCGCTGTGGAAGGGCTCCGAGAATATAGTTGGAAGAGACCTCATGGGCCATCCAGCCCAACCCCCAGCCAAGAAGCAGGAATGTTGCATTCAAAACACCCCGACAGATGGCCATCCAGCCTCTGTTTAAGGGCCTCCAAAGAAGGAGCCTCCACCACACTCCAGGGCAGAGAGTTCCACTGCTGAACGGCTCTCACGGTCAGGAAGTTCTTATAATAATAATAATAATAATAATAATAATAATAATAATAAACTTTATTTATACCCACCCACCATCTCCCCCAACGGGGACTGGGGGCGGCTTACATGAAGCCAAGCCCGAACAACAAAATACAATAAAATAATATACAAATTGCAATAAAATAAACAACATAGCATTAAAATATAAAACATATAAGCATATAAACAATATACACAAAACATAAAGAGAAGAAAAAAAACGAAACCAAACGTAATGACAGTGAGTGGGCCGCATGTACGTAAAATGATTTAAAAACTCAGGGTGAGATAAAGGAGCAGAATTATTTGTAAGGGAGAACTCAGAGAGACAGGGAAATAATCAGACCTTCGTACAAGGGGGGGGGGTGTACTCCTAGGACAAGAATGTTGAGGGAGCAATAGCATAAGATTATGGGATTACTCTCCGAAAGCGCAACGGCAGAGCCAGGTCTTGAGTTTCTTTTTTAAAGGTTTCTAAAGTAGTTCTTCCTAATGTTCAGATGGAATCTCCTTTCTTGTAGTTTGAAGCCATTGTTCCGCATCGTAGCCTCCAGGGCAGCAGAAAACAAGCTTGCTCCCTCCTCCCTGTGACTTCCTCTCACATATTTGTACATGGCCATCATGGCTCCTTAAGCCACTCCTCATAGGGCTCATTCTCCAGACCCTTGATCATTTTAGTCGCCCTCCTCTGGACACTTTCCAGCTTGTCAATATCTCCCTTAAATTGTGGTGCCCAGAATTGGACACAGTATTCTAGATGTGGTCTAACCAAGGCAGAATAGAGGGGTAGCATGACTTCCCTGGCCTCCTATTGATGCAGGCCAAAATTCCATTGGCTCTTTTTGCCGCCGCATCACATTGTTGGCTCATGTTTAACTTGTTGTCCACAAGGACTCCAAGATCTTTTTCACATGTACTGCTCTCGAGGCACACGTCCCCCATTCTGTATCTTTGCATTTCATTTTTTCTGCCTAAGTGGTGGAGTATCTTGTATTTGTCACTGTTGAACTTCATTTTGTTAGTTTTCGCCCATCTCTCTGTCAAAGATCATTTTGAATTCTGCTCCTGTCTTCTGGAGTATTGGCTATCCATCCCTATTCGGAGAGAAGACATAGGGCTCTTTACCCAGGCATATAACTCAGAATGTCAAGGCAGATAATCCAAAATACCTGCATTGAACTGGTTATCTGAGTCCACACTGTCATATAATCCAGTTCAACGTGGATTTTATGCAGCTTTGTGGAAGGGGCCTAGGAGTCGGAGCAATAGATTCAAATTGCTGTAAGAAAAAAATCCCCTTAAACATTTGAACGAACTTCCTGTGCCCTCTGCCTCAGATTGTGGTGGAAGCTCTTTTTTGGAAGCTTTTAAGCAGAGGCTGGATGGCCATCTCTCGGGGGTGTTTTGATCGTGCTTTCCTGTATGGCGATTAGGATTGGACTGGATGGTCCTTCTTCTTCTCTGACTTATATTTATTTATACTCAGCTTTATTTCCCCCAAATAGTAGTTAACGGCTAACGTAAAAGCATCAGCATAACAATTTAAAATATACAAATATAGAAACATTAAAGCAGGATTAAATATAACTAGTATTAAAATATTTCCAGTTAAACACCATTAAAACACATTCAGAGTTAAAAACCACAGCACCCCCTGAATTGATCTTAAAATTCTTCATCTTGAAAAGCCTGCCTGAATAAAAACATAGAACTCTTTGATTCTATGTTACTGGGAAATGAGATTGAATACCTGGAGAAAATGCTATTGTGCTCAGTAAGGGAAGCGGGTAAACAAATCTGACTTCAACATAGATCTATACGGCTGATTTGGTATTAGTCAGGGTGTTCTGCTTTGGGAATCCCCATGTATGCTGCTTTGAGATCCTTAAAGGAATGTATTGTGCACATATTATCAGAGCAATCCATTATATCCCAATTGCATCTTTTAGCTTTCAAATGTGTTCCCATTCATAGAGAAAAATTGTAGGAAGATGATGAAATCCATGGGTAGACTTATCACGTGCGATGATGGTATTTATGTGTCATACACTAATCCTAGTCATGGCTTTCCAGGATATGTAGACTAGAAGTCGATAGAAACTTTCCAAACATTTCACGTTGGTGATGCACTTTTTAGACACGCCCCATTTCACAATACAGTAATTCAGTTTTTCTAGCAACCCTTTGTAAGAGATATGGACATAAATTGCAATAACAGAATATATGTGGAGACAACATATCTCATGAAAACCTTTCATATACATATATATATACACACACACACAAGCTGTCCCCTGCCACACATTGCTGTGGCCCAGTCTGGTGATCTGGGAAATAAAGTAATAGTTTCTAATCTATGTAATTTCTTTATGCTTGTGGGTAAACAGTATTTCTTGTTGTTTCTTTGTTAGTGTTGATGTGGAGTGTCTGGTTTGCCTACTCTGGAATATGCAACATATCATTGTCCTTTAGGGATCCCTTTCAAATCTATGATATTCTATCACATATTCTATATGTGTGAATTATATATATCTATGGCTGGATGGGTCTTTGTCAGGAGGGCTTTGATTAGATTTTCTTGCCCTGGTGAAGAGAGTTGGACTGTATGGCCTTAAGTATTTTCTGTTGGTCATGGGGGTTCTGTGTGGGAAATTTGCCCCAATTCTGTCATTTGTGGGGTTCAGAATGCTCTTTGATTGTAGGTGAACTATAAATCCCAGTAACTACAACTCCCAAATGTCAAGGTCTATTTCCCCCAAACTCTATCTGTGTTCATATTTGGGCATATGGAATATTTGTGCCAAGTTTGGTCCAGATCCATCATTGTTTGAGTCCACAGTGCTCTCTGGAAGGAGGTGAACTACAACTCCAAAACCAAAGGACACTGTCCACCAAACCCTTCCAGTATTTTCTGTTGATCATGGGAGAACTGTGTGCCAAGTTTGGTTCAATTCCATCGTTGGTGGGGGTTCAGAATGCTCTTTGATTGTAGGTGAACTATAAATCCCAGCAACTACAACTCCCAAATGACAAAATCAATTTTTTGAGCGAAGGGCATACATTGGGTTGTTAGATGTTTTGTGTTCCAATTTGATATCAATTTGTCCAGTGGTTTTTGAGTTCTGTTAATCCCACAAATGAACATTACATTACATCTATCTATCTATTTATATGCTCCCCGGACATTATATATATGCACAATATATATATATGTTGTGCTTATTTCACATAAAGTCAGAGGTTTCCTTTTACATTTGCATGACACCAGCACACTGGAGCTGGCACACTAACCTGTCAAGACACACAATTTGGAAATCTTCAGGAGAGAAGAATGAGCATGTGTGCTCTATAGCTCTTTGTTAATCTCTTCTGGTCAGCAGAAGCAGCTAAATAAACCAGAAAACTAAGAACTTGGTTTTTTCCTGATAATGTCTGTATTGTCCGACCTCTGTATGCTATCAATAATTTGTAAATATTCAAAAAAACAAAAGGCAAACCTTGACTCCCATTTTATATAAGAGGCATCACTGTACTATGCTATTCTACATAATAGGACTTGAGCATTTGTGGATTCTGTGGAAAATCCTGGAACCAAACCTCAGCAATATAAAGGGCCTACTGTACTCTGATCCAGCTTGGTAACATGGGACTTGTTTTTGGTTTATTCTTTTTCTTAGCAAGTAAAAGAAGCCTGGGTTTATTACTCTTCCATCTGAAGAGGTCCTGGTTTAGACATAACTGTGAAGAATTCTGTCTTGGCATTGTGTCTGAATCAGGCAATTTAATTCATGTGCGACAATCTTTGTTGAGAAAATTGAAATAATGGTAGGGGTGTCTTTAGAGGTCCAGAAGGTTCTTGAATCCAGGTGAATGTAAGACAGACATATCTGTATGTTAGATTAACCTCTTTTGAAATATTATATTTTTTATTGTTATTGAGCTTGACTATATTATTTATTTATTTACAGCTTTTATATTCCGCCCATCTCACATCGCAGGAGACTCAGGGCGGATTACAGTGTACACATATATGGCAAACATTCAATGCCAATTTTTGACATACAAACATATACAGACATACACAGAGGCTATTTAACTTTTTCTGGCCGCCAGGGGAGCTGTCGCTTTCATCGTCCATCTGCGACGCTGATGAAGCACTTCCGCATTCCCCACATGCTTCCCCGCTGGAATGCTTTGCTGGAGTCTTCTTTATGGCCTCATAAATCAGTTAATTTAGCCTCCCCACACTTTAAGGTGGTACCTATTTTCCTACTTGACAGATGCAACTGTCTTTCGGGTTGCAAAGGTCGACAACAGGCTACACACAATTGTTTGGAAACCAACTCCAACCCGGGCTCTTACATGTAGTATCACAAGCTTTTTGTTTGGATTTTTGGTGCCCTTCAAGTCCTATATGATTTATGGTGATCCTGAGATGAATCCATCATGGAGTTATCTTGGCAAGATTTGTTGAGAGGGTGCTTGCCTTTGCTTTCTTCTGAAGCTGAGAGAGTGTGACTTGCCAAGTAGATTTCCATTGCTGAGCACGAATTTGAGCAGAATCTTCACCCAACACTCTTGTGATTTTGTTAGTGTATGCCGATAAAGGTTGTTGTACTCCAACACTCAAACTAGTATACATGCTGGGTGTCAGGGTTTAATTACTATTTGACTACTGTGAATTGAGATTAGCTAATACAAAAAGTAGCTTACCATATTTTACGGCGTATTAGATGACTTTTTAACCCTGGAACATTTTATGAAAAGTTGGGGTCGTCTAATATGTCGAGTATAAAATAAAAATAATAAGAATAAAAGAAAAGAATAAAATCCAACTCCCTTAGTGGTGCAGCCTGAGGAAGGAGGGTGGAGGGAGGAGGAGCGGCAGGCTGCGTTGGTATGGGCCGCTGGGCTGTCCCTGCCACACCTTCTGCTCTACTTTCAAGGCCCTCCACCCCGCCGCTTTCCTCCTCCAAAGGCCACTGGGCTCACCTAGGCCCAAGGAAGCGCCTTTGGACTACGACTCCCAGCAGCCCCGGGCCGTCGAATGCCTTGGATGTGCTCACTGAGGCATTCTGGGAGTTGTAGTTCCCCAACTCATGGCAATACAGCCTGCCGCTCCTCCTCCTCCTCCCTTCCTTATTTATTTATTATTTTATTTATTTCGGGCACTTCTACCCCGCCCTTCTCAACCCCCTAGGGGGGACTCAGGGCGGCTTACAACCGGCACAATTCGATGCCACAATTCAACAATAAAATACATAACAACAATAACCACAATAGTTAAAACATTCAATTAATACAATAACAACTAAAAAGCCAATCTAGTGGCTAACATTCACCGAGTTCTCAAATCCGTAAGTCCATTCAGCATTACCATAGTCCTTTCGACATTCTGGTCGCCATTACCTTGTCAAGTGTACCAGATTACCCAAAGGCCTGGTCCCATATCCATGTTTTCAGCTTCCTTCTGAAGGAGCGGAGGGAAGTTGATGACCTAATTTCCCCGGGTTGTGAGTTCTACAGGCGAGGGGCCACCACTGAGAAAGCCCTGCCTCTCATCCCTACCAGCCTTGCTTGTGATAGAGGCGGGGCCGAGAGCAGGGCCTCCCCAGAAGATCTTAAACTCCGAGGTGGGACATAGAAGGAGATACGTTCGGACAGGTACTCTGGGCCGGAGCCGTATAGGGTTCCTTGCCCTGCATTGACAAGCTTTGCACTTGGGATTTCTTGTAACTAGATGGGCATAGTGTTGGAAGAGGTGTAGTCTTATATGGCCCTAACCCTAACTTTGTATTTTTTCTTGATAAGTTGGGGGTCGTCTTCTGGTATGCCAGAAAATACGGTAATTGTTTTAAGGGGAGGCTGCTGAATGTGTCACATTTAAACAGAAATAGAATTGGAGGGGAGTCACATTGCCTTAAATATGTTTGTACAAGCCTTTAAAGCAAATAACTTCAAAAAAGCCACAAGACTTTATTTGATCCATATTCTACTTTTCTCCAAAAATGTGACACAAAGCAAAAACATGATTTCAAAACGTGTTACCCATCAGGTTTTAGGTAGTTTTTAGAACTAAAGATTTACAAAAAGCTTTTTGCTGTAATATTTTGTGGTATATTAAAGAAAGCATATTAAAAGAGAAATTCTGGATATTATTCTCATTGATCTAGGTAGGTGTAAACATGAGTCTGAGCCTCCTCCTTGCTGCTGTAGGTAAAGGTAAAGGTTTTCCCCAGACATTAAGTCCAGTTGTGTCTGACTCTGGAGTGTTGTGCTCATCTCCATTTCTAAGTTGAAGAGCTGGCGTTGTCCGTAGACACTCCAAGGTCATGTGGCCGGCATGACTGCATAGCTGGACCTTCCCGCCGGAGTGGTACCTATTGATTTAATCACATTTGCATGTTTTTGAACTGCTAGGTTGGCAGAAGCTGGGGCTAACAGCGGGAGTAATGCAATTGTATCTAAACACAGAGAACCTCAATGTATACATACAAATACAAATGTCAGTAAAACATAGGATTGTTAAATTCATATTTAACAGAAAAAATGTATATTTTTCTTGAAAGATGAAAAAAATCTTCATGTGCGTGGAAATAGTACTTGTGCCTTTACTTCAAACGAGTAGACTCCAAGTCCTTGCACAGTAAATGTCCGATTTTCTTTATTACACAAGAGTAGACACCAACATTCAACCGGTTTTGACTCACAGGAGTCTTCATCAGGTAGTTAGGTCTATAAACAATACATGTTATGAATACACACATATAGTTTGTCAACTAGAAACATCAAGCTTGTAAGTGTGTGTGTGTGTTTGTATACACATACGCATTTATGCTACTTACTCGTTTATTAAAAAAGCTCAATATTTGAGGCAAGTAGTCTGCTGACAGTGTCCTTGAAATCTGCGATTATTCATTAAATAAGATGAACCTTGAAACATTCCTACACTTTATCACATCAGGTGTTATCAAGTTAGGTTGTGTGATGAATTATTTAAATAAGAAAAAGTCAATGATATCATTTAAAGATCAAAGTGCAGACATTTTGAAACTTACAAGCATCATTCATTACAACTAGTTCATCAGGAGGGTTGTTGTAGGTTTTTTCGGGCTGTATGGCCATGGTCTAGAGGCATTCTCTCCTGACGTTTCGCCTGCATCTATGGCAAGCATCCTCAGAGGTAGTGAGGTTTGTTGGAACTAGGAAAAAGGGTTTATATATCTGTGGAATGACCAGGGTGAGACAAAGGACTCTTGTCTGCTGGAGCTAGGTGTGAATGTTTCAACTGACCACCTTGATTAGCATACAATGGGCAGACTGTGCCTGGAGCAAACTTTTGTTGAGAGGTGATTCAATGTCCTTGTTTGTTTCCTCTCTGTTGTTGTGCTGTTGTAATTTTAGAGTTTTTTAATACTGGTAGCCAGATTTTGTTCATTTTCATGGTTTCCTCCTTTCTGTTGAAATTGTCCACATGCTTGTGGATTTCAATGGCTTCTCTGTGCAGTCTGACATGGTGGTTGTGAGAGTGGTCCAGCATTTCTGTGTTCTCAAATAAAATGCTGTGTCCAGGTTGGTTTATCAGGAATTTATACTGTTGAAAAATATGTGAAGTTAGGCAGCTGAGGCTGGGATGTCTAATGACCTAAATTCACATGAGTATTCCTCTCTTTTACCACATGTACATGTTTGAAATCCATATATATTCTACTATAAAAATGTTCACATGATGTGATCATTTACTTTTCAAATAGGAAATACTGTCTTTGAAGAGGTTCTCACTGAATTAGTAGGAAATGGTTCTGTGAGTCTTCCTCCATGTCCAGGTGTTACTAAGGGGATATAAAGGTTGTTGCATAGATTTACAACCAGAGAGAACATTGTAGCCTATCCCCTCTCCTTGGTAACCACTAGCATTTCTACTGAAGCATATAAGGTACTGAATGGTAGTATAAATTCTATTTAGATCTCCGTTTGCACAAGGAGGGGGTGACAGGCTCACTCGAATCACACAGGTTTGACTTGCATGGATTTAATTTTTCATCGGTTTGTCATTGCTCTGGTCAGGATTATTCTTTAGTCCTTACTATATTAACCGCGTCCCTTCCAGCCACCATGGCTTGGTTTATATCACCATGGTTGGAAGTCATTTCCTGAAGTCTGGGGCTACTATGTGAATGTATGCACTTTGGCAGTGGGGGGGGGGGGGTGATTGTTGTGGGCACCACCACCTTCTGAAGTGACCTGTGGCAATCTGCCATGGCCACCACCAGCTTCTGAAGCAATCACTCAGCCTCGCTTCCTTTAGAAAGTGAATAGCAGCCATGGCAACTTCTCATTCCCTCACTCCTGCTGGAACAAGGGCAGATATGAATGTGAACATGGTGGCCCAAGGCTTCAGGAAGTGATTGGTAGCCATGGTGATAGCTTGTCCCATTCCCCGCCTGAAGTATGTAACTGCTGTGTGAATGTGCAAATGGCAGTCCTGAGCTTCTTCAAGCGGTAGTGGTTATGGGGCACAAATTCTTCATGCTTCCTCTATAAGAAATTCCCTTCCCCAGAAGGCTCCCCTGAGGAGCCTTCTGGGGAATCTTGCCCCTGTCTCTGTTGTATTTGTGGTTTGTCCACTTTTAGAAGGATCCTTAACTCCCATGAATGCTTTGTCCTATGACAATGCATTGGACTAAACAGGAATGTTTGTAGTAGACCAGGGGTCCTCAAACTAAGTCCCGGGGGCCGGATGCGGCCCTCCAAGGTCATTTACCCGGCCCTCGCTCAGGGTCAACCTAAGTCTGAAATGACTTGAAAGCACACAACAACGACAACAATCCTATCTCATGAGCCAAAAGCAGGCCCACACTTCCCATTGAGATACTAATAAGTTTATATTTGTTAAAATTGTTCTTCATTTTAATTATTGTATTGTTTTAAGTGATTTTTGCACTACAAATAAGATATGTGGTATGCATAGGAATTCATTCATTTTTTTTCAAATTATAATCCGGCCCTCCAACAGTTTGAGGGACTGTGACCTGGCCCTCTGTTTAAAAAGTTTGTGGACCCTGTAGTAGACTATTTGTATTTATATATTTATTTATTTACCGCCTTTCTCGCCCCTAGGGGGACTCAAAGCGGTTTACACATAAATAATGGCAAAATTCAATGCCTTACATTGGGCACCGATACGATGCAAATACAAACAATGACAATAGTAAAACCACAATTAAACATAAATCATAATTAAAACAATACATCAACAAGCATTAAAACAATAAAGCAGTCTCGTCAGTCAAATCACCGTTCCAGTCAATGTCCCTCTAAAATGCTACATACATCTACTGTCCGAAGGCCTGGTCCCAGAACCATGATTTTCCCCTAAAATCCAGGCGGGAGGGAGCGGATCTTACCTCATTTGGGATTATGTTCTATAGGCTGAGTGAGGGCCATAGCCGAGAAGGCCCTGCCTCTCGTCCCCGCCAGACACTGTTGACGGGAGCAAGAGCAAGGCCACCCCGGATGATCTACAAAGCCCTAAATGGTTTGGGACCCGCCTACCTGCGTGACCG
Organism: Anolis sagrei ordinatus; assembly: GCF_025583915.1. Classification (NCBI taxonomy): domain Eukaryota; kingdom Metazoa; phylum Chordata; class Lepidosauria; order Squamata; family Anolidae; genus Anolis; species Anolis sagrei. The sequence continues at coordinate 60,843,861 of NW_026847660.1, read as the reverse complement.
CATCTCTGTGTATGAACCCTCATGATCTCTTCGTTCATCTGGAGAGGCCCTGCTGACGATCCCACCGGCATTGCAAGAGCAACTGGTGGGGGCGAGGGATAGGGCCTTCTCGGTGGTGGCCCCTCAACTCTGGAACTCTCTCCCTAAAGACATCAGGCAGGCCCCGTCGCTAGCTATCTTTAGGAGGAGCTTGAAAACGTGGTTGTTCCAGTGTGCCTTTCCAGAATAAGGAAACTCCTAGCATTATGTCCCAATGCACTTTATTAGAGATCCAGGATATCTGCATGCCCATCCCCCTCCAAACACCCCACCTTGTCATGCCCAGCATTTTTAATTTTTAATTTTAATTATTACATCTGGCCCGGCCATTATTTTAATTGCGTCATTGGATGTTGTTAATGTATTGCTATTCTTTGCTATTGCTTTGGTTTTTTTAGTTATTGTGTTGTTGTTGTTGATGTTTTTATTGTTGTATTTGGGCTCGGCCTCTTGTAAGCCGCACCGAGTCCTTCGGGAGATGGTAGCGGGGTACAAATAAAGGTTTATTATTATTATTATTATTATTATTATTATTATTATTATTATCTTAGATTGTGAGGTGGGACGTAGGGGTGGATGTGTTCGGACAAGTAAGCTGGGCCAGAACCATATATTTTGACTGCTTGTTAGCAGTTTTCTTAATAGGTTTTTTCTGTGACACATTTTTTTTTCTTTTTATGTGGCTTGAAAATCTTACATCTGATGTGAGATTTTAATGGTGGATTCATAACATCTAGCTTTTCTGGAAAGGAAAAGAAGTGGTGAAGAATCAAGGATCTAGTTTTTGTGAGCAGTTAGAATTTCTTGACATTACTTCGAATTCTTCTGTTTCTACATGTCACTGCAAATAGTTGAGGAGCACAGCAAAATATAGTAGTCTCACTGTCTTGAGTTCTCTGCCTTGCTTTCTTAAAATAGGGCTGTTACAGTGTAAATGGCAGCATGGAAAGTTGTGTTGACTAATTGATGCTTTACCTAGTTCATACTCCACCCACATGGCCACAGAGGAAGCTTTGTTCTAATACAGTCCTCTCAGAATAATGTCTGCCAAATAACTTTTGATGGACAGCAGCACTCCGGGAGATTTACAATTGCAGAATTAAACTGAAATTCTAAATCATCGTTCTTTACAAGAGACAGAAGTCTACATTTAGTCCCAATGAAGTATTTGTCTCTGAAATAACTTAGAGCTTTTTTATGCTTGACAATTCATAAATACTATAAAAAGTCAGAAAATGAAATATTACCGTTCCTTTTTGGCTGTTGTAGATATAGCCAGTCTCTAGATATGCCCCTCTCTCCAGTTCTGGCTACCAGGTTGTTACAAACTGTGACCTAGCTTTGTCTATTATGTTTTGTTTTTTTTTTGGGGGGGGGGGGGCTGGCCAAAAACAACATTCGCTGTCCCTGGAAATAGGGCTCTTTCAGTCGCTCCCAGGAACTATTCTGCTGCCATTACGTGGATATCTTTATATGTAAAGCTGTTTCCACAAATGTAATCCCAAACTTTTGACTCCAAAAGTTAAGCTCCTTTTTGATAGAGTGATGGGCCTTTTGGCATACTGTTTTAAAAGTATTTGTGTAGTTTTTTTATATAAATAAAAGGTTTACTAATCTGATGTCAAAGCAGGAGAAAGAAAGAATTTCTTTTCTTTTAGAACTCTAGATCCTAAAATCTATATAAATAAAAATGTAATGTTCGTTTGTGGGTTTAACAGAACTCAAAAACCACTGGACGAATTGACACCAAATTTGGACACAAGACACTACTAACTCAAGGAGTGACCATCACTCAAAAAATGATTTTGTCATTTCGGAGTTGTAGTTGCTAGGATTTATAGTTCACCTACAATCAAAGAGCATTCTGAACTCCACCAATGATGGAATTGAACCAAAATGTGGCACACAGGACTCCCATGACCAACAGCAAACACTAGAAGAGTTTGGTGGGCATTGACCTTGAGTTTGGGAGCTGTAGTTCACCTACATCCAGAGAGCCCTGTGGACTCAAACAATTACCAAACTTGGCATGAATATTCCATATGCCCAAATAGAACTTGACATATGGGAGTTGTGGTTACTGATCCATACTGGGTCACAGCATCCAGATCCAGACTGGGTCACAGCAATGCTTGGCAGGGGACAGCTAGTGGTTTAATAAATTGTGTTTCAGTTTACAGCAGGTCCGAAATTATCAGTGGAAGGACAAGTAGAGAATAGATTCCTCTAAGCTTATCTAAACACAGTATCTAAGAAATGCAAGTCCTACACTTTTCCTGTTCTCTTTTTATTGGTCAGGCAGTTCTTTCCAGAGGCCTACTAGGAAGCATTTCTTCCAAAATTATTCTCCCACAGATCAGACTTCACACTCTATTTCTCTTTGTCTGATTCCTTTCTTGTATTTCTTCTTGTTGGCTTTGTCTCTCTACTCTTATCTTTCCTTCTAATACGATTTTTGTTGTGCAGGCAGTCCTCAAGTTACGGGCAAAATAAGTTCTGTAGGTTTGTTCTTACTTCCCCACATTGTTGTTAGAAGTCATGTAAGCCATGTAGCAGGTAACATTTATATAAGACTGCATAGTATCTCAGATAATTTCCATTCCTGATCTTAGTTTCCTTTTGATTTTGGAGTGGAGGGGTGGAATGAGTACTTTATGTCTGCTTGGCAATATAGAGCAGGGCTTCCTAAACTTTTTTCTGTTACCCCTTTCTGCCTGAGAGATTTTACATGCCTCTGAATTTTACATTCAGAGGCATAAAATAGATGTAAAAAAAAATCAAACATTTACTGATAATAAATCAGCATTTGCAAGGCTTGCTCAACAGGCTGATTGTTCTTTTTGTGAAGTACAACTGAAGCATGAATGTGCAGAGTCCACTGTAAACACTGTATGTTGTTACTAACATATTTCTATAACTGGGTGGCATTCAGAAACTTTTTACTTTTGCCAACTTTTTCTTGATCCCAACAATGAGCTACAGGGACTCAATTTGTAATTGGGACTCACAGTTTAAGAAGCAGTGCTACAGAGGACTAGGTAGAGCAAAATACTTTTCCCTGTTTTAGCTGTTTTTATAGTATTATTTAGCTTTTGTAAAACAGAAAAAGCAAAGACATTCCATCTAGTTCAATTGTTTCTTACAATGCAGGACTTTGTTCAATTAAAAAAAAACCCAATTCCTGTAAAACAATTTAGATATGTACAACAAAATATAAAACTGGAAGTTTTATGAAACTCAACCTCTCAATCCTTATCAATGGTTCTCTTTTAAGAAAATAATAATAATAATAATAATAATAATAATAATACTTTATTTATATCCCGCTCCATCTCCCCCAGGGGGATTCGGTGCGGCTTACATGAGGCCATGCCCATCAGTACAGTATATACATTGGAATACAAAAACATACCAATACCAGAAAATAAAATACATAAAATGCAAAGAAATATAATAAATGACACAAACAATATAAAACAAGCAATATAAATATAATATAAAAATATAAATATCTATAAAATATATAATATATATATATAAAAACAATATAAAATAGCCTAACACATGGACATAACTGCAAATTGATTTTGAAATTTTGATTACTAATTTGTCAGCATTATATATATGTGTATGTGTGTGTGTTTGTTTGTTTGTTTATAGTTGGGTTAATTTCTCTTCTAGGAACATGGACTCCATTTAATCCAGCAACAGTTAGATCTATCTTATGTAAGTAATATGCATATTCTTGGTTTGTTTTTATTTTTACACTTTGTACCATTTTGAAATGTTCATAGTATGTATGTAGAGAACTGAAAGTCTTATTTGATTTAATATGGTTTGCTTTTTGTATTCTCTCTTAAACTGTGGTTCTTCCTATATATCAACTGTGGGAATTATGCAGTTTTCAAATTGTTGGATTAGAAGTGTCTGTTCATCAGTGGGCAGGAAAAAAGGGCTTAGCTGGAGATAATTATCCAGTGATTGCCTCTACTGTAATTCACATGGGAAGTAAATAAGATTAATTTGAAGTACTAACAAAGGAAGGCAAATATTGTTGAATAGGTATCACTGAAAGCTAGAGAGAGGTGTATCATTGGAGTGGCACAGTTTCTTCCAAACAAATACACCAAATAAGAAAAGTGCAAGAGTAGCATTTTATGTCAAGGATATGTACTTCTGTGAGGAGTGCCATGACTTATTGGACATGGAAACAGGTTGACAGTATTTGCATAAAAATGATAGGGGGGTGGGCGAACAGTGACTTTATTATAGGGGTCAACTATGGGTCCCCAAGACAGACTGAAGATTTGGAGATGGCTTCCTGGAATAAATGATCAAACATCTAAAGGGAAGAGACACTAGAAGTTCCCAAACTTCCTCTCTTCTCCGCTGTTTAATGGCTTTATCCATCTTCCCAAGGCCAGCATTTCCATGTATGAAGTAATTACTAATTAGTATTCCTAGGCAATTTACATACCCTCTTAACACTTCACAAATGAAAACCAAGATCACTTTCCTTTCTCAGGTGTGGTAGCTGCTGATCAAGTGGCAAAGAGTTGGACTGGAAGAGCAGCACAACTTGCTTGGGCTGTTCTTCCTGAGGTGATGATGAGGCACTGGAACATGATATGATCCGTGAAGGCTCAGCTAGGCTGGGCGGAGGCAAAAGAAATAGGTAGGAGAAAGCAGGCATTGACTGTAAGTTGGCTTTTAGGAAGGGCAGTGCCTTGCCAGGTAAAGGAAACAACAGCAAATATGAGAAGTGCACACCAGGAACCCTGATGCCAGATGCTAGGCAAGACGTGCCCTGTTGCATCTACCATTAGCACCACATCTCTTCTCAGCTCAGTGATAATTTTATAACAGGGAAGGGAGAAGTGGCCATGACACTAGTGCTGAGCCAAGGAACTTTGTAGCTCTGATATCAATAGTGACAGCCCTTCTCGTGGCAGGGCTCAGGACACCCCTATCTTTCCTTGCATCCAAAGATAAGAATGAAGCCGTGATCTTCCTCCAGTCACTGCTGTGCAAACCCCACTGCTATTTCTTCCAACCTGTGGATTTCGTCCAGGTGAAAAAATGGAAGGGCAAATTGAAATATCCTGCAGCACACCAAGAGAAGATGCAATTTAAGAAGCACTGGGCCAAACAGTGCTCTTGCTACATGCATTTTAAATTAGTTGTATTATGCAGGCAGTCCCAAGTTACAAACAAAATAGGTTTTGTAGGTTTGTTCTTAAGGTAAATTTATATCTTAAGTCAGAACAGGTACATTTTATATACTTGTATATACACCAATCCATCAAGGGGCCTACTTTGACCTGTCAGGAGGGAGAGAGATTACTTATTTTTTTAGAAGAAAGAAGGTATAGCCTGGGCTATGCTGTACCAGTCTCTGTATAGGTAATGTGACCCCCTTCTCCTCCCCTTTCAACACTGATCTCCTTCAGCATTCTGTCTGGCCTGTCAGCTTGGCTTTCTAATACAGAGAGAATTTTTCTACATTTCAGTGCTTCTAAAGCACATACAATATATGTACAGGGTGAGGCAGCATAACTTCTTTTTTTCAAAACTTAATAAAACCCATTGTATGAATCAGAAATTTTAATTTTTTTTATAATGTAGGCGCATACCTAAAGAGACCAGTATTGGGTCAGCAAAATTACACATACCTGTTGTTCTGTTTTTATCCACCCTTTGAATTATTGGTAATGGCGGGAAAGTGTATAACAGATCTTTTGGAATGCAACTGCTAATGTATCCTGGCTTTCTGTACTTGGATTTTCATCTACTAGAATTAAGCTTTCTACTTTGAAATTGCTACCAGAAACAAAAAGGTCCATCACAAAAGTCTCACATTTTCTTTGCAACATACTGAACATATTGTTCGGACTCCATTCTCCTAGTATTGTTTCTGCAGGGTGAGGCAGCATAACTTCCTTTTTTCAAAACTTAATAAAACCCATTGTATGAATCAGAATTTTTTTTATAATGTAGGCGCATACCTAAAGTTTTGTTTTACGTAGTTTTGAAGATCAGATTAGGTAGGTGACGTCCCCCATTCTCCATACACTGAGTAAACCGATTTCTGGCGTTTGTCATGACTCTTGCCAGCATAGCAGGCGTTATGTTGGCAATTTCTTCCTGGATGTTGGTCTTCAAATCTTGTAGGGTCCTTGGACGGTTCACATAAACATGAGATTTCAAAAAACCCCATAGAAAAAAATCACAAGGAGCCAAATCTGGAGAGCGGGTCGGCCACTCTAAATCCTCTCAAAAAGTAGGCATCAACGGCAAAAGCACACTCCTCACTGTTCCAACGCATAATGGCGACTGAACTGTGTCATGACAAAACTTTATACTCCCACCTCTTGAACGAGACCACTAGCACGCCACTACGTCTTCAACCGACTAAATGGCGCACATTTTAAAAAAGGAAGTTATGCTGCCTCACCCTGTATAAGCATTTGATATAGGGTAGGGTTAACAATTCCATTGTGTTTATTTTGCTGTCTATGTACATAACAAATAAGTACATAACAAACCAAATAATTAACATGACACAGGTAAACAAGGAAAACAATAACAAACAAGGCTTCCTGTGACTGTGTCCTGCTTGGAACATTTCACCTCACTTTCTGTCCCTGTGATGATTGGATTTTGAAAAATTTGGCTTGTTGTGGAAACAAGGATTGATGAGTAAGCTTCAGTGGAGATACCTTTTTCCCATAACTCTTCCAGGAATGAGTTTCCCTTCTTAGGGTTAGATTTGTCTTGCTTCCTGTTGTCTCACTTCCATTCTTAAATGTCATTTGTAAGTCGGATGTTTGTAACTCGGGAGCTACCTCTAACTCAGTGCTTCTCAACCTTGGGTCCCCAGATGTTTTTGGCCTACAACTCCCAGAAATACGAACCAGTTTACCAGCTGTTAGGATTTCTGGGAATTGTAGGCCAAAAACATCTGGGGACCCCAGGTTGAGAACCACTGCTCTAACTGGTTATATATATAAAAAGTTTTAAAACTATAGTAGACTCTCAGTTAACTAGCAGACATGGAAATTGATAGATAAATGTTGTTTCTGGTTGCTTGAGTCTTACTGTTAAAAGTTAATACTAACGAATATTATCTCCAACACCATAAATTCTGTATTGACTTGATATTAATATTGAAATACAGTAATGAAAAGCAAACAAATAGAAAGTGCCATCTGAGTAGACCTAACAATGTAACCATTTTACCATATTATTAAAAAAGTTTGATGAATGCAGTATGTAGTTTTAATTAAGTCTTTTCTGGATGCTTGAGAGTTCCAGTTGCTTAATTTCCAGATAACTGAGAGTCTACTGCATGGTATAACATTTTATAAACAATATATTCATGCACTCCGTTTGATAAGCATAGTATAATTTCTATTAAAGAAAGAACTACATAGTTTTCTGTAAGTTAAATGTATTCATATTTGGGTTATGTTTCTTTCAGCCATGTTTGACAGAGAGAACAAAGGCGGCGTAAACTTCAACGAATTCACAGGAGTCTGGAAATACATCTCTGACTGGCAGAATGTATTTCGCACATATGACAGAGACAACTCTGGAATGATTGACAAACATGAACTAAAGCAAGCACTAACAGGTTTTGGTAATTCATTTGCAATTATAGTTTATTATGCATGGCAGACTGGTTTAGAAAGTTGTGCCACATCACATTTTGGAATATTTTAAGATTAAAATGTGAACATGAACTTACTGTTCCTACTGTAGTGGTTCCAAAAATACACTGAAATTGCTACCCTGGGAAACATATATGTTCTTGGACTTTTTACCCTAAAATAAGAAATAATCGTAATAATAATATTATAATAATAACTTTATTTTTATACCCCACCTCCATCTTCCCCCAAGGGACTCGGGGTAGCTTACATGGGGCCAGGCCCAACAGAACAGTTAAAACATAACACATTAAAATGTAAAACAACAATATAAAACAAAACATAATGAGAAAAAATAGTATAACAAAATATAAAACAATGATCAAACCAATTCCAATTGAGAGTTGAATGTCAAATTTATTTGATCTTTTTTATATAAATATATGCAGTTTAAGCAAATGTTGTGATACCATCATGATATTATTAAATTAATCTTTTTAGGGAGCTGGATTCATTACAACCAAAGAGACGGCTTAAGCAGGATCTTATTTCAACATTTCCTGAAGGAATTCCACCATTCAACTAATGCATTTATTAGTGCACAGTACTCATAATATAAAACACAACAAATATTTTAGAAGCCCTTAAAACCAGTAGCTTTAAGCATACTTTAGCATGTACCACATTGAAGTCAATAGGTGTCTTCTGTCATCTCTTTGTTCTGTGCAGTGTTAAAAAAATGGAAGCTGAACCCTTGAGGTTGTGAGTTAAGTTGCTCTACGGTTAAATTTCTGATTCAGATTATTTATATAACAGGACCAGTAAAAATAAAATCTCTCTATATATATTTAATTTGGAAATGATTACATACAACTTGGATGAAATGAAGAATAAGCATAATGCCAATATATTTATACCTCTGATTAATAGCTGCCATCTGTTGCCGTGCCCTGCTCACCCCACCAGCTCAATAGATATCTTGAGCAATGATCAGTCGATTCACCTCAAAGAAATGGGAAATCAATGTTTCCATTTGATGTTGGATGTTTTGCCTTATGTCTGTTATAACAGGCTGTGCTTTTTATTTAATTTTAGTTTGTTAACTTACAATTCGTATTTATATGTTGGATTGTATAAATTTTGTTAGCATGTATGTATTGTTGCATTTAGGCATTGAATGTTTGCCTTTTATGTTTGGAATCTGCCCTTTGGGGAGAGAGAGCGAAAAATAAAGTATTATTATTATTTGAAACACAACAAGATGAGTCCACAGCAGACACTGTGCTGGCTGTTGAATTGGATCACACGTCGGACACTTCCCAAATGTCTAGGACTGTGTGATGTATCGGTGAATAATGTGTGCAGATCCCAGTAAGGTGGCCTTCTGCAGCTGGCAGAATTATTATTATTATTATTATTATTATTATTATTATTATTATTATTATTATATTTAAGCTGAAAGAGCATTTCATAGAATATTACACCTGTAAGGAAACTGAACGTTAAAGACTGCAGCAATTGCCTTACTTTCTTGATGAATATCTTTTTTGATTTTTTTTAAGGTTATCGGCTTTCTGAGCAGTTCTATGATCTCCTTATTCAGAAATTTGACAGACAAAAAAGAGGACAGGTGGCATTTGATGACTTCATTCAGTGCTGTGTTGTTCTGCAGGTAACAAACTGGAATGAGTACTTAAGACATGGGTTTCCAATTTTTGGTGGGGGAGGGGCAAGTGAACATATCTGAAATTGAGAAAATATTAACACCACTCCCATAACTACCAGCAGTTGTGTCCGGTGAGTAAGCAGATGCTATGCTGGGTATAAAGCAGGGGTCCTCAAACTATGGCCCTGGGGGCCGGATGAGGCCCTCCAAGGTCATTTACCCGGCCCTCGTTTACGGTCAACCTAAGTCTAAAACGACTTGAAAGCACACAACAACAGCAACAACAATCCCATCTCATCAGCCAAAAGTAGGCACACAGTTCCCTTTGAAATACTAATAATTTTGTATTTGTTGAAATCGTTCTTCATTTTAATTATTGTACTAACTGTACCCGCCACGCGTTGCTGTGGCCAACCTTCCCTCCCTCTTTCTCTCCCTCCTTTCCTCTACTTCTTTCCCTTCCTATTTATCTTCTTCTTTCTTCCATCTCTACCTGTTTCTTTCCTCCATTTCTTTGCTCTTTGGTTACATCCTCCTTCTTTCCCTTTAACTTTTTTATTTCCTTCTCTCCTTCCTTGTTTCTCTCCCTTTCTTTCCTTCCTTCTTTTCTTCCCTCCTTCCCCCTTTCCCTCCTTCATTCCTTCCCTCCTTCTCTCATTACTTCTTGACAGTCCCTTCCAACTCTATTCTGTAAGTCTATTTAATTTGTATTGTATAGTAATGTATATAACAATATATAAAATATTGTATTTATATCTTAGATAGAAAGAAGGAAAGGGAGAAGGAAGGAAGGAAGGAAGGAAGGAAGGAAGGAAGGAAGGAAGGAAGGAAGGAAAAGGGGGGAAAGAGGGAAAGGGAAGGAAGGAAAGGAAAGGAGGGACAGGAAGGAAGGAAAAAGGAAGGAAGGGGGTGAAGAAAGGAGGGAGGGAAGGAAATGAAGGGGGAGGAAATGAAGAAAGGGAAAGGAGGAGGAAAGGAAGGGAGGGTGGAAGGAAAAGAAGGAAAGGAAGAAGGAAGGAGGGACAGGATGGAAGGGAAGGAGGGAAAGAAGGAAAGGAAGGAGGGAGGGACAGAAAGGGAAGGAAGAAAAGGGGGGAGGAAAGAAGGGAAGGGAGTAAAGGAGAAAAGGAGTGTGGCAGAGGGAGCTACCTCCTGTTCTGGATGTTAATAGAAGAGAGAGAGAGAGTTAAATGTGTGCTCATGTTGCCAGAGACAGATCTACAGAAATGAGAGAGAAGGAGAGGGAGGAAAGAAAGAAGGAGTTGGAGGAGGAAGAAGAGAGCAGGACGCAGAGGAATGGGAGAATTCAAAAATAAAACTTGTTTCTGCTAGGCCTGTTTGATCAAGAAAAAATTTGTTTCTAAAATCGATTTGTAATTGGGGTGTTTTTTTGTTTCGATATTTAAAATAATTACAAAACTTTCCCCAAAAAAAGTTTTGGTATTTACGAAATTTTGTAAATATTAACGAATTTTTAGAATATTTTTTGTATTTTTTAAGAATAATATTAAAAATATTTTAAAATGGAAAATTAACCAAAAAATGGCCCAAATGTTGACCAAACACAGGCAGGAGACAGCAAATGAGAGAAAACACCAACAGAAGAGTCTTTTCTTTTTTAGAATATTTTTAAAGAATAATATTAAAAATAATATTAAAAATAATATTAAAATAATATTAAAAAATATTTTAAAATGGAAAATTAACCAAAAAATGGCCCAAATGTGGACCAAACACAGGCAGGAGACAGCAAATGAGAGCACACACCAACAGAAAAGTCTTTTCTTTTTTAGAATATTTTTTAAGAATAATATTAAAATAATATTAAAAAATAATATTAAAATAATATTAAAATATTTTAAAATGGAAAATTAACCAAAAAATGGCCCAAATGTGGACCAAACACAGGCAGGATACAGCAAATGAGAGCACACACCAACAGAAGAGTCTTTTCTTTTTTAGAATATTTTTTTAAGAATAATATTAAAATAATATTAAAAATAATATTAAAATAATATTAAAAAATATTTTAAAATGGAAAATTAACCAAAAAATGGCCCAAATGTGGACCAAACACAGGCAGGAGACAGCAAATGAGAGCACACACCAACAGAAGAGTCTTTTCTTTTTTAGAATATTTTTTAAGAATAATATTAAAAATAATATTAAAAAATAATATTAAAAAATAATATTAAAAATATTTTAAAATGGAAAATTAACCAAAAAATGGCCCAAATGTGGACCAAACACAGGCAAGAGACAGCAAATGAAGCAAGCAGCACTCACAGCAGCAAGGAATGAATCCAATCCCAGTTGCTAGCAGCCAAGCCAACCCAATGCAAACTCCCTCGCCCTCTGCAGCAAGCTACGGGCCGCGCGGAGCCGCTTTGAAAGGGCTCGCCGGCCAATCAAAAACAAACAGCCACGGACCCATGGTGCACTGCTTGGGAGCGCCGGATTGGCTCCCAGGCACCAGCACTCCAGCAGCCTCCACCCCATTAACGAAACGAGCGGAGGCTCGTTAAATCTATGGGGGTTGCTGGTTCGATATTTAAAAACCCTTCCGGGTTTGGAAATATGTTTTGATATCGCTTCGGAAATGCTAAAAATAACGAATTAATAACGAATTAACGAACGAAACCGCACAGGCCTAGTTTCTGCCTTTCTTTCTTTCCTCCTTCCTGCAGTGAAGGGAGGGCGACAAGGAAGAGTTGAAAAAGGCAAAAGTTTCTCTCCCCTCCTCCCTCCCTCCCTCCTACCTGCTGCTTCCACCAGGGCATCTTGGAGGAAGAGGAGGCGACGAAAGGGGGGGGGGCAGCCAAGAGGAAAAGGCTGCTGCTTCTGCTGGCAAATGAGGGACTTAGGAGCCCATCCACCATCTTCCTCTTCTTCCTCACTCCTAAAGCAGTGGTGGTGCAGTTTCAGAAGAGGAAGAAGAGGAAGTGGAGGAGGACAGTGGGTAGGCTCCTAAAGTCCCTCCCCCACCCGCCGGCTTAATGGCTGGCCGGCTGTTTCCTCGCGATGAGGGGGCGTGGCCATGGGTCTCTTTGTGGGCAGTGCAGTTTCTCCTTTGTAGTTCAGAAGTCCTTTCTGCTTTTTGTTTTAGTGGTTTTTTTGAGTGGAGAACATACATTGGGTTGTTAGGTGTCTTGTGTCCAAATTTGGTGCCAATTGCCCCAAGGGTTTTTGAGTTCTGTGAATAGCACAAACGAACATTACATTTTTATTTATATAGATTGTTTAAAAGTGTTTTTTGCATGACAAATGAGATATGTGCTGTGTGCATAGGAATTCATTCATTTTTTTTCAAATTATAATCCGGCCCTCCAACAGTTTGAGGGACTGTGACCTGGCCCTCTGTTTAAAAAGTTTGAGGACCCCTGGTATAAAGAGTCACAGTTGTCTCACACAGTGCCCAGTTTTCTGCACAAGAAACCTCCTCCAAGTGGCAAAGTGCTGAGAAAGATTAAAAAGAAAGCATTGAATGAGACTAGAGACGGCATAGACAAACTTCGGCCTTTCTGAAGTTTTGGACTTCAACTCCCCAAATTCCTAACAGCTTAAGCAGCTGAAGGGTGAAAGGAAAGGGCCTCAAGCTGTTAGGAATTGTGGGAGTTGAAGTCCAAAACACCTGGAGGACTGAAATTTGCTCATGCCTGCTTTAATGTTTTTGATCCACAGGTATTTTAAAATCTTGAACAGTGAAGAGATGTCCTGCCACTTATATAAAGTTTCTATTGCTGCCCGAGAGACTTTTAAAAGAGGCAGTTCAACAGTATTTTGGTCTGGAAATAGATGATCTGTGCAGGTTGAGGGCCACATTAATCTTCAGGGCTATACTTCGCCCACCCTTGCTCTTTCACAACAAAGAGAGCAGATAGAGGAAGGAAGATTGTTGGATACCACTTCCTCCGTGTGGGTTTGCTTGCTTTCAGCATACTCTACTGTTTTCTGTAAATTTGTTTCTGTTTCAGAGATGCAAAATAAAAAACAAGGTACATGACCAAACCACATGGGACAGAGCCATGTTCAGGAAGATAGGAAAGAAGAGCTGGTTCTACTTACTTACTTACTTACTTAGGCGATCCCTCGTTGGACGAGTAGGATAGTCTTCCATGATCTGTATTCTTGTGGATCCGTAGGTGGCTGTGGAGCCCTATTCTTGACCTGCATCTTCTCCCACAGTGAGCGCATTGGTTTCTAGGTGGAAGGCGGTCTCGGTCGGGGTTGGCTTGGCGTGCCATCCTCCTGGCACATTTCTCTCTTTCACCCTCCATTCGTGCCTCTTCAAATTCTGTAGCACTGCTGGTCACAACTGACCTCCAGCTGGAGCGTTCAAGGTCCAGGGCTTCCCAGTTCTCAGTGTCTATGCCAGAGATTTTAAGGTTGGCTTTGAGCCCATCTTTAAATCTCTTTTCCTGTCCACCAACATTTCGGTTTCCATTCTTGAGTTCGGAGTAGAGCAACTGGTTTGGGAGACTGTGGTCGGGCATCCGGACAACGTGGGCGGTCCAGCGGAGTGGTTGACGGAGGACCATCACTTCAGTGCTGGTGGTCTTTGCTTCTTCCAGCATGCGGATGTTTGTCCGCTTGTCTTCCCAAGAGATTTGCAGGATTTTCCAGAGGCAGGAGCTGCAAGTAACATCTGTAGATAGTCCATGTTTCACAGGCATATAGTAGGGTTGGGAGAACAATAGCTTTATAGACAAGCACCTTGGTATCCCTACGGGTGTCCCAGTCCTCAAACACTCTGCTTCATTTGGAAAAATGCTGCACTCGCTGAGCTCAGGTGGTGTTGTATTTCGGTGTTGATGTTGACTTTGGTGGAGAGGTGGCTGCCAAGGTAGCAGAAATGGTCAACATTTTCTGATGTTACACCATTAAGCTGTATCTCTGGCATTGGAGAGGGGTTGGCTGGTGACTGCTGGAAGAGCACTTTGGTTTTCTCAATGTTCAATGACAGGCCGAGTTTCTCGTATGCTTCTGCGAAGGTGTTTAGAGTGGCTTGTAGATCTTCTGAATGCGCATAGACGACATTGTCATCAGCATACTGGAGTTCTATAACAGATGTTGTTGTAACCTTGGTTTTGGCTTTCAGTGTGCTGAGGTTAAACACCTTGCCATCTGCCCGATAGATGATTTCTAACTGGTTGGAATGAATTTAGCTGGTTTTAACTCACTCTTGACTCTAGCTTTTAGTTGAATTCAGTAATATACTATGGTAACAGTAAATTGTACAGATTTACTGGTAGAATTTCTCAATTTTGCTGGCAAGACAAACTAACAAACAATCTCTTTCTTTTTAGAAATGGACAGATGTCTTCAGACGATATGATACTGACCAAGATGGCTGGATACAAGTGTCTTATGAACAGTACCTTTCCATGGTGTTCAGTGTCGTATGATATTGACTGCAAAATGGACTTTAATATCACAACAAAACAACTTAAATATCAAGACGGAACTGGATACCTTTTCATCCCCATGTATGGTCCAGGAGAGGCTTCGCTGTGCATTATCTTAGGATGTTACCTGTTATTGCCCTAGCGTCTACCGCTCAGTAATTCAGAATTGCATCATGTACCTTACATTGCTTAAATGCCAAACAGTAGAAATATTTTTCATTCCAACTTAAAACACTATTGCATGTGCCTTTTTTTAAAAAAAAAACCTGAATATTAAATCTCCAGTTGTACCATTTTCCTACCAATATTTTTTTGCTGTTATGAGACTGCTGTTTGCTCAGGCTGTAGCTGCTAATTTGTCCAGGATATATATCTTCCTTTTAAGACTGCTTTATGCAACACACACTTCTCTGCAGTTTTTTTTTTTTTTTGCTTCAATGCTTCTGAGATGCAACGCAACTCCCCAGTGTTTTCCAAACTATAATTATTATAATCAGCCCCATGAGCATTTAACCAATGTTGGTGCCAATAGTGGCTTTTTCTTCTATCAAAATGAAGTCATCCTGTATCTTGCTTGGACATTTTGCTGGAAACTCACACTCAAAGGAAAGCAGAAACTGATCTCAAGTGGACCATACGTTGGAAAGACATGACAAATTATAATAAAAAGAGCCACCTAGAAGTGACAAGAACCTTGATGCACCTTGGAGCCAAAACACACCATAAAAAGTTGTGTTTTCCTCAGAACATTGTTATCACATCTAATTCAATTAAGATCTGCAGATATGATGCACATGGAAAGACTGCTAGGTATATTGATATTGACAATATGACTAATCCCATGGACTTTGCAAATATTCTTGAGACCGTATCAATTGGCAATAATAAAAAACATTTGTTACTGACAACACTGCACACAGTCTGGTCGTATCTGAAGTGGTGGCCAAAGGGCAACTCGATCAAGAAAGGAATCGTCTCCTTCAGGAAAAATTGTTAAATAGATAAGGGGCCCACTGCAAGATTTCAATAGAGAGCTGCATCAGGGATGATCCTGTTCTCAGATCCTGATACAGGAGCCAAATAAAATATTGAAATAGGCAGAGAAACATTTGTTGTCATTAATGGCAATTCATTTAACGGGGTCCTTGAACATAACAGACTTCTCAAGTACAGGGTGAGGCAGCATAACTCCCTTTTTTAAAATGCGCGCCATTCAGTCGGTTGAAGACGTAGCAGAGCGCTAGTGGCCTCGTTCGAGAGGCGGGAGTATAAAGTTTTGTCCTGACACAGTTCAGTCGCCATCATGCGTTGGAACAGTGAGGAGTGTGCTTTTGCCATTGAKRCCTACTTTTTGGGTAGACTATGAGTGGCTGGTCCACTCCAGATGTGRCCCCTTGTGATTTTTTTCTATCGGGTTTTTTGAAATCCCGTGTTTATGTGAACAGTCCAAGGACCCTACAAGATTTGAAGACCAACATCCAGGAAGAAATTGCCAACATAACGCCTGCTATGCTGGCAAGTCATGAGAAACRCCAGAAATCGGTTTACTCAATTGGCCCTGTCATCTTTCCCATTATYGCTTCATTGCCCTGTCCTGAAAGCTTGGTCCCACAGCCAAGTTTTTACCATCCTTCTAAAGGACAGGAGGGAGGGGGGCGACCTGATCTCACAAGGAAGGGAGTTCCATAGCCGGGGAGCAGTCGCTGAGAAGGCCCTGTCCCTCGTCCCCACCAATCGCGCTTGACAATGGCGGGAYGGAAAGCAGGGCCTCCCCGGAGGATCTTAATCTCCGCAATGGTACATAGAGGGAGATACATTTGGACAGGTAATTTGGGCCGGGGCCGTTTAGGGCTTTATAGGCCAAAGCCAGCACTTTGAATTGTGCCCGGTAGCATACTGGCAGCCAGTGGAGCTGGYGTGACATGGGAGTTGTATGCTCCCTGTATGCCACCCCAATTATTAACCTGGCTGCATCTCGTCGGACTATTTGAAGCTTCTGAGCAGTCTTCAAAGGCAACCCCACATAGAGTGCGTGGCAGTAGGGTATTCTAGATGTAACGAGATGTAACGGGTTGGACTGGATGTCCCACAAGGTCTTTTCCAACTCAAGGATTCTATGATTCTATGATTCACACTTTGGAAAAATTACCTTTATTATCCTCTCAGAAGAGAACATTGCTAAACATATTCCTAGTAAGTTAAGAGTTTACAAGTAGGAATAACAAGGGCTTATTTACAAGGTATTTGTAACTTTTTGTCTATATTAAACATAAAGATGTTGAATATTTCTACTACATTTCAGAAATCAACATTACTCCTTGTTGACAATAGGCTGGATATCACTGAAGTCCTCTTCCTCCAGATCTGTCCTTTAATGGCTTCCACTCCAGCTTAATTTGATTTTTAATTCATTTTACTCAAAGCTTGGGCAACTTCATAAATATCAACGTCTAAGGGAGAAGGAAATGATTTCAGTTCAATGTCAGTTTATAATAAAATAACACAAGACTAAAGCTGAATCATTAAGTGCTAATTGTCCTTGTTATCCAGTTTCTATGTTGAGTATGTACATTATATTTCATTATCACCCCTACAATTTACCCCAATCAGCCCTACATATGTGGTTCTCAGACTTATTGTTTTGCTTAAGTACAGAGCTGTTATAAGAGAAATAAATGGGTCCTCTAGCAAATAAAACCTCCCTAGAAGTAAAGATGACTACTCTGAAACTGTTGTACTTCGAACATCTCATAAAAAAGCATGAGACATGTCTCAATGGAAAAGGGCAATAATGATTGTTAGGTCTATCCATCTGCATCACAAATGGACAGAATCAAGGAAGCGCTGAGTCTTCAAGACCTGGCAGTGCTGTTGATGACAGAATGACTTTGAGGTCTCATTTGTAGGTCGCCATAAGTCAAAATTAATAGCGGTTAATAACAAAGCAAATTACAAAACTGTGACAGTGAATTTTTTTAAAAAAACTAGCAGTTGCATTTGCGATTCTGAAGCAGTATGAAGGGTAACTATTCATCCAATAGCACTTGAATACTTTCACCAAATATACAGTTCCAGCCAGGCCTGTAGCAGGGGGGGGGTCAACTCCCCCCCCCCCCCCCGAAATTTTTCCGGTTAAAAAAAACCCCTGGTTTACTCGTATTGTCGAAGGCTTTCATGGCCAGAATCACTGTGTTGTAGGTTTTTTCGAGCTATATGGCCATGTTCTAGAGGCATTCTCTCCTGACGTTTCGCCTGCATCTATGGCAAGCATCCTCAGAGGTAGTGAGGTCTGTTGGAACTAGGAAAAAGGGTTTATATATCTGTGGAATGACCAGGGTGAGACAAAGGACTCTTGTTTGCTGGAGCTAGGTGTGAATGTTTCAACTGACCACCTTGATTAGCATATAATGGCCTGACATTGCCTAGAGCAATGGTTCTCAACCTGGGGTCCCCAGATGTTTTTGGCCTTCAACTCCCAGAAATCCTAACAGTTGGTAAACTGGCTGGGATTTCTGGGAGTTGTAGAACCACTGGCCTAGAGCAAACTTTTGTTGAGAGGTAATTAGATGTCCTTGTTTTTTTCCTCTCTGTTGTTGTGCTGTTGTTGTGCTGTTGAACAAAATCTGGTAGTCAGATTTTGTTCATGGTTTCCTCCTTTTGGAAACCATTAAATCAGCCATAGCAGACCACCTGATGAACCAACCTGGACACAGCATTTTATTTGAGAACACAGAAATGCTGGATCACTCCAACAACCACCATGTCAGACTACACAGAGAAGCCATTGAAATCCACAAGCATGTGGACAATTTCAACAGAAAGGAGGAAACCATGAAAATGAACAAAGTCTGGCTACCAGTATTTTTTCTGGCTACGGCCCTGGTTCCAGACATCTTTCCAGTTCCAAACCTTCCTTCCAATCAGCAAGCAAGCATAATGTTAAGATAAAATGCATCTTACATTAAAAATACACTGCTAACGCTACTATACCATAGTATTTCCCAAAGTAACTTTTTGAACGTATTGACATTTTTTTCTAATGTAAATGATTCCTAAGAGTTTTGCATTATTCAATCTGGTTCAAAATGTTCCTGTTATAGTCAATGAGGAACAGGGTGTGGAAGTTTAGTTTCCCACAGCAAGAAATGAGTTTGTTGATTCTGACACTAGCCAGGTGCAGGTGCAAATTGACTCAGAAAAGGAGGACAGTTCTCAGCCTGATAATGAGCAGGAAGGCAAACTGGATAACACTAACGAACAGACTGACCTTGACGAAACGGGAAACTTAGATCATGCTGACCGTTTGGAATTCAGAGTTCGAAGGAGTGTGAATAGCTAACAAGAAGGAGGTCAGAGGCCAAAGAAACACTTTCATGTTTTGCAAAGGATAGTAAGCTGTGTGTTTGGGACCAAACCTTTGTCAGAGCAACTTTTCGTTTAACCAGGACTCAGGACTGAGTCATGTTCTCATGGGATTTTGCTTTGCTGGTGTCTTTTTGGATTATGCTTCAAAGTGTTATTTTGTATTGATCTTTTGGAACATTACTTTTGCTTTTAAGAACTTTTTACCTTTTATTTTTAATAAACTATAAAGACTTCTGGCTGTGTGCAGTTTGGTGTTTTTAGCAAGGTGAATCTATTCTGAGGTGCGACAGCAAGATACAATTACAWCATATCTTATGTATTGCATCTTATTTATTTTTTGTAAGCCACTCTGAATGCCTCTGTGGCTGAAGAGCAGGGTAAAAGAAACTCTCGAGGTGTATGTGTATGTGTGTGTGTGTGTGTGTGTATATGTGTGTGTGTGTATGTGTATATATATATATAGAGGCAGGCATCCTATGCTAAGCTTTACTACCCAGCTTCCTTTGTAACAACCAAACCAAGATTTGAAAAAGAAATACTGGAGTCACTTACTCTGAAGGCCTGGACAAATGGGTAGCAACTGTTGAAGCATGTTTGCCACTGTAGCGGCATCTTTTCCTCGAAGTAGGCTCAAAATGTCATCCGTAAGGACATTCCTACTTCCACATATTTCATCATAAGTACGTGTATTCTGTTGTTCGTACTGACCGCCAGTAGAAAAGGAGGAGTGCGATCCCAGATCAAGGCCAGGTTTTGAGTAAGGTTGTTGTAACTCGTAAGGTCCAATTTTTTCAGAAGAAAGGGAACGTGCAGGCATCCGATTACCACTTTCCAGCACATCATGATAATGTGAAGCATATTTCTGCGAAGGGAAACTTGCTTGGGATCTTCCTGAAGGATGATGCAAGGTGGGACTAAGAGAACGTGCCCTTGAGTCGTATGTATTCCTAACACGTTCCCAGGTTCTTGGTTTACTCACTGTTTTTTCATTACTGGATACTTGTCTTCCTTCTTGGTAATGTTTTCTGTAACTGCTCTGAGATGTACTGAAGAAGGGAGACTTTTCTTTAACTGGTGCTGACTGGGAATAAGCAGAAGCAGATTGGTTGGATTGCTTCATCCAGTCAATTCCAGTACCATAGCCACTTGACTGATGGGCAAATGAATTTTCAGGAGCAGATACTGTTGCAAGATCTTGACAACTTAGGCCATGTGAAGAGACTTTCTCACTCATTTGGTAAGCATATGAGCTGGCAGGGGTGGATGAAGTACTTGGTGCAGGCTGTTGCAAGGATTGTAATTGTGTGAAATCATTAGTTGAGCACCCAGGATTCCAACTTTCTCCTAGGGGAAATGAAATGAAATAATACAAAGATTATAAGGCTACTGCCATAGATTACATTTTTATTGAGACTTTCCCAGAATTTCTGGAAAGTAGAAACTTGTATTTTCTCAAGTGACAGAGGTGGCACTATTTCCTTTAAAATTAGATGACAATTCTGTTTTGCAGACATTTACTTTGGATGTGCCTCCTCTGATATACAGGGCGTTTCAAAATGATGGACCACATTTTAAAGCAGTAATACAAAATGAATCCAATTTGAAATCGCTATGAATAAAATTCTTACCACTTGAAAGGTTGGGGCATAGCATTTTAAGCAACTACTGCTAGATGTCTCTCCCAGTGCATAAATAGTCCCCAACCTCAGTTATTTGCATTATAGTAATCCTGCCACATAAACCTAATGGGATAGTCTCTGTTTTTTTTAAAAAAAAAAATGGAAAAAAATTGTTGAGATTAATTTCACAATTCAGCAGCAGATCAGTTGCACAACTTTCCAGTAGCTTCTTCCTGCACAGTATTTTCAGTCAACTGCTCCTACAAACTGCAGTCACTCTGGAACTCTTTTACAGACACTTGAGCACATGCCCGGCCATTGTCAGTTTTATCATTGTCTTTCCCCCAGTCTAGATGACATTACAAACTTACCACAGCACATAGTTATATCTTGTCTTAGCAGACAGGTTCTTTTAATCAATTACATAGAGCCTTCGACGAACAGCATCACAGCACACTCTACATGACTTCCTTATATACAATTCTATACAATTACACATTGTGTCTCTGATTGGTTCCTAACTCATTAACTTAACTCAGACCCAGGATTACATCATTGACAATCACCTGGACTAGGCCAGAACACATTCCCCAAATGAAGTTCTATATACAGTTAATGCATGACTCAGCATTTCTAATAGAAGCCTATTAGCAGTACATGACTCAGCTATATAGAATCATAGAATCAAAGAGTTGGAAGAGACCTCATAGGCCATCCAGTCCAACCCCCTGCCAAGAAGCAGGAATTCGTTGATTTCTGTTGTTAGGGCTTGTTCTCCAGACCCTTGATCATTTTAGTTGCCCTCCTCTGGACACATTCCAGCTTGTCAATATCTCTCTTGAATTGTGGTGCCCAGAATTGGACACAATATTCCAGGTGTGGTCTAACCAAGGCAGAATAGAGGGGTAGCATGACTTCCCTGGATCTAGACACTATGCTCCTATTGATGCAGGCCAAAATCCCATTGGCTTTTTTTGCTGCCACATCACATTGTTGGCTCATGTTTAACTTGTTGTCCACGACTCCAAGATCTTTTTCACACGTACTGCTCTCGAGCCAGGCATCCCCCATTCTGTATCTTTGCATTTCGTTTTTTATGCCTAAGTGGAATAAATTGTAACATGTTGCCATCGTGAAATATACTGCTTTAAAATTAGGTCCATTATTTTCAAACACCTTGCGTATATCAGAGGAGGCACATCCAGTGTAAATTAGGTTGCGAGGTTGCCATCTTGCAAATGACTGAGGCTAAGGCTGCGGGGAGAGGCCTCTTGTAGTAATCATTTGAAACTATCAATCTCATCCTTTCAAAGGAGACCCCGGTGGCGCAGTGGGTTAAACCCCTGTGCCAGCAGGACTGAAGACCGATAGGTTGCAGGTTCGAATCCGGGGAGAGGCGGATGAGCTCCCTCTATCAGTTCCAGCTCCTCATGCGGAGACATGAGAGAAGCCTCTCACAAGGATGATAAAAACATCAAATCATCCAGGCGTCCCCTGGGCAACGTCCTTGCAGACGGCCAATTCTCTCACACCAGAAGCGACTTGCAGTTTCTCAAGTCACTCCTGACACGACAAAAAACCAAAAAAACAAACAAAACAAAACCCTTTCAAAGTGGCAAACGTTTCATTTATGGGTGATTCATGGTTGCAGGGATATAGCGATTTCAAATGAGGTCTTTCTTTTTTAAACATCCCGCATTTTATTTTGAAGCTTACACACTACACGTATAAGAATTAGATGCAGTTTGATTTGAAGTAAGAGGACAGAAGTACACAAATATCTCAAAGATATTGTAAACCAGAAGTGTCAAATTCATTTTCATCAAGAGCCACATCAATTTTAAGACTCCCTTCAAGGGCTGTTGAATCCAAGGACGGAGAATCCACAGTGGTCAAATAATTTTTTTATATAGTGGTCAATACTCTTCAGTTTTGCACAAATTTGGGTCTCCGGATGCTACTGAATGACAACTCCCATCACTTTTGAATATCTGTGAGGACTGGAGATAATGAGAATGGCAACCCAATAACAACTGTTGCTCTGAGGGGCAAGTTTAAAGGATATTAACATCAGACATCATATCCAAAAGCCTTGTATCTAAATTCAAATCCCACTATCTTAACTAAAGAGAACAAACCAAAGCCTTTCAAATGTAATTGTTTCATAATTCCCATCAGCTCTAATCATGATGTTTAATGATGAAGAATATAGGAATTGTCATCCAGGATCTGGAAGTCCACATCAAAGGACATGGCAGGCCGGATTTGGCCTACAGGCCTTGAGTTTGACATGAATTGTAGTCACTCTCCTCTGTGTATTTAAGTAGTCTGACCAAATGTATTAAATAAACAAAAAAACAAAAAACCCACACCAACTGTCATGGTAGAATTATGCAGTAGTAACTGAAAGCCCCTTCCACACAGCTGAATAAAATCCCACATTTTCTACTTTGAACTGGAATATATGGCAGTGTGGACTCAGATAACCCAGCTCAAATCAGATATTGTGGGATTTTCTGCCTTGATATTCTAGGTTATATGGCTGTGTGGAAGGCCCTTAAACAACTTGGGCCAATGTGATGGCAAAAAACATCAAACTGTGGTGGAATTAAATTGAAAAGGGTGTGGGGGTTTCAAGAGCCACAGAAAATACCTTGGGGGACATGCAGGCTACATTCTTTCTAACCTATTTTAAGGCACTGAACATCATTTGCCTACTTAACAAAATAGTCATCATAACCTATTACACAGTGGCAAAACAGCAAAATCGGCCTCTTCCTTGGACGTCAGTGGAAGTAAGAAATGTATCAGATTGCTTCAGCAAGTGTACAAAAATATTTCAGCAAATGATGTGGTTGGGAATGTTTAATTTAATGACAATTATGGGGCAAAAACTAGCAACAGATAAATGTTTATGAAACCAAATACATATAAAACGTATGACATATGAATAACCAAATGTGTGACTCATCTGAAAAGGTGAATTTATGCTATTTTTTTATTCTCCAAGTTCTTTATTTTAATAAATATATGGCAGATCTCTCACACCAGAAGCAACCAGCAGTTTCTCAAGTCGCTCTTGACACACAAATAAAAAACCCCAACAAACTCATTAATTTAATATTGTATTGTAATAATTGGCTATATACTCCTCCATGAATGGGTTTCTGTGTGTGGAAGAATGAGAGAAGAGGGAACAATGAAATAGATGGCATTGTTTTCTTGGTGAGAGAGAGAGCGATCTAGGTCTGGCCCTAAGAAGGTGACCCCAGATACTGCATTAAACACTTACCTTCCCAGACTGAAAAAAATAAAATAAATATCAAAATACCTGGATGATTTATGTAGCTTTCAAATTGACTGGTGGCCGTATGCTGGTTGACATTTCCTATTTCTGGTGACAGCAGTGATGGAAGGCTTTTAATATGGTTGATCTACAAGGAGGGGAAAAAAGATGATTTACTGCCTATATGTGTTGTCTCCTCCCTAAACATGAACATTTGCAAAAGTGGATCCTTTTGGGAAAGAATGGCTTGCCATAGATGCAGGCGAAACGTCAGGAGAGAATGCCTCTAGAACATGGCCATATAGCCCGAAAAAAACCTACAACAACCCAGTGATATAGGATTTGCTGCTACTGACATAGGATTTGTTACGGAATTTTCCTTGCAGAAACATTCACACACCCACTGAATTGCCCATATTACATTTAACAATGCAATATTTATTTACTTTCTCCCAATGTAGTAGTGGTTCCCAATCTGTGCTCTGTGGACCACCAGTGGTCCCCAAACACAAAAATATGGTACGCGGCCTCACCATTACTACATCATTGCCTCAAAAACACGTGGCAACGAGACTGACTGGTCTCGCAAAACTCTCTTATAGTGCTGAGAGAATGGGGATGTTGGGAGGAGAGAGGCTGACTACCCACAAAAGATTACTACTACTACTAGATCAGCTCTAGATTATTAAATATGTTTTTCTGTAGGCAAGCGGATGGCGATGACATACCGTATATACTCGAGTATAAGCCGACCTGAATATAAGCCGAGGCACCTAATTTTATCACAAAAAACTGGGAAAACATATTGACTTGAGTATAAGCCGAGGGTGGGAAATGCATCCACTATGGGTCAATTTCAAAATAAAAATAGATACCAATAAAATTACATTGAGGCATCAATAGGCCAAATGTTTCTGAATATTTACATAAAACTGTAATTTAAGATAAGACTGTCCAACTCTTATTAAACCATTATTCTAACCTCCTTCAATGTAAATGTACTTATTATTAAAATAATAAATATAATAAAAATAATAGAGTAAAATAATGAAAATGCAATAAAAACAGTAATAATAGAGTAAATTAATAAATGTAGTAATAATAGGGTAAAATACTCTAAATGTAATAATAATAATAATAATAAATAGATTAAAATAATAAATGTAATAATAATAATAATAATAATAGGGTAAAATACTCTAAATGTAATAATAATAATAGAGCAAAATAATAAATAGAATAATAATAGAGCAAAATAATGTAAATATAATAATAATAGAGTAAAATAATAAATGTAATAAAATAATACTAATAGGAGTAAAAGAATCATAGAATCATAGAATCAAAGAGTTGGAAGAGACCTCATGGGCCATCCAGTCCAACCCCCTGCCAAGAAGCAGGAACATTGCATTCAAATCACCCCTGACAGATGGCCATCCAGCCTCTGTTTAAAAGCTTCCAAAGAAGGAGCCTCCACCACACTCCGGGGCAGAGAGTAAATAACATTGACTTGAGTATAAGCCAAAGGGAGCTTATTCAGCCTAAAAAGGGGCTGAAAAACTAGGCTTATATTTGAGTATATACAGTATGTTCTGTATCAGAAACTAGAGCTGATGTGGTCTATTCCAATGCAATTTTCTGAATCAGCACCCCAAATAACCAAACCAAATCTAAAGTTGACTAAAAATTTCGTAACCCTTTTGGTACCAACATTAAAGGTGGTCCCTGGTCAAAGTGGTCCCTATTCAAAAAAAAGGTTGGGAAGCACTTCAATAAAGGGACTCAAGACAACTAACAATACACATAAAACAATGCTAATGAAAAACAATGAATAGACATTAAAATATAAATATAAAAATGGAAAGCAATTAAACAATATATACTATTATAACCTTTAAATATTAGAATGCATCAACATCAACCTTAAAATCATACCACCTTTATAAAAACGCAAGCAGGGACAAAGTTTCAGTTTTTGTTTAATCGAAGTTGTAGTAGGCTGATAAATACTTTAAGTAACCGACCTAAAGCTTTGGTGATTTGACCCCCAGGTATTGAAATCCAGACTGACATATCAAACTCAATTGGAGCAAAGCCTGTTTGGGGTGGGGTGGGGGTTCATGTTGAGAGCTACCAAATATTGATTCAGGGAAAAAATACTTATGAGAACGATGAGCACAAGTTTGTTTTTGTTTACATACATTTTGTGCCAAAAATGTGTGGTAAACATGTGGTTTTTTAGGGGGTGGGTATGTGTGAATACTTCTACAAGACACTGTAGATAGTATAATATTCATTTATTCATGAAATACAATATCCATGTTCCACAATATTGTTTAATTCACTTACAGTTGCTTGCTTTTGACAGTAGGCCTTCAGATCTTCTGATAACAACTGCGCGAGGTTTATTACTATAGATGCTTCTTTATCTGATTTTATCTCAAATTTTTCCTGTCAAGATTTTAAAAGGATTTAAGAATTCAATGTTAATGAAGTAAACCCATTTCCATCTGCATGCATTTCTACAAAGCATGTGTTTTTTCCCAGTGCCAGCTGGGAAAAACATGAAGGCTTTCTCACGATTAGCCATGCCCCTACAACAGCTATCTATATAAATAAAAATGTAATGTTCGTTTGTGATACCATCAGAACTCAAAAACCACTGGGGGAATTGACACCAAATTTGGACACTATGTCCTTAACAACCCAATGTATGTTCTCCACTCAAAAAAACAACAAAAACAAAAAGCAGAAAGGACTTCTAAACTGCATGTCTACAAAGGGGAAACTGCATGTCTACAGAGACTCATGGCCACGCCCCCCCTCCTCCTCGCGAGGAAACAGCCGGCCGTGAAAGCCAGGCGCATGTGCACGGCCACACACACACAAGCGAGTGGAGTGGAGGTGCGCTGCATGCAGCCCCTTCTCTTTCCCTCCTATGTCAGGAGAGCAGTCTCCTCCTTCTCCTTTCCCTATTGGGAAAGCATCAGCAATGGCAGCAGCAACGGAGCATCCACGCAAGGAAGAAGGGGAGGAGGGGGAGGGGAGGAGGAGGGGGGAGGAGGAAGGTCCACTGGTGCTTGAATGAAGGACCTTCCTTCTCTCCCTCTTCCCTTCTTTCCTCCTTTCCTTAAGGAAGGTAGGGAGTGTGCTATTAAGTTACGTACTTATAATTCATTTAAGTAGTCCCCCATTACACTTAATGACTGTAACTAATTCCTGCCAATATGTAATGTCAGAAATAATCACTAACATTTATAATTGATGTGCCCTGACTTCAACTTGCATTCCTCCGGCTTAATACAAATAATTTAGGTGTAATACGTACTTAATTGAATGAAGGGAAGGTTGCTGTCTTCACTCCTTCCTTCTTTCCTCCTTCTCCTTCTTTATTTTCTTCCTTCCTTCCTTCCTTTCTTCTTCTCCTCCTTCCTTCTTTCCCTCCCTTCCTTCCCTTCCTTCCTTTCCTCTTTCTTTCCTCCTTCCCCCTCTCTTTTCTTCTCTTTCTTTTCCTT
>NW_026847660.1:60575196-60815506 GCF_025583915.1 Anolis sagrei ordinatus | reverse complement strand
AAAGAGGGAAGGAAGGAGAGAAAGAGGGAGGGAAGGTTGGCCACAGCAACGCGTGGCGGGTACAGCTAGTTTTATAGTAAAACTCAAAGTTTCTTAACATAACAAATGTGTACATAACCCTCAAAAGATTGGGCACTTCTACATTACCAAATATTCCAGAGCTTTCAATTTCCGAACTGGATCATTCTGTAAGAGAATTAGACCCCAAATGAATACAATGTTTTGAAATAACACAACCGAAAGGACAGATGCTTACATCTATGGCTAGACGCCTCAAATGCGGGAGAAAAGCAGATTTCTAGACCAAAGCAGTAAAGTGTTTTAACAGATCATTTTCCCCAGGCAAGGGCAAAGGACACCACCAACTCTCCTTTCCAGCTCAAAAACATCTCCAGTGAATCCCCAAAGTCCTGCCTGCTATAAGAAGAGAACACTGATAGGGAGCTGGGCTGAAAATGCATCTCCATTGTAGAATGAATACAGTTTGACACCACTTAACTGATACAGCTCAAATGCTATGGAATTGTGGGAGGTGTACTTTCAGAAGGTCTTCAGCCTTCTCTGCCAAACAGTGCTGCCACCTCAAAAAACTAAAACTCCCAGGATTCATAGTCCTAGGAAATGAAAAGATAATTTTGGCAGACTTGAATATCCATCCCATCATTCTTTCATATTACACTCTGATTAGAATATTTTGTAAACAAGGAATATTCAACTTCTTGAAGGACTAATGAAAAGAAACACAGCCTTAAGCTTAACACACTAAATTGCCATAATGAGTGTAAAATAATCTTTTAAGACTGCTTACTGCTATGCGTAAGAATTTTGGGGCTTGTAGTTTAGGGGAAGGCCTTTAAAATGTTCGGCCAGAGAGGTCCTGGGTCTCACTAAACTACAAGCCCCAGAATTCTGCAGGAGGCAGCTAGAGGATTTCAGATGGGATGCATATTCTTTGCTTACTCTTTCAGCTCTTAATTTATTTTATAACTGTATTTTAGCTAAATTGTTTTAGTAACTGTAACTATTTTAATTCTATTTTAATATTTACCTATTCTATTTTTTTAATTGTATTGCTTTTAATTGTATTGCAATCTTTGGGGAGGAAGTGACACATAAATAAATAAAGATAACACAAAGCACCACTACTGTTTTAGCATTTAATGTGTATGAAATAGAAAAAATATTCAAAAATTATACAAAAATACTTGGAATATTCAAAAGCAGGTCAGACATTAAATTGAATTTTTAAAAAAGCATAATATACACATACCTCAGGCTTCTGATTTTTAGCAAACCTAAAATAAGAGGTAAAAAAGACAGTAAGATAAAAAGAAGAACCTGAACATAATATCCCTTCAACTCAAGAAAATAACTATAACTATAACTGGAATGTGCAGACAAAAAGGCAACTGAATCAATGGTTTCTTCCCGGGACACCCGGGGTCCCGCCCCCCAGGATGAGAAATGCTGCCTTAAGGCCAGCGAGTACAACTCCATTCACCAGGGCTAGAAAACATAACCAAAGCCCTCTTTTACTTTTCCAAATCACCAGACTGGGCCACAGCAATGCGTGGCAGGGGACGGCTAGTAATAATAATAATACTTTATTTATACCCTACTCCATCTCCCCCAGGGTGACTCGGTGCGACTTACATGAGGCCACACCCTCTACACCAGGGGTCCTCAAACTAAGGCCCGGGGGTCGGATGCGGCCCCCCAAGGTCATTTACCCGGCCCTCGCTCAGGGTCAGCCTAAGTCTGAAACTACTTAAAAGCACACAACAACAACAATCCTATCTCATCAGCCAAAAACAGGCCCACATTTCCCTTTGAAATACTAATAAGTTTATATTTATTAACATTGTTCCTCATTTTAAGTATTCTATTGTGTATTGTGTCTACAAATAAGATATGTGCAGCGTGCATAGGAATTCATTCATGGTTTTTTTCAAATTATAATCCGGCCCTCCAACAGTTTGAGGGACTGTGACCTGGCCCTCTGTTTAAAAAGTTTGTGGACCCCTGCTCTACACAGTACCCACATTATAAAACAAAAACATAACAATACCTGAAAATAAAATACATAAAATGCAAACAATCAATATAATAAGCAAAAAAACAGTATAAAAACAAACAATTAAAACAAAAGATTTCACTGGGCAGGGTCACATTCAAGAATAAGATTTTAAAAGACTGGGAGGTAGGACAATGTAAAATTATCAGGATGAGGATCCGAGTAAGGGAGTATTTAATTGCACGAACCATAGATAAAGTGCAAATTTTGGTCAGGGAGTATCTAACATTCAATCACTGAATGTTACCTCATTGTAACATTATATTCTCATCATACCTCACTGGAAAAAAGTAATTAGACAAATGTTCCCAAAAAGTTCCCCAACACCCTTTACTAGATGTGAGAGGCATTATCAATATGTTTGTAAAACCATCACCACCCTTTAAGGCCCTTCTACACTTGCTTATCCCTATCCAAGGAAACACGTATAAACAAATTCTGGTTCTTGGAAAAATAAACTGACAAATCAACAGCTAAGTCTGTTTCAGAAAATCCCTTGCTTCTCGATTACAGGCAGTTCCCAAGTTACAAACAGATGACTTACAGATGACTCATAGTTAAGAACAGGGGTGAGAAAACAGGAAGTGAGAGAAATCTACCCTTAGGAAGGGAAATTCTTTACCCCTGAAAAGTTATCATTGGGAAAAGGTGTCTCCACTGAAGCTTTCTCACCAATTCTTGTTTCTACATCAAGCCACATTTTTCAAAATCCAATTATCACAGGGACAAAAAGTGAGATGTAATCTGAACAGGGACATAGACAGTGAAACAAACACCACAGGAGTATTAACCATTTCCTATGCTACCCAAAGCTTTTTTTCTTTTTTGTGTCAGGAGCAAATTATCCAAAACTAAAAAGATACATTTTTGGTTGGAGTTACACTTAAAAATGCACCTGTTCTCACTTACAAACAAGTTCAATTTAAGAATATATCTTGTTTGTAACTTGTGGGCTGCTATATAGGAATGGAACAGACATAATCTCTATAAATCTAGAAGTTGATTACCCCTCAGATTTATGAAAATACTTCTAAAAGCTATCCAGAAATTTGAGCTGTTATATCTATATAAATACAAATGTAATGTTCGTTTGTGGGATTAACAGAACTCAAAAACAACTGGGAGAATTGGCACCAAATTTGGCCACAAGACACCTACTAACCCAAGGAGTGACCATCACTCAAAAAAATCTGATTTTGTCATTTGGAAGTTGTAGTTGCTGGGATTTATAGTTCACCTACCATCAAAGAGCATTCTGGACTCCACCAATGATGGAATTGAACTAAACTGTTGGTCATGGACTCCCATGACCAACAGAAAACACTAGAAGGGTTTGGCGGGCATTGACCTTGACTTTGGGAGTTGTAGTTCACCTACACCCAGAGAGCACTGTGGACTCAAACAATGATTGATCTGGACCAAACTTGGCAGGAATACTCAATATGCCCAAATATGAACACAGATGGGGTTTGGGGGAAATAGACCTTGGCATTTGGGAGTTGCAATTACTGGGATTTACAGTTCACCAACAATCAACAAGCATTATGACCCCCACGAACTGTTTACCCACAAGCATAGAGAAATTACATATATTAGAAACCAACACTTTCTCATTACTTTATTTTCTAGATCACCAGACTGGGCCACAGCAACGCATGGCAGGAGATGACTAGTCATCAATATCGAGATTAAATACACCATCTGAAGTTTAATCCAAACAAGGTGAAACCACTTTGTCACTCCAAGAAACTGTGTTTTTTTTTAAACATAACTGATCAGATCTGACTGCCCAGAAGAAGGCCAAGGCCCCACCCCGTGATTTAGTGAATATACAGCTAATTAGAAAACAGTATTCCTAATGTAAATGCTCTCTTTAGTCGAGATTTTCAGCAGACTGGCAACAAAGCTAGTCTGCTCAAACAACTATCTGGGAAAGAATGACAATGGACTCAGATGAAATGAAAATAATCAACTGCTTTGCTACTTACCTTGCTTTTTGCTTTGCTGGTGCAGCAAGAGAAACAAAATGGAGATGAAGATATTAATAAAAACAGTTCATTTTTCCAGCAAAGAAGGCAGTAACTTCCTTTATATTGAGTTGCTGCTCCCACATATTTCTTGTAAATTAAATAATATTTAAAACTTTTATTTGTATTGTGCCCTATTTCCCCAAGGGGGCTCAGGGCGGATTCCAATATACAATGGCAAACATTCAATGCAAACAAGTACCAACATTATAACCCCAGAAAAGCCCCCACATATTAAAACAACATTAGAACCTAACATCAATACATTAACCTAATCATAATCAAACAAGAATTATCCAACGATGTAAAATCTGAACATAAAACATTCAGATTAATTTACAAAAGCCAACTATCATTCACAAAATTGTGTAGGTTGGTTTTGTGGCCAGAGTGGTTGCATGGCTAGTGATGGTAACTGGGCTAACACAGACTAGATAAGCCTGAGTACGAAATAGTTCTCAATCTGAGGTTCCGTAGTAATCTCTCAATGTCTAATCCTCCTCCTCTCCGTATGCTAATGAGCATATGATGAACAGGCCTGTAGCGAGGGGGTGGTTTTAGGGGTTCAATCCCCCCCGAAATGTTTCAGATTTTTTTGAAAAACCTGGTTTACTCATGAATTTTAACTGGTTAACCAAATCCTCATGCTAAGTCTATGAGATGCAAAAAATTAAGAGTCCCTCCAGAACTGCAAGCACTATCTCAAGCAAATATCGACAATTTATTCACACTGTCATTACTTGCAGCAATAGCCGAGGTAATGAAGCAACCAAGTTGGGGGGGGTGTTGTATGCTCTCATTAAGGAGGCCAGACTTGGTGGAGGTGGTTGACAGGGGCGGAGCTGCAGGCTATTGAAGGCTGCTCTGCCCCCTGCTGTGCTCTTGGCTTCAGCGTGAGCTAGGAGGCAGGTTTCAACCCCCCCCCCCCCCCCGAAAATTTCAACCCTTCCCGAATTTTTTTTCTGGCTACGGCCCTGATGATGAATCTTCAATTGTTTTATGAAGGAGAGGAGGGAGGAGGCCAGCTTTATTTCTTTAGGGAGAGAATTCCAGAGGAGGGGGGAAACTATGGAGAACGCCCTCTCGCTCACTTCCACCAGCCTACTTGAGATGGGGGTGGGACCAAGAGCAGGCACAAAAAAGAAAAAAAAAGTCTGTCGAAGGCTGTCATAGCCGGAATCACTGGGTTGTTGTAGGTTTTTTGGGGCTATATGGCCATGGTCTAGAGGCATTCTCTCCTGATGTTTCGCCTATGGCAAACATCCTCAGAGGTAGTGAGGTCTGTTGGAACTAGGCAAAAGGGTTTATATATCTGTGGAATGACCAGGGTGAGACAAAGGACTCTTGTCTGCTGGAGCTAGGTGTGAATGTTTCAACTGACCACCTTGATTAGCATACAATGGCCTGACTGCCTGGGGCAAACTTTTTTTGAGAGGTGAATGTCCACCAAACGCAGCACCCAAACACGAATCAAGGAACATGAAAGGCACTGCAGACTACTTCAACCAGAGAAGTCAGCCATAGCAGAGCACCTGATGAGCCAACCTGGACACAGCATATTATCTGAGAACACAGAAATGCTGGACCACTCTCACAACCACCATGTCAGACTACACAGAGAAGCCATTGAAATACACAAGCATGTGGACATCTGGATGTTTGATGTTTTATCATCCTTGTGGGAGGCTTCTCTCATGTCCCCGCATGCAGAGCTAGAGCTGAGAAAGGAAGCTCAACCCGCTCTCCCCGGATTCGAACCGCTGACCTCAGCAGTCCTACTGGCCCAAGGGTTTAACCCATTGCGCCACTGTATTGCTAAAAGAAAATAAAACCCACAGGACACTACGTATGAAACAAATTCTTGGACTTCCAGATTTTTTTTAATACCAGCACCTATCTTTTGTCTCTGAGTTGTAACTGACGGAATACAAGATGATGTATTCTCACTTCTGTATCAAAGAAATCCAAGAACACTTTTAATTTTATAATTAATTGAAGTAGTTCTTTATGAATGTAAATATATATTTGGAAAGTGTGTTGTTTTAAGTTAACATATGAAATATATAGAATTCTTACTTACAAGATTTGCCCGGTCTTTCAAAACCTTCACACTAAAGAATAACAGGAGATATAATCAGATTCAGTTCAATCATGGGAAAAAAGAATCATGAACAAAAAGTTGTTGCTTTAATATACTATATAGAGAAAAGGGGGTTGGAAAGGTTTAGTGTTGATATCTGGAATTTCTTTTTTTAGAAAGTCCTACAAGACAGGAACTAAACTATAAAAGTGCCTCAGCCTATTAAAGTACTCTAGTCTGAGGACAATTAGCCTTCATTTATGCCTATCTGTTAATTGGGTTAAATAGATCTGTTTACAGTTCTAGTTGGGAATAAATATTTAATCTGATGACAAAATGAGTTGTGACAAAGAAAAAAAAGTGTTATTTTAGATTGTTCCAAAAGATTCATCTCATGCAACTATTGGAATATAATGGTGTCCACATCTTTAAATGTGTATGTATCTGTTTGGAAGAGAAAGCAGGAAAGAAAACAATGTCCCCCTCATCACAATTTCAATGTACTGTCCTTCTGGGCTGGGGGAAGTAATTTAAACCCCATGTTGAAAAGCTGAGATTTCAACACTGCACTTGTATCAAAATGGAGCCAACATACAATCAAATATTTCCTCTAGAATAGTTTACTCCTCACATTCTTGGAACCAACAGGGTAGTACAATTTGGAAGTGCAGGGGGTGAGGACGGGGCAGAATATAACACAAAAGAGAATTTAAGATACAAGCACAATGCCAAGTTACCGTATATACTCGAGTATAAGCCGACCCGAATATAAGCCAAGGCACCTAATTTTACCACAAAAAAACTGGGAAAACATATTGACTTGAGTATAAGCCGAGGGTGGGGAACGCAGCCACCACAGGTAAATTTCAAAATAAAAATAGATACCAATAAAATTACATTAATTGAGACATCAATAGGCCAAATGTTTCTGAATATTTACATAATGATTGGTTAATGAACACTGGAATGGAACAATGGATGACGAATCTGGAACATGTTTTTGATGATGAGACAACAGTGAATGGGTATTGTAGTAACTGTTTATTAATTGTGTAATGTGTTAGGTTGTTAACTGTTTTTATACTGTAGCACTAAATTTTTGCTGTTCGTATTTGTTGTGAACCGCTCTGAGTCGCCTTCGGGCTGAGAACAGCGGTATATAAGTAAGGTAAATAAATAAATAAATAAATAAAACTGTAATTTAAGATAAGACTGCCCAACTCTGATTAAATCATTAATATCTTCAATCTAAATGTACTTCCTTATCCTTCCAACAATAATAGAGTAAATATAATAATAATAATAATAATAATAAAGTAAAACAATGGAAATGCAATAATAACAGTAATAATAGAGAACAATAAATGTAATAATAGAGTAAAATAATAAATGCAATAATAATAAAGTAAAATAAATGTAATAATAATAATAATAGGGTAAAATACTGTAAATGTAATAATAATAGAGTAAAATAATACATGAAATAAAAATAATGCTAATAACAGAGTAAAATAATAAATAACCTTGACTTGAGTATAAGCTGAGGGGAGCTTTTTCAGCCTAAAAAGGGGGCTGAAAAACTAGGCTTATATTCGAGTATATACAGTATTTTTCTATTCCATTCTGCATACTCTGTTGCTTCACCAACACATTCCATTTAATTTCAAAAAATATAAATAGGACTTTTCACTTTATAAGTTATGGTGTAAACAATTACTAGATTGTTTACACCATAATTGTTGAGGGTCACTAAGTATGAAGAGCCCATCAGATACTACATCGCCATTACTTAGAATTACAGAAGTATCATCAATGTAAAGCTTACCTTATACATTTTTAAACCTTCAGTCTTTTCTACCTCTCTTGCCATCCGCCTAAGAAACACATTTTTGTCTTCCTTTGGGGGTTTCGTTGCTTTGTCTGGATGATGTTTTTGCTAGCAAAGAAATAAAAAAAGTCAAAAATGTATATTGATTGGCTTTCTAAAGCCTCTTCTACTATCAAGGAGTTGAAACAATTAAAACAAAAGGGGGTGGGCAGGCTATGATTAAACAGTAGTTTAGATGTTGTCTAAGATTTCTTTGATTCCTTATTTACAAGCAAAACTTATTATTTGGCAAAACAACCCAAGCAGCTTCCATGCTGATAATGACAAGGAAACGTGATGGAAATCTTTGTAAGGGAAATGGTCCCTCTCCAACAAGCTGCCTCCTAGTAGTATTGGAGAAATAGCTAACCCAGGAATGGGATTGCCCAGGATGAGTGTGGCTATCTGCTCTACATCATTCAAACAATCCCTACATATGTGAAGACAGGGAGAGAAATCATTACTACACACAGAGACTGGGTGCACATATGTTTGTATGAATAGACATTATATGTGGACAAGTGCAAGTTCTGGTCAACATGATCATTCTGCAGGAGGTCTTGTTGGTTGTCCTCTCCCAATGCCTACTCCACAGAGGTGCTTTAAACAGAAAACCAGGCTTAACGTTTATATCAATTAGTGCTTCATAGCTATTCTCAGATCTAGTTGTTCTGTTCCAACAAATCTTGCTTTCTAGAATGTGCAGAAAGAAACTGCACCTCTCTTGCTCTGATATTGAAAGAGTGCATAGTCAGGGTCTTTTGCTTTTCAATCCCCTTCTCCAAGACTTCCAACTCCATCCACTGTGTTTTCCTGCTTTTTTGTATGGCTTGAAGGTCCTCTTAACGCACTGTACGTTATGCAAGAGTAAGATCCCAAATGTTGCAAACAAAGAGTTCCTTTTCTGCAACCAAACAAATTACTTCAAATTGCTGGGTGGGAATTAGTCAAAATGTGAAGATATGCTGCCCTGACTCCACGCTTGCATGGAATTAATGATGTGCTAGGTGAACAAGTTGTCTTTGCTTCAAGAGTCCAGCACGGGCGCGAGGCGGGCCCATTAACATCAGTTCTTTTGGATGGGAGATATCAAAAAGTGGAACATTCTTTTGACTTGGTCTCTGCTGAAACACTTCATCATTCTTTGTTTGTTTGCCCCAAATATGATAATATATGGATGAAATATAGGAATTCAATTTTTTCACAATGTTCTCAATGGGCAAGGGTATTATAAAATTCCTTATCTTATGAACAACTCCAACACATTATTTTGTGAGACTGTTGTAAATTTTATCTTTGAGATTAGTAACTTTTAAGTACGTTTTTCTTTTTATTTGTGACTTCCTCTTGTTGTATATACCTGTGTTGTATGCCAATTTTGCTGTTGTATGCCAATGAAGTCTGTGTGTGGAATAAAAACTTGCTCCTCTCTGCCCCACAATGATGTCAGTTAATTTTCACACCAATTGGTGTGATGGGCAAGAAGATTTAATAAACCTCACATAACATGCTACAGAAGTACAGTGGGCCCTTGATATCTGATTTGGGTATCCACAAATGCCAAAATCTGTGGATACAATAGCATAATAAATGGTGTCACTTATATAAAATGGTGAGCAATGCAAACAAGCATGGGAGAGCCTGAGGATCTGTGAAATGGAAGGAAGGAACATAACTAAGCAGTGCTCAGCTCATGGCAAAATGAAGGTTTGGTTTTAGGATTTCCCCCAACGTATTTTATAGCTCTGGTGTCTCCAAAACAGCCTGGTGAAGTGCACTATTCATGTAAAATCCACAGGCTGAAAACAAGGTTCCCAGTCCCCATGCTGCAAGAAAGAATGCTAGAGACAAAACTTAGAAACATTAATTTTGCCCTATTTGGTACCATATTTCCATACTTTTTTATTACAAGTAGAGATAACTTACAAGATAATAGTTTCTGTGTTTTCTCCCAATGAGGTGTTGTATCATTGGTGTCAACTCTGTAGTAAACTGGCATAATTGGCATTCATAGAATGGAAACTGTTTCCCTTGGATTCGAATTTCGATTAAATATTCCAAACCTGTAAGCACAGAGACATTGATGTAGGCATTTATTTATCTAAACAAAAAATATTTCTATTTATAGCATTGCATTGAAAGATTTTTATTTGTTTTATTTCCCTACTTTGCAATTCCAAATAAGGCATAGCACAAGTATGTGATCGCAATAGCATGGGAAAAGAGGCTATTCCTCAATTACCAGTTATTTAGAAGTTAGTACATGGTGTCGGACAGCTCAAGCACAGAGTAGATAATTGATCTAATTCTCAGGATGACAGCACTGCAGATTACAGGGAAGATGTAGGTGTCATTAAATGATAAGCACTAATTTACTGTTGAGAATGCTAGTAATAAAGCTGGGATTATATCCACATCCCTCTTCCTTGTTCACATCTACTTCAGCCTCACAAATTCTCTACTTTTTAACTGAATTTTAAAATGACTGCTGAACCAAGTCTTTTGGATTCTTATTGTAGAACAACAGAATTTAAATTTTTCACCTCTACAGTCCAGATAAAATATAATTTACTAATAAACTGATTTCTGTACAAAGTTCTCAGAAATTGTCTTGGAGGAGGAAAATGTAACAAAATCACCATTTCAAATCGAACTTTGTTTTAAGAAGTTTTCAGTTATTTGAAAGAGAGAAATTATCATTGATTTTACCTGAAGTATATTCATTTTCAGCAATGAAGGAATTAATATTCTTCGATATATTGCCTCTCCCACCTGCTCCAATAACTGGAAATGCCTCCACATGGCGGAGTTATCCTCCAAAGAGTCAGTCATTATTACACCATATTTTTGTATAAAAGAACTACCATGGCCTTTTTTATTGGTTTTCAGAGGGGGGGGGGGGTAAAAGAGAAAAGCTGAACAAGAGATAGCAGAGAGAACACTTTAAGTCAGTAGTAGTCCAATCCCCAGGACAATTATCTACGTATACTTCAACCTCATGTCAGTTCACTTCATGATGAAGAGGATGTTTGTCCCTTCACTGCTGTAAACAACCCTATTTTAGTAAGACCAATGTTTCTTTTTTTCAGAACAGAGGGAAAAGCATCCTTTGGATGAGATACATCAAGGGCGGATGGATGAGATACAAACAAGGCCGAAAGGTGCTATCATTCCCAAGAGTCTACTGTTTCATCACTTGTGGCAACTGCTTGTCTTGTTGATAGGAATTCCCCTTAATATTTCCTTTCCTTGGAAATGTAAGAGAAATATATATCTATATCTATATAAATAAACTAATGCCAGGTATTTTGCTTATAAGGCCAGTTTTGATGACAAAAAATTTCCCAGGAAAATTTTAAAAAGAACTTGAAGCAGAACTTAATGGAAGAGATATAATGAAAATCAGAGATTGGGATCTGAAGATGATAAATATGGAAAGGGTAAAAGATCAATTAATAGGAAGAGATTTAGAGTGGTATAAATACTTCCAATTGGGGAAATGGTCAAGTGATATAAAGAAAAGGTATAACACCGGTAGGGAACATATGAAATTTGATAAGATGATAACTCAAAGGGAGGATAAATAAGATAATGTAATATTAAAAGGCACAGTAAGCAATATTTATAAATTATTAATAATGGTCAAAAAGGAACAAGACCACTTGAGGGGTGTAAGGGAAGTAGATTTCGGGGGAAAGTAAATGATCAAGAACGATCAAGTATGCAATTACTAAAAAATATATCCATAAGAATTAAGGAAAACTATTTTAAAATGGTATGGAAATGGTAAAATGTGGAGGCCGTGACAGACTTTGTATTTCTAGGTGCAAAGATTACTGCAGATGCAGACTGTGGCCAGGAAATCAGAAGATGCTTACTTCTTGGGAGGAGAGCAATGTCCAATCTCGATAAAATAGTAAAGAGTAGAGACATCACACTGGCAACAAAGATCCGCATAGTCAAAGCCATGGTATTCCCTGTAGTAACCTACAGATGTGAGAGCTGAACCTTAGAGAAGGCTGAGCGAAGGAAGATAGATGCTTTTGAACTGTGGGGTTGGAGGAAAGTTCTGAGAGTACCTTGGACTGCGAGAAGATCCAACCAGTCCATCCTCCAGGAAATAAAGCCTGGCTGCTCATTGGAGGGAAGGATACTAGAGACAAAGTTGAAGTACTTTGGCCACATCATGAGGAGACAGCAAAGCTTAGAGAAGACAATTATGCTGGGGAAAGTGGAAGTTAAAAGGAAGAGGGGCCGACCAAGGGCAAGATGGATGGATGGCATCCTTGAAGTGACTGGACTGACCTTGAAGGAGCTGGGGGTGGTGATGGCCAACAGGGAGCTCTGGCGTGGGCTGTTCCATGAGGTCATGAAGAGTCGGAGACGACTGAACGAATGAACAACCACAATATGGAAATGGAACCTAACCCTGGTTAGGTTAAATCAGATAGATAAAAAAAAATATTCAGATCAGTGCTGGAGAGGCTATCAGGAAATGGCTCATATTTTCATATGTGGTGGTACTGTAAATTTATACAAACATTTTGGGAAAGGGTATTTAAAGAAATAAGAATAATTATAAAAATAGAAATAGAGAGTACACCAAAATCACCATTATTACTCATACATGACAATCCAATTTCTTCACAAGAGGAGAAGGAAATGGTTTCTAATTTGCTAACAGCAGTAAAATTGTTAGTAGCAAAAAATTGGAAAGAAAGAAAGGAAGTTTAGTTAGAAGAATGGTACAAGGAAATTTGGAACATAGTTATTAATGACAAATTGACTTGCAATATTAAAATTAAAAAGGCATTATGGAAACAAACCGGTTTTTGGAAATTTTATTGAGTATATCTTCAATGAGGGAAAGGGTTACAAGCCGGCAACAGAAGCAATGACATTTTGGAGTTGTCAAACAAGAATTGATCCTGGCAAAGGTGGCACAAAATAAGGGTAGGCGGGAGGGAGGAAAAATATTATAATAATAATAAAAATAAATGTATAAGTAGATAAAAGATGTGTAGTAGAGATATATGTAGCATAAGCTGCAATTAGGGAAAATAAAAAAACTGATAAGTGTGCTTATAGTGCATCTGATTTTCTTCTTTTTATTTGTGCAAAATATGGCATACTTTCCCTGTCCAAAATATTGTAAAAAGGGGAAAGGATGTATATTTATACATTTTGATGGATAAATAATTATTTTTAAAATTTACTTGGATCAGGGCAGTGACGTTTTAGACATGATGAAAACTGAAGTTTCCACTCCTGAGGCCAAGGAAAAGACTTCAATTGCCTTCTTTAGGGCAGTCTCCTATCCTGATTTTTAGTGCATCCTTGCTATACTTGCAGCAAGCAAGGACAGCAAGGGTGTTTGTATATTAGACGTAACACTTTTCAGAAGGTTACAGGATTTCTTAACACATTATGGATTAGGGTTGTTGGGAGGAAGGTTTACTATATCCCTCTTTCACTATATCCATAGAGTAATCTATAAAGGAAATTTCCAGGGATGAAGGGACTGCTTTGGGAAACTGCTCCCTTAGGGGAGATCCTGGAACTGAGTAATCTCCAAAGGCGGGCCGAGGTCTAATGTTTGGATTGCCTTTCTCAGATACAAAGAAAATGGTCTGATTAGAATAACTGAAAAGAACTTTATTCTTATACCCAACCACCATCTCCCTAAAGGGACTTGGAGCAGTCTACATAAGGGTCAAAATGGCCACAAGAATAAAGCAGAACCAGATAAAAAAAAAACAATGAATTAAAACATGTAAATATAAAACAACAGCATTGAAACTCAAAACAAAAACTCAACAAAACAAGAAGATACTCCTAGGACCTCCCTCCTCCTGAAGAAGCAAAGGAGTAGTCATTTCCATAATCTTCCCCTGAAGATTGCCAGGAGTAAACCATGCTGCTCAGGATGGAAGTATGTTGGGCTTTCCTATGCTTTTGGCAGGAGCCATGTTGAATCTGCTTAGAAGCACCTGACTCTGAAGCTGAGGCCTTTGGCTCAACCATGTGTGGACATTCTCGGACCTAGTCCTATACAGGCCACTAAGATAGCATCCACCCAATTCAGAAGGGGAAGGCTCTGTATCCTCCTACATGTCTAAAGCACATGAGAATGAAAAATTACTCATCCGTTTGAACCAGCAAGCCTTGTGGATTTGACTGTGGTCTAATTCATACTACCGGGGGCCAAGTGATAGACAGCTAGGAGGGAAAAGAACCATTTGCCCAACCTTGGTCCTTCTGATTCTCCCAAGCTGTGGATAGCTGCTACCAGAGCAGCACAGCCAACAGCAATGCGAACAGGCTCCTGTGAGATCAGCACCTGGAACTAAGACAGTGAGGATCATCTTGAGGGACAAAGCTGGGGAGATACTTGGGCCCTAATTGTACTCATGATTTCCCTGTCTTCTCTGTCGCCTCCTTCCTAGCTGTTTCAGCCCAAGTTTGAGAATCACAAGGAGGAAGCAGAATGGAAGGATTTTCCCTCATCCTACTGTTTCTACACTTCCTTACTGGCCATGTTCCCTCTGAAATGGCCTCTTGCCTGCCAATCCGGGGGGGGGGGGGGGGGGGGGGAGTTTGAAGAAGGGAAGATTTCTGCCCAGTTTGGTGCTCCTTCGCGTCTGTCTGGAAAAACATGGTCATGTTCATCCCCTATACATAGGTCTGGGGGTGACGGGAGGGGGGGGGGACGACAAATTCAACCAGCTAGAACCCAACTGGCAATTATCACCCAAAGGACCTTTTCATCCACTGCATTGGCTTGCTAGAAA
This sequence comes from Anolis sagrei ordinatus, assembly GCF_025583915.1. Lineage (NCBI taxonomy): Eukaryota > Metazoa > Chordata > Lepidosauria > Squamata > Anolidae > Anolis > Anolis sagrei. The sequence continues at coordinate 60,800,667 of NW_026847660.1, read as the reverse complement.
CAATTTGATAGCTAAACAAAATTCCAGTTTGAATTCAATTCAGTTCAAAACAGAATTAAAGACCTATCTCATCCAGCAAATTCAGTGACAAATGCAAGATACTCCACTTTGGCCGAAAAAATGAAATGCAAAGATACAGAATGGGCCTGGCTCGAGAGCAGTACGTGTGAAAAAGATCTTGGAGTCCTCGTGGACCACAAGTTATACATGAGCCAATAATGTGATGTAGTGGCAAAAAAAAGCCAATGGGATTTTGGCCTGCATCAATAGGAGTATAGTGTCTAGGTCCAGGGAAGTAATTCTACCCCTCTATTCTGCTTATGGTTAGACCACACCTGGAATATTGTGTCCAATTCTGGGCACCACGATTCAAGAGAGATATTGACAAACTGGAATGTGTCCAGAGGAGGGCGACTAAAATGATCAAGGGTCTGGAGAACAAGCCCTATGAGGAGCGGCTTAGAAAGCTGGGCATGTTTAGCCTGAAGAAGAGAAGGCTGAGAGGAGATATGATAGCTATGTATAAATATGTGAGAGGAAGCCACAGGGAGAAGGGAGCAAGCTTGTTTTCTGCTTCCCTGGAGACTAGGATGCGGAACAATGGCTTCAAACTACAAGGAGATTCCATCTGAACATTAGGAAGAACTTCCTGACTGTGAGAGCCGTTCAGCAGTGGAACTCTCTGCCCCGGAGTGTGGTGGAGGCTCCTTCTTTGGAAGCTTTTAAGCAGAGGCTGGATGGCCATTTGTCAGGGGTGATTTGAATGCACTATTCCTGCTTCTTGGCAGGGGGTTGGACTGGATGGCCCATGAGGTCTCTTCCAACTCTTTGATTCTATGATTCTATGAGCAGGCCTAACCAGTGAAGAACACATATGCAAGTGGCAAAGGTGGGTTTTTTTACATTTTATTATGGTACTTCATAGAACATCAACATCTGTTGAGATGTAATATGAACTGAGAATAGTGGCGCAGTATTAGCTTTCTACCTCCAGATGTCTCTGTTGCAGAGAACATAACTACATCTTGGCAGAGGAGACAGTCCACAACAGGGGTCCTCAAACGTTTTAAACTGAGGGCCAGGTCACAGTCCTTCAAACTGTTGGAGGGCCGGATTATAATTTGAAAAAAACATGACTAAATTCCTATGCACACTGCACATATCTTATTTGTAGTGCAAAAAACCAACAACTTTAAAACAATATAATAATTAAAACAAATATAAACTTATTAGTATTTCAATGGGAAGTGTGGGCCTGCTTTTGGCTGATGAGATAGGATAATTGTTGCTGTTGTTCTTGTTGTTGTGTGCTTTCAAGTCGTTTCAGACTTAAGTTGACTCTGAGTGAGGGCCAGGCAAATGACCTTGGAGGGCCGTATGGGGCCCCCAGGCCGTAGTTTGAGAACGCCTGGTCCAGAACTTCAAGCAGGAGAACTTTGGCTTTAAGAATCAACACTGCCAGCATAGGCAACACATTTTTTAGTAAATGATTATCAAACCCTAATTCAATACAGCACAATAAAGGTTAAGCATCTCTTATTCTGAGATCCAAAATACTCCAAGATCCAAAATTGTCCACATGGATGTCTGAACCAATGAAACTTTGGCTTTCTAATGGTTCAAAGTACGAACATTTTATTCCATGCATAAAATTATTAAAAAGTATTTTATAAAAATTACCTTCAGGCTATGTGTACAAGATATATAGCAAGACTAAAGTAATTCCATGTTAAGATCTAGGTCTCATGTCTAAGGTAATTCATTAGGCACACATGTGGAAATACAGGTATTCCATAATCCAAAAAAAATTCTCAAATCCAAAAACTTCTGTTCCCAAGCATTTAGGATAAGGGATACTCAACCTGTATCTGCAAGAGACCAGGCTCAATTACCACTCTGATGGTAAATGACATTCACTGACAAAAATCACAGAAGAAACCGTGGAACACTGCAGTCTCAAGATAATAATGACATTCATTAATCTGAAAAACCATACCTATAAGTGGTTCTTTTCGATCCGGATCCTTCATGTAATCTCTCAGAGATCTTATAATTTTTGAAGGCTGTGGCTTTACTAAAAAGAAAACAAACATATTGCATACAGTAATTAAAAGAGCTTTGCCACATCTACTGTCTACATAAATACATGAAGAATGTATATCCTACTGAGTTGATCAGTAAAAGGGACAGAAACTTTTGCCTCATTTTCCTTCCTTTAGTATTAAGGATTAAATAAAACAGGCTGGAGAGTAAATTCAGAAGACATTTACTTATGTTCCCATGTAATTCCCATGTTATTTCAACATGGTGGTTAAACCAAAAAGAGTGCAACTACAAACTGTTTGGATTGGCCAATTGAACAGAAGGTAGCTGTTACATTTAACCACCGAAGTGGAACAGCGAAGGCAGATTCAACCTGTAATGAAATTGCATATTTTATTTCCAATAAAAGCAAACTAATGATTCAGATTACCATTTTTCATTTCTTCTAAACCCAGAAATCAAAACACATAGTAGATTCACAGAGGAAGCATCTATTCGCCATATGCTGCCCAGGAGGTACTCGTACATTTTTTAAATAATAATGAATTTGTCTAGTATAGTTAATATATGTATTAGAGATAATTTAAAATTATTTAATAAATGAGTTCTTTGAAAAGATTGTAGTTACACCTTTGAATTCGGAAGCTTCAACAGAATGCATATGTATATTGTAAACCGCTCCGAGCCTTCGGGGAGTGGCGGTATATAAAATTGATTAATAAATAATTAATAAATAAAATAAAATGCCCACTACCATTCAGGAAATGAATCCATAAATGAAAGGCTTCAAAGTCTCCCATCATAACAGCCCTGCTCAAGTATTGCAAATTCAGGGTTGTGGCTTCTCTGATTGAATCTATCTATCTGTAATGAGGTATTCCACTTGTCCAATTGCTTTCTACCTTAACAAGCATTACTGTCTTTTCTAGTAAGCCATGTCTTCCCAAAATATGACAGTATCAGTTCATTTCATTCTGGCTTCAAGGAAGAATTCAGGTTTGGTTTGCTCTAGGGCCCATTTATTTGTCTTTCTAGCTATCCATTATAATTGCTTGTATTGTTGTGATTATTGCTTGTATTGTTGTGTTTGGGCTCGGCCTCATGTAAGCCGCACCAAGTCCCTTGGGGAGATGGTAGCGGGGTACAAATAAAGTGTTATTGTTATTATTATTATTATCCACAATATCTCCAAAACGTTTTTTCATTTCCACATTTCACGAGTTCATTTTCTTCCTATCAGCTTTCTTCACTCTTCAGCTTTCACAGCCATTCATATTAATTGCAAATACAATAACATATATAATACTAACTTGAGTCTTTAAATATATATCTCTACACTTCAGAATCTTCTATAGTTCCTTCTAAGTGTCCTTCAAGTCTTACACTTCTTTTGATTTCTTGCCTACAGTCTTCAGTCTGATTAATGATTGAGCTAAAGTGTCACATGCAACTCCTAGAACGATTCCATCAGCTTTGCCTCTGGAAAATCCTGCAAATCTCTTGGGAAGACAAGCGGACAAATGTCAGCATGCTGGAAGAAGCAAAGACCACCAGCACTGAAGTGATGGTCCTCCGCCATCCGGCCACGTTGTCCAGATGCCCGACCACCGTCTCCCAAAGCAGTTGTTCTACTCTGAACTCAAGAATGGAAAACGGAATGTTGGTGGACAGGAAAAGAGATTTAAAGATGGGCTCAAAGCCAACCTTAAAAACTCTGGCATAGACACTGAGAACTGGGAAGCCCTGGCCCTTGAGCGCTCCAGCTGGAGGTCAGCTGTGACCAGCAGTGCTGAAGAATTTGAAGAGGCATGGAGGACAAAAGGGAGAAACATGCCAAGAGGAAGGCACGTCAAGCTAACCCCAACCGGAACCTTCCACCTGAAAACCAATGCCCTCACTGCGGGAGAAGATGCAGATCAAGAATAGGGCTCCATAGTCACCTACGGACCCACCATCAGTACACCGAACTTGGAGGACATTACTCGGACAACGAGGAATCACCTAAGTAAGTATGGACAATCTTGAATTAATTCAATGTCTTCATTGTCAACTTTAAAGTTGTGTAATCTGTGGTTATTATTTTTGTTTCTTGTACAACTGTAGCATTGTCTTTGCACTTTATTCCTTGACTTTCTTCAGTAATCATTCTATGACTTTGTTTTCAGCTAATAGCATGGTGATAGAAACATAGAATTGGAAGAGACCTCATGAGCCATCCAGTCCAACCCCCTGCCAAGAAGCAGGAATATTGCATTCAAACCACCTCTGACAGATGGCCATCTAGCCTCTGTTTAAAAACCTCCAAAGGAGCCTCCACCACACTCTGGGGCAGAGAGTTCTACTGCTGAACGGCTCTCAGTCAGGAAGTTCTTCCTCGTGTTCAGATGGAATCTCCTTTCTTGTAGTTTGAAGCCATTGTTCCACGTTCTAGTCTCCAGGACAGCAGAAAACAAGCTTGCTCCCTCCTCCCTGCGACTTCCTCTCACATATTTGATGTTCGCATCCTTTAATTGTTGATATTACAATTCCAATGTTCATGCTCCCTTTCTTCAAGTCTAATCTTGCTTTACTTATATGCTCAGTGTAGATGTTAAAACAGATGAGGTGACAAAATGCAGCCTTGCCTGACTCCCTTGGCAACTGGAAACCATTACTTTCCCACATACCGCCCTGATAGTAAAATCTTTTTGTTCAACATATAGGTTATGTAATTAAACAGTCAAATATTGAGGTACATCCATTTATTTAAAAGCGACCCATTGGTTCTCATGTTCTATATAATCGAAGTGTTTCTTGTAACCTATAAAGCATGGATTTATTTTCTCTTTGAAATTCTTTGCCTTCAAGAATTTATATATGCAATATGACCCCAGTGCTTCTCCCTTTCCTGAACACAACCTCAACATCGGGCATATCTCTCTCCATATACTGTAAAGGTTTCTTGTAGAATTTTAAGCATCACTTGCACAGGTTTTAATGCAATAATCCTAGGGTGATTATGATCCTGAGTGTTTTCTTTCTTGGGGAGGAAAAAATATGAAGTATTTCCAATCTTTGTTTTCCATATTTGTTGAGAGATTTTTGATAGAAATAACATATATTGTGTTACTGTAGCTATTAATATGCCACCTGTTCCTGGTGTTTTATTTCTCCCAAGAGTGCAAATTCCACTTTACTTTCTAAAATTACAGGTTCATCCTCAAATGGTTCTTCCTTCAATGAACCTGTCATAATTTCATATTTTTCATAGAGTTCTTCGAGGTATTATTTCCATCACCTTTTTATTTCTACTTGGTCATGTAAAATATCCCCCTATTTATTTATTTATTGTGTCAGGAGCAGACCAAACAGTTGCGTTGCATTTTTTAACAAACAAACAAAACAAAACACAAAGCTTGCAAGCTTGGTAGTTGATTAAATGTCCTTTGACCAGTAGCTGGCCACTTGGAGTGCCTCTAGTGTTGCCGCAAGGAGGTCCTCCACTGTGCATGTAGCAGGGCTCAGGTTGCATTGCAGCAGGTGGTCAGTGATTTGTGCTTCTCTACACTCGCATGTCGTGGATTCCACTTTGTGGCCCCATTTCTGGCTCTGCATCTCGTGGTGCCAGAGCGCAGTCTGTTCAGCGCCTTCCAAGTCGCCCAGTTTTCTGTGTGCCCAGGGAGGAGTCTCTCATTTGGTATCAGCCATTGGTTGAGGTTCTGGGTTTGTGCCTGCCACTTTTGGACTCTCGCTTGCTGAGGTGTTCCAGTGAGTGTCTCCGTAGATCTTAGAAAACTATTTCTTGATTTAAGTCATTGACGTGCTGGCTGATATCCACACAGGGGATGAGCTGGAGATGTCACTGCCTTGGTCCTTTCACTATTGGCTGCTACTTCCCGGCGGATGTCAGGTGGTGCAATACCGGCTAAACAGTGTAATTTCTCCAGTGGTGTACGGCGCAGACACCCCATAAATACTCAAATTTTTGATAGCAGTCTGTGCCACAATCTACTACTGGCTTATTTTTTTAAATGAAAGGGAACTCCTCCGTCTTCTGCCTCCAATTAAGCCATCTATTTGATTTTCTGTATTTGTCATCAAGGGAGCCCCCGGTGGTGCAGTGGGTTAAAGTGTTGAGCTGCTGAGCTTGTTGACCGAAAGGTTGCAGGTTCGATTCCGGGGAGTGGCGTGAGCTTCTGCTGTCAGCCCCAGCTTCTGCCAACCTAGCAATTCGAAAGCGTGCAAAATGTGACTAGATCAATAGGTACCGCTCCGGTGGGAAGGTAATGGCGCTCCATGCAGTCATGCCAGCCACATGATCTTGGAGGTGTCTATGGACAACGCCGGCTCTTTGGCTTTGTCAACACCCCAGAGTCAGACATGACTGGACTTAATGTCAGGGGACAACCTTTACCTTTTTATTTATTTGCCATCAGGTGATGCCCACATACACCACTGCCTCTTTGGTTACTTGAAGAATGTGTTTGTGATGAACAAATTATTGGCCTTGCAAAATTCTTGAACCTAGGCCAAATTCTCTGTTTCCTATTTTTGCATTCCAATTGCCTCTGATTGACATGAAGTTGTGTTTTGGTATGCGATCAATTTCCTCCTGGGCTCCAGGATAGAAACTTCTGCAGCATAAAATTGGATTGTGGTTATTATATCCCTTGAAGTTTCACTTATATTGTCAGTTGTTGCATTCTGTTCTTTAATTGCTTTGATTACATTTCTTCTCACTATTTAATGCGACACTGTCTTTCTTCTTAGATTTGTTGTAAAGCACTCAATTAAAACTATGACATCTCATTACTATCGACTTTCGCTTACTAATATTTATACATTCCATCTATTGTTTTACTATGTCTGGTTTGCTCTGGTTTACGTGTTTCTAATTCCATGGTCATAAAATGTGATGTGCAGTTTCAGACTTCACTTTTACCTTTGATCACATCAACAACCGAATGTCCTTTTGGTTGCGTCATTAACCACGACATCTTGAATTTGTCCTCTAATCGCCAGTAGCTCACTGAGCGCTTTCTGACCTTGGAGTTTCCTGGTACTTTTGTTTCATTTTGGACTGCTTTATCATAGGGTTTACACCATGCCACCTTCTGTGCAGTACCAACATGTATTTTTGTTGTTGCTGCTGCTCCAATAGCTGTCTGGCACATTTTACCCGACTCCACAGCAAAAGCCTGCCCAATACAGGTGATTCTATTAGCAGCACAGCTACCACTGCCTCACAGGAGCATACAATCTCCCACCATGGAAAGACAGTACTATAGTGAATCACTTTCTGATAATTTTCTTTGAAGTTACTGAGATTCTAAGAAATCCAGTTTCTAAAAAATATTTATTTGTTCTTACCTGGGATTGGCTCTGGAGTTAATATTGGGGAACCTGGAAAGACACACCAATAAAGACTGTATTTTCATATTAATGTTTGCAAACAGTACATTAAGCCATTTCTTCTGCATACTCAAGTTTCTGAGCTAGCCATATTATTCCTGCTGGAACCAGATGCTTTTGTCATCATTACCCAGCTGAAATTTGCCAAATTATTCTTATGTCTTTACACATGCTCTTAATAACCCCCTAATACAGGGGTGGGCAACTATGGAAGACCCTCAGGAGAACTTGGTGGACAACACAGATCCCAATGCACTTGCCTCTCCAGAATATCTCTTTCTTGCCCTCAAATGCTATTTAGAAGACATATTGGCTTGTTTTGTACCTTCCGGGGCATCTAGAGAATATTTTGGGACAAAACAAGTGGTTTTTTTAATTTAAAAAATGCAGCTTAATTTTGATTCCTAATGTTGAACTAGCTTAACCGCCTCATTCTACTCCTTCTCTTGCACCTCCATTTGTCTTTTCATGCAGAAGTGGCTTAACTGCCCCACTCTACTTCTTCTCTTGCACCTCCATCTGTCCTTCCATGTCCTGCCAAAAGCGCCAGTCCTTCCTTCCATTCACCACCATCCCACCGCTCAGCCTGATTTTAAGTCCCTTTCCCAGTGATCCACCCCATTCTGTCTCTTGTTCTGCTATCAGATTTTACACCCCTTCCTTGCTTTAAAGGAGCTTAAAATCTGGCAGCAGAAGTAATGAGCAAGGGGGTGGGTTGATGGGCTTAAAATTTGGCTGCTGCTTCTTGGTAGGTAAGTAGTGGAGAAATTAGGAAAGCCCCTTCCCTAGAAAGCTTCAAAAAGAACCTTAAAACCTGGCTCTTCTGCTGCGCCTTTCATGAGTAGGTATATAATCCCACGATTGCTCTGCCTCAAAGTTCTGTCATTGGAGTATACGTCACCCCCCCCCCCTTGGGAAAGCTTGCTTCCACAACTCCCGCTAAAATGAGCCCTCCTCCGTAAATTACCTGCTTCCCTCTTTTATCTCGCCCGACTTTTTAATTAGTTTTAATCAGTTTGTCCTTTTAATTACTACATGTTGCCTGCTCATTATTATTGTGCCTGTGCATATTCTTTATTTTTCATATTGCTATGTATTCATGTGTTTTATGTAACTATGATGTTATTGTTTGTTGTTCGCCTATTTGGTTTGTTTTTGGTTTTTCTTTATTGTAATTGTCATTTGGGCTTGGCCTCATGTAAGCCGCTCCGAGTCCCCATTGGGGAGATGGAGGCAGTGTAACAAATAAAGATTATTATTCTTATTCTTATTATTATTGTGGATGGAATGAAAGGATGGTGCTGTTGGCAGGACACTGAAGAACAGACAGAGTCATCAGAAGAAATGAAGCAAGGAGAACTGTTGAGCAATGGGTTTAACATCTGTCCGGGGCTTTGCCCACATCTACGGCAGGCATCCTTAGAAGTTGTGAGGTTTGGTGGAAAGAAGACAAGTGGGGTTTATATGTCTGTGGAATGTTCCCACCCTGGACACCCCACAGATATATAAACCCCACTTGCCTAATTTCCAACAGACCTCACAACCCCTGAGGATGCCTGCCATAGTTGTGGGCGAAATGTCAGAAGAGAATGCTTCTGGAACATGGCCATACAGCCCGGAAAACTCACAGCAACCCAGTGATTCCGGCCATGAAAGCCTTCAATAACACAGTGAAAGAACCATTGAAAATCGTTCTCCGGCATACCATTTCTTCTACATCCTCCTTCCATCTTTGCAGAAGAAAATATGCCTTGGTTGGTGAGTCACAGTCTTTATGTCAACACTTTTTACCTGTATTGTGATGACCCAGGTTCCTTCACCTAAACCTACTGCTGAAAATCACATTTCAGCTATTATGTTTATTTACTTGAACAAAACTATTGCATTGTTGATGTAGACAAATAACTGCCAGTTCTATAATAAAATTAATATGATTACTGTGACTGAAAAGGCAGAAATATTTCCAATTTTGTGATGTCAAATCAGGATTTTGAAAAGCTAGCAGAAATGAAGACAATTTAAATGTACCAATTTGCAATCAAGGGCTGTCATAGCAACAACATATGAAAAGCAAGTTTTGCACTCACGTCTTTCCTGCAGGTCTTTTTCATTCTAAACGAAGATGCAAGTGTTTTAGAAACAAAAGAGAACTATTAGTGAACTACCCTTTTTCTTTTCTTTTTTTAAAGACAAAAGTGTTCCCATGGGTATAGTTTCTGCAGATAAATGACATCAAAGGCAAACTTCTATTGAAAAAGAAAAAAGCATTGCCTTCGTGATTTTCTGCAAAAGCTAAAGCATATGGAAAAAACATAATTTCAAGGAATACAAGATTAATTTAAGCTCAAACCTAGTGTTATTCATACGCAATGATTGATTTGTGCTAGTCTGACTTTTGGGGATGGCATACACAAAGTCTTGATTTTTGCACAATTTCAGCTCCTACAATCCTAGGAGCTGAACTCCCCCAAAATCAAGATTTTGTGCCATTTGATGAAAATTGCTAGGTGATTTTTTCCTCCCTAAAAAGTTGAGAAGAGTGACAGGAAAGGTGAGAAACTAAAATAAATTCAATCAACAAAACAGATCTGGATTTTAAAAAATACAAAAAAGTAGTCTCCATGTTAGAAGTAAGGTATTATAAAAGAGAGAATTCAAAAGAGCAGCAAGTCAGTATACTCCATTCCTTTTTTTTCAAAATCAAGTGCCTATGTTTAATGTTTTGACACCTTGATTAAAACAGTAAGAGCACTTTAATAACACACTCTTGAATTCTTCAGTTTAAGAAAAGCAGATCTTTGGTTTCATTCAGATAGTTTGATAGAAAATTATTGATCGAAAAACTGGTCATTCATCTTTTAAATTCTACGCAGAAAATTGCTTCTGGGTCTGAAATGCTTTTCCAATTTCTAACATCCATTATTAAAAGAGCAAAAAATGGATTATATAGTCCAGGGAAAGCCTTCAGACAATTTAGATAACGTGTCAGCCACAAAGTTCAATGCAACGATAAATGGAAGTCAACTGATAAACAAAACTAATGCAGCTTCTTTATAGCATGATATCATGATACCCAACATTACTGCTTCTGGCATGGTAAATTTTGAACTTTAAATTATCATCTCTGTTTCAGTCACAGATATCCTAAGTGTTCAAGGAATGGAAATGAAAAAAGAGAAACCATTTTGGTCCATTATCTTCTGAAACATAGTTACCAATCTGTTTCTATACATGAGCTAATATCAAGAAGACAAGATATGTAATTTTCAGAACCTGTTACAAGTAATTGTAGATAGTTTGGACAGCTAAATTTTACTCCCGATATGCTCCAAAAATGTTACTATGTAACATTCATCCAAAGATCAAAGTCTGAATAGGATAGTCTTTTAAATGGATTGAACACTTTAAAGTTTTTCTGTTAGCCATTATTCAAAAGAAAAAAAAAACCTTGATCATCTTAATATTTTGTCACAGCAGTCAGAACAGCTCTTCAAGATGAATTGTATTGAAAGTTACACTGGAAAAATTCTACTCAAAACAGATCACTGACAGCACATTGACCACACTAAAATATAAATACTTCAAACTGATGTTGTTTTCTGAATTTCCAAAAGCTGTTTACAGATGATTCTGCTGCTACTACTATTATTATTATATTTCTATTCTGCCCTTTTTCCAGTTTGGGATTCAAAGTGGCTTAAACAATTAAAAAGACACTGTCAATGCATAAGTTAAGTCCATAATGATTTTCAGTGAAAAAAAAATGAAACAACCAGTTGTTGAGAAGCCTTTATGTTTCATCCTTGATTTCACCCAACCTAGTAATAAGTCACAAAAATAAGGTATGGGATTGACTTTGATATGCATTAAACTCAATTCATCCTCTTCACAAATATCTTCTTAGTGATCAACGGACATTTCAGCCATATGTTTTAGTTTATTTGGTAACATATAATCCACAACTTCCTAAAAAACTTGCACATTATATTAAAATTTCAAAATCTGATTCTTTAAAACTCACTGTGCTACATCTAACATTAAAATTACAAGACTCCATTACAGAGCTCTTGCCTCCAGAGGAAAAAAAACGAAGAAAAAGTCATTGGGGGCTTTTGACATCTTAGAAAGACGTGGAAGCTCCAGCACATAGAGTTTGAACATATGCAAGAATAAAAAATATTGTATACAAGCCACAAAAGAAAAAAAAAGGAACAAAATAGCTTTTTAATGTTACAGGTAAACAGCATACTCAAAGATGAACTTCTCAGCAGTAAAAGTAATCAAATACAAAACTACTGTATAAATATACAAGAAAGGCAGAAATCAAAGTAAAAACAATGCTGTTTTTCAACCACTATCATATATGATATCATATATCATATCATATATGATAGGACCCCCGGTGGCGCAGTGGGTTAAAGCACTGAGCTGCTGAGCTTGTTGATCGAAAGGTCGCAGGTTCGATTCCGGGGAGCGGCGTGAGCTTCCGCTGTCAGCCCTAGCTTCTGCCAACCTAGCAGTTTGAAAACATGCAAATGTGAGTAGATCAATAGGTACCGCTCCGGTGGGAAGGTAACGGCACTCCATGCAGTCATGCCGGCCACATGACCTTGGAGATGTCTACAGACAACGCTGGCTCTTCGGCTTAGAAATGGAGATGAGCACCACACCCCAGAGTCAGACATGACTGGACTTAATGTCAGGGGACTACCTTTACCTTACCTATCATATATGAACGGTCAAAGAAACTAAAACTATTTAATTATACTGTTTATTTCATCAGGTCAGAAGTTCATTTAAGCTGCCCTGAGATTTTGCTACTTTCAGCCTTCCACATTTGTGGGGATTAAGAGTGCAGGGCCTTCACGAAAGTGGGAAAACTCTGAATATCCTAAGTCTCTCTCCCCCCCCCCCCCCCCCCAATATGTAACATACATAAAAAGTACTTTACAATCCACAAATTCAATTCAGCTTCCTTTGCAATCAGGAGACAGGTGAAACTTGCCACTGCCTTCACCACTGTCCTAAGCTATTTTTAACAGAGGGACTTGTAAGCCTTGCCGTCTATTTGCAGTCTCTCTTAGTCTTGTAAGGCTTGCAGAAAGACTGGGAACTTGAAGCAGTATTTATAAAACTGTAATAAGAAATTCATTGTGCAGATTTGACAAATGTGGATTTAATATGATGTTTGAGAATGTATGGATGAATGGAAGGTGAATGTATGGATGGAGCTAATAATTTTGGAAGCACCAGTAAAATATTAGGGCCGGCAATGACTAACTACCTGCTTGCTGAACTTGGTAATGAGAAACTCTGATAAGAATTGGGACTGTGATAACAGAAATGTTTGCAACATTCCTTATGTTAAGAAGGAAGTCAACATAAAATCGACACCAATCAAGAAGATCAACATCTGGCCAGGAAACTGAGATGGATCCAAGATGGAAGACATCTATCATTAATTTACAACTTTGGGACTACATCAACAGAATATTGCTATAAAAGACTCAGTCTAATAATGCTCAAATTGTGACCAACCTGAGGAGTCTGGTTCACCCGCTATGCTCTGCTCCATGGGAAGGAGAGAGATAGTGTACTATGGAGTGGCAGATCTGCACGGGAGCAGTCTGGTCTCTTTGGGGCTTCTTTCTCAAGGGAAGAGGAAGAAGTGCGCTTTTGGAGTCTTGGATTTTGTGCAGGGAGTCAGGTTCTACTGTATGGAAAACAGAGATCTGGTCCTTGGCATTGTTCTTAGGGAAAGAAGTTTTGGCATCTCTGCGTTTTGACGTTTTGGCGTTATGGAACTGTGCGTTGACAGGCTGCAGAAAAGCAGGGTCTGGCCTAACAGGTGCTTCTCCAAGGAGGGAGAAAAGGATATGGTAATATTTTGGATGCCTATGTATGAATGCGTGTACATGTGTGTGAATGTTGAGTGAAAATGTAATTCCCCTTTGTTTGTATGTTAACCAATGTAATTGCAAATCCAATGTAGTTGCATAGAATCTGTATGTCTGTATGTCCAATGTCATTCTTTGTCTAAATGTTTATCTGTAATCTGATATACCCTCTCACACTGGAAATTGCAATAACCTATGCTTCAAAGTTATTGAAAAGTCATTCATGACAAAACCATATTTAAAATGCCATAGAGGATAGGTAAAAACAATAGTAAATAATCAAATCCGCAAGGTTTGATCCCACGACCGTGGAAGGCTGACTGTATTTACATTACACATCTAACATTACGCTATATGATACAATGTTCAAGAAAGATGCTTTCAAATCAGTTTGTCCAAAGTCCAATATGGTTGCAATATGAGGATGGAGATTGGCCTGCCCATATGAAGTGTAGGATTTTTTTTTACCTTTAGCTCATAATTTCTAGAAGATAGTGTAACTTAGTACTGATATGTCACTGAAAACAGTTATGTAATCTATGCTACAGATTAAGGAAAGCACAGTCAGTGTTAAATATAAGAATATGAATTACCTTTTTATGCTTTATCCCAGCACAGTGTCTCTCGAGTGATAGACATGGAACTTGGCAAACCTAAAACAAGTTTAAAAAATCAGTTATAAAATCAGTTATCTAACTAGTCAAAAACAAGGCAGTGATACTGTTGGTAGGGTCATGGCCATGCATTATTGTATGGCATCCACTTATGTTGTAAGCCGCACTGAGTCCCTGAGGGGAGATGGGACAGGGTATAAATATAGTTGACTTGACATTACACCTTTAACAGCACTAGTTTCTAGTTTGTTTCTGAGGGCAATTCAATACAGTACTTTACCCCAACATTCTTCATCCACCTATTTATTTATGTTTGAACTCTAAAATAATTGTATTGTCGAAGGCTTTCATGGCCGGAATCACTGGGTTGTTGTAGGTTTTTTCGGGCTGTATGGCCATGGTCTAGAGGCATTCTCTCCTGAAATAATTCTTCAGATGGCCTCTTCTGGTGTCCCATTCAAGCCAAGCAGTGAGGCTTCATTTATGAAACACTCACATAAGAAACATCATGTTATGGTAGTTTTTTAAAAACCTTCCAGAAGTTTTAGTCCTTTATTTTTTTAAAAAAATGATGTTGTGTTTATACTTACTGGACTTCAGCATTTCTACTGCCTCATTTTATATTTAGTTTTACTCTTACTATCACATGTCCTATTTTATTCTCAATATCGTAAGTTTTTATATTGCGTTTCATGTTTTTAGACTTTACAATTTTAGATCTTTTTTGTATATAGCCTTCAGGGTTTGAAATCATGTTTTATTCTCCTACTAGAACCTGTTTTAAGAAATGACCAATCGTATATGTATTCAATTAGTAAGCTTCCAGTGAAGTACCTCATTAAGCCTTACTGAAGTGTAGTCTTCTTGATTGTTCGCATAAAGAATAATTCAAGTCTTCAGAATAGATCTTTCTAATGTTCAATATTGCAGATATTGCCTACATATATGATTATTACCATTATTTATTTATTTATCCCACTTTTCTCCCAGAGCGGGACTCAAAGTGGCCTACAGCATATAAAACCATAAATCAGTTACATAACATAAAAATACAATCATGTGCCACAAAATTTATAAAATTAGCAACTTATAACATTATAAAACCCCTAACATCCATCAAACGACTAACACATTATTATTGTTATATTTATTTTTATCCCACTTTTCTCCCATGGGAGAGATTCACAAAAACACAAAATATAAATTAAGACATTCAGGTTAAAAGCTTCAGTAATAGCCACTCCTTTAGGTCGTATATGCATTTTGGACACCTGAAACAATGGTGTAGAATCTCCAATTTTCATACAATTTCATTAATAAAGGCCTCCATAATAATAATAATAATAATAATAATAATAATAATACTTTATTTATATCCCGTCACCATCTCCCCAAGGGACTCAGAGCGGCTTACATGAGGCCAAGCCCAACAACACATCAATAAAAACAAGCAATAAGCAAAATAAACAATACAATTAATATAACTCACACATAAACAATAACACACAAAGATTTAAAATCCTATGGCTGGGCCAGATGTAAGTTAAAACTTTAAAAATAAAGGCTGGACATGAACAGAGGTAGGATGTACCTAGAAGGAGGGTTTTAAACTAAAAGTAGAGAGCAACCCAACGGGTAATTAAAGTGCTTCTCAGAATATTGTTTCCTTTATTCAGGGAAAGCACACTGGTACAGCCACGTTTTCAGGCTCCTCCTAAAGACTGCCAATGTGGGGGCTTGTCTGATATCTTTGGGGAGTGAGTTCCAGAGTCGGGGGGCCACCATAGAGAAGGCCCTCTCCCTTGTCCCTACCAATCGCGCCTGCGAAGGAGGTGGGAGCGAGAGCAGGGCCTCTCCAGATGATCGAAGAGATCGCGTGGGTTCGTACACAGAAATAGGTTCGTACTCCATATTCAGGACCAATTTAATTTCAATTCAATGCATTAAATTATTTACAAAAATATAACATTGTAATACTAGAAATGCCAACAAGACTCACCTCACAATAGTGTAGATTAGTTTCTGAGCTTCCAGATGCCTGTTTCTGATTCTTCCAAGGTGCTGGTTTGGGATCCATCTCTGATGTCTTGGGATCCCCTTCACTCTGGGTGGCTCACCAGGCTTGGCAAAGTCTGTCTTTAAGTTTGAACCTGTTAAACTGTTAATCATTTATATAACATTACCCACATGCACAAGACTTTATAAATGCAATATAAATACAGCTCTCAACTAGAACAAGCTGACTTCTTAGTGAACATGTATCAAACTCAATGTCCACAAGCCGAATTCAGCCCATGTCATTTTATGTGGCTCTCTAGATGCCAGACTAAAATTCCTGTATTCCTCATCACTAGGCATCATGGCTAGAACTGATGGAAGCTGTGACACAGTAAGATCTGGAAGACTCCAATTTGTCCTGTTTAGTCAGGAGACTGGGGCTTGAATTTAGATACAAGGCTTGTGGATCTGGTATCTGACTTTAAAATGTTCTTTAACCTTTTCTCAACTTCAAAGCCACAAGTGCTGTTGGGTTGCAACTCCCATTACCCCCAATCTGCATGGCAGAAAATTACAAATAATGTGAGTTGTCATTTACCAACATCTGGGAACCCAAACTGGGTAAAACTAACTTATGTAAAAAAAAAGTTGGCCCTCTATATCCACAGGTTATCTGTCCATAGATTCAACAGCCCTTTGAAGGCAACCTTAAGGCTGATATGGCCCTTGATGAAAAAGAATTTGACACCCCTGTCTTAGAAATAAGATACAAATGTTATATAGTATCCAGGATGAAAATGTATAAAGATAAAGATATAATGATTGTCTCAAAAAGAAATGAATATGTAAAAGAAAACAATCCTTGTGTTGGTGGTTGGAACTGTAAATGTTTTGTGTGTGCACGGTATGTATTTTTTTTCTGTATTGTAAAAATAAAAATTCTTTATTATAAAAAAAACAATCATAAAACTATATAATCCAGTTCAATGTGGGGGTTATACAGCTGTGTGGAAGGGGCCCAACAGCCTCTGTTCTGGCCTCCACTGTTCGCAATAGAACAATGCCTCTTCACCTGGAGCACCAACGCATCAACCGAAGACCTACCCAAAGGCAGCGGCCTCCGATACTTTTGCACCTCCTGCGAAGACCTCTCACCTTTCTCGCCTGACAGCACTCAAATCTCTCACTGAGAGTGCTTCTAGTGTCACGACAGCTACTCCGAGATAGCTTTCCAGCGGGGCACGAGATGTTATGGTCTCATGGGATTCACTACACACGCGGGGTTAGACAGCAGCAACTGATTGAAGACTTGCTGGATGTTATCAGTGACTGAGGATTATTGATAGTCGCAGAGAATCTGGTTTATTAACAGAAAACATATGTTACAGAGGAATATATTGAAGACAGACTAGTTTACTCCGGCAGGTTTGTAAGGTATTGATAAATATTTCCATGACAGACTACAACGTGGATTCTAAGTTTATCAAAGCTGGATCTACACTGCCATATAATCCAGTTTCTAAATCAATCTGCTTTTAACTGGATGATATGAGTCTACACTGCCATGTAATCCAGTCAAAGTAGATAATCTGGATTTAGAAACTGGATTATGTGGCAGTGTAGATGGGGTCCAAGTCTATCCAGTTTTTTATATAAATAATATTACAGATAGCCCAATTGTGCCTTTTTAAAATAGCATTAGGGAGATACACTATTTAGGTCAATAAGCTTCAAGTGTACCTTTTTAAAATAGCATTAGGAAGATACACTATTTAGGTCAATAAGCTTCAAGTGTCCTTTTATATTGCGTCAATCTTGATATAGCAATGAGGGTGATTATGAGTTAAAAGAGTACAGGTATGATTGATCTGTTTAATTGAGTAGGCAGTGTTATATTCCTGTATAGACAGGTACAGTTAGGCTAGTTGAAGAAGTGCGGCTTTTTGAGAATAATAAAATGAAATGAAATATTAATCTATTTTCATAGATTTTGGTTTACCTTCAGAAGGCTCAGGAGCGGTAATGCAAAACATGCAGACAGGCAACTCGATTTTAAGTGACAAATATCCCACTTACAAGGAAACCCCACTAAGATTGGCATAGAATCTTGAAGTATTGTTTTTGGCTTCTTTTACTTCCACAGAATCACAGTGTTGGAAGATACCACATGGACCATCCAATCCAACCCCATTCTGCCATGCATAAAAAGCATAAAGTATCCCCAACAGATAGCCATCCAGGCTCTGTTTAAAAGCCTCCAAACTCCAAGGAAGAGGGTTCCACTGTTGAACAGTTCTTATGGTCAGGAAGTGTTTCCTATTTATTTATTTACTTCACTTATATACCGCTTTTCTCAGCCCTTGGGCGACTCATTTCCTAATGTCCAGATGGAACATTAGAGTAGCAGGTACCCTAATACCAAGTAGTAATACCTGGGGAAAAAACACTGGTTTATAAAGCTGCTACAACATGCTGTTGACTCACATTCAATTGGGGTCCACAAAAGCCCTTTCATATCCTATATATGTAATTTGCATTGTTTAAATGTAGCATTACACATTTTTCCTTGATAAAGTTCACTTTATTAGCTATGGCCCAACTCAAATCTGTTAAAAGGTCATTTTTTATTCAGACCCTGCCCTCTGGGGTATTAAGTTTAGGTCACAGGAGCTGTCTTCATAGACCTGTCAGCAGGTTATGATACTGTGAACCACCGCCTCCTCCTGAGAAAAATGTATAATATCACAAAGGACTACCACCTCACCCGCCTCATAGGAAACCTGCTACAAAACAGGAGCTTTTTTGTTGAGTTCCAGGGCCAAAGATGGCAAAAACAGAAGAACGGCCTGCCTCAGGGGACCGTGTTCAACATTTACACAAATGAGCAGTCATTGGAAGGCCGAAACTAAGACAAGTCAAACCCGCATTTTGGACTTTAGGAGAGCTGATTTCCAAAAAATGAAGGAAACGCTGAGCAGCATTCCGTGGACACAGATACTAAAAGACAAGGGAGTTACGGATGTATGGGAATTTCTCAAGATTGAAATACTCAAGGCGCAATTGAAAACCGTGCCAACAAAGAGAAAAAATAGGACAAGTGCAAAGAAGCCAGAATGGATGTCCAAAGAACTTCTAACTGTGCTAAGACACAAAAGAGACATGCACAAGAAGTGGAAAAAGGGAGAAATCACCAAAGAAGAATTCAAACAAATAGCCAACACCTGTAGGGAAAAGGTCCGCAAGGCTAAAGCAAAAAACGAGCTCAGACTTGCCAGGGACATTAAAAACAATAAAAAGGGCTTCTATTCTTATGTCAGTAGAAAAAGGAAAAACAAGGAGGCGATAGGACCTCTTCGAGGAGAAGAATGGGGCAATGCTGACAGGGGATAGGGAAAAGGCAGAACTACTTAATGCCTTCTTTGCCTCGGTCTTCTCACAAAAAGAGAGTCTTCAACCTCAGCAAGATGTAGTGGATGAGGGATTGGAGGACATCCAACCCCAAATTGGGAAAGAAGTCGTCCAGGAATACCTGGCCGCTCTTAATGAGTTCAAGTCCCCAGGGCCAGATCAACTACACCCCAGAGTATTGAAGGAACTAGCGGAAGTCATTTCGGAACCATTGGCAACCATCTTTGAGAGTTCTTGGAGAACGGGAGAAGTTCCGGCAGATTGGAGGAGGGCCAATGTGGTCCCAATCTTCAAGAAGGGAAAAAAGGATGACCCAAACAACTACCGTCCGGTCAGCCTCACGTCGATACCGGGCA
This sequence comes from Anolis sagrei ordinatus, assembly GCF_025583915.1. Taxonomy (NCBI): domain Eukaryota; kingdom Metazoa; phylum Chordata; class Lepidosauria; order Squamata; family Anolidae; genus Anolis; species Anolis sagrei. Next base: position 60,780,960 of record NW_026847660.1, on the reverse strand, counting down.
AGATTCTGGAAAAGATTGTTAAGGAAGGGTCTGCAAACACTTAGAAACAAATGCAGTCATCGCTAATAGTCAACATGGATTTATCAAAAACAAGTCATGCCAGACTAATCTGATCTCTTTCTTCGATAGAGCTACAAGCTGGGTAGATGCGGGGAATGCCGTGGATGTAGCGTACCTGGATTTCAGTAAGGCCTTCGACAAGGTCCCCCCATGACCTTCTGGCAAGGAAACTAGTCCAATGTGGGCTAGGCAAAACTACGGTGAGGTGGATCTGTAATTGGTTAAGTGGACGAACACAGAGAGTGCTCACTAATGCTTCCTCTTCATCTGGAAAGAAGTGACAAGTGGAGTGCCGCAGGGTTCCGTCCTGGGCCCGGTCCTGTTCAACATCTTTATTAATGACTTAGATGAAGGGCTAGAAGGCATGATCATCAAGTTTGCAGACGACACCAAATTGGGAGGGATAGCCAATACTCCAGAGGACAGGAGCAGGAATTCAAAACGATCTTGACAGATTAGAGAGATGGGCCAAAACTAACAAATGAAGTTCAACAGTGACAAATGCAAGATACTCCACTTTGGCAGAAAAAATGAAATGCAAAGATACAGAGGTGACGCCTGGCTCGAGAGCAGTACGTGTGAAAAAGATCTTGGAGTCCTCGTGGACAACAAGTTAAACATGAGCCAACAATGTGATGTGGCGGCAAAAAAAGCCAATGGGATTTTGGCCTGCATCAATAGGAGCATAGTGTCTAGATCTAAGGAAGTAATGCTACCACTCTATTCTGCTTTGGTTAGACCACATCTGGAATATTGTGTCCAATTCTGGGCACCACAATTAATAGAGATATTGACAAGCTGGAATGTGTCCAGAGGAGGGCGACTAAAATGATCAAGGGTCTGGAGAACAAGCCCTATGAGGAGCGGCTTAAGGAGCTGGGCATGTTTAGCCTGAAGAAGAGAAGGCTGAGAGGAGATATGATAGCCATGTATAAATATGTGAGAGGAAGCCACAGGGAGGAGGGAGCAAGCTTGTTTTCTGCTTCCTTGGAGACTAGGACGCGGAACAATGGCTTCAAACTACAAGAGAGGAGATTCCATCTGAACATTAAGAAGAACTTCCTGACTGTGAGAGCCGTTCAGCAGTGGAACTCTCTGCCCCGGAGTGTGGTGGAGGCTCCTTCTTTGGAAGCTTTTAAGCAGAGGCTGGATGGCCATCTGTCAGGGGTGAGTTGAATGCAATATTCCTGCTTCTTGGCAGGGGGTTGGACTGGATGGCCCATGAGGTCTCTTCCAACTCTTTGATTCTATGATTCTATGATTCAGAAGGATAACTGAGAGTGGAGCTGAAGGGATTGTGCCATTACCGCTCAAGCAGGGAGCTTTGAGATGGTTGAACAGAAGCTCTCCGAAGCTCTAGGATCTCTTAGTGCCTATTACAGGGAAAACCAGCTGATCCCTAATCCACATTATCTGCTTTGAATTGGAAAATATGGCGGTGTGTACTCAGATAACCCAGTTCAAAGCAGATTGTGTGGATTAATTCCTGCCTTGATATTAGGGGTCATATGGCTGTCTGAAAAGGCTCTGGGTCCCTACCGTCATATAACCCAGTTCAACGTAAATTTGAACTGCCTCAGGGGAGTGTGCTTGCTCCATCCATGTTGAACATCTACACAAATGACCAACCAATGCCAGAAGGGACAGAGTTTCATCTATGCTGATGATCATGCCATTACTGCACAAGCAGGGAGCTTTGAGATGGTTGAACAGAAGCTCTCTGAAGCTCTAGGTCAGTGGTTCTCAACCTGGGGTCCCCAGATGTTTTTGGCCTACAACTCCCAGAAAGCCCAGCTATTTTACCAGCTGTTAGGATTTCTGGGAGTTGTAGGTCAAAAACATCTGGGGACCCCAGGTTGAGAACCGCTGCTCTAGGTGCTCTTACTGCCTATTACAGGGAAAACCAGCTGATCCCTAATCCATCTAAAGCACATACATGTGCCTTTCACCTTAAGAACAGACAAGCATCCCGAGCTCTGAGGATTACCTGGAAAGGAATCCCACTGGAGCACTGCAGCACACCCAAATACCTTGGAGTCACTCTGGACCGTGCTCTGACCTACAAGAAGCCTGAACATCAAGCAAAAAGTGGGTGCTAGAAACAATATCATACGAAAGCTGACTGGCACAACCTGGGGGTCACAACCAGACATAGTGAAGACATCTGCTCTTGTGCTATGCTACTCTGCTGCTGAGTATGCTTGCCCAGTGTGGAACACATCTCACCACACTAAAACAGTAGATGTGGCTCTTAATGAGACATGCCGCATTATCACGGGGTGTCTGCGCCCTACACCACTGGAGAAATTACACTGTTTAGCTGGTATTGCACCACCTGATATCCACCGGGAAGTAGCAGCCAATAGTGAAAGGACCAAGGCAGAGACATCTCCAGCTCATCCCTTGTTTGGGTATCAGCCAGCACGTCAACAACTTAAATCAAGAAATAGTTTTCTTTTCTTTTTTAAAATTCATTTTTATTTAAGTAAAAAATTGAACAACACAAACATGTCAGCATACAAGACAAACAACCAAACACACCCTTGGATTAAAATGACTACTACTACAATTAGTGGCTGAAAACTTCCCTTTGTGTATACTAAATTCTTACGTACTTATCAAAGCCTAATTTCGTAATATGTATTCGCCACTGCCTACATGCCTACCTACCTACCCCAAACACAAAGACAAATTTTGCCCCTACCCCACCACCCTTCTAAGATCTACACTCACTGGAAAACCTCAGCAAGCGAGAGTCCAAAAGTGGCAGGCTCAAACCCAGAACCTCAATCAATGGCTGATACCAAATGAGAGACTCCTCCCATGGCACACTGAAGACTGGGCAACTTGGAAGGTGCTGGAACACCTCAGCAAGCAAGAGTCCAAAAGTGGCAGGCTCAAACCCAGAACCTCAACCAATGGCTGATACCAAATGAGAGACTCCCCCCTGGGCACACAGAAGACTGGGCGACTTGGAAGGTGCTGAACAGACTGCGCTCTGGCACCACAAGATGCAGAGCCAATCTTAAGAAATGAGGCCACAAAGTTGAATCCATGACATGCGAGTGTGGAGAGGAGCAAACCACTGACCACCTGCTGCAATGCACCCTGAGCCCTGCTACATGCACGATGGAGGACCTTCTTGCAGCAACACTAGAGGCACTCCAAGTGGCCAGATACTGGTCAAAGGGCATTTAATCAACTACCAAACTCGCAAATTTGGTATTTTGTCTGTCTGTTTGTTTTGTTCTGTTAGAAATGTAATACAATTGACTGTTTGCCCTGACACGACAAATAACGTAGATTTTACACAGGCCCTCAGGCATCCTCTGGGCCTCCAACTCCCAGAAGCCGTAGCTAAGTTGTTCAATGTTCAGGAATTCTGGGCGTTGGAGGCCCAAACTGCGGGAGGGCCATAGTTTGAGGATACCTGGTGTGCTTTTCCGCGCCTGCCTTGAGTCCCGGGCCCAACCGATATCCCCCTCAAGCCGTGAGAAGAAGCCGTCGATACCAACCTTCGCGTTTCCTCAGGATCAGACTCCGCCCCTTTCCGCGCGCGCGTCGCGTCCTTGTGCGCGTGCGCAGGATGCGTCTTCCTCTCCTGGCCGGAAACTGCGGCCCTGCTGGATGGAAAACCCGGCCTGGATGTAGAAGGCCTCATTGGGAGCCTTCCTCTCGAGGACGCCTGAAGGGAAAGAGGGAGAAGACCGGAAGCCACCTCGGAATTTGGAGAGAGCAGGAAGGCGCCCCTCGTGAAGGAGGCGGAGGCAGAGAAGGCCCGCGACGAGGAGAGAGAGAGAGGAGAGAGGCTTTGTTCCGCGCGGGGATGCCCGGCTTCTTCCACAGGCGCTGGTTCTCCCTCAGGGCGGCGAACAATGGCAGAGGAATAGCAGGAACCCCGTCCCTCGCCTTCGGGATTTGCCGCCTTCGTCCGGCGATGCTTTCGGTCTGAAGGAGGAGGAGAGGACGGGCAAGTCTGAGGAGGCCCTGATGCCCACAAACCTGGTAAAACAGGTTTCTGTCTCGGGAAGGCTTCAGGCCGGCGTACCACGGTTCTAACCAAGGGCCTTTCCACACAGCCATATAACCCAGAATATCAACGCAGGAAATTCCACAGTATCTCCTCTGAACTGGAATATATGGCAGTGTGGACTGAGATAACCCAGTTCAAAGCAGATATTGTGGGATCTCCTGCCTTGATATTCTGGGTTATATGGCTGTGTGGAAGGGCCCTAAGTCTGTTTTTAGGAGACCTTCGAGGTGTTTCCCAAATGTGGAAAAATGCTGGGCTCAGAAATGTATTTATTTATTTACTTTGCTTGTATAACGCAATTTCTCAGCCTTGTAGGCGACTCAACGCGGTTTACAACAAGAGCAAAAGTCAATCCAACAGCATACAAAATTTAAAAACCATTAACAGCATAATATACAAAATGACACATCAATAACAACACATTAACGTCTCGTAACTAGAATCGTAATCCAATTCGTCTTCCATAATTCCGTTTCCTATAGTCATCGTGTACATTGCATTGTTTAACCGAACGCCTGTTCGAACAGCCAGGTTTTTAGTTTTCTTCGAAACACCATTAACGAAGGGGCTGATCTAATGTCCATGGGAAGGGTGTTCCACAGCCGAGGGGCCACCACAGAAAAGGCCCTGTCCCTCGTCCCCGCCAGCCGTGCCTGTGATGCAGGCGGGATCGAGAGCAGGGCCTCCCCAGAAGATCTTAGAGTCCTGGTTGGTGCATAAGCAGAGATACGTTCGGATATATTTATTTACTTTGCTTCTATACTGCTGTTCTCAGCCTGAAGGCGACTCACAGCGGTTCACAAGACACAGAACACAGCAGAATTCAACACCAATATAAAACAGTTAACAACCTAATCTAATATACAATTCATACACAATTACTACGATAACCATTCACAGGCGTCTCGTCACTAAAAACATGATCCAAATTCGTCATCCTTTGTTCCATTCCTATGTCATTACCAGTCTTTGCACTAATTATTCGAACGCCTGCACAAATAACCAGGTCTTTACTTTTTTGCGGAAGACCATTAAAGATGGTGCTAATCTAATATCTGTGGGAAGGGCGTTCCAAAGCCAGGGAGCCACCACCAAGAAGGCCCTGTCTCTCGTCCCCACCAGCCGCGCTTGTGAAGCTGGCGAGATCGAGAGCAGGGGCTCCCCGGAAGATCTCAAAGTTCTAGTGGGTTCATAGGCCGAGATGCGGTCGGAAAGGTAGCTTGGGACGGAACCATTTAGGGCTTTAAAGGTCAACACCAGCACTTTGAATTGAGCCCGGTAGTAAGTCGGCAGCCAGTGGAGTTGGCGCAACAGGGGGGTTGTATGCTCCCTGCGTCCCGCTCCTGTTAGTATCATGGCTGCCGAGCGTTGGACTAGTTGAAGCTTCCGAGCTGTCTTCAAAGGCAACCCCACGTAGAGCGTTGCAGTAATCTAGGCGGGATGTAACCAGAGCGTGGACTACCATGGCCAAGTCAGACTTCCCAAGGTATGGGCGCAGCTGGCGCAGAAATGTAATATAATATATTGTATCTATCTATAAATGCTCTGTGTGTAATGAGTACCTTGAAAACAAATAATAATTATGATTTATACCCCACTACCATCTCCCGCACGACTCGATGCGGCTTACAAGAGGCCGAGCCCAAATACATCATAAAACATAACAACAGCAATAAATAACTCATAACAAAGCAAAACAATACAATAATGACGTTGTTCACACTTTAAACATGCATCCTTTCACAACACAGTAATTCAGATTTCCTATCAGACTGAAGTTTAAACCAACCCCTTAGAAGAGATAGGGATGCATTTATTTGTTTATTTAAAACATTTATATTCTGCCCTTCTCACCCCAAAGAGGACTCAGGGCAGAGCACAGCATATATACGGCATATATACAGCAAACATTCAATGCTGGGACATAAATTCATTATGTGCATACATAAACATTAAAAACATTTGTCTCAATAATAAAATACACTGTTAAAAACCGTCTTGCATGCATACATTGTAATAATGAAGTGCGTGGGGACACAACATATCTCATGAACATTTTACATTTGTATTTTTAAAGCACTTATATGATTTATTGCTTATGTTACGTTTGTGTGACACACCTACACACTGCAGCCAAACACTAGTGTTGTGACACAGTTTAGAGTAGACATTTCGAAATCTAATCTAAACAACAGAATTGGTGGAATTCTATAACTAAGACTATTCCTTTTCCAGTCACTCTTGCTTTTAAGTACAGTAAAGGCCTGATGAAGGAATCAAGAAGTTATTAGTAAATCTGTGGTGAAATCTTGTTTTGTACATCACTTTGAACATTTGAATGTTGTAAACCTCAAGGGAAAGATTACATAGCACCTGAATATTATATTTGTTGCTAGGTAGTCTTTCTCTGGGTCTCAGATGAGCCACCCCTTTACTCTTGTGTTTATTTATTTACAGTATTTATATTCCGCCCTTCTCACCCCGCAGGGGACTCAGGGCGGATTACAATGTATGTATACATGGCAAACAATAAATGCCACAGACATACAATATATATATATATATAGACAAGACAGTCAGAGGCTATTTAACATTCCAACTTTTTCTGGCCACCAGGGGAGCTGTCACTTCAGTGTCCATCCGCAACACTGATGAAGTACTTCCTCATTCCCCGCATGCTTGCTGGAGATTTTTATGACCTCGTAAATTAGTTAGCCTCCCCACATAAGTTAAACACTAAGAGTCTATGTTCTGTTTGGATATCTCAACAAGCGTACAGTTGAAAACACCTCTTCAAGTCTCAGCTTAAGGAGAAACAGCCACAAAATGTGGATGTCCGAAGGGTGATAGTCCTCTCTAAGAAATGAATTCTACTGAAAAACATTTCTCATGTTTAAATAACCTCCACATCTTCCATAGGGGAAAACAGCACCTCTGTAGATGGCCTAAATGTATGGATCGTATAGATAATGTACAGGGAAGATGGTCCTTGAGTTAACTCGATCCTAGGTCATTAATGACTTTCAGTATCAAAAACAGCACTTTCTACTGACAGGTGACATCTCGAAAGTTGCTTTATACAGATTGAGTTACCTCTTAAATCTGGTTATCCAAAATGCTCCATAATTCAGAATTGTCCGCATGGGTGGCTGAGATAATTACATCTTTGCTTTTTGGTGGGTAAATGCATGCAAACTTTGTTTCGTGCTCAAAATCATTTATAATATTGTGTAAAAAATTACCTTTAGGTTATATGTATAAGACAAGTGTAGACCATAGTCTCACTTTTCTGGCTACATTACAATGGCAGTGTCAACCTGATGGAGTGGTGTGGCTTCCCAACTGGTCTCCTTCATAGGGGGAGGCAGATAGTGGAATGACTGACAGGCATGAGGGTTTTGAAGGCCTGGTGAAGGAAGGCAGTTGGGAACTGCATGGGGCAGTTGGGAACTGTCGTCAGGGAGGCAAGCAGTGGAACAGTCAGCGGGCAAGGACAAGTGGTTTTAACAATTGATGTAATGTTTACATGTTTTAATATCTTTGGTTTTAATGTACATGTTTATTTTAATTGCATGTTTTTATGGCATTGAATTGTTGCCTATATGTAAATACTGCTCTGAGTCCCCTTCAGGGTGAGAAGGGTGGGGTATGAATATGGTAAATAAATAAGTTGGGTCCCTTCACCAACTTGAGTGCATTATATACTACAACAGTTCCTTTTGGGGAAGGTAATGTGCACCTTTAAAATTGATGTACGCATTACATTTCATAGCACATTATATTTGAGTAAATATGGTACTTTGTTTAGGGTTGGTCCCATCTCCAAGATATCTCATAATGTATATGAAAATATTCCAAAATCTAAAACAACCAAGAATCCAAAACACATCTGGTCCCAAGCATTTGGATAAAAGATTTCCACAACCTACTTGCGTTATCAACATTTTAACAGCCATGTTCTGGACAAACTATGTTTTTTAAGCATTTTGAATTTCCCCTCCTCCCAGCACAAATAGTTTTCTTGCAGCTCTTCCTAGTATCCAGACACTGACTGCACAACATTTCTCAGTCAGGATGGTTTTGGTTATAGTTTAGATTATTTCTGATACTATTTCCCTACTTCAAAACAAGCACATTTAGTGGATATATCAAACTAGATATTTTGGGGAATATTGGAAGTGCAATTTGGAAGCTCTGTTTAAGTCTTTCCCAACTAATTGTCTTAAATGACAATGATCCCAACTGGCCATGCATCTGCGATAGAAGGAAAATATATGACCTTAAAATAAAAAGGAACAATTATTTTATTTTCTCGAAAGGATAGTGTATAGTATAGACAAGCAACTTATTTGCTTATTTATCCCGCCAATGAAATAAATAAATACATACATACATAGTACTGTATATATACATAGTACTGTATAGATACATACATAGTATTGTATGTAACTTGTATTTCAGATATGTATCCTAAGGAATGTGGCCAGAATATCATAGATTGCAAGGGGCTTTTCAAGTCCTCTGTTTTTAAAAACATAGGCAGGTAGCAAAAATGGGTAATTCATTATTATATCTATATCTAATGTATTGGTCTTCTTGCACTCAATATTTTTTAGTGCAAATTTGAGCTGCAGTGTCACATGGAATACGTATGAAGGCATAGGGTGCATGCATATGGCCTGAAAGTCAGGTGTCTGTGGAATTCCTGGCTTATTGTGAAGGAACGGTAAGGCAATGCTCAGTCCTACTTCTTAGCAAAAGTGGCTAAAAGCCATTATACTTTCACCAGTTGGATTATTGTGTCATTGACACAATAAAACATCTAAAAGCCGGATGGTAAAGTATTAAAACAAGTTACACAGTAGTAAGGCCTGAATGGCAAAGACAAAAGTTTTCCTATAAATTCAAGTTGCTAAGTAGTTTTACACATGTGCCCTGAAATAATAATATAATAATAATACACTTTATTTATAACCCGCCACCATCTCCCTAAAGGGGACTCGGGGCAGCTAACATGAGGCCAAGCCCAAAATAATTCAACATAATAAACACACAATAACAAAATACATCATAACAAAATCAACAATATAAAATAGCATAGTAAAACCAGACACAGAGGGCGGGCCAAATGTATGAGGTAAAATGTTAAAAAGTTAAAACTCTGGGTGAGATAAGGATAAAAGTGCATGTGTAGGAAAGGAGCCCAACAGGGAGGAACCATGGGATTTAGCCATTTTAGGGGTGGGAAGATGATTAATTCTGAGGGCAGCTGTAGGCTAAGATGGGTTGAGTGGTCATTCTCCAAAAGCACAATGGAAGAGCCAGATCTTTAGGTCTTTCTTAAAACCAGATCTTTTGCTTGATAATATTAATTGTTTTAAGCAAGTTATGTAAATGTATGTGATGGAAACCAGCTGGGCCAAATGAAAAAAAAAATCTTCAGTGGTTGAGAAAGGAATTCCTTGAATATTCAATAAATGCCTGCTTTACAGTAAATACATAAATAAATACAGATAGGTTTCTGGAATCATTTGATTTGCTAGTCAAACTGGACCAATTCATGGGTCATTGAGTCATTTGGCTTGACAAATGGGAATGACAAAGGGACTCTCTCTGATCACACTCTCAAGTAGATGACCACATGAAAAATAATATTTTATGATCAAAAAATTAAATGCTCTGCAGTGGTTCAAGCTCTAGTCCTTTGGTATTTTGGACTTCCATCCCCAGAATCCTTGACCAAGGAGACTGAGGCTTCTGGGAGTTGAAACTGAAAAAAATCTTAAAGACTAGAGTCTGGGAATCACTGCTGTAAAGTGATAAAAGTAAGACATCTTATTTTTGGTTTTTATAGGTTATTTTGGCAATCTGGAGAATCAACAGAAAATGCAAAACAGTGAAGTAATAAAGCCTGCCAAATACTTCTCTGAAGTGGAGAAGAGTGTGCTACTGGCACTGGTTGAGAAATATAAATATGTACTTGAATGTAAAAAAAGTGATGCAAGAACTATTGCATTGAAACAACGGACCTGGCAGGCACTTGCTCATGAATATAATTCTCAACCAAGTGTTTCTCTCAGAGACTTCAAGCAGTTGAAGAAATGCTGGGAGAACATCAAAGCACGGACAAAGAAAATAATGGCACATGAAAGACGAGACAAGGTAAAAAGATGTATTAGTCCACTTATAAGTAATCACATCTTAGGAAAAGAGAAGATCACCAGCATGGTGCCTGAGCAAGTGTACTTTTTACAGAACACACCAGAAGAAGATTCTGAATATCATCCTGAAGCTTCTAGCCAAGGTACAGTTGGACTTTAGGGGTCTATCCTAAACTTTTTGCATAATTTTATATGTGTCATTTTTTTATTTCATAATACCTTGAGCACTGTACTCTGCTGTAGTTCATGTCTGAAAACAGCCTTATTGTAGCAGTACCAGCACCTTCTTTTAAATAAAGAAGGAAGGGGAAAAAACAACAGTTAAGAGTTTAAACTGTGTTTTAGGCCTTTTATTCTAACTATGAAGATATAACTGTCATTCAAACTCTTTGCTTCTTTATTTACCACTTTTAAAAAATGTGCTCCAAATAGCATTTGAGAAGTTACGTGGGTTTTACTGACTAGGTGTTGGAGGTTTGTGTCTTCCCAGAATCTTCCATCTTGCCTTGAGTAAAAAGGGTTATTTTCGTACTAGGATCTAATTTGTACTTCTGCAAACCCAGTCTGAGACTGAAGGACATTTCTTTCCTACTTACCTCTTTCAGCTCAAGCACGTAAAAGGACATTGCAGGTGGACAAAGTTTCTAGCTAACAACATGCACAATCCCCTGGTGCTCTTAGTAACTTCAGTTTCGACCCTAAACTTGCAAAGGGGGCAATTGACTCTTTCCATGATCACATGCTGATGTAATGCTTCAAGTACTTCTAGAATTTTGTGCAAAACAAGTAGCCTATAGATATCTTGTCAGCTTATAATTAAGAATGTACCCCAAATGTCACCAGAGTCCAATGTGGTGTCTCTCATCCAATGCTTGTGGGCTCCTAGGCTAGATCTACAATCCGCTATATTCCAGAATCTGATCCCAGATTATTTGCTTTGAACTGGATTTTATTTATTTATTTATTTATTTATTTATTTATTTATTTATTTATTTTGGACCGTTTATATTCCGCCCTGATTTTAGTATTTTTAGTATCTTAGTTTTTATCTTGCACATGTTATGTTGTTATTTTATTTTACTGTGTATGATTTTGCTTTATTGTCTTTGTACTCATATATTGTATCAATTTTACTGTGTTGTTGTTGTGTTTTGGTTTTACTTTATTGTAATATGCTGTTGGAACTAGGAAAAAGGGTTTATATATCTGTGGAATGACCAGGGTGAGACAAAGGACTCTTGTCTGCTGGAACTAGGTGTGAATGTTTCAACTGACCACCTTGATTAGCTTATAATGGCTTGACAACAGCACAACAACAGAGAGGAAACAAACAAGGACATCTAATCACCTTTCAACAAAAGTTTGCTCTAGGCACTGTCAAGATAAACCCTTTTTCCTAGTTCCAACAGACCTCACTACCTCTGAGGATGCTTGCCATAGATGCAGGCGAAATGTCAGGAGAGAATGCCTCTAGACCATGGCCATATAGCCCGAAAAAACCTACAACAACCCAAAACAAATAATAATAATAATAATAATAATAATAATAAAACTTTATTTGTACCCCGCTACCATCTCCCCAAGGGACCCGGTGCGGCTTACATGACGTCAAGCCCACAGTACATCAATAAACAAAACATCAAATAAAACAGTCAATACAATGCAATTCAGATAAATCACATAAACAAAAATAAGCAATAAGCAATCAACAATGACATACAACATGTTAAAAACCAATGGCCAGGCCAAATGTAATACATTAAAATTTAAATTAAAAATCACACACAGAGAGATAAATGAAAGGTTTTCATGAGATATGTTGTGTCCCCATACATTTCATTATTCAAATTTATGTAGGTATATCTTCTAAGGAGTTGCGTTAACCTCCGTTTGGTTAATCAAACTAAATTACTGTGTCGCAAAATTATTCATGTCTAAAAAGTGTGTCACGAACATGAAAGGTGTGGGAAGCTTCAAAGCCGAGGGACATAGGAATCCAGGTTTTCCAGAGGCTATTCCACACAGGTTTTTAAACTAGATTTTTAAAAAAATGCTTCACATAATTGCTGTCTGATTGTTACTATTTTTTTCCAGAGCCTTTCACTGTTATAAACAGAGAACTGTGCGATGAAGAGAAAGAACTTGTACATTTCCAGGTATGTGAAGGTACCTCACAACCAGAGCCCTCCTGTTCAGCTGTGAGAATAACTGCAAATAAAAACTTCCGCAGTAAAGGTGTCCAAGAAAGTGATCTGAAAAAGATGCATGAGGAAGAGCATCACCAGCAAATGTCTATTTTGCAATTGCAGCTGATCCAGATGAACGAAGTGCATGTGGCAAAGATCCAGCAAATAGAAAGAGAATGCGAAATGGCTGAAGAGGAACACAGAATCAAGATGGAGGTGCTCAACAAAAAAAAGATGTACTGGGAGAGGAAACTTCAAACTGTTGCTAAAGAGTGGCCTGTATCATCTTTTAATAGACCATTCCCCAATTCACCTTGAAAGAATTCAGAAGCCAGCAGTCAATTGAGTTCATGTTACTGGCTTATGAGCAGGCAGTTGAAGTGGGGTCAATTAAGCTAAATCAATATTTTAGTGTGTGAAAATAGCTGCGAATAAACATTGGAAAATACGTAAGTAAATAATGTGCTGTCTATTGTCTGAAAACATTGAGTAGTTACAATTAGAGTAGACCGGTTGAATCAGTTGTTAAATGGTGGATCAACTGAATCTAACTTTTTCAGTAGGTCTACTCTAGTTAGAACTAACAGGATTTAGCCCATGGTCTTGGGAACGCAAAGGGTATTTCACCTCGTTATGGGATGTTCTGATTCATATAGTGATCCTCAATCAAAGTCATTTGGTCTTCCTCTGGAATCCAATTTTGTTCTTGAACATTAGTTTTATCAGATAAACAGTTGGGTGTTTTATGTCCTCTTTTTCCATTTGTTTTCTGAGCTCAGAAAGACATTTCTTGTTTGAATGGTACAGCTTAATTTCCCTTTATAATTGTATTTTGAGATTAGACTACTAGCTGTTTGTCAATGACCCACCTAGAAGAGGATATATTTGCTTGTACTCTAGTGCAGGAACTCCATGTCCCTTCAGATGTTGTTGAAATGCAAACGCCGACAATCCTTGTCAGTCGTTAGACTGGCCAGGGCTACTGGGTGTTATTCTTCAATAGCAGCTAGAACAGTGTTTCTCAACCTTCCTAATGCCACGACTCCTTAATACAGTTCCTTATGTCATTACTTTCATTACATATCATTACTTTCGTTGCTACTTTACAACTGTAATTGTACTCCTGTTATGAACTGTAATGTAAACATCGGATATGCAGGATATATTTGCATTCACTGGACCAAATTGGGGACAAATACCCAATAATACAACCAAATTTGAATAGTGGTAGGGTTGTGAAGAGGATTGATTGTGTCATTTGGGAGTTGTAGTTGCTGGGATTTGTAGTTCACCCACAATGAAATAGCATTCTGAACCCCACCAACGATAAAATTGGACCAAACTTCCCACACAGAACCCCCATTACCAACAGAAAATACTATGTTTTCTGATGGTCCTTGGCGACCCCTCTGACACTCCCTCGTGACCCCCAGAGGGATCCCGACCTCCAGGTTGAGAAACACTGAGCTAGAAGATCTCAAAATCCTAATTTAGTGGAAGGTATTTTAACTTCACAGTTGTTGCATTGGAAAAGGAAATTCAGAGCTTTTAAACAACCAGATCACTGTTTGGCCACAGTTTCTGGTTACAAGAAAAATGTCTCTCCAACCACACATACATGTGCACATTCACACACACTTTCCTAGCTAATCATTTAGGTTTGCCTTCAGTTCAAATTAGACTTGCCAAATTGGTAGTTACATTTCTGAGAGAGAGAGAGAGAGAGAAATATTTTTCTGACATCTTTCCTGCAGTGGAGAGAGACACATCAAGACAATTATTGTAATGTGTGCCTTACAGTTTGATCCTATGCATGTCTAATCCAAAGTAAGTGCACATAATATCACAGCCATAGTGTTGTTACATGCAGGGTATCTACCAGAGCTACCAGGTGATTTTGGTTCAGCTCATTTGGCTTTACATCATGTTAGGACAAACCACTATACCATCTGGTGCATGTCTGGTGCTTTTATATGCATTACTGGATTGCCCTCTTCATGGTACATATACCTCTTAGTTTCCTGCCAGAGCTCTAATTTGAGCCAGTAAGTGACTAAAGGATTAAGCACAAACCAAAATGTAGAAGGTTAAAGTGCAGTTTAGTGAATAACTTTTAGAAGAAGAAGAAAAACCAGAATGCATTGAAGTACTCATTATGTGTCAAGACTCAATGAGTGCATATGAGCTGGAATTGGGTGTGGTTTCACATGTATATAAGCTGAAAAGTAAACATTAAAGCTTCAAACAGTGTGAAAAAGCGTTTGAATAGTTTTCATCTTTGTTTACATCAAGATGACAAGGAACAGAGAGAAAGAATCCTATGCTTCCGTATATTGGACAATAAAGAAGCAAAAATATTTCCAATTTAAATTAAGCACTATCAATGTTCACAATTTCATAGAATAATAAAGTTGGAAGGGACTATAAGGCAATTTGATAAGGTGTCCATCCAGCTTCTGTTTAAAGACCTCCAGAGGTAGAGAGTCCACCACCCTTTGAGGTAACATACTCCACTGTCAAACAGCTTGTACAATAAAAAATATATCTAATTTTAGGTGGAATCTCTTTTCATGTAATTTGAATCCATTAGTTCATGTTCTAGTCTCTGGGTACAAGTGGTTAATATTTATGGGGTACTTTGTTTTATCTCTGAGCAGGTGATTTTTGTTATTGTTGTTCTCAGCATGCTGTTTTTTCCTCCTCTTATCCGTCTGTTTGGTGCCATGTAATGTTTAGTTTGACATTTGCAAGCTTTAAAAGGATGGTTCCACTTTTCAAATAACTTCACTTCCTGACAATTCTCTGGGCTCTGACTCCTCAGATCAGTGGCAGCTTTCTACATTTCAAGATTGTTATCTTGTTACTTCTCAGGCTTCTTTTCTCCAAGATAAATCTAGTCAGCTCCCTAAGCCATTCCTCATAAAGCTTGGTTTCAAGACCTTTGATCATATTGGTCAGTATTCTTTGGATATGTTCCAGCTTCTCAATATTCTGCTTTAACTATTGTGCCCCAAATTGGGCACATTATTCCAGGTGAGGTTTGACCAAAACAGAATAGACTAGAACTTCTGCTTCCATTCATCTGGACACTATTGTTGATGCAGCCTAGAATTCATTGGATTTTTTAATTCATGTTTTTGCTTGTCCTCTACTAACAACCCTAGATCTTTTTTGGCATGTACTGTTTTCAAGCCAAGTTTAACCTATTCTGTAGTTAGGTGTTTCATTTTGCCTACCTAGATGGGATATTTATATTCACCCCTGTTTTGGGGAAAAAACATTATTTTAGTTTTTAGCCCAGCTCTCAAATTGGTCAAACTATTTTGAATTCTGTTTCTCTCTTCTGGAATATTCACACCTCTCTTCATTGCTCATCACATCTGCAAATGTGGTTGCATTTCTATTCCATCATTTAATTAATTTATAAAGATGTTAAACTACACCAGGCCCAAGACAGAACCCTGAGGTACTCAAGTCATTACTTCTCTCCAGGATGAAGAGTACTAATTGGCAAGTACTCTATGGGTTCATTCAGTCAATCAGTTACAGATCTGCTTAACCTGACAAAACTCTTACCAAGGTGTCCTATAGCCATACTACTCCGTTGATCTACCAAGTTTGTAACTTTTCCAAAAAGAAAAAAAATATTAAATTGACTTGACCTGCTTCATAATAATTACCATGGCCTTCTTAATGCACACAGATTTAAAAATTAATGATCTGGGTTGTTGTAGTTTTTTTCGGGCTATATGGCCATGGTCTAGAGACATTCTCTCCTGACGTTTCGCCTGCATCTATGGCAAGCATTCTCAGAGGTAATTAATGATCTGTTCTAAGACAAATTCTGGATATAAACATCAAAGTGATTGATAGTTGCTCAGGTTCTTCTCTCCCTCCCGATTTGAAGATGGGGACAACATTTGCTTTCTTTTTGTCTGTTTCTCAAAATTATTGACAGGCTCTGAGATTAGATCTGCCAGTGTCTTGGATGTAACTCATCTGACTCTGGATATCTGAATTACTTTAGAGCATCTAGGTATTCCTTTCTATTTCTTTAGCTGTTCTGTGATTTAGTCTCCTTACCACAGGATTCATTATTTTTACCAGTTACAGAATTACTTTTTGAGAGAAAAGTGAGGCAAAGAGGGAATTGAACAGTTCAGCATTCTCTCTGACCCCTGTTAGCATTTCACCATCTTCTCGACACAGTGGCCTTACCATTGTCTTGTTTTATCTCCTGCTCCAAACAGTCAAAACATCCTACTTATTGTATTGTCAAAGGCTTTCATGGCCAGAATCGCTGGGTGACCTCACAACCCCTGAGTATTCCTGACATAGATGCGGGCGAAATGTCAGGAGATAATGCTTCTGGAACATGGCCATATAGCCTGAAAAACCTACAACAATCCACCCTACTTATTATTTTTAACATCTCTAGTGAGTCTGAGCTCATTCAGAGCTTTAGTTTTTCTGACTGTTCCTCTACAAATATTGTTATTGGCGGTTCCTCCTTTCTCCCATTTCGTACATATGTCTCTTTAAATCTAAGCTAATCAGAAAGTTCTTGGATTGTCGACCCTTGTTTCTTTCCAAACCTCTGTTTTTCTTCTTCCTTGAATGGTTTGCAACTGTGCTTATATTATCTCACCTTTAAGAAGCTCCTATGCACCATGAATTCATTTCCCTTTGAGCATTTCTGACCTTTGCCAGCATTTCCCTAATCTGATTTCTTGATGTCCATTGTGTTTATCTAACTATATTTGCCTCTCCCCTTCCTCTGTATAACAAATCTCCAGAGGATATGATCAAATTCAAACTAGCTGATCTCCTTGTTGCTTCTTCCACATTTGTACAGTTAAGTTGGATGGAAGGTGGAGGAAATTGTTGGACCTTAACTCTTGTCAGGTCATAACTCATGGTCCTATTTTCCACTAGAAAAGAGAGCAAACAAGCACTGTCCCCTCAATAACAGCCCTTGAATTTTCCATCCTATAAGAATGCATTTGGTTTTGGAACCTAAAGGTAGAATTTTACAGATGTCACTTATGTTTTGTTTCATTAGTTCAATCGCAATTTTCTAGTTTAAGGTTTCTTTTAAAAGAAAAATCTGTCTTCCAATGTGCTAGCTACCCTTCCCATAGAATCATAGAGTTTGAATAGGTCACAAAGACCATCCAGCCCAACCCCCTGTCCTATAAGAAAACACAATCAGAGCACACCCACAAACTGGATCTTCTCATCAAACCCATCATCTACCTTAGTAGGAGTTCATGTTACACTGTTTCAGTTATCTGTAAAAACAGTCTCCATGGCCTATGGTGAGGGTAGTGCAGTACCAGGCTTCCCCTGCTGAGCCTCTGAAAGCAACTCCTCCTTACCTGCCAAATCCACTGGAAAACCCGACTGTGTGGGGTCTGCTGAGAAAGGAGTCTGTCTCTTTCCTCTAAAGAGAGAAGCGACAAAAGTCGGTTGCAATTCCGTCTACTGACAATGGAGTCTCTCTTTTGCAGAAAGAAGTGACTGAAACTTGGCTGCTTCTCCTCAGACAAAGTCCATTTCCTATTTTGTTGAACAGAAACATACAGTAGCTAGGCATTGGTTTCTTCTGTCCACTGAGAAAGGACGTGTCCTTTTCAGTGGGCAGAAATGCATCCAGGCTTTCATTGTTCTTCTCTGTAGGGGAAAGAGAGGGAGTGCACCCTTCTTGGTGATGAGAGGTGTATACACAGCCAAGCTTCCTGTTGGATTTGGCACCCAAGGAGAGGGCTGCTTTCAGGAGCTCGGTGCTTAATTTCCCTCTCACTAGCTATAATATTGATTTTGGAATAGCAACAATACAAGAAATCAGAGACACTAATCATTTTCAAACTTCTGGTGATAAACATCCTGGCAGAAGGTAAGCTGGTTAACATATACGAGGGGTATTTTTTAAGTAAAGTCCATTTGAACATAAGTACACTTTATTTTTTAAAAGTACATTTATTTTCAGAAAGTACATACTTCACTCTATTTTTTGACATAGTTACCAAGTTTGTTCAAACACTTATCATACCTCTGAACCAATTTTTTAAATACCCTCTTCATAAAAACTTGCCGCCACCAAAAGCCACCAAATCGTCTGTAATCAAAGAAGGGCGACCAGAGCGGTCCTCATCATGGACGTTGTCACGGCCATCTTTGAATTGTCGTACCCACTTACGCACTTTGCTTTCACTCATAACAGTATCACCATACACTTCACAAATCTGCCGATGAATTTCTGCAGCAGGCAGGTTCCTTGCTGACAAAAACCATATCACTGAGCGAACCCCACATGCGGAGGGTGAGTTGGTAGTCTTTAAACATTTTTCAAGCACAGAACAGAACCGTACAGGTTAGCTACAGAGCGGAAACTGAGCACAGTTGTTCCCGAGGCATGCCGGTACACGACGCACACGCTCGTTGCAGTATGCGCGCGAACTACTAGTGTCTACAACAAAACGGACCTTACTTTAAAAATACCCCTCGTAGTAAGAATCCATTGTTTCAGTTCAAACTGTTGGTGGCAGACTGGAACATCTATATGTTGTAACCCTTATTTTAAATATAACTGGTTGTTCTGGATAAATACTGGCAAGTACTGGCCATGATAAGATCTAACTCATGAGAGATTGGCTAAGATTTACCAGGCATGGTGGTATTGACAGTGAGCTATGTAGACACAAGATTTCCCATATTAAATAATAGAAATAACAGGTCCCATTTTTTTTAGTGATTGAGAAGAGAAATGTTGAACTGTTAAAGCCCAAGTCTTGTTTTCTGTTTGCTATATTGGCATAATCTTTTCAAATTATGTGGAAGTTGTTGAAGAAGTTCCAGCTAAGGAAGCTGTAGTCTGATTATACAAGGCAGACAATTGGCTGTATTCTCATTCTGCCAATGTGAGTTGGCATGAACTATAAAGGACCATTTTAATAGACAACTATACCAGAAACTTCATGAAATTATGTAGATGACTAAGTAAATAGAGCAACGCATCTCCTTTGTTTTTTGGGTATTGCTCCTTGAAAAAAACCCATGGCACATTTTGATACACACACTTTAAAATTAATCTTCCCTTTTCAAATTTGGAGACAATAATATTGCCAGTTAAGCTCTATTAGTCTATCTATAGTGCATTCTAATGGTTCTAATTTGAGATAGATTTACTGGATTGGTAAACTAATGTGCGAGAATCTTTCTGGAATTGTATCACCTCAAGTGTGCAGATGTGGTTACTGTTTTGGTATCTTTGTTTTTTGCATATAGAAATCTAGGATCTCTTCTAATACAGTACTAAAGCTGCTGCTTCTTGAGAATTTCTGAAGAAATACTAAAAACTGCCCCATAAAAATAGAAGCTTCCATATTGGTGGAATTGTGAATTTATGCCAGGTTGTAGCCCAAGTTTCTAAGATGCAGAAATCTGTCCCTCAGATAGATTAAGCACTTTGGACAGTTCCTTTAATACTTGGGCTAAAACCTGGAGCAAGTTTATGCCTCACATAATAGCCACCACCTGCCACTGCTCCAAATAGGATGTTTTGTCCCATTTGGTCTACAGGACAAGGACCTTGTACAAATGTGTTTAAATAATGAGAATATAAGTTAATTTCATGATGACATTTTTGATGCAGTCTATGTTCAATAATATTTATTTTTCATTGAAGGAAAAGACTCTAAACGTCAAAGAATTCATAACAAAGGTGACTACTAGATGTACATTTTAGTGCCTTGTCTATTGTACAATGTGTAATCAAAATGAAGAATTTCTGATAAAATGTATCTATTACTAGTAGAAAAATTGTATATGCCCATGGTTGTTTCCAATAAATCATGAGTTATGAATAAATCTTGATTTTTTTTCTCAGTAAAAAAATCTTATTTGTGTTTTCCCATTTAAACGAATTAAGCTTGTTGTGCATCGAAAAAGGAGTAACACTATTGTAAAAAAGGAGATAGTGGGATTTGATTAGATTAGAAAATGCACCAAGAACGGAATAGGTTTTTTTTTAAAGTCTGAAAATGTGATATCTTATATGTATTACTATCCATCTATATAAATAAAAATGTAATGTTCGTTTGTGGGGTTAACATAACTCAAAAACCACTGGACGAATTGCCACCAAATTTGGACAAAAGACACCTAACAACCCAATGTATGTTCTTCACTCAAAAATTGATTTTGTCATTTGGGAGTTGTAGTTGCCAGAATTCATAGTTCATCTACAACCAAAGAGCATTTTGAACCACATCAACGATGGAATTGAACCAGTCTTGGCACACAGAACTCCCATGACCAACAGAAAATACTGGGTTTTGTGGGCAGTGTCCTTTGGTTTTGGAGTTGTAGTTCACCTACATCCAGAGATCACTGTGGACTCAAGCAATGATGGATCTGGACCAAACTCTACACAAATATTCAATATGCCCAAATGGGAACACTGGATAAGTTTGGGGGAGAGAAAATCTTGACATTTGGGAGTTGTAGTGGTGGGATTTATAGTTCACCTACAATCAAAGAGTATTCTGAACCCCACCAACGATAGAATTGAGTCAAACCTCCCACACAGAACCCCCATGTGGGCCACAGCAACGCGTGGCAGGGGACAGCTAGTAATAAATAAAGTTAGTAATTGGGAAAGTTCTGAAAGAGAGAGAGCAGAGTTGTGAGAATATGCTACAAAAGTAGTCAAACCTCATACCAATATCATTTCCTGTGAAAACGTCATGTTTCTTCTTATAAAAGCATTGGGCATGGCAGAGGATTTGATGACAATCATTACTGGCTGTCTGTTCAGTCCGAACAATGTAATTCACACAATACATGACATTTTGAGGCCTTCCTTATGGTCATATTTCTGAGTACTATGCTTTGATTCTCTCTGTATGATGTCACTGGAGGGTGTTTCGACTCACTTGAGTACAGTTACTCAGCACATGAAAGATGGTTTTGAAAGATTACACGAGCTGTCTTCATAGACCTGTCAGCAGTTTATGTTACTGTAAATATTTGTCTCCTTGTGGAAAAAAAATATATCAAAAAGGATTACCACCTTACCTGCTTCATAGGAAATCTGCTACCAAACAGGAGCTTTTTTGTTGCGTTCCAGAGTCAGAGAAGGAGATAGTGAAAACAGAAGAATGGCCTGTCTCAGGGGAGCGTGCTTGCTCCATCACTGTTTAACATCTTAACATCTACACAAATGATCAACCACTGCCAGAAAGGACAGAGTTTCATCTATGTTGACGATCATGCCATCAATGCTCAAGCAAGGAGCTTTGAAACGGTTGAACAGAAGCTCTCTAAAGCTTTAGGTGCTCAGGGGAAACCAGCTGATTCCTAATCCATCTAAAACGCAGATAGGTGCTTTTCATCTAAAAAACAAAGAAGCATCTTGAGCTTTGAGGATCGCCTTGGGGAAAAATCTACTGAAGCATTGCAGCACACCAAAATACCAGGGAATCACTCTGGATCGTGCTCTGACTTACAAAAAGCACTGTGTGAATATCAAGTAAAAAGTGGGTGCTAGAAATAATATCATACGAAAGCTGACTGGCACAACCTGGGGATCGCAGCCAGACACAATGAAGGCGGTGTATTGTTTTTATTGTTTACTGCTATTGTTTTATAGTTTGATTTGCTTTAAGTTATGTGTTTTGTTATGCTGTTGTTTTATTGAGGTCTTGGCCTGTGTAAGCCGCATTGAGTCCTTCGGGAGATGCTAGCGGGGTACAAATAAAGTTAATAATAATAATCCCTTGTTTGGCCATCAGCCAGCACGCCAACGACTTAAATCAAAAAATAGTTTTCTAAGATCTACAGAGACACTCGCTGGAACACCTCCGCAAGCGAGAGTCCAAAAGTGGCAGGCTCAAACCCAGAGCCTCAATCAATGGCTGATACCAAATGAGAGACTCCCCCCTGGGCACACAGAAGACTGGGCGACTTGGAAGGCGCTGAACAGACTGCGCTCTGGCACCACGAGATGCAGAGCCAACCTTCAGAAATGGGGCTACACAAATGTGAATCTGCCGAAGTTATGTCACTTAACGATTGCGACGTGCGATGAAAGAGCAAACCAATTCAAGACCACCTGCTAGCACCAGTCATGCATAGATCCATGACCCTTCCACACATGGCTACAAATGGGAGGGCCCTTCACTTCATGTCTGCCGGTCAAACGCCCAGAAGTAGGCCACTCTCAGAGTGGCAGCAGATACTGGTCAAAGGGGTTAGGACATTTAATCAACTAGACCAAGTCTTGGCAAAATTTGGTTGTTTCTTTTATTTTGATCTGATTTTGTTTGTTGGGTTCCACTGTTAAAATAATGAAGTACATCGGTCTGGGGTGTGTTGCTGATTACACGATAAATAGAAATAGAATCAGAAGGACTGAGGAGAGTAGGCTTGTTCTTTAACCGCTCTCCTGGGGGAGGATTATGGACTGGGCAAAGTAGGATCCATGAGTCTATCAAATGTTTCCGCTTTCTTGAAGAATGTAGACAGTTCATAGAATCATAGAATCATAGAATCAAAGAGTTGAAAGAGACCTCATGGGCCATCCAGTCCAACCCCCTGCCAAGAAGCAGGAATATTGCATTCAAATCACCCCTGACAGATGGCCATCCAGCCTCTGTTTAAAAGCTTCCAAAGAAGGAGCCTCCACCACACTCCGGGGCAGAGAGTTCCACTGCTGAACGGCTCTCACAGTCAGGAAGTTCTTCCTCATGTTCAGGATGGAATCTCCTTTCTTGTAGTTTGAAGCCATTGTTTTGTGTCCTAGTCTCCAGGGAAGCAGAAAACAAGCTTGCTCCCTCCTCCCTGTGGCTTCCTCTCACATATTTATACATGGCTATCATATCTCCTCTCAGCCTTCTCTTCTTCAGGCTAAACATGCCAGCTCTTTAAGCTGCTCCTCATAGGGCTTGTTCTCCAGACTCTGATCATTTTAGTCACCTTCCTCTGAACACATTCCAGCTTGTCAATATCTCTTTTGAATTGTGGTGCCCAGAATTGGACACAATATTCCAGGTGTGGTCTAACCAAAGCGGAATAGAGGGGTAGCATTACTTCCTTAGATCTAGACTCTATGCTCCTATTGATGCAGGCCAAAATCCCATTGGCTTTTTTTGCCGCCACATCACATTGTTGGCTCATGTTTAACTTGTTGTCCACGAGGACTCCAAGATCTTTTTCACATGTACTGCTCTCGAGCCAGGCATCCCCCATTCTGTATCTTTGCATTTTGTTTTCGCTTTTTCTGCCAAAGTGGAGTATCTTGCATTTGTCCCTGTTGAACTTCATTTTGTTAGTTTTGGCCCATCTCTCCAATCTGTCAAGATGGTTTTGAATCCTGCTCCTGTGCTCTGGACTATTGGCTATCCCTCCCAATTTGGTGTCCTCTGCAAACTTGATGATCCTGCCTTCTAGCCCTTCATCTAAATCATTAATAAAGACGTTGAACAGGACCGGGCCCAGGACGCAACCCTGCGGCACTCCACTTATCACTTCTTTCCAGGATGAAGAGGAAGCATTGGGGAGCACCATTTAACCACTTACTTACTTACTTACTTATTTAGGCGATCCCTCATTGGACGAGTAAGATGATCTTCCATCATGGGTTTCCCTGTGGGTCTGTATGTAGCTGTGGAGCCCTATTCTTGCTCTGCATGTTCTTCCGCAGTGAGGGCATTGGTTTCCAGGTGGAAGGCGCTCCCGGTCGGGGTTGGCTTGATGCGCCTTCCTCCTGGCACGTTTCTCTCTTTCACCCTCCACTCGTGCCTCCTCGAATTCTGCAGCACTGCTGGTCACAGCTGACCTCCAGCTGGAGCGCTCAAGGGCCAGGGCTGCCCAGTTCTCAGTGTCTATGCCAGAGTTTTTAAGGTTGGCTTTGAGCCCATCTTTAAATCTCTTTTCCTGTCCACCAACATTCCGTTTTCCGTTCTTAAGTTCAGAGTAGAGCAACTGCTTTGGGAGACGGTGGTCAGGCATCCGGACAACGTGGCCAGTCCAGCGGAGTTGATGTTGGAGGACCATCGCTTCAATGCTGGTAGTCTTTGCTTCTTCCAGCACACTGACGTTTGTTCGCTTGTCTTCCCAGGAGATTTGCAGGATTTTCCGGAGGCAGCGCTGATGGAATCGTTCCAGGAGTTGCATGTGACGTCTGTAGACAGTCCACGTCTCACAGGCATATAGCAGGGTTGGGAGGACAATAGCTTTATAAACAAGCACCTTGGTATCCCTACGGATGTCCCGGTCCTCAAACACTCTCTGCTTCATTCGGAAAAATGCTGCACTCGCAGAGCTCAGGCGGTGTTGTATTTCGGTGTCAATGTTGACTTTGGTGGAGAGGTGGCTGCCAAGGTAGCGGAAATGGTCAACATTTTCTAATGTTACACCATTAAGCTGTATCTCTGGCATTGGAGAGGGATTGGCTGGTGACTGCTGGAACAGCACTTTGGTTTTCTCGATGTTCAGTGACAGGCCGAGCTTCGTGTATGCTTCTGCGAAGGTGTTTAGAGTGGCTTGTAGATCTTCTTCTGAATGCGCACAGACGACATTGTCATCAGCATACTGGAGTTCTATAACAGATGTTGTTGTAACCTTGGTTTTGGCTTTCAGTCTGCTGAGGTTAAACAGCTTGCCATCTGTCTGATAGATGATTTCCACTCCGGTGGGAAGCTTCCCATCAACAAGGTGAAGTATCATAGCGATGAAGATGGAGAATAAAGTTGGGGCAATAACACATCCCTGTTTGACACCCGATTCCACCTTAAATGGGTCACTTTGGGAGCCATTGCTGTCCAAGACTGTTGCCATCATGTCATCATGTCTTCATTCTTTCCAGGATGAAGAGGAAGCATTGGGGAGGAGCACAATTTAACCAATTACTGATCCACCTCACAGTAATTTTGCCTAGCCCACATTGGACTAGTTTCCTTGCCGGAAGGTCATGGTCAAAGGACATTTAATCAACTACCAACCTTGCAAATTCTATGTCTTTTGTATGTTTGTTTGTTTGTTCTGTCAAAAATGTAATACAACTGTTCGGTTGCCTGACAGGACAAATAAATATTGGCAGAGCTTTCCCTCCACTCCAGCTTGTGTCTCTGGCGCGCCACCTAGTGTCCGCGCGCGGGAGGGCAGCCGGAGAGCATCGCGTGCGAACGGGCGAGTTGACGGCAGGGAGGCTCCGCAGCGGCTCACGCTCTTTCCAGTCGCGGGCGGGAGAGAGAGAGAGAGAGAGAGCCAGAGAGAGCGGCAGAGTCCGCGCTGCCTCGGAGCCGAAGCCCGGTGAGTCCCAAGAATTCCCCTTTTCCCCCTTCTCCCCGCTGTTGCTCAGCCCGCCCCGTGGAAGGAGACGTGGGGCAACAGGAGAGGATGCCAACCATGCCTTTGGACGCTCTGATGGGGCAGTGGGTTCCACTGGAGGCACTGGGATTGATGGGGCAGGGAGAGACAAATCCTCTGCCTAGTGTGCGTGCTTAGATCAGGGAAAGCTGTATTTAAAGATATGAGAGGATGTCAGGTTATGACCTAAAGCACAGCACAGTGGATTCCAATGGCGGGAAAAGAGATCCCACCTAAACATTAGAAATAACTTCAGTGTTCAATGATGGAACTCTCTGCCTCGGAGTATTGTGGAGGCTCCTTCTTTGGAGGCTTTTATCCAGAAGGTGGATGGCCATCTCTCGGGGGTGCTTGAATTGTGCTTTTCCTTCATGGCAAGGCTTGGACTGGATGTCCCTTGTGGTCTTTTCCAATTCCATGATTCATAGAATCATAGAATCAAAGAGTTGGAAGAGACCTCATGGGCCATCCAGTCCAACCCCCTGCCAAGAAGCAGGAATATTGCATTCAAATCACCCCTGACAGATGGCCATCTAGCCTCTGCTTAAAAGCTTCCAAAGAAGGAGCCTCCACCACACTCCGGGGCAGAGAGTTCCACTGCTGAACGGCTCTCACAGTCAGGAAGTTCTTCCTAATGTTCAGATGGAATCTCCTCTCTTGTAGTTTGAAGCCATTGTTCCGCGTCCTAGTCTCCAAGGAAGCAGAAAACAAGCTTGCTCCCTCCTCCCTGTGGCTTCCCCTCACATATTTATACATGGCTATCATATCTCCTCTCAGCCTTCTCTTCTTCAGGCTAAACATGCCCAGCTCTTTAAGCTGCTCCTCATAGGGCTTGTTCTCCAGACCCTTGATCATTTTAGTTGCCCTCCTCTGGACACTTTCCAGCTTGTCAATATCTCTCTTGAATTGTGGTGCCCAGAATTGGACACAATATTCCAGATGTGGTCTAACCAAAGCAGAATAGAGGGATAGCATTACTTCCTTAGATCTAGACACTATGCTCCTATTGTTGATGTTGATGTTTTTGATCAGTACATCATATTATCTTCCTTACCAACTATCTACCAGTCATTTTTTTCAATTTGTTTGGATTTTCTGCCTTTTGGAATCACACTCCACACACATGTATGATGATGATGATGATGATGATTATTATTATTATTATTATTAATCTATATAAATAAAAATGTAACAACAAGCATGATTGACAGCTGGAAAATAGAGGGAGAAAATGTGGAGGCCGTGACAGACTTTGTATTTCTAGGCGCAAAAATTACTGCAGATGCAGACTGTGGCCAGGAAATCAGAAGACGCTTACTTCTTGGAAGGAGAGCAACGTCCAATCTCGATAAAATAGTAAAGAGTAGAGACATCAGACTGGCAACAAAGATCCGCCTAGTCAAAGCCATGGTATTCCCTGTAGTCACCTACGGATGTCAGAGCTGGACCTTAGGGAAGGCTGAGCGAAGGAAGATCGATGCTTTTGAGCTGTGGTGTTGGAGGAAAGTGCTGAGAGTGCCTTGGACTGCGAGAAGATCCAACCAGTCCATCCTCCAGGAAATAAAGCCCGGCTGCTCACTGGAGGAAGGATACTAGAGACAAAGTTGAAGTACTTTGGCCACATCATGAGGAGACAGTAAAGCTTAGAGAAGACAATTATGCTGGGGAAAGTGGAAGGTAAAAGGAAGAGGGGCCGACCAGGGGCAAGATGGATGGATGGCATCCTTGAAGTGACTGACTGACCTTGAAGGAGCTGGGGGTGGTGACGGCCGACAGGGAGCTCTGGCGTGGGCTGGTCCATGAAGTCACGAAGAGTCGGAGACGACTGAACGAATGAACAACAACCAGTCATTTTTTCAATTTGTTTGGATTTTCTGCCTTTTGGAATCACACTCCACACACATGTATTATTATTATTATTATTATTATTATTATTATTATTATTATTAATCTATATAAATAAAAATGTAATGTTCGTTTATGGGATTAACAGAACTCAAAAACCACTGGACGAATTGATACCAAATTTGGAGACCAACGAGTGACCATCACTCATAAAAACACTGAAAAACACAGCAGAAGAGACTTTAAAGGCCCTGCAAAAATTACATTACAACACATTGAAAACCACACACATATATACACAAACACACATATATACACACAAAAAACACAGACTGGGCCACAGCAATGCATGGCAGGAGATGGCTATATAAATAGAAATATAATGTTCGTTTGTGGGATTAACACAACTCAAAAACCACTGGACGAATTGAAACCAAATTTGGACACAATACACTTATCAAGCCAATGAGTGACCATCACTCATAAAAACACTGAAAAACACAACAGAAGAGATTAAAAATCCAAAAAAAATAAAAAATACATTACAACGCATGCACAAAATCACACACGCACATAACTATATATGCAAACACACACATATAGATATATACACAAATATATACACACATACACACACACAAAACACATATACACAGAATGGGCCACAGCAACGCATGGCAGGGGACAGCTAGTCTATATAAATAAAAATGTAATGTTCGTTTGTGGGATTAACAGAACTCAGAGACCCCTGGACGAATTGGCACCAAATTTGGACCCAAGACACCTAACAACCCAATGTATGTCTTTCACTCAAAAAATTGATTTTGTCATTTGGGAATTGTAGTTGCTGGGATTTATAGTTCACCTACAATCAAAGAGCATTCTGAACCCCACCAACGATGGAATTGAACCAAACTTGGCACACAGTTTTCCCATGACCAACAGAAAATACTGGAAGGGTTTGGTGGGCAGTGTCCTTTGGTTTTGGAGTTGTAGTTCACCGACATCCAAAGATGACTGTGGACTTAAACAATGATGTATCTGTACCAAACTCTACAAGAATACTCAATATGCCCAAATGTGGACACTGGTGGAGTTTGGGGAAAATAGAATCTTGACATTCGGGAGTTGTAGTTGCTGGGATGTATAGTTCACCTACAATCACAGAGCATTCTGAATCCCACCAACGATAGAATTGGGCCAAACCTCCCACACTGAACCCCCATGACCACCACAGTGGGCCACAGCAAGGCATGGCAGGGAACAGCTAGTAATAATAATAATAATGACGGAAATACGATCAAGGCTATCAACACCTGGACCATCATTACATACACTGCTGCAGGGCCGTAGCCAGAAAAGATTTTGGGGGTGGGGGGGTTGAAACTTTTTTTTAGCAAATCATGAAGAGTAGTTCAATAACACAACAACAACATTTTTAATACAGTCCAAAGACCCTTATTGCTCCATAAAAGTTATAAGATACAAGGTATGCAAGGTTACTAAGGCCAAAAATAGCCAAAAAAAGTAGTGTTTTTTTTACTTCAAAAATTTCAGGGGGGTTGAACCCCTAATACCCCTCCCCCCTCCCCCGCTACAGGCCTGCACTGCTGGGATTGTGAACTGGACACAAGCAGAGCTGGATGATCTGGACAGAAAAACAAGGAAACGGATGACAATCCACTCCTCATGACACTCATGTATTGATGTCGACAGACTTGACTTGCCCAGAAAATCAGGAGGCAGAGAGAGGGCTTCTGCAAGTGAAACAAACGGTAGAAGAGAAACACTCACTGGCAGATTATGTGAAAGGCAGTCAAGAACCAACATTGAGGGGAAGTCAATAGTAGGAAACTGCTTCAAGTACAAAAGACAAAGAGGGAATACCGTAAAAACACAATTCAGAGCATAAGAGAAAACTGGCAAAAGAAGGCTCTCCATGGACAGTTCCTGGGAAAAATTGAGAGCCAAATTGACAAAGAAAAAACATGGCTGTGGCTCACAAATGGGACTCTGAAAAAAGGAGACGGAGGGTCTGATTCTGGCAGCGCAAGAACAAGCCATTAGAACCAATGCCATCAAAGCCAGAACTGAAAAGTCGACGACAGATCCCAAATGTAGACTCTGCAAGGAAGCAGATGAAACAATAGATCACATCTTCAGCTGCTGCAAGAAGATTGCGCAGACAGACTACAAGCAGAGGCACAACACCGTTGCTCAGATGATTCACTGGAACTTGTGCCACAAATACCATCTGCCTGCGACAAAGAACTGGTGGGATCACAAGCCGGAAAGAGTTACAGAGAATGAACACGCCAAACTTCTTTGGGACTTCCAGATTCAGTTTTGGAGCATATTACTACTGACTTCACAATCGTGTTAAAAAGCAAAGTATGGATCGCTGATGTTTCAATTCCAGGTGACAGCAGGATTACAGAGAAACAAATGGAAAAGTTGACACAATATGAGGATTTAAAGATTGAACTGCAAAGACTCTGGCACAAGCCAGTCAAGGTGGTCCCAGTCGGCGCTGACAAAATTACCACAAAAGGCCACCTTACTGGTATCTGCTTGCATTATCCACCAATACATCACACAGTCCTAGACACTTGGGAAGTGTCCGACGTGTGATCCAATACAACAGCCAACAAAGTGGTGGCTGTGGACTCATCTTGTTATGTTAATAATAATAATAATAATAATAATAATAATAATAATAATAATAATAATGGAACCCAATACACCAGACATCACGATTGTGGAAAAGAAAAAAGTCTGGATTATTGATGTCGCCATATTGAGGACATTGAGGACAAACAACAGGAAAAACTCTGCTGCTATCAAGACCTCAAAATCGAACTGCAAAGGCTCTGGCATAAACCAGCACAGGTGGTCCCAGTGGTCATCGGCACACTGGGTGCTGTGCCAAAAGGTCTCAGCCGGCATTTGGAAACAATAAACAGCAACAAAATCACGATCTGTCAACTGCAAAAGGCCACCTTACTTGGATCTGCGCACATCATTCGAAAATACATCACACAGTCCTAGACGCTTGGGAAGTGTTTGACTTGTGATTTTTTGATACGAAATCCAGCATATAGATCTCGTTTGCTGTGACATACTGTGCTTTTGTGTCAACAACAGCAACAACAACAATACTTTATTTATACGCTGCCCCATCTCCATGAGGTGACTCAGAGAGGCTTACAACACTGTAAATAACACAACAATAATCAAAATAAAACTGTGATAATAAAGCAATAAACCAATAACCAGTTTAAATAGAATCAACACTAGTAACTAAACAATCCATAAAAGTGAAAAAGTAAACCAAACATCTTAAATAAACAAATAAACATCATGCATTAAAACCGGAATTATATGGTATATAGAGCAATTAAAATATCTCCACCACTGCTCAGGTCAGTAGTAGTCATAAAAATAATAATGTTATTGTTTATTGCTGTATTTTGCGTTTTATATTGATTGGATGTGTTATTAATTGTTATTTCATTATATGTATTTTATCGTATTGAATCTTGTATTATTTATGTTTTAAGCTGCTCCGAGTCCCCTGGGAAGACGGGGCAGGATATAAATAAACTTTATTATTATTATTATTATTATTATTAATAATAATAATAATAATAATAATAATAATTTGTAATCCCTCCCACAGCTCCCAGCATCCCATAGCTTTGAGCCCTAGCATTTAAATGATAATAATATTAATAGTCACAATAATAATAATGTTATGTTTCAAATAATAATTATTATTTGTAAATTATTACAACTCTTTGGCTCAATTCCCAGCATCCCATAGCATTGAGCCCTAGCCATTCAATGATAACAGTAATTTTAATGGTCATAATAATAATAATGTTATGTTTCAAATAATAATAATAATAATAATAATAATAATAATAATAATAATAATTTGTAATTTATTTCAACTCTTGGACTCAACTTCCAGCATCCCATAGCATTGAGCCCTAGCATTTAAATGATAATAATATTAATAGTCACAATAATAATAATAATTATGTTATGTTTCAAATAATAATAATAATAATTTGTAATTTCTTCCAACTCTTTGACTCAACTCCCAGCATCCCATAGCATTGAACCCTAGCCATTCAATGATAACAATAATATTAATGGTCATAATAATAATATGTTTCTAATAATAATAATAATAATAATAATAATAATAATAATCATTTGTAATTTATTCGAAAACTCTTTGACTCAACTCCCAGGATCCCATAGCATTGAGCCCTAGGCATTCAACAACAACAATTTGTAGTCTCCTCCAACTATTTGACTCTATTAATAACAATAACTATTATTATTATTATTATTATTATTATTATTATTATTATTATTATTATTATTTACAACAACAACAACAGGCTCTTGTAGTCCCTTCCAGCTCTATGAGTCTCTGAATAATGATAGTAATAATACTAATAATCCTTAGTCTATAATTATACTACTACTAATACACACACACACATTTGCCATTGCATGAAAAAGGAAGTCTTTCACTTTCTTTATTAATTCTCTCTTTCCTCTCTAGATTGTAAACAACAGCCTTGCTTATTTTCACAAGGCTTCGGTGTCCTAAAAGACCGCAAGATACTACTTCAGAACTTTCCAAACATTTCACTTCTCAGACATGCATCGTTTTGTGACCCAGTAATTCAGTCTTACTAGGAAACCGGAGGTTAAAGCAGACCCTTAAAAAGCCCCTTCCACACAGCTGTATAAAATCCACATTGAACTGGATTATATGGCAGTGTGGACTCAGATATTCCAGTTCAAAGCAGATACTTTGGATTATCTGCCTTGATATCCTGGCTGAGTGGAAGGGCCCTCAGAGATACATACATGTTCATACATTGTGATTTTTATTATAAATAACATATATCAGGAAAGCCTTTCATGTGTATTTTTAAAGATATATGATTTATAAGGCAGTCATACATTTCTATGATTTTTGTCATTTCTTGTTTGGTTTGCATGATGACACACTTACACACTGCAACGAACACACTAAACAGCCTGGAAAGCTTTTTACTAGTTATTTACAAAATGGTATAATAACACTGTAGGAGGTGTGTTCAATAATAATATAATAATAATAAAACTTTATTTGTACCCCGCTACCATCTCCCCAAGGAACTTGGTGCGGCTTACATGAGGCCGAGTCCACAACACAACAACAGAAACAATAGCAATCAAGGGAAAGTGACGCTAGTAAAATGTGTTTAGTTCTATGTATTGTCGAAGGCTTTCATGGCCGGAATCACTGGGTTGTTGTAGGTTTTCCGGGCTATATGGCCATGTTCTAGAGGCATTTTCTCCTGATGTTTCACCTGCATCTATGGCAAGCATCCTCAGAGGTAGTGTGGTCTGTTGGAAGTAGGAAAATTGGGTTTATATATCTGTAGAATGACCAGGGTGGAACAAAGAACTCTTGTCTGCTGGAGCTAGGTGTGAATGTTTCAACTTACAACAGCACAACAACAGAGAGGAAACAAGCAAGGACATCTAATCACCTCTCAACAAAAGATTGCCCCAGGCACTGTCAGGCCATTATATTCTAATCAAGGTGGTCGGTTGAAACATTCACCTAGCTCCAGCAGACAAGAGTCTTTGTCCCACCCTGGTCATTCCACAGATATATAAACCCATTTTCCTAGTTCCAACAGACCTCACTACCTCTGAGGATGCTTGCCATAGATGCAGGCGAAACGTCAGGAAAAATGCCTCTAGAACATGGCCATATAGCCCGAAAAAACCCACAAGAACCATTTTTATTTAAGAATGGGCAGCCAAGCCCTGTTAATAATAATAATAATAATAATAATAATAATACTTTATTTGTACCCCGCTACCATCTCCCCAAGGGACTCGGTGCGGCTTATATGAGGCCAAGCCCACAGCACATCAATAAACAAAGGCGATAACAAATAAACAATACAAAACAGTTAAAATAAAACTCAAAAGCAAAAAATACACAATAAGCAATAAGCATTGCATTAGAAATTTAGGGGAACAGTTAGATCTATAGCAGTCATTGAACTGAACCATACATTGGAGCAACAGTTGTTGTTTTTTACTTCTCTGGGGCCCCTTCTACACTGCCATATAAAATCCAGATTATTTGCTTTGAACTGGATTACTGTATATACTCGAGTATAAGCCTAGTTTTTCAGCCTCCTTTTTAGGCTGAAAAAGTTCCCCTCGGCTTATACTCGAGTCAAGGTTACTTATTTCTTTACTTTGATATTAGTATCATTTTATTACATGAATTATTTTAGTATATCAATTATTGTTATTATATTTACATTATTTTACTCTACAGTATTATTATTTTATTAAATTTATTATTTTACTCTATTTATTATTAGTATTATTATTTATTTACTCTTTATTATTATTACATTTATTATTTTACTTTATTTTTATTGTTACTGCATTTATAATTTTACTCTGTTAGTACTGTTATTACATTTCCATTATTTTACTCTATTATTATTATTATTATTATTATTATTATTATTATTATTATCCTGACACAAAAACACAGTATGACACAGCAAATGAGGTATATATGCTGAATTTTATTGCTGTTGTTGTTGTTGTTGTTTATTGTTGTTGTTGTTGTTGTTATTGGAAGGATACATAAGCACATTTACACTGAAGATTAGAATAATAATTTAATCAGAGCTGGACAGTTAAATTACAGTTTTATGTAAATATTCAAAAACATTTAACCTACTGATGCCTCAATTAATATAATTTTATTGATATCTATTTTTATTTTGAAACTTACCAGTAACTGCTGCATTTCCCACCCTCGGTTTATACTTGAGTCAATAAGTTTTTCCTGTTTTTTGTGTTAAAATTAGGTGCCTCGGCTTATATTCGGGTCGGCTTATACTCGAGTATATACGGTATATGGCAATGTAGACTCATATAATCCAGCTCAAATCAGATAATGTGGATTATCTGCTTTGACAATCTGGAATATATGGCAGTGTAGAAGGGGCCTGAGATTGGCACAGTATTTGGTTAATATTTATATTTATTTATTAATGCACTTGTATACCGCTAATATCTCAGCCTAAAACGGCGACTCATTGCGGTTTACAACACTTAAAAACAACAATATTCAATTTAAAATCATAAAACACATATACAGTACACAGTATCGGGCCACTAATACAGACCAATGCATCTCTTAGTTAAAATCATAATCCAATTTCGTCGTCTATGATTACCAGTCCTTGATCATCAACTCCATCGCACCGGATTAACCGAATGCTTGTTCAAACATCCATGTCTTCAGTTTTTTCCGAAATACCATCAGCGAGGAGCTGATCTTATCTCTATGGGGAGGGCATTCCAAAGCCGAGGGGCCACCACAGAAAAGGCCCTGTCTCTCGTTCCCGCCAGCCGCACTTCTGAAGTCGGAGGGACAGAGAGCAGGGACTCTCCAGAAGATCTTAGGGTCCTGGTGGGCTGATAGGCTGAGATACGTTCAGATAGATATGCTGGGCCAGAACCGTTTAGGGCTTTAAAGGCCAACGCCAGCACTTTGAATTGGGCCCGGTAGCAAATCGGCAGCCAGTGGAGCTGGTACAGCAGAGGAGTTGTATGCTCCCTGCGCCCCGCTCCGGTTAGTATCATGGCTGCCGCCCGTTGGACTAATTGGAGCTTCCGGGCTGTCTTCAAAGGCAACCCCACGTAGAGAGCGTTGCAGTAGTCAAGCGGGATGTAACCAGAGCGTGGACTACCGTGGCCAAGTCAGACTTCCCAAGGTACAGTCGCAGTTGGCGCACGAGTTTTAACTGTGCGAATGCTCCCCTGGTCACCGCCGAGACCTGGGGATCCAGGCTCAGCGATGAGTCCAAGATCACACCCAAACTGCGAACCTGTGTCTTCAGGGGGAGTGCGACCCCGTCTAACACAGGCTGTAACCCTATACCCTGTTCGGCCTTGCGACTGACCAGGAGCACCTCTGTCTTGTCTGGATTCAATTTCAATTTGTTCGCCCCCATCCAGA
Organism: Anolis sagrei ordinatus; assembly: GCF_025583915.1. Lineage (NCBI taxonomy): Eukaryota > Metazoa > Chordata > Lepidosauria > Squamata > Anolidae > Anolis > Anolis sagrei. The sequence goes on along the minus strand of NW_026847660.1, from coordinate 60,745,230 downwards.
CCGTCACAGCGGCCAAGCACCGGTTCAGGACCTTAACAGCCTCCTTAGTAGCAGGTGGAAAGGAGTGACAGAGTTGGACATCATCGCATACAGATGACATCGGACTCCGAAACTCCGGATGATCTCGGAGTGCGATGTCATCTGTACGCAGATGATGTCCAACTCTGTCACTCCTTTCCACCTGCTACTAAGGAGGCTGTCGAGGTCCTGAACCGGTGCTCTGGCCGCTGTGACGGTCTGGATGAGGGCGAACAAATTGAAATTGAATCCAGACAAGACAGAGGTACTCCTGGTCAGTCGCAAGGCCGAACAGGGTATAGGGTTACAGCCTGTGTTAGACGGGGTCGCACTCCCCCTGAAGACACAGGTTCGCAGTTTGGGTGTGATCTTGGACTCATCGCTGAGCCTGGATCCCCAGGCTCATTGTTGTTATTGTTGTTAAGAAATCTGTATTCCCTTATTTATGTTGAACGTCTGTGTTAGAGGAAACATGGCATGCTTGCATAACGCTATCTCTCTGGAAACTCAGATGAAATCGAAATACGCTCACTGTAATTGTGAGTCAGCCTGATCTCCATTTTAGTTGTTTGCTATGAAAAGGTAGATTTTGAAGTTACATTTTCCCTTCAGTTCACATTATAGAGTAATCATCAGTCCTTTGGAAAATTGCGGTAAAATTGTTGCCTCATTTGTGAGACAGGGGTGGACACAACAACTCCGTCTGGTTTTATTTGCATGTCTCACCACTTATACAATCTGAAGAGGTCACGAAGAGTCGGAAGTGACTGGACGAATAAACAACTCACCACTTATGTTAGTTCTTTTTCGATTGCTATGCTTTTAAAGCTTTTTAACAGTAGAGAAATCTAATTACTGTATATACTTGAGGATAAGCAGGGGCGGCTCAACCCATTACGCAAAGTAAGCATTTGCAGTATAGTTGATTTTTCCCAGGGGCGCTCTTGGGGGAATATAAACCTTGACATATGTGAGTTGTAGGTACTGGGATGTATAGTTCACCTACAATCGATGAGCATTCTGAACTCCACCAATGATGGAATTGAACCTAATACGGCATATAGAACTCCCACGACGAACAGAAAATATATATCAATGATTGGTTGGGGGGGGGGGGGCGAAATACTGTTTGCTTACCATTTAAAATTACCTAGGACCGCCTCTGAGTATAAGCCTAGTTTTTCAGTCCTTTTTTTAGGCTGAAAACGGCTCCCCTGGCTTATGCTTGAGTCAATGTTATTTATTATCTTACTTTGTTATTATTATTATTATTATTATTATTATTATTATTATTATTACATTTATTATTTTATTATTGTTGTTATTATTACATTTATTATTTTACTCTTGTTACTGTTGTTATTACATTCCATTATTTTACTCTATTATTATTATTATTATTATTATTATTTTACTCTATTTATTATTATTGGTGGACATGTAAGCATATTTACATTGAAGAAGGTTAGAATAATGGTTTAATCAGAGTTGGACAGTCTTACCTTGAATTACAGTTTTATGTAAATATTCAAAAACATTTAACCTACTGATGCCTAAATTGATATAATTTTATTGGTATCTATTTTTATTTTGAAATTTACCAGTAGCTGCTGCATTTCCCACCCTCAGCTTATATTTGAATCAATCCATTTCCCCAGTTTTTTTACGGTAAAATTAGGTGCCTCGGCTTATATTCGGGTCGGCTTATACTCGAGTATATACGGTACATTGAAGGATATAAATGTATCCTTTATATGGGCACCGGGATTGTGGCGCAACTGGCTGAGTGTCAGCTGCATTAAGATCACTCTGACCAAAAGGTCATGAGTTCGAAGCCAACCCGGGTTGGAGTGGGTTTCCAACCAATTGTGTAGCCTGTTGTCGACCTTTGCAACACAAAAGACAGTTGCATCTGTCAAGTCGGGAAATTAGGTACCACCTTGTGTGGGGAGGCTAAATTAACTAATTTATGAGGCCATAAAAAAGATTCCAGCAAAGCACTCCAGCAAAAGCAGGCAGGGAATGCGGAAGTACTTCATCAGTGTCGCAGATGGACGATGAAATCGACAGCTCCCCTGGCGGCCAGAAAAAGTTAAATAGCCTCTGTGTATGTCTGTATACGTTGTATGTCAAAATTGGCATTGAATGTTTGCCATATATGTGTACACTGTAATCCGCCCTGAGTCCCCTGCGGGGTGAGAAGGGCGGAATATAAAAGCTGTAAATAAATAAATAATAATAAGTATTTGTGGTGTGTCAAATATAAAGGATACCAAGACACGATAAAAGGATTTCCCCAACAATGTATCCTGTTATAATAATGACGATAATATTGTTATCATCATTATTATAACAATAATTATTATTATTGCTATAATTATTGTAATAATTGTTATTACATTGTTATTATTGTTATAATTATTGTAATAATTTTATTACCTTATTATTATTACTATTATCATGTGTCATGACTCTAAACCAGGGGCCCTCAAACTTTTTAAACAGAGGGCCGGGTCACAGTCCCTCGAACTGTTGGGGGGACGGATTATAATTTGAATAAAAAATAAATGAATTCCTATGCACACTGCACATACCTTATTTGTAGTGCAAAAACGCTTCAAAACAATACAATAATTAAAATGAGGAACAGTTTAAACCAATATAAACTTATTACTATTTCAGTGGGAAATGTGGGCCTGCTTTTGGCTGATGAGATAGGATTGTTGTTGTTGTTGTTGTTGTTGTTGTTGTGTGCTTTCAAGTCATTTCAGACTTAGGTTGACCCTGAGTGAGGGTCAGGCAAATGACCTTGGAGGGCCGTTTGCAGCCCGCGGGCCATAGTTTGAGGACCCCTGCTGTGGACAGATTACAGTATAATTAAAATCCATAAACAGTGTAAAATTCTATAAATACACATATCAAAATGTATTTCTATAAAATACATATTAAAATGTATTCGTATAAAATGCATATTAAAATACACAGAACAGAGATTAAACACAAAAAAACACACGACAATATTGTAGTAAGTTTTCCCACTTGAACGAGCAAATACGTTTCATTAAAAAGGCAATGCTCCTGTTGGATATGCAAACTGTTAAAACTGGTTTGTTCACAGCTAGTTTAATGTATTCATTCCACATGCCAAGAAAGGAATTCTTTGAAAATACTGAATTAGTGGTCTTATGTTGGTTGGGACACATGTCTCCTTTTTTTGTGCAGTCTGAAGTCCAATATACGACTCACTTCACTATCCTCTGCCATCTCTCTATTTCTCTTGTCAGTATATATATATTGCAGTATACAGATGAGAAGGAAAAAGAGATGGATTCACATAGCTATGCCTGAGTTTTTAGGACTCTTTGGCTAGTTGTGGGGATTGTCAGGATCTCGGCATTTCGGGATTTATTACGACACCTGTTCATTGCATGCCCTGTATGCACCTGCCTTATAGGTAAGCCTCCCTACGCAAAGTAAGCATTTGCGGTATAGTTGATTTTGCCAAGGGGCACTCTTGAGGCGCTCTTGGGTGAAAATAGACCTTGACATATGCGAGTTGTAGTTACTGGGATGTATAGTTGTTATTATTATTATTATTATTATTATTATTATTATTAAACTTTATTTGTACCCCGCTAGCATCTCCCGAAGGACTCGATGCGGCTTACACAGGCCGAGGCCTCAACACACAATATAACAATACAATCTAAGCAAATCAAACCATTTAAAACAAAATAAAGCAAAAAGAACAACAGGCAATAAACAATACACTTAACACAATAGAACTGGGCCAGGCCAGGGTAATGGGTACAAGATTAAAAGTGCTGATGTGACAGGAGGTATAATATAAGGCTTCTAGGGCTAGTGCGGTGTGTGATGTGCAGCAATCATTGGTTCTAGTAAAGTGCTTATGGGACTTGGTAGTGGAGATTTCCTAATCTGGGAAGGCGCATCGGAATAGCCAGGTCTTCAGGTTCTTTCTGAAGGCTGCCAGTGTAGGGGCCTGTCTAAGATCTTTGGGGAGGGTGTTCCAGATTTGGGGGGCCACCATGGAGAAGGCCCTGTCCTGCGTCCCCACCAAGCGCGCTTGCGACGCAGGTGGGATCACGAGCAGGGTCTCTCCATATGACCGAAGTGAGCGCGTGGGTTCGTAGATGGAAATGCGGTCACGCAGGTAGGCTGGTCCCAAACCGTTCAGGGCTTTGTAGGTAAGCACCTGCACCTTAAATTGGGCTCGGAATATAAACGGCAGCCAGTGGAGCTCCTTAAACAGGAGGGTTGACCTCTCTCTGTAAGGGGCCCCAGTTAGCATCCTGGCTGCTGCTCGTTGGACCAGTTGGAACTTTCGAGCCGTCTTCAAGGGCAGCCCTACGTAGAGCGCATTGCAATAGTCGAATCTGGAGGTGACCAAGGCATGGACCACTCCGGCCAGATCTGCCTTCGCGAGGTACGGTCACAGTTGGCGCACGAGTCTCAGTTGTGCGAAAGCCGTCCCAGACACCGCCGACGCCTGAGCCTCAAGCGTAAGCGATGAATCCAAGAGGACTCCCAAACTGCGGACCTGTGACTTCAGGGGGAGTGTAACCCCGTCCAGCACAGGTTGCCACCCTATACCCCGGTCAGGTTTACGATCGACCAGAAGGACCTCTGTCTTGTCGGGATTGATCTTCAGCTTGTTCCTCCTCATCCAGATAGACACAGCGGCCAGGCACTCGTCCAGCACCCGAGAGGCCTCCTTGGAATTAGGTGGAAAGGAGTAGTAGAGCTGTGTGTCATCTGCGTAGAGGTGTCACTTAGCTCCAGAACTTCGGATGACCTCTCCCAGTGGTTTCATTTAGATGTTGAAAAGCATGGGAGACAGAATGGAGCCTTGCGGGACCCCACAGGTCAATGGCCAGGGGTCAGAGCAGGCGTTTCCCAGCTTCACCATCTGGGATCGACCCTCCAGGAAGGATCGGAGCCACGACAAAACCGTGCCCCCGAGACCCATCCCAGAGAGTCGTCCCAGAAGGATACCATGATCCATGGTATCGAAAGCCGCTGAGATGTCCAAGAGAACCAACAGAGTAACACTCCCCCTGTCCAGCTCTCTACGGAGGTCATCCACCAAGGCGACCAAGGTTGTCTCGGTGCAGTGACCAGGCCTGAAACCAGACTGTGACTGATCTAGGTAGTTGATGTCATCTAAAAAGCCCTGGAGCTGGGAGGCAACCACTCGCTCCAGCACCTTACCCAAGAAAGGGAGGTTGGAGATCGGTCTGTAATTGCTCGGCACCGTGGAGTCAAGGGAAACCTTTTTAAGGAGTGGACGAACAGCAGCTTGTTTCAGGAGAGATGGAAAAACCCCCTGCTCCAATGATGCATTAATGATTAACCAAAACCAATCAACCAACCCCTCCCTGGCCGATTAATTAGCCAAGACGGGCAATGGTCCAGAGCCGACGTGGTCACCCTCACAGCCCCAAGGACCTCCTCCATGGTCTCAGGAGGAACAAGCCTAAAAGAATCCCACAAAATTGGACAAACAGATGCCTCAATCACCTCCTCTGGCACTGCGATGAAATTGGAGTCGAGCTCAAGGCGTATCTGAGTGACTTTGTCTGCAAAATGGTGTGCGAAATCGCAACACCGAGTTGCCGGGTCGTCAAAAATCTCCTCCACCACAGGTGGCTGAAGGAGCTCCCCAACGACCCGAAACAACTCCGATGATCTGTTTGCTGCAGACGCTATACGGGTAGTCGTATAGGACTCCTTGGCTACCCGTATAGCCACGGTATATGCCCTAAGAGAAGCTGTAGCCCGTGCTCGATCAGATACGTCCCGAGAACTCTTCCAAGGGCGCTCTACCCCCTCCTTGCATGCTTCATCACAGCCAGCTCCCCCGTGAACCAGGGGGACGGTTTGTCATGACGCAACGTGATGGGGCGTTCGGGAGCGATCGTATCTATCGCCCTGGTCATTTCCCTGTTATAGAGATCGACCAAGGTGTCGATAGGATCGCCAATCTCCATGGCAGGAAAAACCCCAAGATTCCTACAATCAAAGAGCATTCTGAACTCCACCAATGATGGAATTGAACCAAATATGGCACACAGAAGTCCCACAACAAACAGAAAATATATATCAATGATTGGTTGTGGGGGTGCCAAAATACTGTTTGCTTACTGTTGAAAATTACCTAGGGCCGCCTCTGCCTCCCAATTACAAAAGCTGCCCTTTGAAAAAATTACCGATGAGGCAGCAAAAGCGGAGATCTCTTAGCAAACTCAGGAAATAGTGCAAACTCTGCTTCAGCTTATTACATTTTAACAATACCTTATATTTAAATAAGATGGGACCGGCATTTAGGTACAATACTGTAATAGGTAAGCGACAAAAGCAGGGATGGTCTATTTCCAGGGGCCTGTTGGGGGAACGACCAGGGTAATATATAGGGGCAAGGTTGTGTCCGGACAGTGTCTAGGCTGAACTAGCACTGGTCACTCTCAAAGATGGGTTGAAACCACCAAATCTTCAAACTCTTACGAAAAGAGAGTTGGGATGGGGCTTGTATTATTTCCCTTGGAAGGGCGTTCCAGAGGCGGGGGGCCACCAGCGAGAAGGCCCTCTCTCACTAGGTGGCATTTGGGGAAAAAATGACTCCATTTTGGGTCAGGACCCACAGTTCTAGAAGTAATGTTCTAAAGGGCAATTGGGAGCAATTGTAATAATTATTTTTTTTTTACTAGTCATATGACCATTTCAAAATACAACACAAATAAAATACAAGGCAAAAAGGAGAGGACAGCAGCTGACCTTCTATTTACAGTCAGAATCTAGATTGGACTACTGTAATGTGCTCTACGTGGGGCTGCCCTTGAAAACGGCTCGGAAATTTCAGTTAGTCCAACGGGTGGCAGCCAGGATGTTAACCGGTGCTCCTTACAGAGAGAGGTCAACCCTCCTGTTCAAGGAGCTCCATTGGCTGCCGTTCATTTTCCGGTCCCAATTCAAGGTGCAGGTGCTCACCTACAAAGCCCTAAACGGTTTGGGACCTGCCTACCTACGTGACCGCATCTCCATTTATGAACCCGCACGCTCCCTTCGTTCATCTGGAGAGGCCCTGCTCACGATTCCACCTGTGTCGCAAGCGCGGTTGGTGGGGACGAGGGACAGGGGCTTCTCTGTGGTAGCCCCCTGACTCTGGAACGCCCTCCCCAAGGACATCAGACAGGCCCCTACATTGGCAGTCTTTAGGAAGAGCTTGAAGACTTGGCTATTCTGGTGTGCCTTTCCAGAATAGGAAACCCCAGCAATATGTCCCAGAAGCACTTTACTAGAGATTTAAGATTGTCCGCACATTGTACTTACCCAAAAATCCTTATATTTCAACTGTCATACGCAGCATTTTTAATCTGTATCCATTTACACTTGGCCCGGCCTTAGTTTTATTGTTCTATGGTGTACTGTTTTTACTGTTTACTCTTATTGCTTTAATGCTTTGATTTGTTTTATGGTTTATGTGTATTGTTGTATTGTTGTTTTATTGAGGCCTTGGCCTTTGTAAGCCACATTGAGTCCTTCGGGAGATGTTAGCGGGGTACAAATAAAGTTAATAATAATAATCATCATCATCATCATCATCATCATCATCATCATCATCTTATTTTCCTGGTTCTTCTTTCTATTAGGAGCAATTATTTTTAGGGGAACGGATGCAGTGGGAGCTAATGTGGTCTCATAGCCTTGCAAAGTTGCCTACTCCTGCTCTGTATGCAATAACAAACTAGGATATTGACATAACGCTGGTTATACAGTTAAGTAGTGGAAGTGTTCTGTAATTTCATTTTTGCTGATTTATTTGACTAGAATGGAATATGCTTTTCAGTTTCGATGCCAGAACAATGATTCCACCGGGGGAATGTCTGTATGCTGGAAGGAAAAGACGGAAACCCATTCAGAAACAGTTAAGTATTGACTTACTTCATTTTGTCCCACCTGTTAGATTTCCATTTTATTCTTACAACACTCTTGGATATCCATTTTATTTTAAGTGCCTTTTACAAATTGTATATATTTCTAACCTGCTATCCATGGCTCCTTCGTTTTCCTTGCTCCTATTACACTGTTCAACGGAGAAAAAGTTGCGGGCCTGAAAATAGTTGTTCTTTTATGATTTTGGGTGCTGAAAACGAAAATGACATTTAAAAATGTATATTGGCTCTAGTTTTTATGATATAAGCAATCACGTGATCACGTATGGTTGAAAAAATGCATGTTGCGACTTACACTATGGAAGATTCTAGAATATTCTAGAAAGTTTGATGACGCAGTATTAGTGCCGTGTGCAAAAGCCAGAAAGCCCTATATAAGGCCAGACTTTTGAACGGTGAGGGTCAGTCAGTTGAAGACTGAGACAGTATCGTTAAACATCGTTTTACATTGTTCTTTTTACTGTAGTTATGCCTTGCACGTGTGTAAATAAAGCACTATGGAAAAAAGATATCAAGGTAAATGGACTCCGCCAATGCTGTCAGACTACTGCTGGAGCATTGTAAGAGACAATCCTTTCCTTGAATACAAAAGAAAAGTCAAGAGAAGCAAACAGGATATAAACTAAAGTCACGATTAAAGCGACATTTAAACTTTCAGACTTTTCAACTGCATTAGGCCTACTAATATAGTTTCTTGCTGCACAAACATAAACAATAGACTAATTAAATAAATATTTCTCATGTATAAACTATTGGCAATATAATTTGACTAAAATTTAGTAAATATTCACGGTTTATATACATGCAGTAAGGTTAGGCGCATTATCATAATATTAACGAATTACCTATTGTGGAGAAAATTGAAATAGCTGTTGCATAAAAACCAGAGCCAATTAACACATTTAATTATTATATTTGAATTCAGCATGTTAAATTTATTAAGAAACGGCACATTTCGTTTCCGAAACTGAGAAAAACTGAAAATTTGTAGAACAGTGTTATCATTGTTGCCTCATAAACTGATAATATGTGTGACTATAAAGACTGTATGGTGTAGGATACTGATAAGACTATGCAAGATATCAGTGGTACCTTCCTTGGAAATATGTACATTAGACCTAAACATATATGACAATCACCCCCTTAATTCAGGGAATCCCAGACATTTTAATACCCCGAGTGAAGGTGGGTAGCTGAGATCTCTAATGTAATTTTTACACTTGCTGATATTTCAGTTCTTGGGTTTTATTGTGGCAGCAAACACAATGGGAGTTATATGGGTATATTTATAAACTTAGAATGCAGGTATTATCAATGCCTTTCTCATTTTCATCTGCAGATGTGTGTGTTTTCCTTTCGCTTAAAGATATGATCCAACACAATAATTTGATGTTTTTCTGATATCATTTATACTGTATATACTCGAGTATAAGCCGATGTGAATCTGTGTCCCGGCATTGAATGTTTGCCGTGTATATGCTGTGCTCCGCCCTGAGTCCCCTTCGGGGTGAGAAGGGCAGAATATAAATGTTTTAAATAAATAAATAAATAAATAAATAAATAATATAGCTATCATGCATTTGGGTTTCCATAACATATGATTTGTAGAGATAATGCATATAAACCCTTGTGCTGGGAGGATTGAAGACCAACAAGTCGCAGGTTCGAATCCAGGGAGAGCACAGATGAGCTCCCTCTGTCAGCTCCAGCTCCCCATGCAGGGACATGAGGGAAGCCTTTCACAAGTATGGTAAAACATCCAGGCGTCCCTGGGCAACGTCCTTGTAGATGGCCAATTTTCTCACACCAGAAGCCACTTGCAGTTTCTCAAGTCACTCCTGACACAGAAAAAATGCAAATACAAACTTTACTTGTAGCAGAATGAACCATTTTCTCTGTAGGTTCATTCTTATCTGTCAGAACTATAGTTCTCCTGATTTGCTGCGTACAAATTATTGTAACACAATTTTTGTTCCTGGGTTATAAGTGTCATTTCTTAATTGGTTCTTTCATAAAACATGGAAAAAAGTTTATTAAACTGCAAAAACTTTGTTTTTGTGAACTGCACAAAAGGTTAAAATGGCACATTGAAAGGTTAAAAATGGCAGCCACAAAAATGAAGTTTCTGGAGGATAACAATCACTTTTGAAGTAAGCACCACACAATGAAACAGGAAATAAGACTTTCAAACCAGGAACAGATTTTTAATTTTTTTTTTTTGTTACATATAGTCTTTCTAGTTGATAACTGAATGCTGTCACTATGTTTTTTGAAGAAACTGAGCCTCAGTAATTCATTTTCTCCACAAACAGGAGGCCTACTTCTGGGACTGGAAAAACAAATCCTTCAAAGAGACATAGAGACCGACTGAATGCTGAACTAGATCACCTGGCCAGCCTCCTGCCTTTCCCACCAGACATAATTGCTAAATTGGACAAACTCTCTGTTTTACGCCTCAGCGTCAGTTATCTTCGAGTTAAAAGTTTCTTTCAAGGTAAGCATTCAAGTCACAGCAATGTTTTGTTGAGGTCCCCAGCTGGGATATACAGCAGTGACACACACACTCCAGTGTGGCTGAACTAGAGTTGGCAGATTGCAGATTATTGACTTAAGTCCCAAGGAATGGCATGTTGCTGACCTTAAGATTATGTGCTGGATAGCATTTCCAGCTGTGGTGACTAGGGATACGGCTACACCAACCACTTCATGCGGAGGGTCTTCAAAATAGTTCATGGCTGCCAGATGCTGCATGGAGTTGATCTGGGGTTATGCAGGCCAGTCTACCTTACCACTTGACACATGTTAACCAAAGTCATAGGATACTTTGAATTCTGTCCAGATTTGGATTGACCCACCACTTTGGGCCCATGTAAACAATTTGGCTGGTTCCAAATTGTGAAAATGTGACTACGATTGAACACTGCCATCCCATGTTTCCCAGGCTTTGACAACCTGGGAATGGATGTTTCCTTCCACTCTCCATGTTGCAGCGGTTTCTGGACATGACATGGTTCCTGCTGGTCAGCTATTGCCTGCAATGATGTTGGAAAGGTTGACCAGGGAGAGAGGAGAGAAAAAATCACCCCCTCCTCTTCTTCAACCTCCCTGATTGTCTCATCGTCCCATCCAATGCCACTGCATGAGATGGCCAATTGGCCACGTTGCACCTGGAAACCACCGCAACAAGAATAGGAGGGAACAGTAAGGTGCCAAACCAGGTTCAGCAGCACCAAACCAGATTCAGTGCTGGGCATTTGGTAATTTCTACTGGCTCTGCAGGGGCCAATATTATTATTATTATTATTATTATTATTATTATTATTATTATTATTATTATTATTATTATTATTATTAGTTTTGTATACCGGCCTTCTCACCTCTCTTGAGGGACTCAGACCAGTTTCCAACCATAATATCACATACAATACAAAAACAATACAATTGTTGTAGCTCAGCAAGTGGCAGAGTATTTTTCTGAAATGTTAGAGGAGGAGGGGTTTGATGAGTTTCAAAGTGATGAGTCTGTCAATACTAGGAGAGAATTGCAGACAGTTGAGGATGATGTTTTGCATTCCTGTGATCGTTCCCAGTGGGAAAATAAAACCAGTTCTCTTGGGAAAAGGCCTTTGACTGATGGGGAGTTTCCCCGAGAAACCAGATTAGGTTTGAGAATGGAGGGAGTGAAAAATAGACTAATCACACATTCTGAGAGAATCTGTGAGAAGACCTTGGAGTCCAGATGTGTTCGGCATGATCTCATGGCTACTTGGTCGGGCATAAATTAGGCTTTATGCCTCTCAGAAGAGACAGTGTTGCCAAAGGATGGCTCTCCTGTCTGTCTCTGCTCTCAAGTTCATGTTTAAAATATCCTCAAGTTTCCTGTCTTTGTTTTCTTGAAGGCTTTACCTTGGAAAAGTTCCTGTTGTCTTGTTCATGGATTTATGTATGAAGTATTGCTGTGGATTTTGGCGCTCTTGACTTTATGTCCTTTGTGGATTATTGCTATTTTATATTTGCTATTCTTTGACCCTTTTGGAATTGCCCCTATTCTCTTTTGACCTGCTTTCTTCAACAAACATTCTTAGATAGAACTATTGGACTCATGTGTGATGCCAGGTGAAAGTGTTTCAGTGCTAGAGTGCAACAACAGTCCTGAGAGAACAGATCAGTGTAGATTTGCCCTAGGACTGGTGGCATCCAAAGAACATCTGGAAGACACAGTCAATCCTGGTTTGAGGAATATGTTTTAAAATACGTAATGCTTTAAATTGTGTTTTCTTGATTTAGTTAATAAAAGCTGTATAACTTTGAATGCATTTCCCATGTCATGTTTTAAAGCAGTGTTTCTCAACCTGGGGGTCGGGACCCCTGAGGGGGTCGCAAAGGGGTGTCAGAGGGGTCACCATAGACCATCAGAAAACACAGTATTTTCTGATGGTCATGGGGATTCCATGTGGGAAGTTTGAGCCAATTCTATCATTGGTGGAGTTCAGAATGTTCTTTGATTGTAATGAACTATATATCCCAGCAACTACAACTCCCAAAAGTCAAGGTCTATTTTCCCCAGGCTCCACCAGTGTTCACATTTACGCATATTGAGTATTTGTGCCAAGTTTGGTCCAGATCCACCATTGTGTGAGTCCACAGTGCTCTCTGGATATAGGTTAACTACAACTCCCAAACTCAAGGTCAATACCCACCAAACCCTTCCACTGTTTTCCGTTGGTCATGGGTGTTCTGTGTGGCAAATTAGGTTCAAATCCATCGCTGGTGCAGAATGCACTTTGATTATAGGTGAACTATAAATCCCAGCAACTACAACTCTCAAATTACAAAATCAATCCTCCCCCAACCCCACTAGCATTTACATATGGGTGCATTGGGTATTTGTGCCCAGTTTGGTCAAGTGAATGAAAATACATCTTGCATATCTGATATTTACATTATGATTTATAACAGTAGTAAAATGACAGTTATGAAGTAGCAACAAAAACAATGTTATGGTTGGGGGGTCACCACAACATGAGGGACTGTATTAAGGGGTCACGGCATTAGGAAGGTTGAGAACTACTGTTTTAAAGAGTACCAGAAGACAAGTGATATCTGATAAAAATGTGTAGATTTATTTTAGGTAAGGGGTGAAAATAAGTGTTGGCCACAGGTTGATTCCCAGAGTGGCATTTCCGTAAACTCCAGTACCCTCCAAATTTTGTTATCTTCCCAATGTTTGCTCTATAATTACTCCAGATGCTCCCAATTCTGACACGTTTGAGTTTAGGGGCAGGACACACCTTTTTAGTCCCATAAGGAAGTGAGTGAATGTTTGTATTGGAACATTATTATTATTATTATTATTATTATTATTATTATTATTATTATCTTTATTTGTACCCCGCTAGCATCTCCCAAAGGACTCGATGTGGCTTACAAAGGCTAAGGCCACAATAAAACAACAATATAACAATTACATATAAACCAAAAGCAAATCAAAAACATTAAAGCAATAACAGTAAACAGTAAAACAGCACTATAATGGCCCCGTAGAGTAAAAAATATGTACAAATTGCCCCCATGTCCCCAAAACATTGAGGCAAATTATGGACAAAATGTGCACATTTTTAAAATCTGAAAGTTTTGGGGATGCAATCTTTGAGAGTCTCTAATCTCTGATACTTGCCCATCCCTGTTTTACATTAAGTGATTGGGAGAGCTTTAGGGCAGTTCTCACTCCTCACTGGAGGCTGAAAGGCCACAGTTTGTGAACAAGAAATTAGAGTGAAGGAAAGTTATACCCACACCACCATGTGAGTTCACACAATAATAGCACCTCCAGTTATTTATAGTACTAGTATTAACTCTTAAATGAAGCACTTTTAGGAGTCTGCTCACAAGTTTCCCCCATGAATTAAAATGTACAACCAAACAATGGGTGGGGTGTGAGTACTAGCATGCTACAATGTTATGCGATAAATTGTTTGATGATACAGTATGTTGTTAAACAGCTGCAAACCCCTGCCCTAACCCTCATGCAATAATGTCTCCAGCAATATACCGAATATTCTGGCGTATAAGACTACTTTTTAACTAAGAAAATCTTCTCAAAAGTCAGGGGTCGTCTTATACGCGGGAGTCGTCTTATGTGCAGGAGTAGTCTTATACGCCAGAAGTCGTCTTATAGAGCGGGTGCTGAAACTTCCAATCCGGATTGGAGAATCTGTGGTTGCCACATATTGTGGGGGGAGCTCAAAAATGGCAGTGGCCGCTTCCCTACCGTATGCAGTGACTGTATGAAAGCGACGCTGTGCAAGTATGGTAGAAGAAAATCCATTCATCAGGATTCGTGGACTTAATGCGGTCCCGATGATGAGATGAAAGGGCGCCTCACCGGGAAGGTGTAAGTGAAGGGCAGAGCAAGCTGCAGGCGTCCAGGGCGTGGAAAAAAGAGATAGAGTGGTTCTGGGCCCAGAAAAACACACCTCTTTTACCTGACCGGCCTGCCCTTGTATCCTATTACCGTACCTCCTCCTCTGCCTCTCAGATCTCGCTCCTGAAGACAGCAGGTGCGCATGTGCGAGATCTGAGAGGCAGAGAAGGGAGGTAACAGTAATAGGAAAATTACCATATTGAAATCAAGTCTGATCCTTTTAAAATTTTTATTTGGTGTACATTGGAAGAGGGGTAATCTTATATGGCAAGCATATCCCAAACTCTATATTTTAACTGGAAAAGTTGGGGGTCGTCTTATACGCCCAGTCGTCTTATATTCCGGAATATACGGGCTAATTATTTTTTTTACAAAAAAACTTTCCAGTGTCTCCATCAAATATGGAAAAGAGTGTTAATGTATTTCTTTACTGGATGGGTGGCTAGGCATTACACTCAACCACTCTGCTATTTCCCTCCAGAAATTTTGTTGTAATTATATATGTTGCAGTGATAGCTTTGCATCATCTCCAGCACGTTTTTGAAGTATCTCTATGAATTTAATGTAGTTTACTAGGACATATATGTCATCTATGAACTACTTTACACTTTGCTTTGCTTATTCTTATATTCTTATTCTGTAACTTTATTTGCAGTTACCCTGCTGTTGAAGGTTTTCCTTGAACGAGCAGATTTTGAACTCTGTACACCCCCCCCCCCCAATTTCTTCAAGACATAAACTGGGCAGCAAATCTATCATTATTTTTAAATGTTGAGTGCCCCAGAGTTGAGTTAAAGGGACATATAACGGGCAAATATTTGGTATATAAATGCCAACTTCTTAGTAATTCCACCATGTATAGATTATTTATTGTATTAATCCTTATCTGAACATTCAGAAAAAAAAAACTGCTGAGCCTGTTGATATATTTATTGCATCTCTTTTTTTTTCTCATATGAATTCATGCAGTATGGTTATTGATTTGTATCGCTTTAACTAGTTTTGTTAACTGGAACATTTATTTATTTATTTACTTACTTACTTACTTACTTTATTTGTATACTGCTCTTCTCAGCCCTTAGGCGACTCAGAGCGGTTTACAACAATTTAGGTATACACAATACAAAATCATTAAGCATTTAAAAGCAATAGCATCACAAATCATTAAACATCAATATCAGTACATCACTACATCAATATAACAAATCCATCAGGTCTCATCAATGAAATCAAAATCCAAACTCGTTATCTGATATTCCGTGTTCCGATAGTCAGTCAATCAATCACACTGCTTCGTCGAATGCCTGTTCAAACAGCCAGATCTTTACTTTCCTCCGGAATGCCAGCAAGGAGGGGGTCGATCTAATATCTGCAGGAAGGGCGTTCCACAGCCGAGGGGCCACCACTGAGAAGGCCCTGTCTCTCGTCCCCGCCAGGCGTGCTTGTGAAGCCAGCGGGATCGAGAGCAGGGCCTCCCCAGACGATCTTAATGTCCTAACTGGTTCATAGGAGGAGACGCGTTATGTAATATGTCTCCAAGTGTGGGATTTCTATTTAGCAACCAGTCTGGTGAGGTACCAGCACTCTGAGAGTGAAGACTAAGGACTTTGTAAAGCAACACTTTCCATGATTCTATAGAATTGAGCCGTTGAAGTTAAAGTGGTGTCAAACTGCATTCATTCTACAGTGTAAATGCACCTCAGCACTCTATTTTGAATAAGCTTGTTTTTTTTTTCCTTGTCAGGTTTATCTACTGTCCAGCTTTTACCTCAATATATAGAAATAGGAAATACTATGTTGTGGATAGTTTTAGCATTGATATCTAATTACATACTAGCCATCCCCTGCCACGCGTTGCTGTGGCCCAGTCTGTGTATATGTGCTTTGTGTGTGTGTATGTGTGTGTATATATTTGTATATATGTGTGTTTGCATATATATGTAGTTTTGTACATGTGTTGCAATGTATTTTTTGTTTTTTGGCTTTTAAAGTCTTTTCTGCTGTGTTTTTCAGTTTTTTATGAGCGATTGTCACTTGTTGGCCTGATAGGTGTATTGTGTCCAAATTTGGTGTCCGTTCATCCAGTGGTTTTTGAATTATTTTAATCCCACAAACGAACATTACTTTTTTATTTATATAGATATATGTATTCTTGAAGATTAGACAGCAAAAATTTTTCTACAGAAGTTTTCATCTGTCCATTTTATTGTCAAGCAAAGTTTAATGTGTGGTTGGGGCTGTAATGCTAAATTTACTCATACTGACACATGGCATAGCATGAATAAAGATTTTATATGCCTTGATATATAATCGCCACTAGATGTCCTTCCTCTAATTGTTCTGATTAAACACCATAACAGGCATAATTCTTTAAATAATACTGATTCAAGTACTTAAAGGATAATAATGCAGTACAGTGGAAGCGTGGGGACTTTCAAATTTCATTATTATTATTATTATTATTATTATTATTATTATTATTATTATTATTTTACTGTCACAAAAACACAGTATGATACAGAAAATGAATATATATGTTGGATTTCGTATCACAAAATCACAAGTCAAACACTTCCCAATCATTTAGGACTGTGTGATGTATTTTCGAATGACGAAAACAGATCCAAGTAAGGTGGCCTTTTGCAGTTGACAGATCGTGATTTTGTCAATGTTTATTGTTTTCAAATGCTGGCTGAGATCTTTTGGCACGGCACCCAGTGTGCCGATGACCACAGAGACCACCTGTACTGGTTTAACCAAAACCTTTGCAGTTTGATTCTGAGGTCCTGATAACGGCTGTTGTTTTTTGTCAATTCAACTGTCTCCTGTTATGGCGACATCAATAATCCAAACTTTTTCTTTTCCACAATCGTGATGTCTGGTATATTGTGTTCCAGAACTTCCATCAGTCTGGATTCGAAAGTCCCACAGTATTTTTGCGTGTTCATTTTCCACTGCCTTTGCAGGTTTATGATCCCACCAGTTCTTTACTACTGGCAGGTGGTACTTGTGACATAAGTTCCAATGAATCATTTGGGCCACGTTGTTGTGCCTCTGTTTCTAGTCCGTCTGCAATTTTCTTACAGCAGCTGAGGATATGATCCATGGTTTCATCAGCTTCCTTGCATAGTCTGCATTTTGGGTCATCAGCTGATTTTTCAATCCTGGCCTTAATTGCATTTGTTCCGATGGCTTGCTCCTGGGCTGCAAGAATCAGGCCTCTGTCTTCTTCTTCAGGGTTCCATTCGTGAGCCATAACCAGGTCTTCTCCTTGTCAACTTTTCCTTCAGTTTTATCAAGGAACTGCCCATGAAATTCTTTGTTGTGTCAGCTATCAACTCTGGTTTGTAGTGCAGTTTTCTTGTACTGGTTCTTTGTCTGCTATGCTTTGAGACGTTTCCGATTATTGACTTCAATTAAAGCTGGTTCTTGGCTTTCCTTGATAGGGCATGTTTTTCTTGTTGATTTATTTGTAAAAGTCCTCTGCCACCAGACCTAGGCAGATATAGCGGGTCAGCATCACTGTGAGGATGCAGTAAATTGTCCAGTTCTGCCTGCATACAGTTTATAATGCCAGCAGTATATCTTATGACAGGTATGGCCCAGGTGTTTACAGCCTTGATGGTATTGCCTCCATTGAGCTTGCTTTTGAGAATTTTTCTGACTCTTTGAGTGTATTATTTGCTGACCACAGTTTTCACATATTCATGTTTGATGTTGTCCAGATGTAGTATGCCAAGATATTTATAGGCCTCTGGCTGGTGACACTTTATCACTTGACCATTATGCCTTCACTTTCAATGATTTTTCCCTTCTTCAGTGCCACTGTCGAACATTTGTCCAAACCAAACTCCATGCTGATATCAGTGCTAAAGATTCGTACAGTGTTAGTCAGAGACTGGATTTCAGTTTCGTTTTTTTCATACAGCTTCAGGTCATCCATGTACATTATTATTATTATTATTATTATTATTATTATTATTATTATCATCATTAAATGTAAAAGTAAAAGTTTCTCCTTGACATTAAGCCTAGTCGTGTCCAATTCTGGGGGGTGGTACTCATCTCCATTTCTAAGCCAAAGAGCCGGTATTGTCCATAAACGTCCCCAAGGTCATGTGGTTGGCATGACTGCATGGAGCGCTGTTATTGTTATTATTATTATTATTATTATTATTATTATTATTATTATTAACAACAATAATAGCAATAATTATATTTCTTACCCACCTCTCCTTGTGGCTCGAGGTGGGTTACAGAATAATTTAAACACACAAGCATTGTAAAAATACCACAAATACACATATTAAAATGTATATCCTAAACCCACGCTACATTGATGTGTCTTGGTGCAAAAAGCTTGTGCTTTTTTGACAATGTTATTTTGCAACTTTTTGTCTCTTTTGTGGTTTTCTCTATCACTACTTCATGTCAACCTGGGACCTTTCACAGTTGAATACAGGCATTCCCCAAGTTACGGACAAGATAGGTTCTTTAAGTTTGTTTTTAAGTTGAATTTGTTTGTAAGTTGGAACAGGTACATTATTTAACTGTGATTCCAGCCATATATATCTGTCTGTCTGTCTATCTATCTATTTTTGGATAGCATAGAGAAAAAGTTAACACCTCCATGATGTACGTTTTCATGTCTGTGCCCCTGTTAAGAAGATTTCACCTCACTTTCTGTCCCTGTGATAATTGGATTTTGAAAACTTGACTTGCTGTGGAAACAAGGATTAGTGATAAAACTTCATTTTTGACACCTTTCCCCATGATAACTCTTTCAGGATTGAATGTCCCTTTCAAAGGATTATTATTATTATTATTATTATTATTATTATTATTATTATTATTATTATTGGGGGCCCTTCCACACAGCTGAATAAAATCCCTCATTTTCTGCTTTGAACTGGAATATATGGCAATGTGGATTCAGATAATCAGTTCAAAGCAGATATTGTGGGATTTTCTGCCTTGATAATTCTGGGTTATATGGCTGTGTGGAAGGGCCCTGGCTAGGCACGTAGGGAGCAACATAGGGTTTTTTTTGTATTGTCGAAGGCTTTCATGGCCGGAATCCCTGGGTTGTTGGAGGCTGTTGGAGCCAGAACAAAATGAACAAAATCTGGCTACCAGTATTAAAAAACTCTAAAATTACAACAGCACAACAACAGAGAGGAAACACACAAGGACATCTAATCACCTCTCAACAAAAGATTGCTCCAGGCACTGCCAGGCTAATCAAGGTGGTCAGTTGAAACATTCACACCTCCCTCCAGCAGACAAGAGTCCTTTGTCTCACCCTGGTCATTCCACAGATATATAAACCCTTTTTCCTAGTTCCAACAGACCTCACTACCTCAGGATGCTTGCCATAGATGCAGGCGAAACATCAGGAGAAAATGCCTCTAGAACATGGCCATATAGCCCGAAAAAACCTACAACAACCCAAAGGTTTTTTTTTTTAAAGTTAGTTTCAGAGCAAGACAATAACCCTGGAAACAGTGAGGCCAAAACTCAGTAAGGATGATAAAATGCGAAATGAGTGTAGGCAGGAATATTCAATAGTTAGTTTGCTTCATTTTTCCCCAAAGATACTTGTGTGCTTCCATGCATCAGCAGAAATTTTGGCAAGAGATCCAGTTTTACAAATCAAGTCTGATAATGAAGTTGTTAGCAATCACCCAGTTAACTTAAGTGAGTTCAAATCTGTAGGACCAGCCAAAATGTCTCCCAGACTATTGAAGGAAAGCTCTGTGCTAACTATTGAGAAGAGTTCAGGAGACTGGCTTCAGACAACTTGCAGCTTGAAGATTCAGTCACACCCACAAATCAATAGGAGGATCTTGATGGGCATGTTTTGCCATTTCCCCCCAGAACCAAGGAAACTGTACACACTTCTGGAAAGACTCTCTCAATGGAGAAAAATAGCCCTTGACGTGTTCTTTCTCTATTCACTCTGGTAACCAGATACATAATGAGGGAAAGAAAGCAGAAAACATCAGTAGTAAAAGTCACACCCTTATTCCAAATGTTATTAGTGTTTAAAATGCAGTAGGAAAAACTAAGATAGTGGAAATAGATTTTTATTTGTCATGTCAGGGCAACCAGTCAATTATATTACATTTCTAACAGAGCAAAGCAAACAAGCAGACAAAATACAAAATTTGTGAGTTTGATGGTTGATTAAATGTCCTTTGACCAGTAGCTGGCCACTTGGAGTGCTTCTGGTGTTGCTGCAAGAAGGTCCTCCATTGTGCAAGTGGCAGGGCTCAGGTTGCATTGCAGCAGGTGGTCAGTGGTTTGCGCCTCTCCACACTCGCATGTCGTGGATTCCACTTTGTAGCCCCATTTCTTGAGGTTGGCTCTGCATTTTGTGGTGCCAGAGCGCAGTCTGTTCAGCGCCTTCCAAGTTGTCCAGTTTTCTGTGTGCCCAGGGGGGAGTCTCTCATTTGGTATCAGCCATTGGTTGAGGTTCTGGGTTTGAGCCTGCCACTTTTGGACTCTCGCTTGCTGAGGTGTTCCAGCAAGTGTCTCTGTAGATCTTAAAAAACTATTTCTAGATTTAAGTCATTGACGTGCTGGCTGATACCCAAACAGGGGATGATCTGGAGATGTCTCTGCCTTGGTCCTTTCACTATTGGCTTCTACTTCCCGGCGGATGTCAGGTGGTGCAATACCGGCTAAGCAGTGTAATTTCTCCAGTGGTGTAGGGCACAGACACCCCGTGATAATGCGACATGTCTCATTAAAGGCCATATCCACTGTTTTAGTGTGGTGAGAAGTGTTCTACACTGGGCATGCGTACTCAGCAGCAGAGTAGCTTTCCTGTGGCTTTCCTCTTGTAGCACAGCGCAAGGGCAGATGTCTTCACTGTGTCTGTCTGTGATCCCCAGGTTGTGCCAGTCAGCTTTCGTATGATATTGTTTCTAGCACCCACTTTTTGCTTGATGTTCAGGCAGTGCTTCTTGTAGGTAAGAGCATGGTCCAGAGTGACTCCCAGGTATTTGGGTGTGCTGCAATGTTCCAGTGGGATTCCTTCCCAGGTAATCCTCAGAGCTCGGGATGCTTGTCTGTTCTTAAGGTGAAAGGCACATGTCTGTGTTCAGTTCTACCATCTCAAAGCTCCCTGCTTGAGCAGTGATGGCACGATTATCAGCATAGATGAAACTCTCTGTCCCTTCTGGCAGTGGCTGGTCATTTGTGTAGATGTTGAACATGGATGGAGCAAGCACGCTTCCCTGAGGCAGGCCATTCTTCTGTTTCCGCCATCTGCTTCTCTGGCCCTGGAACTCAATAAAAAACCTCCTGTTTTGTAGCAGGTTTCCTATGAGGCGGGTGAGGTGGTAGTCCTTTGTGATATTATACATTTTTCTCAGGAGGAGGTGGTGGAAATAGATGTGTGACATAAATGCTACACTTTATTAGAAACCTCTGGAGTTGGAATTAATATGCTTGCAAGGGGTTTAAAAGGCTGGAACTCATACCTATGTTACTCAATTGTTTTGACTATTGTATTAATATTTTTAATATTTTTAATGTACTGTTGATTGCTTTGTGATGTCGACAGTGTATGGTGCTTTGTGAGGCCGCCGTGAGTCCCCTCTCGGGAGTGAGAAGGGCAGGGTATAAATATAGGAAATAAATTTAAAAAATGAAAATCATAAGAAAAATGCCAAGACAGGGAGAATATTGTGTGGATATTGGGGGAGGGGGAGTCTAATCATGACAGCTACTGTAATTGTGAACTTCGAGAGCAGTACGTGTGAAAAAGATCTTGGAGTCCTCGTGAACAACAAGTTAAACATGAGCCAACAATGTCATGTGGCGGCAAAAAAAGCCAATGGGATTTTGGCCTGCATCAATAGGAGCATAGTGTCTAGGTCCAGGGAAGTCATGCTACCTCTCTATTCCGCCTTGGTTAGACCACACCTGGAATATTGTGTCCAATTCTGGGCACCACAATTCAAGAGAGATATTGACAAGCTGGAATATGTCCAGAGGAAGGTGATTGTTGTTGTTGTGTGCTTTCAAGTCGATCCAGACTTAGGGCCTTAGTTTGAGGACCCCTGGTGTAGAGAGTGTTTTTCTACAGATCCAAAATGTAACAATTGAACTTCGCAAGTACAATTAATGGGTTAGCATTTATTTTTTGCAAACTTCTAGAGAAAATGTTTATTTAACTCAGGTTTTCTATTAGGTCTCAGTTTCCTATCTTATCTCATGAGACATCTATATAAATAAAAATGTAATGTTCGTTTGTGGGATTAACATAACTCAAAAACCAAATTTGGCTACAAGACACCTACTAACCTAAGGAGTGACCATCACTAAAAAAAAATTGATTTTGTCATTTGGGAGTTGTAGTTGCTGGGATTGATAGTTCACCTACAATCAAAGAGTATTCTGAATTCCACCAATGATGGAATTGAACCAAACTTGGCACACAGGACTTCCATGACCAACAGAAAACACTAGAAGGGTTTGGTGGGCATTGAACTTGAGTTTGGGAGTTGTAGTTCATCTACATCCAGAGAGTACCGTGGACTCAAACAATGATGGACCAAACTTGGCACACAGGACTTCCATGACCAACAGAAAACACTAGAAGGGTTTGGTGGGCTTTGAACTTGAGTTTGGGAGTTGTAGTTCACCTACATCTGTGATTCTATGATTCTACATCCAGAGAGCACTGTGGACTCAAACAGTGATGGACCAAACAGCACACAGGACTTCCATGACCAACAGAAAACACTAGAAGGGTTTGATGGGGATTGAACTTGAGTTTGGGAGTTGTAGTTCACCTACATCTATGATTCTATGATTCTACATCCAGAGAGCACTGTGGACTCAAACAATTATGGATCTGGACCAAACTTGGCACAAGCACTCAATATGCCCAAATATGAACACAGATGGAGTTTGGGGGGAAACAGACCTTGACATTTGGGTGTTGTGGTTACTGGGATTTATAGTTCACCTACAATCAAAGAGCACTCTGAACCCCACAAACAACAGAATTGGGGTAAACTTCCCACCCAGAACCCCCATGAGCAACAGAAAATACTTAAGGCCATCCAGTCCAACTCCCTTCACCAGGGCAAGAAAATGTAATCAAAGCCCTCCTGACAAAGAGCCATCCAGTCATAGATATAAATAGATATATATGATTTGCACGCACACACACAGATATAGTATCATAGATTTGAAAGGGAAGGACAATGATATGTTGCATGTTCCAGAGCAGGCAAACCAGACAATCTCCACATCAACACAGACAAAGAAATAGCAAGGAATACTGTTTACCCACAAGCATAAAGACATTACATATATTAGAAACCAACACTTTCTCATGACTTTATTTTCCAGATCGCCAGACGGGCCACAGCAACGTGTGGCAAGGCACGGCTAGTAATAAATAAAACTTGAATTATTTTGTTTGTGACGATGTTACTTGGAACACGAAGAAAATTCCAGATAGCAGATAAAAATACAAAATTAGTTTATATTACATGAAAGCTTAACCTTCCTGAAGAACATTCAGAACAAACCAGGCATCAATATTTAACATCTGTTGTTATGAAGAAATTTCATAAGGGAATGTGGGTTGCCTGTTTGCACGCAATGCCTTAAACAAGAGCCAGGCCACTGTGAGCTGCATGGAAAGATTGACAGTCTGTTCTCCTTGCGTGACAGCAGAGCCCTGGTTACTCAGCACTATCCTTTTTATACGGAAGGCGTGTTCTCCCCCTGGTGTTGTTTGGGGGGTGGGGGCTCGGCTGGAAGGAGGGGAAGGAAGCAAAGGGTGGAGCTTTCAAGTAAGTGAGTGGCTCTGTGCCCAACATTTGTTCACATGCGGGGAAGAGATATCTGTAAGCTCTAATCACGCAAGCTCGCTCTCAAAAAGCAGAACAGCCTACAAAAAGGCTCAACACTGCTTGTTAGAAGATGGCACATCTTCGTGGGAAAGACAAGAATTCTAATTTGACCGTATATATTATTTTTGAAAAGAGGCAGGAGGGAGAGATTTAAAAGGAAAGAATATTGTTTGATGGTGTTGTAGTGGAAGGAGTTATTGGAATGTAGTGTGATGCTGGCAAAGTCCCCCACGGGCCAGAGGCGGCCCTAGGTAATTTTCAATGGTAAGCAAACAGTATTTTGCCCCCCCCCCCCACCAATCATTGATATATATTTTCTGTTCGTCATGGGAGTTCTGTGTGCCATATTTGGTTCAATTCCATCATTGGTGGAGTTCAGAATGCTCTTTGATTGTAGGTGAACTATACATCCCAGTAACTACACTTGCCGCACTTGCTCCCTTGCCTGGCCCGCTTTGGGTCCGGAGGCATGCCTGAAGACCCCGGCGTGTGCACCAAGTCACCTCTTCTCCTGACTTTCTCCTCAGCCATTGGGACCAAGAGAGAGAGAGAGAGGTGGAGATGCCCACCTTTCCTGAAGGTAGGCGCAAAAACAAAGGAGGGAGCGGAGGTGGGAGATACCTCCAGCCGGAGGGTCTCTCTCTCTCTCTCCCTTGGTCCCAATGGCTGAAGAGAAAGTCAGGAGAAGAGGCGAATTTTGGTGCGCACACTGGGGTCTTCAGACACGCCTCCGGAGCGGGCCAGGCGCGGCGGCTCTGCCCCTTGGCCCACCCGCGGATTGGGGAGAGGAGAGGAGGCGGGTGGAGCGCCGGGGGATCGGGAAAGGGAGCCGGTCATGGGGAAGGGATAGAACGCAGAGAACGATTGAGCGCCGGCTCTGCTTGCGCACCCGGTGGCCAGGTGGAGCAGGAACGAGAGGGGCTAAGCGAGGCTCAAGGGCCCGGCCCCTTTGGGAAGAGGATCGCCCGGCAGCGAGGCAAGAAAGCCGAGGCTCCCCCGGACTGCTAGGGCTGTTGAACTGAGGGGGCGCTCCTCAGGTGGCAGTCGAGGGACATATTAGAGAGGCGCCTCTGCGCCCCTGGCAAAAAAAAGTGTTCTGCGACTGCTTACTTCACGTAATGGACGAGCCGCCCCTGCCACTGGCCCATGAAAATCTCTTAGAATCATAGAGTTGGAAGAAGCAGGAAAATCACATTCAAAGAAACCCTGGCAGATGGCCATTCAGCCTTTGTTTAAAAGCCTCCAAAGAAGGAGCCTCCACCACAGTCCAGGGCATAGAGTTCCACTGCTGAACAGCTCTCACAGTTAGAAAGTTCTTCCTAATGTTCACGTCGATCACGGTATCCTTCTGGGACGCCTCGCAGGGATGGGTCTTGGAGGTACTGTTTTGCAGTGGCTCCGGTCATTCCTGGAGGGTCGATCTCAGAAGGTGTTGTTGGGGGACACCTGTTCAACCCCACAACCATTGTCTTGTGGGGTTCCTCAGGGCTCAATATTGTCTCCCATGTTGTTTAACATCTACATGAAGCCGCTGGGGGAGATCATCCGGAGTTTCGGGGTACGGTGTCATCTGTACGCGGATGATGTCCAACTCTGTCACTCCTTTCCACCTGCTACTAAGGAGGCTGTCCAGGTCCTGAACCGGTGCTTGGCCGCTGTGACGGTCTGGATGAGGGCGAACAAATTGAAATTGAATCCAGACAAGACAGAGGTACTCCTGGTCAGTCGCAAGGCCGAACAGGGCATAGGGTTACAGCCTGTGTTGGATGGGGCCGCACTCCCCCTGAAGATGCAGGTTCGCAGCTTGGGTGTGACCCTGGACTCATCGCTGAGCCTGGAACCCCAGGTTTCGGCGGTGACCAGGGGAGCATTTGCACAGCTAAAGCTTGTGCGCCAGCTGCGCCCGTACCTTGGGAAGTCTGACTTGGCCACGGTAGTCCACGCTCTGGTTACATCCCGTTTAGACTACTGCAACGCTCTCTACGTGGGGTTGCCTTTGAAGACAGCTCGGAAGCTCCAACTAGTCCAACGCTCGGCAGCCATGATTTTAACAGGAGCGGAACGCAGGGAGCATACAACCCCCCTGTTGCGCCAACTCCACTGGCTACCGATCTGCTACCGGGCTGAATTCAAAGTGCTGGCGTTGGCCTTTAAAGCCCTAAACGGTTCCGGCCCAAGCTACCTATCTGACCGCATCTCTGCCTATGAACCCACCAGGACATTGAGATCTTCCGGGGAGACCTGCTCTCGATCCCGCCTGCTTCTCAAGCTCGGCTGGCGGGGACGAGAGATAGGGCCTTCTCGGTGGTGGCTCCTCGGCTGTGGAACGCCCTTCCTACGGACATTAGACTAGCACCATCTCTAATGGTATTCCGCAAAAAGGTGAAGACCTGGATGTTTGTGCAGGCGTTTGAGTAATTTAGTACAATCTGGTAATGGAACATAGGAATGGAACAATGGACGACGAATCTGGACTACGCTTGGATGATGAGAAGATTGGGTACGGTTGTTTTTTGTAATAATTGTGCATTGTAATTGCTTATTGGTAATTTATGAATAATGTGTTAAGTCAATTGTTATATGTTGTATGGAACCACTGCTGTTTCTACTGTTTGTGAACCGCTGTGAGTCGCCTTCGGGCTTGAGATACAGCGGTATATAAGCAAAGTAAATAAATAAATAAAATAAATAAATAAGTGTCCTAGTCTCCAGAGCAGCAGAAAACAAATCTCCTCCTTACAGGGAGGAGAGAGCAAGCTTGTTTTTTGCTTTCCTGGAGACTAGGACGCGGAACAATGGCTTCAAACTACAAGAAAGGAGATTCCATCTGAACATTAGTGAGAGCCGTTCAGCAGTGGAACTCTCTGCCTCAGAGTGTGATGGAGGCTCCTTCTTTAGAAGCTTTTAAACAGAGGCTGGATGGCCATCTGTCAGGGGTGCTTTGAATGCAATTTTCCTGCTTCTTGGCAGGGGGTTGGACTGGATGGCCCATGAGGTCTCTTCCAACTCTATGATTCTATGATTATGACTCCCCCTCACATATTTATACATGGTCATCAGGTCTCCTCTCTGCCTTCTCTTCTGCAGGCTAAACATGCCCAGCTCTTTAAGCCGCCCCTCATAGGGCTTGTTCTCCAGACCCTTGATAATTTTAGTTGCCCTCCTCTGGACACATTCCAGCTTATTAACATCTCCCTTTAATTACAGTGCCCAGAATTGGGCACAGAATTCCAGATGTGGTCTGACCAAGGCAGAGTAGAGAGGTGGCATGACTTCCCTGGATCTAGACCAGGGGTCCTCAAACTATGGCCCGGGGGCCAGATACGGCCCTCTAAGGTCATTTACCTGGCCCTTGCTCAGGGTCAACCTAAGTCTGAAAGTACTTGAAAGCACACAACAACAACAATCCTATCTCATCAGCCAAAAGCAGGCCCATACTTCCTATTGAGATACTAATAAGTTTATATTTCTTAAAATTGTACTTCATTTTAATTATTGTATTGTTTTTAAGTGGGTTTTTTGCACTACAAATAAAATATGTGCAGTGTGCGTAGGAATTCATTCATGCTTTTTTCAAATTATAATCCGGCCCTCCAACAGTTTGAGGGACTGTGACCTGGCCCTCTGCTTAAAAAGTTTGTGGATCCCTGATCTAGACACTATACCCCTGTTTATGCCGGCCAAAATCCCGTTGGCTTTTTAAGCTGCTGCATGATATTGTTGGTTTATGTTCAACTTGTTGTTCACGAGGACTCCAAGATCTTTTTCACATGTACTGCTATTGAGCCAGGCGTACCCCATTCTGTATCTTTGCATTTCATTTTTTTTCTGCCTAAGTGGGTATGCAGAAATTATAATTGATACTTTTATGCTTTGGTTGTATTGGAGGGTGTTATGACTATGAATGTTGCAAGGGATGTCTTCTGAGTAAAATTTGGTCTTTTTATTCTTAAACTGGTTCATGGATTAAACAGACAACCTGTAAGAATTTAGAAAGGAATGCCATACTCACAAAAGTCAACACTGGTTTCTCAGAAACTAATCATACTGGACAAATCTTATTTGTTTTTTGATAGAGTTATAAGCTTGGTAGATGAAGGGAATGCTGTGGATGTAGCATATCTCAGTTTCAGTAAGGCGTTTGACAAGGTCCCCATTATATTCTCACAAAGAAGCTAATATTTATTTATTTATCGTGTCAGGCAACCGAACAGTTGTATTACATTTTTGACAGAACAAACAAACAAACATACAAAAGACACAGAGTTTGCAAGCTTGGTAGTTCATTAGATGTCCTTTGACCAGTATCTGGCCACTTGGAGTGCTTCTGGTGTTGCTGCAAGAAGGTCCTTCATTGTACATGTAGCAGGGCTCAGGTTGCATTGCAGCAGGTGGTCTGTAGTTTGCTCTTCTCCACACTCGCATGTTGTGGATTTCACTTTGTAGCCCCATTTCTGAAGGTTGGCTCTGCATCTCGTGGTGCCAGAGCGCAGTCTGTTCAGCGTCTTCTAAGTCACCCAGTTTTCTGTGTGCCCAGGGGGGAGTCTCTCATTTGGTATCAGCCATTGGTTGAGGTTCTGGGTTTGAGCCTGCCACTTTTGGACTCTCGCTTGCTGAGGTGTTCCAGCAAGTGTCTCTGTAGATCTTAGAAAACTATTTCTTGATTTAAGTCGTTGACGTGCTGGCTGATACCCAAACAGGGGATGAGCTGGAGATGTCTCTGCCTTGGTCCTTTCACTATTGGCTGCTACTTCCCAGCGGATGTCAGGTGGTGCAATACCAGCTAGACAGTGTAATTTCTCCAGTGGTGTAGGGCGCAGACACCCCGTGATAATGCGGCATGTCTCATTAAGAGCCACATCCACTGTTTTAGTGTGGTGAGATGTGTTCCACACTGGGCATGCATACTCAGCAGCAGAGTAGCAGCGCAAGGGCAGATGTCTTCACTGTGTCTGGTTGTGATCCCCAGGTTGTGCCAGTCAGTTTTCGTATGATATTGTTTCTAGCACCCACTTTTTGCTTGATGTTCAGGCAGTGCTTCTTGTAGTCAGGGCACGGTCCAGAGTGACTCCCAGGTATTTGGGTGCGCTGCAATGCTCCAGTGGGATTCCTTCCCAGGTAATCCTCAGAGCTCGGGATGCTTGTCTGTTCTTATGGTGAAAAACACATGTCAGTGTTTTAGGTGGATTAGGGATCAGCTGGTTTTCCCTGTAGTAGGCAGTGAGAGCACCTAGAGCTTCTGTGCCATTACTGCTCAAGCAGGAAGCTTTGAGATGGTCGAACAGAAGCTCTCCAAAGAAGCTAATGAAATGTAGGCTAGATTACAATGCAACTGTTAGATGGACTTCCAAACAGAAAGGATGCTTCCCAATGGCTCCTCCTCGTCCTGGAAAGAATTGACTGGTGGGGTGTCACAGAGCTCTGTCCTGGGCCCAGGGTATTCAACATCTTTACCAATGACTTGGAACAGGGATTCTCAAACCTTTTCAGCCACTGAGCTCCTTTTGAAGTAAAAGTTTCTCATGGAGCCCCAATAAAAGTTGTTTTGAACCAACCATAAAAGCAAAAGAATATAAACCAATTGAATAAAATATGCTTAAATAATGTCCCATGTTTGTTATTGCTATTAATGCTATATATCTGTCAATTCATTCTATGCAATAGCAGTTCAAGAGAAGCAGCTGAGAAAGACTGCAAATAATGGAATGAAAGATGTTGGAGTCCTCAAAGAACCCGTCATCTCAGAAGGTGGACTCTTACTAGAGGTGGGTGATAAATAGCATTATGTAAATTTAACTTTGAGGACAGGTTTACCTTATCTCTACCTTGTAACTCCTTTAAATAATTATCATTGTCAACATATCTGGTTCATATATTGTCTTGTTCACAGGGGCGGCTCAACCCATTACGCAAAGTAAGCATTTGCAGTATAGTTGATTTTGCTCAGGGGCGCTCTTGGGGGAAAATAGACCTTGACATATGTGAGTTGTAGTTACTGGGATGTATAGTTCGCCTACAATCAAAGAGCATTCTGAACTCCACCAATGATGGAATTGAACCAAATATGGCACACAGAACTCCCACGACGAACAGAAAATATATATCAGTGATTGGTTTGGGGGGGGGGGCGGCAAAATACTGTTTGCTTACCGTTGAAAATTACCTAGGTCTGTCTCTGCATGTTCATATCTCACTTTGATCATAAACTCACTTTCCATGGGCAAACCACTATCTTTTGGCACACTTTCCACATTTTGAGGATGATGCTTAGTTTTGCGTTGTGAAATTAATGCTCTACAGATTAAAAGAAACATGAGGAAGATCAGGCTGGTTTTTGCTGGATTGGGGAGGATAGCTTTACAAGATAGCTGTTCCACTCTGTAGGGTTTTTAAAAACCCTGTCAATCTTGAGGGAAGATCTGCCTTGGCAACTTTAAATGTGGCCAAAACAAAAGGTGGAAGCATTTAATTTTCCTGGCTGTGGGAACCTGATGAAGGAGACAACCAATGTGAGTGCAGATGGGTCGTATCAGTGATAGAAAAACAAGAAAAGCTTATGGTTGATAAATTGATATGCATACTAGGAAGGAAAAAATGCAATTCTGTTATTGTGTGACCTAAAATATTTCACTTTAAACATGGGAAAAAACTTGTTTTTGTGTCGATTTGACTTTAGGCAGGATAAATGTGTGGCTGTCAACCTAAATTCAATCTGGATTATGAAGGATTTGGGGGGCATTAGCCACTTTCAAATCTGGGCAGAATAGTGCACACTGATGAATTATTTCTGAGTGTGGTTCTAGCTTAAGACAGTGATACTCAAAGTGGACAAGTTCCCATCACTAAGTCACTGGCCGGCTATCCCAGGCATGTTTCTGGGAAATAAAGTATTGCACTTAATGGTCACAAATTTATGGGTGGTCCCTGACACAATGGAAAACAATAATTGCCAATTATAACTAGTACACATCCTAAAGATTTTGTAAGACCGTCAAAGTAGAATTAGCCCTCCATGTTCGTGAAAACTCGCAAATAAAGAAATTCCTAATTTTATCTGAGATAACAGTTCTCTAGGAATTTCTAGGTCCTCCAGTATGAGTCTCTAGATATCTGGAGGAAATTGACCATAGGATCACACTGGAGGACCTAGAGAGAACATTTAAGTCAGATCTGTGAATAGGCAGATCCACAAAAGTCAAAACTGCAAATGTGGAAGGATAACTGTAATGTTAATCAAGTTAGAGTCCTTTCTCGTTGTTCTCTAAATGGATGCAGTCCATCCAGATACCAGTGGAAAAGTCTCTTCTACAAAATTTGACGGGTTTTTTTTGTCATAGTAATTACAAGCACACATGTTTGTGAAATTTTGAAATGCCAAAACTGAAAGTTCTGATTCTAAAAACGTAGTTGTTGCATGGCTTGAAAATATGTAACAGCAGTATTTGGAGGTGTGACCTGGAGTGAAAGTTCTCCCTCACCACACTTTTCTTTTACTAAAAGTGTATGTCTTTTAGAAATAAAAGACATTGGAGGAGAATCCACATGAGCAAACATTTGTCTTATGTGATCTGCAAGGCCAGAAGGGAGCAGCAGTCACAGATAAGATGGAGGCTCCATTTCGGTGGGAAAAACATGTTAAAATTAAATGGACATATTATTATTTTAAGAATAGCTTGATTTACCAATGCCCCCCCCCCCTCAGACTGAATCAGGATCAACAAATTGAGAACTCTGGAGGGATTAAAATAAAATAGATTAAAATAAAAAGAAATTGGAGGAGAATCCACATGAACCAACATTTGTCTTATGTGATCTGCAAGGCCAGAAGGGAGCAGCAGTCACCGATAAGCTGGAGGCTCCATTTCGGTGTGAGAAACATGTTAAAATTAAATGGACATATTATTATTTTAAGAATAGCTTGATTTACCAACACCCCCCCCCCCCGCCCTTCAGATTGAACCAGGATCAACAAATTGAGAACTCTGGAGGAATTAAAATAAAATAGTTTTTCTTTAATGGAAAGGGGAATTAATGGGGAAAAAACAGTGGGGATGCAGGGATAAATATAATAAGACACTATATAAACATTGTTGAAATATAGTAAGATCAGCAAATAAATTACAAGAAATGAACTTTAGATAAGATGTTCAAATCATTTGTATTAATATCATTTGTGAACAGGTGAAGCATTTCAAATAAAAAGGGGAAAATAACAATATAATGTTTCAGGGGGGGGGGAATGGACTGTAACAAGATTAATCTAGTTTAAAAGGAAAATATAGAGTGACATTATAAGATATGATTAATTTAAAATAAAAAGGAATGAAATTTGGGGAGAAATTAATATTCTAAAGATGAATTTGTAAAAAATTAGGAGAATTAGAATTTTAGTCAAAATGAATTAATTGTTGATATGAATATGATTCATGGTTATGTTTTGATTTTGAATAAATTGGTTATATTTAGCAGAAGATGAAATGAAATTCAGTAACACAAGAAGTACATGTAACAGTTGGAAGTTGCCTTTGCTTGATGAGGGAAAAAGTCAGTTGTATTTTAATAGGTTTTTTTCTTTTTCTTTTATTATTTCACTGTTTTATTTTTACCTGTCTTCTTAAATAGGAAAGATAGAGGTTAGTGGTTAGTGGATGTTGGGAAAACTGTAGGGAAACTATGGGGTAGAATATTATAGGGTTCTTGTTTTAGAGTTTATTTGTTTTAATTGTGAAAATTTAATAAAAAATAATTGTAAAAAAACCTCAAAAATAAGTGACATTAAGACATATGTAATGACCTTGGTTTTTGTGTTTTAGGAACCATGGCAACCATTTATCTGGATATTGCAGTAAAATTATTTTGTCTCTTTAGCAAAAATAACAGCAATAAAAGAAATAAATGTGGCTGAGACATTTTAACGAATGTTTTTACTATTTATTTATTTATTTATTTCAAAGTTTTATATACCGAGCTTCTCACCTCATAAGAGGGACTCAGCCCGGTTTCCATATTAAATGTGATCATGACAAGATTTGCTTTGAGATGTTTTCTGAAAAATGTTCAGTTGTGCTGAAGGAAAAGGAAAAGGAAAAGGAAAGAAAGTATTGCAAAACACATTGGGAAGAGAAAGTATACATTCCTTTTTAAAATAACATTCTAAACTCTCTTCATGAAATAAATGTATAGACTTCAACTGCGAAATATTTTGAACACCAACATATGCACAGAATTTACCCCAAAAAGGCAATTGTTAA
Organism: Anolis sagrei ordinatus; assembly: GCF_025583915.1. Classification (NCBI taxonomy): domain Eukaryota; kingdom Metazoa; phylum Chordata; class Lepidosauria; order Squamata; family Anolidae; genus Anolis; species Anolis sagrei. The sequence continues at coordinate 60,711,686 of NW_026847660.1, read as the reverse complement.
GTAGCAGGTGCAGAATTTCATGAGTATATAATTGGATTTACATGTTTGTCAAAGAACACAGAGTACATATTTTAGCTAAATATTTTTTCTCCCTTTTTAGGGAGGAAAATATGATCTCACTTCTTATGTAATATAAGTTCTTTGAAACCCTTCTATTTTACCACAAACAAATACTGAAGTGCTTAATATGTTTTAAGTATCTATCCCAGAAGAGAAATTGTATCTGTCATTAAATCCACATGGATTTTCCACATGTTGTCATTTATGCTCATGGGTTAAACAGTAGCTTTATTTACTGCAATAATCCTTGTAATATAAAAAAAATCTTACAAAAACCAGTCAGGATCCTACAAATCCTTTAATTTTTTTAATCCCTTTGTTTACATATTGTACAAACATTATTTGTTGTATTTGCTTATTTTTTTTGCTGTTGATTAGTTAGTTTAATCCAAAAAAGCCCGGAGAATGAGCAATATTAATATTACAGTGAAGATCCATGTCCAGATTGGGTTGTTGTAGGCTTTTTCGGGCTGTATGGCCATGTTCAAGAGACGTTTCGCCTGCATCTATGGCAAGCATCCTCAGAGGTAGTGAGGTCTGTTGGAAATAGGAAAATTGGTTTTATATATCTGTGGAATGACCAGGGTGGGACAAAGGACTCTTGTCTGCTGGAGCTCGGTGTGAATGTTTCAGCTGACCACGTTGATTAGCATTTGATGGCCTGGCAGTGCCTGGAGCAATCTTTTGTTGAGAGGTGATTAGATGTCCTTATTTGTTTTCCCTCTGTTGTTTTGCTGTTGTAATTTTAGAGTTTTTTAATACTGGTAGCCAGATTTTGTTCATTTTCATGGTTTCCTCCTTTCTGTTGAAATTGTCCACATGCTTGTGTATTTCAATGGCTTCTCTGTGTAGTCTGACATGGTGGTTGTGAGAGTGGTCCAGCATTTCTGTGTTCTCAGATAATATGCTGTGTCCAGGTTGGTTCATCAGGTGCTCTGCTATGGCTGACTTCTCTGGTTGAAGTAGTCTGCAGTGCCTTTCATGTTCTTTGATTCGTGTTTGGGCAATGCTGTGTTTGGTGGTCCCTATGTAGACTTGTCCACAGCTGCATGGTATCCGGTATTCTCCTGCAGAAGTGAGAGGATCCCTCTTGTCCTTTGCTGAATGTAGCATTTGTTGCATTTTCTTGGTGGGTCTGTAGATAGTTTGTATGTTGTGTTTCCTCATCAGCTTCCCTATGCAGTCAGTGGTTCCCTTGATGTATGGCAAGAACACTTTTCCTCTGGGTGGATTTTTGTCTTTATTCTCGTTGCTTGTTCTCGGTCTTGCAGCTCTTCTGATGTCTGAGGTGGAGTATCCATTGGCCTGTAGAGCCCAGTTTAGGTGGTTCAGTTCATCTTGGAGGAGGTGGGGTTCACAGATTCTTTTTGCACGGTCTACCAAGGCTTTAATGGTGCTTCTTTTTTGACTTGGGTGATGGTTGGTGTTTTTATATAGATATCTATCCGTGTGTGTGGGTTTTCTGTAAACGGTGTGACCCAATTGTTGATCTGGTTTGCGGATGACTAGGACATCTAGAAAAGGCAGTCTTCCTTCATTTTCTTTTTCCATGGTGAACTGGATGTTTGGGTGGATGCTGTTAAGATGGTCCAGGAACCTGTTGAGTTCTTCTTCTCCATGGCTCCAAATGGTGAAGTGTCATCCACATATCTGAACCATATCGTGGGCTTTTTTGTTGCTGTTTCCAGGGCTTGTTTTTCAAAGTGTTCCATGTAGAAGTTAGCTATGACCGGGCTGAGAGGGCTCCCCATAGCTACTCCATCTTTCTGTTCGTAGAATTCATTGTCCCACTGAAAGTAGCTGGTGGTGAGGCAATGGTGAAACAGAGCTGTGATGTCTTCTGGGAACCTCTGGTTGATGAGTGCCATGGTGTCTGCTACCGGGACCATGGTAAATAGAGACACCACATCAGCTGATCAGTTTGTCGTTGGTATTTAGCTTGAGATTACTGATTTTTTCTATGAAGTGGGCTGAGTTCTTGATGTAGTGCGTAGTGAGCCCAATATGGCTTTGTAACTGAGCAGCAAGAAATTTTGCTAAGTCGTACGTGGGGAATCCAGTGGCACTCACGATGGGTCTGAGATTGCTGTCCAGATTGCTGGGTAGCTAGCTCTTTCACAGAATATGGACCATGTAGCCCATTCTGCTGCATCTTAAATGCATCAGTTACTTGTGTTATATTAGCACTGCCTTAAACATATAGCTAGGTTGGTCAAGTACAGGTGATCAGGCACCCTACTGAACAAATTTGGAGATAAAATAACCAGATGAATGACTAGCAGCCACATATGCTTGTTTCTTGGACTGAATATGCACAAGAAACACACTTTGAAGGCATGTACATTCAGGAAATCCTGCATATCCATGTGTGAGTAAATATGTGCACATGTTCCGTATTTTTATTTAGATTCCAACAGGAAGCAAATATCTGATGACTCCTGAAATGAATGATCTAGAGATATTTTGACCATTTTGTTTCCTTATTTCTGTTATTGTTTCTTTCTTCCATAGTCACTGAGTGGTTTTGCACTGGTAGTAAGTGGTGATGGAATGATATTCTATGCGTCACCAACCATTGTGGACTATCTAGGATTTCACCAGGTAAATACATACAATAATGAATACTGCTATGAATGCAAAGCCCTTCCATTCAATTTCAGCCAAATGCTGTCTTCCAAGGAAATTTCATACAGAATAGCCAACACTGTTCAGGAGGTCCTCCATTCCATCAACATAGCATAATATTTTGGAAAGATTTTGTGTGCTAGTTTGATTTAGTTTATCTTTATCAGCTTGCTTAATATGCAATGGCACAATTTTAACTGCTTTTTATGATTTTTGTTGGAAATAGCAACCTTCTACAAGCCTCCTATACTAATTATATGTCAAGTATATAATTGAGATTGTTTACTATATTGTATGCAAATATTGGTATGCCGTTTTCCCCTTAACTCTATGTTGTTTGAAGTTGTGGGAGGGGCGGCAGACAATATGACCAGATCTGGGACTATTCATTTTAGAAGTCACTGCAGTTGAGTATAGTATTGTAGTCAGTGTGCATCATTCAGTCAGTCAGGAGCCCCTGGTGGCGCAGTGGGTTAAACCCCTGTGCCGGCAGGACTGAAGACCGACAGGTTGCAGGTTCAAATCTGGGGAGAGGTGGATGACCTCCCTCTATCAGCTCCAGCTTCTCATGCGGGGACATGAGAGAAGCCTCCCACAAGGATGATAAAAACATCAAATCATCTGGACGTCCCCTGGGCAACGTTCTTGCAGATGGCCAATTCTCTTACACCAGAAACGAATGTTCCCAGTTTAAAGGGCTGTCTGGATGCACTCTGTATGCAACAGAGAACGAAATGCACCTGTATTCTGAATACATAAAGTTTTGTAAGTAAATCAACTATGTTAACTTTATATGAAAACTACTTATTTTTTGATTTCTTGAGAGTATTATTTAAAAGCAATATATTTTATGGGAGAGTAGATGTTTCCTTTTGGGCAACTGAAATAACAATTCTGAAGGTCCTTATATTTTATGCATTGGCATATCTTTGTTCCTGACAGTTCAAAGAGAAAACCTTTGAACCTATCAGTCTGTGCATTTTAGAAAGTACACTACTTTTTAAAAGTCATAAAGTGATGCTATCAACACAAGTATAATAGATGAAATCGAAACATTTTCTAATGTCATGGCAAGTATTACAAAGTCTTCATCTGAACAACATACATGATGGACTTTGTGCAAAAACATCTTCCTGCACAGAAAATGTATTTTGGACATCACTCTACACCTATTTTTTTTCTAAGTTCAATAGTACTTGAAGACTGCACAAAAATCTCCATAGTTTTATGTGGAGGGGTTATTCATTCTTGCTTGAAAAACAAGGAATACAAAAAAAGAAATCCTTAATCAACACACACAAATGATTCTGATATATCTAGAAAGGTTCATTCCACACTTTTGGCAATTCCACATTTTTGGCCCCAGTTGTTTTCTTGATAAAAAGAGAACCTGTTGAGAATCTGCACAGATGCCTTACGTTCTCCCTAAAGCCCCAAATCTTCCTTGATTCCCCCACTGGTAGTAATCCCTTAGTTTGGCTGGAGAGAGGGGTTTGAAGGCTGAAATTTTATGATTAAAAAATTCCTTACTTACCAAAATCCCAAGCTCTTCTTTGTAAAAAAAATAATGATAGGCACTCATATGGAAAAGAATCAATTGTATCAATTGTTGTGAATATTTCAGACTGATGTAATGCATCAAAATATATATGATTACATTCATGTGGATGACCGTCTGGATTTCTGCAGACAACTACATTGGGCCATGAATCCACCAAAGCTAGTATCTGGAGAGCATACACACAGAGAGACAGGTATGTTGGATTAATAGTCTTTTGATACAAGTATAAGCCTACAATATTTACGGTATATCAAGATTCAAGAGTAATAGGGCAGAAGTATGGGTTTTTTGTTTATTTACTTTTCCTCTCAACGGCTATCACTGTTTTTACTTTTTGTCTTCAGCCCATCACCTTTGCTTTCCTTTTCCCTCCTCAGTTTATACTGTTACCTTCCCTGCCTTTCCCCAGTTTTTGGTTTCAACAGAACCCAGTGACCTCTACCTCCTCATCAATCTCTTATGTACATTTAACATATTCTTCCACAAATGCCTTTAAGAAGAACCTCATCTGAAATTTACTTTTCATATTTTTTTCAGGGGAAGAATTCATTCTTAGCAAAATGTGTAAAGAACAGGAGAGTGACAATACAACAGCAGACTTTTCATCATTTTTAACTCGTTGTTTTACTTGTCGAATCCGCTGCCTCTTGGACAGCACCTCTGGTTTCCTTGTGAGTAGCTAAATACGTCATAGGCCTATTTACACCGTACTTTGCTTTCCTTGCGAGTATTCACATGTTCGTCAAATATTTCACTATTGACTTCATCAGATGGGCAAAATTGTCCGTCCTATAACACTTGTACCTCTCTTCAGACACGGAGCCTGCTGGATCCCATCATATGATGTTGATCTACTTCTGGCAGAACTCCATGCCTGAAGAGAGGTACAAGGAGCAGCGCCACCACCATGGGAGGCTTCCCGTATTGCATAGAAAACAATAGGGGGAAGCCAGTGTTACAACTCAGAGTAGGTTTCACCTTGCTCCCAAACACCACCACACCAGGGTTGTAGCTTTTGTAGTTTATTGAGGAAAAACAAAGTCAAAACATAGAGTAAGCAATGCAAAGATCCAAAGACCAAGTTTGAATACAAAAACACAGTTCCAAAGATCCATAGGAAAAAACATGAAGCATAATCCTTAGGCAATGATCAAACAAGAGTCTATGGTAAAACAATGAAACACAAGACCCAAAAATCCCAGATTCAGAAAGTCAAAAGCGTGCTGCCTAAAGCCAAGATTAATCCATAGGAGTTTGCATTGAAAGAGTCATGTTGAACTGACAATTTCCCTTTGTCAACCAGAAACTTAAATACCCTTTGCTAACATGAAAGCATTGCGACAACCTTCAGCCGACTTGGCTTCTTTCTTGCTAGCTAAGCGAAAACTCCTCCTGATCTTCCAATCTAAGCGTTCTCACCTGCTCATTAATTCACTATCTTCAATGTTCTCTTTATCAGTTTGGTCCAGCTGGACCAAATCACCGTGGGAAGGCTGAGCAGGCGAAGACAACTCCACCTGGCCGTTATCTAGCTCACTGGCATTCTTTTCCCTTGAGAACTGACTTGTTGTCTCTCCTGCTGCACTGTCTGAGACAGGCACAGAAACAGGCCCAGAAATCTGAATCCCACCATCCTCTTCATCAGGGAACATTTCTGGCTCACAAGACCCACAGGGTTCAGTTTCAGACTCAGAATCAAACCGAGCCACAACACTCAGGTGGCGATGCTTCCCTCCGTCGGATGAGGCAAGGGGCAAGGCTGGCGAGGCGGGGAGTGGGGAGCTGGAATTGCCCCACTGCCCCATGGATTTGCCACAGAGGCTGGTGAATCACTCCACTGCCCTTCATCAATGTGATAAGGTCCTATGAGGTAAGAGGCTATGCTGAAACTCGGTTAGGAATATTTGGTATCTGTTATCAAGCAGAATGCAGCATAGCTTTTAGTAGGGAAATAATAATAATAATAATAATAATTATTATTATTATTATTATTATTATTATTATTATTATTATTATTATTATGTTCAGGCAGTGCTTCTTGTAGGTCAGAGCACGGTCCAAAGTTACTCCCAGGTATTTGGGTGTGTTGCAATGCTCCAGTGGGATTCCTTCCCAGGTAATCCTCAGAGCTCGGGATGCTTGTCTGTTCTTAAGGTGAAAGGCACATGTCTGTGTTTTAGATGGATTAGGGATCAGCTGGTTTTCCCTGTAATAGGCAGTAAGAGCACCTAGAGCTTCGGAGAGCTTCGGTTCAACCATCTCAAAGCTCCCTGCTTGAGCAGTAATGGCACGATCATCAGCATAGATGAAACTCTCTGTCCCTTCTGGCAGTGGCTGGTCATTTGTGTAGATGTTGAACATGGATGGGGCAAGCACGCTTCCCTGAGGCAGGCCATTCTTCTGTTTCCGCCATCTGCTTCTCTGGCCCTGGAACTCAACAAAAAAGCTCCTGCTTCTGGATCGAGAGAATCGGCCGTCTACGAAGACGTTGCCCAGGGGACGCCCGGATGTCTTGCAATCCTGCGAGGAGGCTTCTCTCATGTCTCTCATTATTTTATTTCTTACTCCCCTCTCCTTGTGGCTTGAGGCAGGTTGCAGAATAATTAAAACATGTAAATATTGTAAAAATGCCACAAATACACATATTGTATTAAAATATATTTCTTATATATATAATGTTTTCCTATAAAATATGTATTAAAACACACAAAATGGAGATTAAACAAAGGACACATGTTTAAAATCCATGTTTAAAAACTGTCTGGGTAGGCCTGCTGAAAGAGATAGATCTTTAGATGCTTTTAAAATTCTAACAGATCATTTAGCTGTTGGAGCTCTTCCAGCGGGTCGTTCCACAGCCTTGAGATGGTCAATGACAAGGTCCTTTGAGTGACAGTTGTCAGTTGAGTTCTGGCTGGTTGGAGCAGAAGCCCCCCAGAGGGCCCAAGTGTTTGGGGCAGATTGTACTGGAGAAGGCAATCCTTTAGGCAACCTGGACCAAAACCATGTATGCCTTGTAAGATAAGGAGAGAAAGAAAACTTAGATTTACGGTTTCACAAATCCATCTTGGAATAGCAAAAAAGACAGACAAAATAAAGTACACAAATTTCAACAGAAGATCCATAAAAGCTGACTGTCACATATAGATGTAAAACATTATGAGGCAGGAGTCTTATGGATGCCCTCTTTCCAAACTAAGGGAGTATTAGATTAGAAATAGATTCCTGGGTGTTGGTCCCTTTTTTGGTGAAGATGAATTCCGTTAACTCAGCCTCCCTTAATGGAATTAACAGATGGAAGTACTGAATGTCTTGTGTTTTACTTTAGCAAAGTAAGGCAAGCATTTTATAAAAATGTCCAATGTTCAATCTATATAAATAAAAATGTAATGTTCATTGGTGGGATTAACATAACTCAAAAACCACTGGACGAATTGGCACCAAATTTGGACACAATATACCTACCAGGCCAACGAGTGACCATCAATCATAAAAACACAGTGGAAGGGACTTAAAAGCCCAAAAAAGCAAAAAGATACTACAGCACATGTGCAAAAACGACTCCCCCTGGCAAACAATAGCATATCCACACTCTCTTCCAGACTACAGTTCCTACCAGGCCTTTTAGGAGAGGAGGAGCTCCAAGCTTTCTTTTTCTATTTCTTTGAGAGCATCCCAATTCCTTCACATTTCCAATTTCCTATTCCTGGACTGCAACTCCCAGCAATCCTCCAGATAGATAGATTAGATAGAGATAGGTAGGTAGATGGATCAGGAGGACTGCTGGGAGTTGCAGTCCAAGAATAGGTAGATAAGGAAGAACGGGAGAAAAAGGAGGAGAAATAAAAGGGGGTGGGAGGGAAGGTAAGAAGAAGTAAAGGAAGGAAGGAAGGAAGGAGAGAAAAAAAGAAAAAAGGGAAGGAAGGAGAGAAAGAAAGAAAGAAAGAAGAAAAGAGGGAGGGAAGGTTGGCCACAGCAACGCGTGGCAGGTACAGCTAATACAAGAAATAAATGTAGTAGTAAAAAAAAAAATCTTAAAACAATCCAGGTCATCAGGAGTGGACAGATTCACAACAGAATTTAGAAAGAAGCAATAGAAATATTAGCACCAGAAATGAAAAATATATTTAATAGCATATTGAGGGGAAGCAAAGTCCCCAATACAGGTGGCAATGCATCAGTCTCTGCTGGCTGCCAAGGGATAAGGTAGCTATGGTGGCTGCCGTATCTTATATCAGTAGTGGTAGTGGCTCCAGAGCAGCTCTAAATGCCGTACAGCTGCCTGGGGATAAAAAAAGGATCACACATTCAGTTGTGATACTAATAATAGATTGGTGGAAACAAGGCCACAACAATTGTCTTGGGAGCAGCATATGGCTCATAAACTATATGCTGTCCCCTATTCTCTACACTCGACAGGCTAAACATTATTGCATTTCAGACCCAGTCTATTTCCATATAATCAATCTTCCGAATCCATATTATGATAATGTAAACTCATATAATCCAGTTCAAAGCAGATAATCTGGATTGAGAAACTGGATTATATAGCAGTGTAGTTCCAGCCTCCGTTTGACTTTTTTGGGAAGCTAGAGAGGAGAATATCACAGTATCCTTCTGTATTTCATCAAGTTGAATCACAATACATGTTGCTACAGTGATGTGGGGGTTTGCAGCATTAAAGTAAAGTAGGAATTATTATTATTATTCTTGTTGTTTTTCTAAACCCCACTTTTTCTCTCCACAAAGGAGACTCAAAGCGGTTATCTGCTGTGATATTATCTAAACATACAACATCAGAACTGGCTCTCAGTATGTTCTGTTGCGTGCTGGGCCTGTAAATAGTTGTCTTTAAAACAGGACGTGCAACCTTTGCCCAACGGGAAGCCAGGGGGCCTAAAGAGAAGTTCTCAGAGGTTTCCACCACAAACAGTCTTTAGATGGCTTGAGAAGTACAACAAAGTCTTTTATTAATGAACAATCAAACAGAAACTTCTCTTGTCTTCAGTAAAGTTAAGCAAATGATTCCAAGCTTTTAGGTAACTGGTGAATTCCTAATCTTGCCCACGAAGGACAGGCAACTGTCTTCAATAACTTCTTCTTTACTTTAAAGGAAAATCCCCTTTTTAACTTCTCCCAGGCTGACTGTAACTTAAACCTAACTGATGTGGGCACCACTACCGGGTTGAACTGCCTCTCAAAGCACCGAGTAGACCTACCAGCAAGTAGACCAGTAGACCTACTTGATCTTTAGGGCTGTTCTCCCCCAGAAAGTCTTCAAAGCTTTGGGGATGCTTCCCTGGAAATTCTTTCCCTTCTGTTTCTGTTGGAATTTCTGTAACCCTGGAAACTCTTTCCCTGGAAATTCTTAAAGGTTGAAGCTTTTGTACAGGGGACGTTTACACACGTCCTGTACATTGGCTAACCTTGCTGAGACTAACTAAAAAATGGCTCCCTTCCCTTCCCAATTGCCCTGAGCAAGGGGCGGGACCAAAACCTAACAATGATAGACAGGTGGCTTGCCCTATAACTGCAACCAAAAGAAGTCACCTATCTGCAGAGTCCCTGAAACCTAGGAGTGCAAACAAACATTTAATGTAAAGCAAACAAAATTGGAGCTCCTGGTACAGCTGTACCAGAACATGGTACTTTATGTGGAGATTTTGGGGGGTTGAAATTGTTTACACAGTTTCTTCTTCATTTTGTTGTTTTTCAGACCATGCATTTTCAAGGTAAACTAAAATTTATCTTTGGACAGAAGAAGAAATCATCCTCAGGAACAATACTACCTCCCCAGCTGTCCTTATTCTGCATAGCGGTGCCACTCCTGCTTCCTTCCGTGACAGACATGAAGTTAAAAAGTTTTTTTGTGAAAGCAAAATGCAGATCTGATCATACAGCATCAGCCGATACAAAGCAAGTCCAAATGCAGTTTTAATACTTATTCTTCATTGACCTAGTCACTGATGATAATGTTAAGATCATACAGAGACAGGCCCATAGCCAGGATTTTGATTTGGTGGGGGTGGGGGGTGGGTGAGTTTAATTGGGGGGGGGGGAGTTTGTTTGGGGGGGGGTCTGAGGATCTACCCTAGCAAACCTTTTGTATTTTATCCCAATACCCCAATGCATATGGGATATATTGAGCATGGTGATAGATCAGAAATGAATAACATAACAGTTTAAATAATGTACCAGTAAGGCCTTTTCCGGGGTATATGGCCATGTTCTAGAGCTTCCGATCTACCTCTGAGGATGCTTGCCATAGATGCAGGCGAAACGTCAGGAGAAAATTGCCTCTAGAACATGGCCATATAGCCCGGAAAAACCTACAACAACCCAGTGATTCTGGCCATGAAAGCCTTCAACAATACATTAGTTTAAATAATGTACCAGTAAGGTCTTCTCATGGACCACCCTGAGAATTTGGGGGGGGGGGGGTGAAGCCCCCCCCCCCCCCCCCAAATTCTCAGGGTGGTCCATGAGAAGACCTTACTGGTACATTATTTAAACTAATGTATTGTTGAAGTTTCTCTCCCCCCCCCCCCCCCCCCGGCTACGGGCCTGTACAGAGATGATAAACACAGGTCCCAGATATTTATGCCACCAAGCTCCCAGTATACCTTTTCCTAGCAACTATAGTAGCATTTTAAAAAATCCACACATGATAATTTTTCTTGGTCATGAGATAAAGAGCTATATCCAAATACGATTCAATTATGTTTCAAAACTGGGAACCTATTCCCTAGCATGCTGTAATTCATCTTGTCCTGTAGGGAATAGCAATGTATTCATGTGAAATATTCTGCAATTACTCAGTGATTTTGAATGTTTATTTGGACATATTCTTAACTTTAGGACATTTTCTTAACAATATAACTTATTAATGATTTCCCAACCATTGATACTTTCCAGCTCAAAGACTCTTTCTGGACAGCGTTTGGCTGATTTTCATAGAAGAAATTCTTTCCAAGAAGGTATTGTTTTCACCTATGTTTTTATTGAGTTCATTTATTCTGCATTTATCAGGTAATAATATTTATGTGGAGGTTTTAAAAAATCACTTTTTCTCTCCAGTTTTCCTATTTTCCCCCCAGCCGTCGATACAAATAAGGTTACTCATGTTTATTCAGTGCAGTACCTAAGGAGCCCACGGTGACGCAGTGGGTTAAACCACTGTGCCAGCAGAACTGAAGACCAACAGGTCGCAGGTTCAAATCTGGGGCGAGCGTGGATGAGCTCCATCTGTCAGCTCCAGCTCCCCTTGCTGGGACATGAGAGAAACCTCCCACAAGGATGGCAAAAACATCAAAACATCCTTGCATCGCCTAGGCAATGTCCTTGCAGATGGCCAATTCTCTCACACCAAAAGTGACTTGCAGTTTCTCAAGTTGCTCCTAACATTAAAAAAAAGTGCAATAGCTGTCTTTTTCCCTTTCCTATCCTTTCCTTTCCTTTCTTTCTTTCTTTCTCTTTCTTTTTGGAAAACCCATGTTTTCTTTCTACTTCTTTAACTATTGCTTGTGTCAGATTATATAAATTGTTAGTCTGACAGGTTTTTTATCTTTATATTTTTGCTTTCATAACTCTGAGTGAGAGATTTCTCTAGCTGCTAAATTCTAAATCTTGCAGATATGGCAGCAATATATTGCAAACAAATCCCAAACCAATTTTATCTCGCTAACACACACACACTGGAAGCTCTACTGTGGAGCTAAAGACGTCATGTAATTTAATAATGATGATGATAATAATAATCATCATCATCATCTTTATTTGTAGTCCGCCCTATCTGTCTAAGGTAGTGGTTCTCAACCTGGGGTCCCCAGATGTTTTTGACCTACAACTCCCAGAAATCCCAGCCAGTTTACCAGCTGTTAGGATTTCTGGGAGTTGAAGGCCAAAAACATCTGGGGACCCCAGGTTGAGAACCACTGGTCTAAGGGGACTCAGGGCAGATTCTATCATACACAACACAAAGGCAAACAGTCAATGCCTAGGAACAACAAAAAAACAGATAAAGATAAAGGCCTCCCTTTCTGGCACTGGGGGGTGGTGCTCATCTCCATTTCTAAGCCAAAGAGCCTGCATTGTCTGTAGACACCTCCTAATTCATGTGACCGACATGTGGCCGAGGCAGTACCTACTGATCTACTCACATTTGCATGTTTTCGAACTGCTAGGTTGGCAGAAGCTGGGGCTAACAGCAGGAGCCTACCACGTCCCACAGATTTGAATCGCCAACCTTCTGGTCGGCAAGTTCAGCAAACTTTATATCACATGACATTTAGACAATGCCAATTTTTTATTTTTTTATTTACAGCTTTTATATTCTGCCCTTCGCACCCCGCAGGGGACTCAGGGCGGATTTCAGTGTACACATATATGGCAAACATTCAATGCCAATTTTTGACATACAACATATACAGACATAGACAGAGGCTATTTAACTTTTTCTGGCCACTAGATTAGCTGTCACTTTGATTGTCCATCTGAGACGCTGATGAAGCACTTCCGCATTCCCCGCATGCTTCCCCGCTGGAATGCTTTGTTGGAGTCTTCTTTATGGTTTCATAAATCAATTAATTTAGCCTCCCCACACTTTAAGGTGGTACCTAATTTTCCTACTTGACAGATGCAACTGTCTTTCGGGTTGCAAAGGTCGACAACAGGCTACACAATTGGTTGGAAACCCACTCCAACCCGGGCTGGCTTCGAACTCATGACCTTTTGGTCAGAGTGATCTTAATGCAGCTGACACTCAGCCAGCTGCGCCACAATCCCGGTGCCTGTTCAGCAATTATTCTCCTTGCTGAACAGATAAATAATGTACTGAAATAATGCAAAGCTGCTGGAGTTCGATCAAACTGGGGTGCTTTCAGGCATTTAATTTGCTAATTTTAAGAGTAACATATAAGTGTGTATTTTTCTCTACCATGAACAAATGTGAATGTTCTGTATATTAATTAATTAATAGACTGTCTACATCAGGGGTCCTCAAACTTTTTAAACAGGTCACAGCCCCTCAAACTGTTGGAGGGCCGGATTATAATTTGAAAATAAACATGAATGAATTCCTATGCACACTGCACATATCTTATTTGTAGTGCAAAAACCACTTAAAAACAATACAATAATTAAAATGAAGAACAATTTTAACAAATATAAACTTATTAGTATTTCAATGGGAAGTGTGGTCCTACTTTTGGCTAATGAGACAGGATTGTTGTTGTTGTGTGCTTTTAAGTCGTTTCAGACTTAGGTTGACCCTGAGCAAGAGTTGGGTAAATGACCTTGGAGGGCTGCATCCGTCCCCCGGGCCTTAGTTTGAGGACTCCTGGTCTACATAAATCTTAAGTAACAATGAAGTTAAGTTACATATTTAAGAACCTTCTTCCCAAAAAACATTTTTCATCTATAGGTGAATGTAATAGAGAAAACGGCATTTCACTGATGAGATTCCAAGCAAACAAGGACCACTGGTTTTGGGTACAGGCCAGTACTAATGTTCAGTACAGAAATGGTTCCTCAGAATGCAGCGTTGCTCTTCAACAAGCTCCCAAGTAAGTAGCATTAAAAGTTTAGAAAGGCAAATGTGTGTTGTGAGGAGTAATAATTAAGGGAATTGTAATCTTTCAAGGTTTGCCTAATGAGACTCTCAGACTTGGCAAATGTTAGAATATACAGACAAATGTAAGATAGTATTTATTTATTTATAGTATTTATATTCTGCCCTTCTCAGGGCGGATTACAGCGTACACATATATGGCGAACATTCAATGCCAAAGACACACAACAGATATAGACAGACAGTCAGAGGCTATTTAACTTTTTTGGCCGCCAGGGGAGCTGTCGCTTTCATTGTCCATCTGCGACACTGATGAAGTACTTCCGCATTCCCCGCATGCTTTTGCTGGAGTGCTTTGCTGGAGTCTTTTTTATGGCCTCGTAAATTAGTTAAATTAGCCTCCCCACACATAGGTGGTACCTAATTTTCCTACTTGCAAGATGAAACTGTCTTTTGGGTTGCAAAGGTCGACAACAAGCTACACAATTGGTCAGAAGCTCATTCTGACCCGGGCTGGCTTCGAACTCATGACCTTTTGGTCAGAAGTGATCTTAATGCAGCTGACACTCAGCCAGCTGCGCCACAGTCCTGGTGCTTGGTAATTGATAATTAACATAGATTGATAATTAACATAAACATTGATTTGTAAGAAGATAATATCCAACATACAGATTTTGAAAATATGTTGTGATGTGCCAATTAATTGCGTTTTCGGTTTTACTCTGTTGTAATTTGTTGTCTGGGCTTGGCCTCATGTAAGCTGCTCCGAGTCCCCATCGGGGAGATGGCGGCGGGGTATAAATAAAGATTATTATTATTATCTTTATTTATAAGATAAAGCCCCCGGTGGCGCAGTGGGTTAAACCCCTGTGCCGGCAGGACTGAAGACCGACAGGTTGCAAGTTCAAATCCGGGGAGAGGCGGATGAGCTCCCTCTATCAGCTCTAGCTCCTCATGCGGGGATATGAGAAAAGCCTCCCAGAAGGATGATAAAAATATCAAATCATCCGGGCATCCTCTGGGCAACGTCCTTGCAATTCTCTCACACCAGAAGCGATTTGCAGTTTCTCAAGTCGCTCCTGACACGACAATAATAATAATAATAATAATAATAATAATAATAATAATAATAAATCTTTTCACCCCCTCAATGTTTTTGGCTAATGGAGTTTGTGCCTTCCAAATAGGCACAAACCTGCCCCACAACTCTGTGTGTTTTATGAGTTCCATTTAAATTTCCTGCTCCTATTTTATCTCATCATAGTCTGTTAATTGTTTTTTATTCGGAATATGTGGCCCGCCCATTGTCATCTTTATCGTGTTTGTGTCTATTGGAATTTTTATTTTATTTTATTTTATTATTACTATTATTATTTTATTATTATTTTAATGTCATTTTGATAATGTTGTTGTTGTCTGATGTATATGCTTTGATTTTATTGCTGTATTACGTTGTCCGGGCTTGGCCCCATGTGAGCTGCTCCAAGTCCCCATCGGGGAGATGGTCGCAGGGTAGAAATAAAGATTATTATTATTATTATTATTATTATTATTATTATTATTATTATTTTCCTTCACCAAATGTTTGTGTATTATACATGATTGAAAATGTTTTAGTTATTGACTTTTAAAAATATTTTATTGAAAGGGAAGAGAAAATTCAGAAGATACCAAACATCATTGCAAGTATAAAAGGAAACAGGGAACAGTTGGGACAGATGAAGCATCATAAGTGGAGCCCAAGGAAAAAAGAACAGGAGAACACAAAAGTGAAGTTTGAACCTAATACTGAGCATTTTACTCAGCAAGAATTTGCTAATCCTGCTGTCTCACTGTTTGGTGTCCAACACAATAACAGTGGAAATGGCACATGGACATCAAACAGCGCCTCCGGTTTTTGCTTTAGAGGTCAGCGTCATGAGAACATGTGCTGTAACAAAACTCCAAGACCGTTCTACAGCAGAGAGGAGCGGTTCTTCAGTTTGTCTTCAACAGAGAGAGAAAATTGTCAGCTACACCCAGGCTTGCAGCAATGCTCCGCAGACAGTTATTTGGAAGAATGCATGAAATTACCATGTCCCCCAGTATCTCCAGGAACTCTGTACAACAATAATTTGCCTCACAACACACTGATAAAAACAGAATATGATTCAGATTCTGAAAATATAGCTAACAGCCATACCATTTTACCAAGTTGTGCGTGGGTGGATGAAAACAGCACAGTCAAAAAGCACTTTCCTGCAAGAGTCCACCTTAAAACAGAACTCGGCACACCATCATCCCCACAACATTGTGTCTATCCACCGTATAACTGGCAACACATAGTGATGCATCATTCCAATAACGTTAGTAGAAGTGGACTTGGCAAAGCAACGCCAAACAAAGAATCATTTTTACTGGACCTTTCAAAATCCATTGGCGCAGAAGCTATGGAGAGCCCACAAACTTCGTATTATAGCAATCAGTTCTATAGTAGCTTTTCAGTCGAAGAGAAGGGGCTGAATACGCAGGTTCTGAAGTCACACTCTGAGTTTAAAAATCTCTGCTTGAATCAGACAGTTAAACATGAACCTTTCGATTCTCGTCCTATCTCCAGTAATACTCAGACAACAGTAGAGATGACTTTCTGTGAAACACCATTAGCTGATTCTCATCCTCATAAAATAATGCAGCAGCAAACTGTTTGATGTGTTGTGGTGCTACAGAGTTTGGCATTGGTAGTGCAGAAATGGGACACATAGCAGAAAATACCTCATTCATAAGACATTTTCCATTGTAGGGATCCAGAGCTATACATGCTATTTATGATAAATGTTCTAGATTTACAGTTATTGGCATTTTTACGGTATCATGGAGTGTAATTTCCAGTCACCCACAGAATCTAACAGAGGGGTGTGCTTCATATTTATAAAAATATAAACCAAAACTGTGTAAAACTACATAGAAATTTGTTATTCTTTGCTAACAGCAGCCATACCATCTGTGGTTCACAGTTTAAGAGGGTCTTTGTGTTATTCAAAGAATTAAACAGAAACAGAATTGGGTTGTTGTAGGTTTTTTTGGGCTATATGGCCATGTTCTAGAGGCATTCTCTCCTGACGTTTCGCCTGCATCTATGGCAAGCATCCTCAGAGGTAGTGAGGTCTGTTGGCACTAGGAAAGTGGGTTTATATATCTGTGGAATGACCAGGGCGGGACAAAGAACTCTTGTCTGTTGGAGCGAGGTGTGATTAGCATTTGATGGCCTGGCAGTGCCTGGGGCAATCTTTTGTTGAGAGGTGATTAGAAGTCCCTGATTGTTTCCTCTCTGCTGTTTTGCTATTGTAATTTTAGAGTTTTAGAGCTGCAAGACCGAGAACAAGCCACGAGAGTAAAGACAAAGATCCACCCAGAGGAAAAGTGTTCTTGCCATACATCAAGGGAACCACTGACCGCATAGGGAAGCTGATGAGGAAACACAACATACAAACTATCTACAGACCCACCAAGAAAATCCAACAAATGCTACGTTCAGCAAAGGACAAGAGGGATCCTCTCACTTCTGCAGGAGTCTACCATATACCATGCAGCTGTGGACAAGTCTACATAGGGACCACCAAACGCAGCAATGCCCAAAAATGAATCAAGGAGCATGAAAGGCACTGCAGACTACTTCAACCTGAGAAATCAGCCATAGCAGAGCACCTGATGAACCAGCCTGGACACAGCATATTATTTGAGAACACAGAAATGCTGGACCACTCCAACAACCACCATGTCAGACTACACAGAGAAGCCATTGAAATCCACAAGCATGTGGACAATTTCAACAGAAAGGAAGAAACCATGAAAATGAACAAAATCCGGCTATCAGTATTAAAAAACTCTAAAATTACAACAGCAAAACAGCAGAGAGGAAACAATCAGGCACATCTAATCACCTCTCAACAAAATATTGCCCCAGGAATAATGCCTTGACCACAAAGGTATTCACACTGAGGCTGGTATAAGTTGATAAAAATAAGAAGAACTTTTATTGAACAGAGTTAGATATTTCAGGTACAAATGCTTGATGGTTTCAGTAAAAAAATCTGGCATACAAAGCTTGTGGTCTTAAAAACTTCCGGGTTTCAAGTCTTAAAAGTTACAACACAGAAAATTACTTCAGGAAATGAATCTCTGAAAGTAACTCCCACAAAAAAAATAAAAATCTAACCAAAGCCTGAACTAGCCTTCCTTAAGGAAAAGAACAGACTACTCACGGGGTGCTGTTCCACACAGTATTCTAGCTATATTTTCTATAGCTATTTCTGAATACTCTACAAAAGCCTGACCCAAACTGTTCCTTCAAAACCCCAAACTGTTCTCACTAACACCCTTTCCAAGCTCCAACTCTCCACTCCCAACTCTCAACTCCAAACTGGCAAGCTGAGAACTCAAGCCTCAGTTTTAAAGTCACTTTTTTCCTTCAGATCACACATCGTTCTAACCAATCCTAGTGGTCTAACTTTCCCTCCAAAACTAGAACACGCTCCCTTAAGGCAAACCTAACCTAAGATGGCGTCTCCCTGTCCCCCTTCTCTAAAATGGATGACGTGGCTTCGCCAGGCCCACTCCTAGGCCTAAACTAGCTTGCCAATCTAAGGGATTCATTACAAGCATCATACAAAATACACATAGCCTTTCAAGAAAATAAATTCTTTTGCAAAGAGGTATTTTACAGGAAATAAATTATCATCGGTTTATTCCTACACTGATAGTTCTACTGCTGCTGTTGTCACTTTTGACTTGCTGTCACTCTATAAATGCAAGATGTAAAGATATCCTCTCATCAGCAGATGCTGTAGACTCGGTTGTGATCTTCTTGTTTGAATTTATTCACCTTTCATGTGCTCATCCTCTTTTCTTACTGCCGCCTTATTTCCAAAACATTATCAACTGTTCTAATGAGTCATGTCATCTCCTGATGTGACCAAAGCACAATAATCTCAGTTTGCTCATTCTGGTGTCAAGTGAGAATCTTGGCTTGATTTGCTCCAAGACCCATTTATTTGTCCCTTTTTTGGCCATCCACAGTGTTTGTAGAACTTTTCTCTACACTAGATTTCAAATGAATCGATTCTCTTGCTGTCAGCTTTCTTCACTATCTGGCTTTCCCAACCAAACATGGATATTGGAAATATAATGGCATGGAGAATTCTGACTTTGATTTTCCATCATATATATTTACACTTTATTACCATTACATAGTACAAAAGCAAAAATGCATAGAAGCTTTCTTTTTTAAAGGAGTATAATTAGACAAATAATGTAAACAGACAAATAATGTAAACAAATGATTCTTCAATCATTTTATTGTTAAGACATACCATCCATATGCTGTTCTGCTTCCATCACCATTCAGTATAGCAGTATTGACATGAATACAAAACATTTTAAAAATCCATTTTATGTTTGTAGGTCATATACTTTGTTTTCAGTCTGAAAATATTAGTTCATACATGCAAAAACAAACAAACAAACAAACAAACAAAAAACAACCAGATGTGATTTATGTTATTTCATATGTGTAACTTGCAGTATTGAATCAAGAGAAAAAATGCAACATTTAGTTGAATAATAAAAGCAGTAGTATAATTTATTCCATAATCGCAGCTCAGGTAGCTTTGCTCTTGTAGTAAGCTGGTGAAGTAGAGTAAAGTTTTTTTCTTTTTTCAAAACAAAACTGACATTTTCCCTTTATTTTGATACTCTCTCCTGCAAAAGAAAAAGTTACAAAATTAGAAATTATAGAATCTAAAATTAGAAATTACAGAATTGTGTAGTTCAGCTACGCCATTTAGTATTTTAACAAAGTTTGATCTGAAGTTCAACTTTACAATACTATTTCTTAAATTTACACTCTGCTGTTCTTTGAAGATGTAAACCTCAGTATTTGTTAATAAACGTTATTTGTAAAAGTGGAATTTGTAATCTTGTCTTCCGTTCTTAGTTTACATGTTTTGACAGGTGTAAATTCTTATCTATTCACATGAAAAGAGCTTCTACATGCAACATATGATTCTTTTGTATTAAAATGTACAATAGTTTGGGAATGCTTAGTGCACAACTAAGCAAGGCTTCAAGTTAGGTAATAGTTCTTAATTTGTCTATAAAGTCCCAACCATAAAATAAAGGATAAAATGTATATCATGTTATGTCACATGGACTCCCCTTGCACATTTTTAAAAAACTATTTTATATTATATTTATTTACAGCATTTTTACTCCGCTTTTCTCAACCCCCAAAGGGGGACTCAGAGTGGCTAATATAGGCAGCGATTCGATGCCACAATATCAATAAACACCAATATAAAATCATCTATATAAATAAAAATGTAATGTTCGTTTGTGGGATTAACATAACTCAAAAACCACTGGACGAATTGACATGAAATTTTGATACAATACACCTAACAGTCCAACAAGTGTTCATCACCCCTAAAAACACAAAAAAAACCCCCAGTAGAACAGACTTAAACCCCCCCCAAATACACCATATATATATATATACATACATACATACACACACACACACTCATATACACATGCACACATACACACACACACATATATCCAAGCACACACATATATACACAGATACACAAATATATACACACATATAAACACATATATGCACACACAAAACACATATATACAGACTGCAACGTGTGGCAGGGAATGGCCAGTAAATACAAATAAGGTTACAGTAACAATTAATTATATAATCACCTAATTGCATAATCACATAGCTGTTTCCCATTATCATAACAGTCGTCAGGTCCAGTTCCATGTTCAGAATGCTGCTGTGCCCACTAACTGAAAGCCTGGTTCCATAACCACGATTTTAGTTTTTTTCTGAAGGAAAGGAGAGAGGATGCCAATCTACTCTTGCTGGGGAGTGAATTCCACAAGCGGGGCGTCACCACCAAGAAGGCCTTGTCCCTCGTCCTCACCAGATGCGTTTGCAAAGCCAGTGGGACCGAGAGCAGGGCCTCCCCAGCAGATCTTAGACTACAAGGTGGAACTTAGAGGGAAATACGTACTACATAATGCGACCAGATAGCTCCAGATTGAAGTGTGAGAAAGTGATACATGAACATCTTAACCCATTCTCCTTGAGCAGTTTATCCACAATTAATTCTCTATCTTAAAATCTATATAAATAAAAATGTAATGTTTGTTTGTGGGATTAACAGAACTTAAAAACCACTAGACAAATTGACACCAAATTTGGACAGAATACGGCTAACAACCCAATGTATGTCCTTCACTTCAAAAAAATGATTTTGTCATTTGGGAGTTGTCATTGCTGGGATTTATCACAAACAAAGAACATTCTGAACCCCACCAATGATGGAACTGAACCAAACTTAGCACACAGTTCTTCCATGACCAACAGAAAATACTGGAAGGGTTTGGTGGGCAGTGTCCTTTGGTTTTGGAGTTGTAGTTCACCTACATCCTGAGATCACTGTGGACTCAAACAATGATGGATCTGGACCAAACTCTACATGAAGACTCAATATGCCTAAATGTGAACACCGGTGGAGTTTGGGGAAAATAGAATCTTGACATTTGGGAGTTGTACTTGCTGGGATTTATAGTTCAATCACAGAGCATTCTGAACCCCACCAGTGATAGAATTGGACCAAACCTCCCACACAGAACCCCCATGTGAGTCACAACAACGCGTGGCAGGGGACAGCTAGTAGTCTAAATAAATTTAAAGCAGCTGAAAAAATTCTTAAGTCCAAGTTTTAGGTGGTGTAAAATCCTCCTTTGAAGAATCCCAATAATAAATTGCTAAATTGGATTTTCCCCAAGTCATACAAAAAGTAGACAAAATCGATTCTTGACTTATGCATGGTGTTGATATATATATATGAGTCTGTATGGTATGTGCTGGTTTACCATTCAACAGCTAGTTTGGTGGGCTTAAGCTGGCTGGGACCAGAAAATGAATTTAGGTTGAAACCTTACCTATGTTTCATTCCTCATCTGCTTTCTGGATAGCTGACAAAAATCTTGCATGCTTATACATATTTTGGGCTTTTGAGGTTGTCCTCATAAAAGTATTACTGTAGTACTTAAAATGGAAAAGACCTAATTCAAAGTAAAAGGTGACATGAGCGAGTCCTTTTGGCGGGTTACAAATAAAGTTTCATTTTATTTTATATTGTACCTCCAAGGATTGTAGAGGAAACTAATCTTGTTTTTGGTATAGAGGACAGGAGCAGGATTCAAAACGATCTTGACAGAGAGATGGGCCAAAACTAACAAAATGAAGTTCAACAGGGACAAATGCAAGATACTCCACTTAGGCAGAAAAAACGAAATGCAAAAATACAGAATGGGGGACTGCCTGGCTTGAGAGCAGTACGTGTGAAAAAGATCTTGGAGTCCTCGTGGACAACAAGTTAAACATGAGCCAACAATGTGATGTGGCGGCAAAAAAAGCCAATGGGATTTTGGCCTGCATCAATAGGAGCATAGTGTCTAGATCTAGGGAAGTCATGCTACCCCTCTATTCCGCTTTGGTTAGACCACACCTGGAATATTGTGTCCAATTCTGGGCACCACAATTCAAGAGAGATATTGACAAGCTGGAATGTGTCCAGAGGAGGGTGACTAAAATGATTAAGGGTCTGGAGAAAAAGCCCTGTGCTGGAATGTGTCCACAGGAAAGTGACTAAAATGATCAAGGGTCTGGAGAACAAGCCCTATGAGGAGCGGCTTAAGGAGCTGGGCATGTTTAGCCTGAAGAAGAGAAGGATGAGAGGAGATATGATAGCCATGTATAAATACGTGGGAAGAGGGAGCAAGCTTGTTTTCTGCTTCCCTGGAGACTAGGACGTGGAACAATGGCTTCAAACTACAAGAGAGGAGATTCCATCTGAACATGAGGAAGAACTTCCTGACTGTGAGAGCCGTTCAGCAGTGGAACTCTCTGCCCCGGAGTGTGGTGGAGGCTCCTTCTTTGGAAGCTTTTAAGCAGAGGCTGGATGGCCATCTGTCAGGGGTGATTTGAATGCAATATTCCTGCTTCTTGGCAGGGGGTTGGACTGGATGGCCCATGAAGTCTCTTCCAACTCTTTGATTCTATGATTCTATGATCACTTGCACTCTATGAGCCATCTCATGACGTCAGCATTGTATCGCCGCCTAAAGCAGATCCTGCCTTGTTCCCACTTCATTGTCTCAAAATCTCGCGACTTACTCGGGCAAATATCGCGAGAGTACAGCAAAGGGCAGGTTCTGGCGTCCGTCATCAGGACGCGCCGGCAGAGCTGGAAGCGGTGGGAAGGAGTGAGAGGGGCCTGCTTGACGCTTTTCCAGAGAGAACTCGAATTAACGTCGGGAGTTTTCCGGATGTCTTTGCCGTGATACATCTATGTGGCTATCCTCCTCCTCCAGGTTTGCGCCATGGAAGAAGCCCCGGAGACGCAAGCTGAGAAGCCCATCAACGCCACTCCTTTCTATTGCAATGTGAGCCCTGTTTTTCCTCTCACGATGACATGAAAGCATCATTCCAGGCCAAAGCAGATAATGTGGGATTTTATTTAACTGTGTGGAAGGGCCCCTTCTACACTGCTATGTAAAATTCAGATTATCTGCTTTGAACTGGATTATCTGGCAGTGTAGACTCATATAATCCTGTTCAAAGCAGATAATGTGGATTATATGGCAGTGTAGAAGGGGCCTCAGTATTGTGTTTCTGCTTAATTTTATTGTTATTTTTGAAAGCATCGATTTTAAAGTAACAAAGGTCCTAGATTCCTGAAATGACCTGCAAAAACAACATTTTAGGGATAACAAACATTGGCCCATAATAATAATAATAATAATAATAATAATAAACTTTATACCCTGCCACCATCTCCCCGAGGCCAAGCCCAAACAACAATTACAATAGAGAAAAACCAAAATACAAACTGAAAACGCGAACGATAAACAATAACATCAAAACCCTAACCCATTTTCCTAGTTCCAACAGACCTCACTACCTCTGAGGATGCTTGCCCTGATGAAGGGAGTTGGACTGGGTGGCCTTCAGTATTTTCTGTTGGTCATGGGGGTTCTGTGTGGGAAGTTTGCCCAGATTCTGTCATTCGTGAGGTTCAGAATGCTCTTTGATTGTAGGTGAACTGTGAATCCCAGTGACTACAACTCCCAAATGTCAAGATCTATTTTCCTCAAACTCCATCTGTGTTCATATTTGAGCGTATTGAGTGCTTGTGCCAAGTTTGGTCCAGATCCATCATTGCTTGAGTCCACAGTGCTCTGTGGATGTAGGTGAACTACAGCTCCCAAACTCAAGGTCAATCCCCACCAAACCCTTCCAGTATTTTCTGTTGGTCATGGGAATTCTGTGTGCCAAGTTTGGTTCAATTCCATCATTGATGGAGTTCAGAATGCTCTCTGATTGTAAGTGAACTATAAATCCCAGCAACTACAACTCCCAAATGGTCACTCCTTGTGTTGTGAGATGTTTTGTTGCCAAATTTGGTGTGATTTCGTTCATTGGTTCTTTTGTTTTTAAGGTACTCATTATGCACAGAGCATTTTATATATATATATATATATATATATATATATAGATAGATAGATAGAGAGAGAGAGAGAGAGAGAGAGAGAGAGAGAGAGAGAGATGTATAGCGTCCATACTTCGTGGATTTTAACTTTTCACGGGTGCTCCTGGAATGTAACACCCGCGATAAGTGAGGGAACACTGTAAGTCATTTTAGATCTATTTGACCTGGTTGCCTTCATCTTATCAGTAATTTAATTATGAGTTGAGTAAAATCCCGCATTTCATCTATTCTGAGACACACTTTTTCCATATGTAGACATCTTTAAACATGAGATGCATGTTAGAATCACAGATTTATTTGTATTGTTGTTGGTTCTGAAATTAGGGTGTGTTAATCAATGAAGAAATATGGTGATTCATGTCTTCTATGAATTTGCTGCCTTCATGTCTTCTATGAATTTAGGGCAACCCCAGGAATTTCAAAGGGTTTTCTTAGTTAAGGAGTACTCAGATTTACTAATTCCTAAAGATTTTTTGGTAGGGAATTATAACATGAGACACTTTGTCCCCATTGTTTATTGTTTTATAAAGTTTTTCATGCCTCCAGTTTTGTCTTTTGTACTTAGTTTCAGACTTTCCCCTCAGAAGAGCTCCTGCATTTTATGCCTTTATTTCCTCTACCTTTCAGAAAGTTGTGATAAGTATTTTGAGCAAGGTACAAGCACTGCATTTGTTATTCCAAATGTAATGCACTTTTTTATATAGGTGTGTTATGCTGTGAAACATATTAGTTTCAGTCATTGTTTTATTAATGCACAATATGAAGTTTCCCTTTTCCACAGCTGAATGCTACTCCTATTGTGTCTGACTGAAATAATCTTCCCCTAGCTTCTTTTCTCCAAAGGGATATATTTGATGTGGAATATTTAGTTGGAGATATGGAATGCTGGCAGTTTTACTGAGCTGATGTTAATCCAAGGTCTGTACTGTGAAATTCTGGAAAAGTCTGTGTTCTATTCATTAGGCTTATTGAACAACTGACTTGGTATTTCCCTTAAGAATAGTTTTTAATGTTTTATCTTATGTCTTTTAAAATATCTTTTTGATTTAGATCTGCAAAATCTATTGTGCATCGCCTGTAAATCTACAGTCTCATTTCCTTGGGTCCAAACATAGGCTGGTAAGGTCATTTTTCTCATTTATCTTTTAAGGTTATAGTATTTACAGTTTTATATACAAGATTACAGTGAGTTAAATACTTTTAATGTAAAAATTAGAGTCAGACAGTACCTACTTTTTGGATGAGGATCAATAAGCTGAGGATTAACAAGACAGAGGTCCTCCAGGTCGATCGTAAGCCGGATCGGGGTATAGGGTGGCAACCCGTGCTTGATGGGGTTGCACTCCCCCTGAAATCACAGGTCATCAATTTGGGTGTCCTCCTAGACTCATCACTAACGCTTGAAGCCCAGGCGTCGGCAGTGGCTGGGAGGGCCTTTGCTCAATTAAGACTCGTGCATCAGCTGGGACCGTAACCCGCTAACATCTCCCGACGGACTCGGTGCGGCTTACAAAGGCCAAGGCCCTCAATAAAACAACAGCATAACAAATACAACAATAGAACTCAAAAAGAAAACCAATAAACATTAAAGCAATAACAGTAAAACAATAAAACAATGACATCATGACACATTTAAAAACTAAGGGCCGGGCCAAATGTAATGAATAAAAATTAAAAGTGCTGGGCATGACAGGTGAAATGTAAGGATTCTATGGTAGGTGCGATGTGCAGACAATCTTAAATCTCTAATAAAGCGTGTTTGGGACATGATGCTGGGAGCTTCCTATTCTGGAGAGGCACACTCCAGAAGCTCCTCCTAAAGACTGCAAACGTTGGGGCTTGTCTGATGTCCTTGGGGAGAGAGTTCCAGAGTCGGGGGGCCACCACAGAGAAGGCCCTGTCCCTCGTCCCCACCAAACGCGCTTGCGACGCAGGTGGGATCGTGAGCAGGGTCTCTCCAGATGAATGGAGGGATTGTGTGGGCTCATATACGGAGATACGGTCACGCAGGTAGGCGGGTCCCAAACCGTTTAGGGCTTTGTAGGTGAGCACCTGCACCTTGATTTGGGACCGGAAAATGAACGGCAGCCAATGGAGCTCCTTAAACAGGAGGGTTGACCTCTCTCTGTAAGGAGCACCAGTTAACAACCTGGCTGCCGCCCATAGGACCAGTTGGAAATTCCGAGCCGTTTTCAAGGGCAGCCCCACGTAGAGCACATTACAGTAGTCCAATCTAGAGGTGACCAAGGCATGGACCACCCCGGCCAGATCAGCCTTTACGAGTTACGGTTGCAGTTGGCGCACGAGTCTCAATTGTGCAAAAGCCCTCCCGGCCACCGCCGACGCCTGAGCCTCAAACATAAGTGATGAATCCAAGAGGACACCCAAACTGCGGACCTGTGACTTCAGGGGGAGTGTAACCCCGTCCAACACAGGTTGCCACCCTATACCCCGATCCGGTTTACGATCAACCAGGAGGACCTCTGTCTTGTTGGGATTGATCTTCAGCTTGTTCATCCTCATCCAGACAGCCACAGTGGTCAGGCACTCGTCCAGCACCTGAGGGGCTTCCTTGGAGTTAGGTGGAAAGGAGTAGTAGAGTTGTGTGTCATCTGCATAGAGATGGCACCCAACTCCAAAACTCCAGATGACCTCTCCCAGTGGTTTCATGTAGATGTTAAAAAGCATGGGAGACAGAATAGAGCCTTGCAGGACCCCACACGTCAAAGGCCAGGGGTCCGAGCAGGCATCTCCCAGCTTCACCATCTGGGATCGCCCCTCCAGGAAGGACCGTCAACAGTACTGGGTTGGGTTAAGCAGATTATGGATTCTTTATAACAGCTTTTTCTGCACTGGAGACATAAGGAATGACTTGTCTCGTTATCTGGGTATAGAGCTTTTTGGTTTGAAGAATCACACATCGAACAAGAGACTGTTCTAAATGTTGATTGAGCATGTCTGTAAAGTATTTTGAAATTTAAATTGTATATTATTTTCTCTCCTATCAATCAAGGTTGAAAAAGCTCTCAAAGACCATGGTGTTGGTAAGTTGAACTATGAATGTAAATCTTTATTCCTTAGGCCAATATTTATACATAGGAGTTATATTAAACGACTTTAATTATAATGTCAGCAATGAGCAGTCTATTCTAGAATTGCTTTAGGGTGCTTGGGAGTCCTTCCACAGAGCCCTATATCCCAGAATATTAAGACGGGAATTCCCACATTATCTGAGTGTGGACTCAGATAACCCAGTTCAAAGCAGATATTGTGGGATTTTCTGCCTTGATATTCTGGGATAAAGAGCTGTGTAGAAGGGCCATAAGGCATTTAGGAAATGTGAAGGGTAGGCTGCTGGGGATGGCGTAGATGGGATTTGTGATTTTAAACATTTTAAACATGTTTTTTAACATTTTATCCTGCACATGTGGCCCGCCCACTGTCATTGTGATTGTATTTAATGTAATTTTATTGCTAATGTATTCATATGTTTTTATGTGATTATGATATTGTTGCTTGTGTTTTGGTGTTATTTTGCTGTAATATGTAAGCCGCCCCGAGTCCCCCGTTGAGGGAGATGCTGGCGGGGTATAAATAAAGATTATTATTATTATTATTATTATTATTATTAAACTGTAATGGTATTTTAATGTTTATGCTTCAAGACAAAGATGTAATTTAAAAAATTATATTCATATTTACATTCATTTGCTTAGCTTTTAATTTGTATTGTATTTTGTTATGTTCGTTATCAGCTGTCTTGTCTCCATGAAAGGAGAAAGATGGGATAAAAACAATAAATAAATAAATAGAGAAATACAGAAAAAAACAGTTGCATAGAAATATCAAATTATTTAATTTGAAATAAGGAGATTTAATGCTATAAAATAATTTTGTTAATTCATATATTGGCAAATTTTAGTACAGTAATTATTTAAAAAGTAATGGCTGAACAGAGTACTTAAGAGTGTGTTGTGGATAAAGTAGGAGGGACTAGTAGTTTGGGTAAATATTGGATAAAGAGAGACATTTACACTTAATTCAGATATAATAGCACAACTATATATATTAAAGTTTATTATTCATTGTCCACACATTTTTCTTCTTGCCATTCCTAATGTGCTACTTCCATTTCTATCCTGGGCCCCTTCTATACAACTGAATAAAATCCCACATTATCTTCTTTGAACTGGGATATTTGGCAGTGTGGACTCAGATAACCCAGTTCAAAGCAGATATTGTGGGATTTTCTGCCTTGGTATTCCCTGTGATCAAAGCAGTGAAACACAAACAAGGAGAAGAAGGAAAGACTAAAGCTTGTTCTTGGCTGAATAAGCTGCAGTTTATTAATCAAGGAGTAATCTTCTCCTTTTTTTACTGCTTTACCTGCAATGCTAAAGGCTACTTTTTCTTCAGTTGGGATAATAAACCATGAATCCTATTCTCATAGTAACAGAATAGTAACTATTCTCATAGTAACAGAAAACTGGGCTTCTGTTTTGGTAGGTTTATGGTAGGTTGATCATTTGAAATGTTGGTGATAAAGACTAGCATGGGCCCCTTCCACTCAGCTGAATAAATTCCAACATTTTCTGCTTTGAATTGAAATATGTGGCAGTGTGGACCCAGATTACCCAGTTCAAAGCACATATTATGGGATTTTCTGCCTTGGTATTCTGGGTTATATGGCTGTGTGGAAGGGCCCATAGTTATTTGAAATAAATAAAATGATAGCTGTTGGGTTTATTCTTGAGAAGTTTCTACCACCATCTTTGCGCTCCATGTTTACCAACCATTTCTTCAACTATTATATCTTTTATGATGATAAGAGCTGTTCAACAATGGAATATGCCTTCTCAGAGTGTGATGGTGCCTTCCAATTTTATGATTTTATGCTTCCTTAAAATGAAACGTTTAAGGAAAATAAAAGTGAAATAAAATACACTTTGACGTATAAATAGAATAAGGAACAAAATGTTGTTGCTGTTGTTGTATTTCATAAAAAATTGTTTCTTTTTCAGTTAAGCCTCTAATCAATACTACAGAAACAGTTAAAAAACCAGAACCCCTTCCAAATTTTGGTAAGTGAACTTCTTTATAGATTATTTTTGTTGACACAGTTCCTGCTGTAAACAGGTTTTTGGAGGGGAGAGATTATGTCGGAACACAGACGCCTTAAAGGGCCAGACTCAGAGTTAATTCCAAAACAGAGTTTATTAAAGCAAAGGAAAAAGACTCAGAGATGCTTAACTCAACGCCTCTGGTCAAAACTCAAAGGTAAAACCAGTCCTGGTTCAAAAGAGCAAGCAAAAGTATAATCCGGATTATCCGGATAAAAGAACTGAATCAAACACAGTACTCTGAAGTCACATAAAGAAGAGGCACAGTAAGCAAACAGTTAACAAAGCAAAGAAGCCGCAAGGAGGAAAGCGTAGTCAAGTGAAGTCCAGGGTCGTAGCAGGAGGAATCCAAAATAGTGAAGTTCCAAAGTCCACAGAAGCAGCGTCATAGTCAAGCCGGTCCAAGGTCAAGGAAGGGGGAAATCCACACTCACAAGAATCCAATCCGAGTCGAGAGCACACACGAACAGGAGCAGCAACCTGCAGATCCCAAAACCAATGCCGAACATGAACAGGCAGCGACGAGTCCAAACAGTACCCAATGCACGAACGTATACCAACATCTTGCCTTCTGCAAAGATCCCCCTTTTCTGAACCCACTTTTATTACACATCATCCTCATCAGAAGATGAACTGACCACCGCCCCATGATCATCCCTTGCAGCTGCTTCTAACTCTCCACGTGAAGACCCAAGCCCATCCCTCGATCTTCTCCATCTCCTGTCAAGACTTAGATCCCCCCAAGAGTCAGTTGTATTCCACGATTGCCAATCTTCACTTCCAGAGAAACCCATAAATGTATCACTAGATGTTGGCTGTGCACAAATAGCTTGCACTTCTTTTACCTTAGTCCAATCCACAGTGTCATCACAGAGAGAGAGGGGGGGGGGGCAGGAGACAGTTCCTAATAATATAATATATATTGTATATACATGTAATATTTATAATATTATAATATAATGCATTATAATAATATGATATTATAATTATATATTATATTCCACCCTTATGTGTAATATATACTAATAATATTCCAGTATAATACATATAGTACAATATAGCAATATTTAAAAATGATATTCTACTCTGCTAATAATATATTGTATGTATAGATACCTTGTAAGCCGCTCTGAGTCCCCTTTGGGTGAGAAGGGCAGCATATAAATGTTGTAAATAAATACATAATAAATACCCATCCAGGTATTGTAAACTAATTAAGGCTTTAATATCTATGTCCAGACACCTTCTGGCATAGGTGAATAGCTCAGACAGCTCTTTTAAAAGTTTTATGGGTATAAGGATAGTAAGTCATCAATCATGCAGCTCTGTCACAACTATGTTAGTTTAGGGAAAGTTTTTAGTAACTACCTGTCTTTCTATATGGTACGGAGCACATTTTTACGTATCACGATATGCCATATATAAATGCTTATTTTACAGTTGACCCTGGACCTAAAAAGCCGCCTGAAAGACCCTTGGAAGAGCAACTTAATTCCTGTAAGGATGAAGAACCTGCCCTTGGTGAGTTCCTTTGAGTTTGTTTATGAAATATTTAAGACTTTTAAGTCTGTATTTGGCATCAAAATGTTCAGCTGCTGTGTTTACTTGGGAATAGATTTCAGTGGTTTTATAGATTTTCAACATTATTGTTGTCTAATTGTGGTACTTACAAAGTGAAATATATTGTGTATATTATTATATCTATACACATAATAAAAGTGACGATGCGTATATGTGTGTGTTTGTGTGCGGCTGGAGTGTCCATTTGCACAGACAAGCTCCCACTTCCACAAATAGCTATAGCTCCCACTACTTAGGAGACACCTAAGCCCCCCTCCCTCCAATGACATTGCAGGTTATAGTGAGCACCATGAATGTGTACAAGAGACCTGCTAGTGTCCTCCAGAAACAACATACTGCCCACTACCTGAGTTGCAGTTCACCTACATCTAGAGCGCACTATGAACCCAAGCAATGAAGGATCTGGACCAAACTTGGCACGCATACCCAACATACTCAAATTTGAATGCTGGTGGTTTTGAGGGGAATTGGCCTTGAAATTTTGGAGTTGTAGCTACTGGGATTTATAGTTCACCTGCAATCATTGAGCACTCTGAACTCCACCGAAGATGGAATTGGAATAAACTTGGCACACAGAGCCCCCATGACCAACAAAAAATATTGGAGGTCTTTCACTTTGATTTGGGGGAGTTGTAGTTCACCTATATCCAGAGAGCATTGTGAATAGACACTGATGGATCTGGACCAAACACGGCACACATGCCTGATATGCCAAAATTTGATTTCTGGAGGGGTTTAGGGGAACTGACCTTCCTTTCTGGGAGTTGTAGTTCACCTACAACTAGAGAAACTGTGACCTCCACAGATGATAGACCTTGACCAAACTTGGCACACAGAACCCCCATGACTAACTCAACCTACTGGAGGGGTTTGAGGGGACTGACTCACCATAGTGGGAGTTGTAGTTTACCCTACAGCCAGAGATCATACTGAACCCCACTGATGAATTTTAATCAGTCTCTCTTTTAACCATTACATGTAGCCTGCCCATTGTCATTGTGATTGTGCCTATTGTAATTTTATATTGCTATGTTTTTCATATGTTCTATGTAAATATGTTGTTGTTGTTTATTGTTTGTGTTTTCTGTTTTATTTCATTGTAATTTTGTTGTTTGGGCTTGGCCTCATGTAAGCCGCTCCGAGTCCCCATTGGGGAGATGGTGGCGGGATATAAATAAAGATTATTATTATTATTATTATTGAGCAAACTTGCCCAACATAACAAAGTTTAAGTACTGATGGAGTTTTTCAGGGTTAACCTGGCATGATATGAGTTGTACTTCACCCACAACCTTACGCACTTTGTTCAAAAAAACCCCAAAACATGACTTTTTCAAATAATCTGGACAACGTCAGGTACCTAAGCCAATTGTAAATAAAAGGAGACTTTAGGCAGTGGTGGTTGTAATAGTACAGAATTGAATTAGAGGTTGATTTCATGGCATTAGGGAAGCTCTTCTTTAGCCATCTGAAAGGCCTAGTTTTCTCTAAAGCAATACATCTGGGCTTCATCCATTCAGAATCCAGGACTTATATGTGAGAGTTCATCCATACTGAAAACATTTCTAAATATATTTTAAGGCCTCCAGCATGATTCTGGATGACCTAGAAATGTCTAGAGAAGGGTTTCCCTGGGTTAAAAAAGCATTTGTGGTTTTATTTATTTTTGTATTTTTCCCCCTTTTCATGTGGATTCTCTGTCACTACTATGAAAGTTGAGGGCCAATTACAATTCATGTTTTTCCCCCCCAAAATCCCTGTGTTTTCAAATACAGGCCTCCAATATATAACTGAATTCCAGATAAACGAATGCCTGATGTATGAATGTAGTCTGTGCGACTGTCAAGCAGGATTAACCAATATGTTCATGCACGTTTTGGGTATTAAACACAAGCTTGCATATTTGGTAAGTAATCTTTTTTAATTTTCAAAAGAATAACGAATTTGGTTATTTATTTATTTATTTAAAACGTTTATATCCCAATCTTCTCTACCTCTGTAGAGGGACTCAGACTGGCTAACAGCAGAAATTCAATGCACAAATACAACTAAAAAAATAATAAAATCATAATAAGTTAAAATACAAACAAAATAAATACATATTAAGCCAAATCGCCAAGATAGAATCAAGTTCAACTCAATCCGTCAGTGTGGTCAGTAGTTATTAGGTTATTGCTGGACTCAACCAATTATTCTGGGAATGCTGTATCCCAGAGCCAGGATTTCACTAGCTTTCTGAAGGTCAGGAGGGAAAGGGCTGTGGAACTCTCCCCATCGGGAGAGAGTTCCACAGCCGAGGGGCTACCACCGAGAAGGCCCTGTCTCTCATCCCCACCAGATGCAATTTCGAATGTGGCTGGATCGAGAGCAGGGCCCCTCCAGAAGATCTTAACAACCTTGATGGTTCATAGGGGCGTATCCGTTCAAAATGTTTTACTCTCTTTGCAGTTGTTCTAACATGCATATGTAAAACATTTTGAGTCGAATGTAATAGCTGCACATTGGTGGAGCATATTATAATGCAGGTGATACTTAATTTTCTTCTGCTGTTCTTCTGTTTACGTTTTTGAGAAACTGAGGCTAGTGAAAATGGTAGTTCAGTGTCATTTTAATTTTTAGAAAAAACACCGTCCTGAGCTGGCAGAAGTTACAGGACGAGGTTCCAACTTAAAGAAAAAAATAAAAGACATTGCTGCGAAAGTTGAACAAGAAGAAGGAAGAAAACACATAATGGTATGATGCTAAAAACCCTTTGCCCCTTGCTAGTCATTATTATATCCTGGGTCAGAGTAAGCATATTTCTGTATTTGAGAAGTGGAGAATACATTTGGGAGGGTGTTAGCATTGTCTCCTATTTTGGCTTCTGTAGAAACTGAATACTTTTCTAGAGAGATCTTTATTCTGATTCAGTAAGACTTTGTGTGTTAGCATTCGGCATGAAACTAGTGGGCTACCTGGACAAAGATAAAATATGTCATTCCTCTTCGTGCATGGTTTGTGTGTTGGGTGGGCTTTGCTTCCTCTTTGCCTAGCACGTAAGTGCAGTGGTTGGGCCAGTGAAAGGATGGATCAAATGGGGGAAGAAAGCGCTTTTATTTTAGTGCTGATTCCAGCAGAACAGATATGTAGTGGGGGCTGGTGAAATGGAATTCCAGGGCTTAAAGTATATCAAAAACTGGTTATTTAAAAATCCCATCTTCTTTAGGTTTCCTCGGATCTTCCAGTTTTGAAAGGTACGTTGGTATAGTGTAAGTAACTACAGAATCCTATAGCTGGAAAGGGCCTCATGCTCCTTTGAATCCAATCTCATGCTCCTCAGAGGAACTCCAGGTAGAGCACCCCAGCAGATAGTTGTCCACTTTTTGCAAATGAGAAAGAAACCCTACAACCTCTCTAGATCAGAGCTTTTCAAACATTTCAGGTTGGTGACACACTTTTTAGACAGGCATCATTTCATTACACAGTAATTCCATTTTACTGACAAACTGGAGGTTAAACCAACCCCTTGTAAGAGATATGGTCATTTACATAAATTATAATAACAAAATGTATGGTGACACAATATAGGCAGTCCCTGAGTTACACACTTTCAAAGAAATAAAAACGAAAACTTTTTATATAAAAATCTGCAATCATTACAGGTATAAGGAGCACTTTTACTTCCCAGTAGGTGAGTTTACTTCGTCCTATTTTCATCTAAGGCAGTGGTTCCCAACCTGTGGTCTGTGGACCACCATTGGTCCCCAAAAACAAAAATATGGTCCGTGGCTTTACCACTACTACACCATTGCCTTGAAACCTCGCGGCAACGAGAGCGATTGGTCTCACAAAACTCTCTTGCCAAGGCAACAGGGATGTCAGGAGGGAAGAGGCTGACTACCCACTACTACCACATCAGCTCTAGATTATTAGATATGGTTTTATGTGGGTGAGCAGATGGCGACTACTGGATGGCATATGTTCTGTATCAGAAACTAGACCTGATATGGTCTATCCAATGCAGTTTTCTGAATCAGCATCCCAAATAACTAAACCGAATCTAAATACAATCTAAAGTTGACCAAAAATCAATTCATAACCCTTTGGTTACTAATGTTGGAGAGTGGTGCCTGGTCAAATGGTCCCTGATCAAAAAAAAGGTTGGGACACAGAGAAAATACTCAAAAGTACCCCCAGAGGATAAAGAAACAAAACAGAAATTAGAATAATTGAGAAAACAGATTTTCTGGAAACAGAAGAATGAGCAAAAAAACCCTAAAATTGCTAAAACAGCACCATTTCCAAAACGCTAATAAAACTAGGAAGTGGCTTGCCAGGAGAATGAGAAAGAAAATACAACAGCATATTACAAGAATAGAGGAAGAAGGAAAAAGCTTCACATCTGATTGCGATATTTTAAACCAGTTTAATAAATTTTATAGAAAACTCTTGCCAAAGAACAAACAAAGAAAGAAGCTATAGTAAGCTCCCTGAGTAATCAAAAACTACATAAATTACTAGACGAACAAAGGGAAATACTAAATCAAGAAATTAGAGAAGAAGAGATTAAAAGAGTTATTAAAAACTTGAATAATGGCATGGCCCCTGGCCCAGATGGGTTTACAGTGATTTATTATAAAGAACTAATGGATGAATTAGCACTATATTTTTTAAAAAGTGATGAATCGGGCTCTATTAACACAAAAAATCCCAAACACCTGGAAATCTGCAAATATTACTATGATTTATAAGGAAAATTCTGATCCAACAGATGTCAAAAATTATAGACCCGTATCCCTTCTAAATTTGAACTACAAAATATTTACTAATATTATAACAAATTGACTGAAGGACTTCTTTAAGGAATGGATACATGAAGACCAGACAGGGTTCCTACCGAAAAGACATATAAAAGATAATGCAAGAATGGTCTTAAACATAAATGAATACTACAAGTAAAACAACCAAAAATAATTGGCCTCACCATGCTAGATGCAGAAAAAGCTTTTGATAGACTAAATTGGCACTTCCTTCTTTCATTAATAATCAAATTTGATTGTATTTCCTATTCACAAATGCGATCAAATCGATCTACAACAAACAAGAGGCTAACATTATTATATATGGCTAAACAACTGAAATCATTAAGATGAATAGAGGTATGAGACAAGGATGCCCGCTTTCCCTGGCTCTCTGTTGGAAAAGTTTGAGGACCCCTGCCCTAGACCTAGCCTTTACCCATTTCCTTCCCCTTACTCCCCCTATTACCTTTTTATGTTAACTGGAAAATTCTTTAATAAAGATTACAGTATTTTTAAAAGGTTGGGAACCACTGATCTAAGGATAAAAATGTGGGTTCTCACTTAACCCCTGTCACTAAGGAAATGTTACCTCGTAAACAGGATCAGAATACTTAGTCTATAATGAAGTCTACACAAAATACCCTTTTGAAAAAGTTACTGAAATCCTTAAAATGTGTAATACATTTCAACTGCAATTTGAATTACTGCCATAATTTCATTATATACCTCATGATATTTTTTAAATAAAACTGTAAGTACTGTATATACTCGAGTATAAGCCTAGTTTTTCAGCCCCTTTTTTAGGCTGAAAATAATCCCCTCGGCTTATACTTGAGTCAAGGTTATTTATTATTTTACTCTGCTATTAGTATTATATTTATTGCATTTATTATTTTACTCTAATATTGTTATTATTACATTTATTACTTTATTATTATTACTATTATTATTAAATTTCCATTATTTACTCTATTGTTTTTATTACATGTTATTATATTTATTATTTTATTCTATCATTATAGGTAAAAGGTAAGCACATTTACATTGAAGGAGCTTAGAATAATAGTTGAATCAGAGTTGGGCAATCTTATCTTAAATTACAGTTTTGTGTAAGTACTCAAAAACATTTAACCTCCTGACGATTACCAGTAGCAGATACATTTTTCACCCTCGGCTTATACTCGAGTCAATACGTTTTCCCAATCTTTTGTGGTAAAATTAGGTCCCTCGGCTTATATTCAGGTCGGCTTATACTCGAGTATATACGGTAAATTAAACTGAATGACTTCATGTAAAGGTGTTTTATAGAAGAATAGTTTTCAATAATTCCAAAGTAGACTTTCACATATTTTTTCCTTTAATTTTACAGAGGACAAATATTCAGTTCAGCTTTCAGATTCTCTTGTCACTTGGTTTACTGAAGGTGAGATTTTACATTTTTAAAAGGTCTGTATTCAAAGCCATTAGACTTTTTTGATTTGCTGTATTTATGATAAATTACAAACATCAACACTGGATTAATACCGCAATAACATGAATGCTTTCTTCAGTTGTCATCCAGAGGCTTCTAGAATTGTTAGAATAATTGGTGAATGTTGCAGATATTTCTGCTAGATACGTTATAGATGAGACTCAGGCCTCTTCTACACTGCCATATAATCCAGATTATCAAAGATTATCATAATCCACATTATCTGCTTTGAACTGGAATATATGAGTCTACACTGCCAGATAATCCAGTTCAAAGCAGATAATCTGGATTTTATATGGCAGTATAGAAGTTGTTCGTCAGAATGTCTTGTAAACTTGTTACAGCTTGCCCTGATGGCATAACTAGTGTGTTTCTGCATACGCGTGACAATATCTGGGACGGATTGTGACAGGCTCCCACTTTTGATTTCTTTATATTGATATTTTGTTGCTTTAACATGAAAAGTAAAGTAAAATTCCATCTTTGTTGGAGTATTGTTATGTAATAAGCTTAATTTGTTTCTAGATGATCCAAGCATAGAAAATATAATAGATGATGTTAAGAGCATAGAAAATAAGAAGGATGTTGCTAAGAGCTCTGAGGGGGGTACCCAGAAGGCTGGAGATATCAACAATTCAACAAAGTAAGTTTTTTGATAATTGAAAATATCCTAGGAAAAATGTCTAAAGGTATATGCCTAATTAGATGTGGGGTTTCTTTTGTCATATAATGAATCTTTGTTTGATATAGCTTATTTTCAGGAGTTATGGGAATGGCATTATATCATTTCTTTGGCCTGTGGCTTTTAAAACATTGAGTTGGGTGTTGTAGGAGATGTATACTGTCACTAGAACATACATCAATTAGTCTGTATTCTTACAAACAATGGAAGGGGCTATCAGAGATTAGGGGCCTTGTGTTAGAGCCACAGGGGATCTTGAGGGGCCACCAACCACACAAAAAGTAATTCCCCATTGCTCCAAATCAATTTATTTAATAATAATAATAAAACTTTATTAATATACCGCTCCATCTCCCCGAGGGTACTCAGAGCGGTTCCCAGGTAACATCACAAAACATACAAAGTAAAAAACAACATAACCATAAGATTAACAAAACAAAATATAAGCATAAAAATTGTCGCCATAACGCACACATATTAAAAGTAATCCTGCCTATTCAAGGCAATTTAAAAAAATTAAAAGACCAGGCCACGATTTGTGCAAGTCCAAAAATTCCAGGGGGCCCGGGAATTAAGTGCAATGCTATGGCAGGCAACAATAATATTAGGTATGGGTCTGTGGCTGTTCATTCTGGGGCCGATCAGAGGAAAGAATCTAGGTAATTGGTAGGAAGAATAAGGCCGTATTCGACAATGTGTAGGGCTGAGTTAGAACTGATCATTTTCAAAGGCTTGTTGAAACCACCAGGTCTTCAAGCTCTTACGAAAGGAGGGGAGGGATGGGGCCTGTCTTATTTCCCTTGGAAGGGCGTTCCAGAGGCGGAGGGCCACCACTGAGAAGACCCTCTCTCTCGTCCCCACCAACCGCACTTGAGTGGGACTGAGAGGAAGGCCTCCCCGGAAGATCTTAGAGCTTAAGAACCTATCAAGCACCCAAAATGATGTTCCACAGTTTAAAACATTTACCACTGAGTTAAATTGCTGAGCTGCTGAACTTGCTGACTGAAAGGTTGGCAGTTCAAATCTGGGAAACGGGGTGAGCTTCCACTGTTAGCCCCTGCTTCTGGCAACCTAGCAAGCTCGAAAACATGCAAATGTGAGTAGATTAATGAATCTTTGTTAATGAATATTTTGCAGGGGATTGTTGCCTTTATTCGGGGAAGGCATCTCCATATATGAACCCACACGATCCCTCCGTTCATCTGGAGAGGCCCTGCTCACGATCCCACCTGCGTCGCAAGCGCGTTTGCTGGGGACGAGGGACAGGGCCTTCTCTGCGGTAGCCCCCCAACTCTGGAACTTTCTCCCCAAGGACAACAGACAAGCCCCAACATTGGCAGTCTTTAGGAAGAGCTTGAAGACCTGGCTGTTCCAGTGTGCCTTTCCAGAATAGGAAACTCCCAGCATCATGTCCCAAACACACTTTATTAGAGATTTAAGATTGCCTGCACATCGCACCTACCCTTAAGCTTACAAATCCTTACATTTCACCTGTCATGTCCAGCACTTTTAATTTTATTCATTACATGTGGCCCGGCCCTTAATTTTAAATGTGTCATGATGTTATTGTTTTAATGTTTTACTGTTATTGTTTTAATGTTTATTGGTTTGCTTTATGAGTTTTATTGTTGTATTTGTTATGCTGTCGTTTTATTGAGGGCCTTGGCCTTTGTAAGCTGCACCGAGTCCTTCGGGAGATGTTAGCGGGGTATAAATAAAGTTAATAATAATAATAATAATAATAATAATAATAATAATAATAATAGAAGTGTGTCCTCAGTTATCTTTGTAAACTCTGGCTTCAATGTGGATGGAGTACAAATCAAAACAAATCAACACAATTATCTTTTCATTTCATGCAATTAATTTTCAACAGTTCTAGAATATAGTAATATTTTTTTCCCCCCGCAAAAGAACATCAGATGGGATAGTGCCCTTGGAAAGAACCACTCACCATTCTACAAAGTGTGATGACATCAGCAAATCAAAAGATGAAGAAAAGGTAATCCTTTTAATGGAAGTGTTCAGCTGTAGAAGTCTTTTGTTTGTTCTGTTATGTGCCTTCAGTACTATCATGAGGTTTTCTTGGCACAATTCATTCAGAGGATTTGTCATTGCCTTCTGAGGATGACAGTGTGATTTCCAATGGCTAGGCAGGAATTTGAACATTGGTCTTCCAGATTCCTAGTCCAACACTCAAAATGCTACACAGTGCTGCCTTTCTCATAGAATCATAGAGTTGGAAGAGACCTCATGGGCCATCCAGTCCAACCCCCGCCAAGAAGCAGGAAAATTGCATTCAAAGCTCCCCCGACAGATGGCCAACCAGCCTCTGTTTAAAAGCTTCCAAAGAAGGAGCCTCTACCACATTCCGGAGCAGAGAGTTCCACCGCTGAACAGCTCTCACAATCAGGAAGTTCTTTCTAATGTTCAGATGAAATCTCCTTTCTTGTAGTTTGAAGCCATTCTTCCTCATCCTGGTCTTCAGGGCAGCAAAAAACAAGCCTGCTCCCTCCTCCCTATGACTTTCTCTCACATATTTATACATGGCTATCATGTCTCCTCTCAGCTGTCTCTTCTTCAGGCTAAACATGCCCAACTCTTTAAGCCGCTCCTCATAGGGCTTGTTCTCCAGGCCCTTGATTATTGGACACATTCCAGCTTGTCTCCTATTACACTACATTGTCTCTCCTGTATTCAGTTAGTCATTAGTTAAAACCATTACTATATTTTGACATTTACTGCTATATTTCTATTTATATGGAATGAAAATAAAATAACTTCAAGAATTCTGGTTATAAACAGATTTTTCACATTTTAATGTCATACTCCTAGTTTCTCTATATACAATTTTTTTTAAATAACTGATTTTAAAAAAGAGATTTTTTGTGTTTTACAGAATAAAGAAGAGTTAATTGGTTCATATTTATTCACTAACAATGAACAAATTATACATTATCTGGTAGGTATTAAATTATGTATCTATGTTGTCTGTTTTACTAGTCTAGATGTGGAGGTGCCTTAAAAATATAATGTAATTATATCAAGATATAATTTGATTGTTATTTGCTGTGCAAACAATATTTTGGTTAAACTTGCTCTTTTCTACACACCATATAAATACCCTCACCTCAGTGTTCTTCTA
This sequence comes from Anolis sagrei ordinatus, assembly GCF_025583915.1. Classification (NCBI taxonomy): domain Eukaryota; kingdom Metazoa; phylum Chordata; class Lepidosauria; order Squamata; family Anolidae; genus Anolis; species Anolis sagrei. The sequence goes on along the minus strand of NW_026847660.1, from coordinate 60,670,479 downwards.
TAATAATTGCTATTTTCCAGTGCAAGCACAAGTGAATGTTTTCAATTTTGTGCCTAAAGCAAAATAACTATTGTGGTAGAGCTTCATAAATTGCAAACAATATATGGCAAATAAAGATTACTTGCTAATGGGACATAGTTATCTTAAAATGAAAACAAAAATAACTTTTGAAAAGTAGATTCCAAGGCTAAAAGGAAATGTACCTATGTATTAATGCCAGTGCTCTTCATTATGAAAAAAATCCATAGTGCTATGGTACTCAGTGGTAATGATAGAAATACGTTCTCTGAATTCAGGGCTAATTTTCTCCCGTCACCTAGAATATGTCACCACACAGGTTGTATTACAACTCTAACATATATGGAAGCAGATAGAACCCCCTTTCTATTTTCACCACTCCGGATTGCCTCAGTCGAGGAGGCCTGACCCCCCACCAGGATCACTGAGATGTTGGGGAGTTCATCCATCGCCAGAGGAGCCTCAGCAAGGCCAACGATGCGATCAGCTGGCCCAGTTCTCTTCCTGGCTGACCATGGGCAACCGGTTGGGTCCTGGTCAAAAGGGCATTCTCCGCGAAAAAGGCAGTCATGTTGGACCGCAGTGCCCGGGCCAGCAGTCGATTGCCATCTCTCCGGACCTTGATCAAACATCGGCGTAGACAATCCCCGTCTCGCTGTCTGGGTTGATCCACACTCCCAAGCCACCGCATGGGCTTGGCCTCATGCAAGACGCTCCGAGTCCCTTGGGGAGATGGTAGCGGGGTATAAATAAGGCTATTATTATTATTATTATTATTATTATTATTAGGATGAGGCAAGTTGTGTGCAGGGGGAACGGGAGGTGGCTGTGCATCATTTGAAAGGGAAATCATTTCTGTGGATGTCTAGGGATGACAGTTTTTCTTTGGTATGTGGATGAACATCTTTGTTTTTTGAAAGTGGAACATTTAAGTTGTCACTTATATTCAAGTTAGTTTCATCTCACTGACTTTTATACGAAACTAGGGGTTTTTTTTTGTATGTATGATACAGTGGGGAAAAACGGTATTTAGTCAGATACCAATTGTACAAGTTCTCCTACTTAAAAAGATGTGAGAGGCCAGTAACTGACATCATAGGTAGACCTCAACTATGATAGACAACATGAGAAAACACATCCAGAAAATCACATTGTCTGATTTTTAACGAATTTATTTGCAAATTATGGTGGAAAATAAGTATTTGGTCCATGACAAAAGTTCATCTCAATACTTTGTTATATATTCTTTATTGACAATGACAGATGTCAAATGTTTTCTGTAAATCCTCACAAGGTTGGGACACACTGTTGCTGGTATGTTGGCCCATTACTCCATGCAGATCTCCTCAAGAGCAGTGATGTTTTGGACTTTCAGCTCCCTCCAAAGTTTTTCTATAGGGTTGTGATTTTTCTCATGTTGCCTTTCATAGTTGAGGTCTACCTATGATGTCAATTACAGCCCTCTCTCATCTTTTTAAGTTGGAGAACTTGTACAGTTGGTATTTGACTAAATACTCCCCCCCCGCCCCCCCCACACACACTGTATTAGGACTCCAAAAAATTAACCGCATGACTGACTGCACTAAGCATGTAACTGAACTTTATGTGCTTGCAATCAATTGTACTTTTCCTCGTTTAATATTTTGACTTGTGTTATATCTCTTTTCAGCAAACCTTTCAAATAGGGGATGAATATGATGCTGCATTTATCTTGAAAGTTGTCCAGATACTTACTGATTCATTGGTGGTGTATCGTCAGAAGGTTTCAGAAACAAAAGTAATTTCCTCTTAATATTTCCACTATTTCTTATAGGATTAGATAAGTTCTAAACTGCTTAGCAAACTGATGCATACAATTATTATTTTAAAAACTGCTTTTTAAAAAAAATCATGATTCTTCACAAAGGCCCCTGGCAACCTCTCAAGGGTTTCAGGAACCTCTGGTTGAAAATGGGATTTTTCACTGGGACATTGCTTTAACTTCTTAAAACTGCAGTGGTCAAAGCAGAGGAGGACAAGTTGAGCTGGATTTCCTGGCATGATGTGCCACAGATCAGTCCCAGTATTTTACAGCACAAGTTTTCTAAAATTCCCTTAATTATATCACTGAAATTAAGAAATACTTGTGTAGAAGTATATATGAAAGGAGGTTTTTTTTTTTCCTTATTGCTCAGGGAATTTTTCCTTATTATATATTTGATGATGATAAGAATGATCTTGCTTTAATGTTTATATTTATACTATTTTTCCCAAACTAAACATTGAGAAGAGATTTTGTATGAGATAATACTTTTGGACTGGAGGTAGTATATTTTTTATTTGTACCAAACCATTTCCCATAAATGTTTTCCATATATATGTTGATATATCCAAGTTCCCCTTTTTTAAAATTTTCACTGTTTTTATAATTTGATTATAATGAAATCTGCTTGGCAATCCCATTTCTCCTTTTATTTTTTTCTGATACAGATTTTCAGCTAATACTTATGATCATCTAAATTTCTTATATTTTCTGCTACCAAATTTTCACCTAACTATTCTGAATTGTAAAAAAAAAAAAAAGTAATGCGTAGGGACATTATTCTTAGTAGAATTACTATCTTTATAGGCTGCTTTCTTCCCAGGCAAGATAATGGATATATTTCCCAGCTGCTCAGATCTTTCTCCGTTTCTGATGTTAATAGGCTACAGTTATGGTCTTGCATTTTTCTTAAATTTGGATTTACTCTTTTCAAAAGAGTATTGAAACTCAAGGTTTTATTTAATAGACATCATCACCTTTGAAAAACACAATTTATTGCATTCTAAGTATTTACTGAAATAACTTTCATATTGTATACAAAATGTACTTTTAGGACTTTTCTGAATCAAATCCAGAAGAAAACGTTGACGAGTCAGAACCGTTGCAGATGACATCTGAGACAGATGATGAACCTAACACTGGTAAGAAGCTGAGAACTTGAGAGGATGGTTGCTTGAACTTTGAGAAAAAAATCAAGCGGCCAACAGACAAAGTCCAGTGTTAAAAAGGGCTAAGAGATTAATGCTGTTGATGCAAAATAAATAAATAGTTGTGAGAGCTAAAATATTTACTAATGAATAAGTCACCCTCATGTATAAGTCAAGGGCAGATTTTAGGGCCGAAATTATGAATATCGATATAACCCATAGATAAGATAAAAGTTATTCCATGGAGATGTGAAAGCAGAAATGCTGTCCCAGGTCCAGAAGCCCCTTGCCACTGCTGCTATCTCCCTGTCCAGGCATTCAAATAAGCGAGAAGTGATGCCATGGCAGAGAAAAGCCATGTTTTAACTTGCCTCCGAAACGTTAAGAGGGAGGGAGCAGATCTAATCTCCCTATGGAGGGTGTTCCATAGCCAAGGGGCCACCACTGAGAGGCCCTGTCTCTCGTCCCTGCTAAACGTACTTGAGATGAAGGCAGGGCCGAGAGCAGGGCCTCCCCAGACAATCTTAGAATTCTCGATGGTTTGTAAGGGGAGACACGTTCAGACAGGTAAGTTGGGCCAGAACCGGTTAGGGCTTTATAGGCCAAATCCAGTACTTTGAATTGGGCCCAGTAGCAAACCGGCAGCCAGTGGAGCTGGCGCAACAAGGAAGTTGTATGCTCCCTGAGCGCCATTCCTGTTAGCAACCTGGCTGCTGTTCGTTGGACTAGTTGAAGCTTCTGGACCGTCTTCAAAGGCAACCCTACCTAGAGAGCATTGCAGTAGTCTATATGGGATGTAACCAGAGCGTGGACTACCGTTGCCAAGTCACACTTCCCAAAGAACGGGCGTTTTAACTGTGCAAATGCTCCCCTGGTCACCGCTGAAACCTGAGGTTCCAGACTCAGAGATGAATCCAGGATCACTCCCAAGCTGCGAACCTGCGTCTTCAGGGGGAGTGTAACCCCATCCAACACAGGCTGTAACCCTATGCCTTGTTCAGCCTTGCGACTGACCAGGAGTATCTCTGTCTTGTCTGGATTCAATTTCAATTTGTTCGCCCTCATCCAGACCGTCACAGCGGCCAAGCAATGATTTTATTGGTATAGATTAATCAAAATGTAACATTAAGTTTTCATATATTTTTATATCTGTGTTTTTATGTATTTGTTTTAGTTTTTGCCACCTACATTCAGGTTTAGCTTTGGACTTTAAATTATAATTATGGCTGCACCATATTGTGATTGATGACTAGCAACATTTTATATGAAATATCTGCTTTGAATTATAATTATGGCTGCACCATATTGTGATTAATGACTAGCAACATTTTATATTAAACTAGCTTGGGGACCCGGCAATGCCCGGGTTACATGATAAAGACCTCACAACCTCAGGATGCTTGCCATAGATGCAGGTGAAACGTCAGGAGATAATGCCTCTAGAACATGGCCATACAGCCCGAAGAAAGCTACAACAACCCAGTGATTCCAGCCATGAAAGCCTTTGACACTACATTGAGAAAGGCATTGTTTGTTTTGGAAATTTTGGTAATATCTCTGGGTGCAGGGTGAACAATTCCCACACAGGCAGGTCATTGCCTCCTAAATCCCTCCAGTATGTTATGTTAGCCTGGGTTATTTGAAAAAGGTACTATTTGTTTGGGGTGTTAGGTAATATCCGTTTGGTAATTTGTAGCTCTATTTCTTAGAAAAAAGCCAGAATTTCCTGTTGTTTTTATGAATGCTCGCATTAGAAAATGCATAAGGATGTGGGTGAACTGTATTTCCCAAAATCGTGGACCAATCACCCCAAACCCCACCGGTATTCAAAGCTTGCCATGTTGGGTCTGTGTGCCATGTTTGGTAATTCTTCTGGAACATGCAACATATCGTTGTCCTTCTTTAGGGACCCCTTTCAAATCTATGATATTATATCTGTCCGCCCTGTGCTGGCAGGACTGAAGACCGACAGGTCGCAGGTTCGAGTCCGGGGAGAGGTGGTTGAGCTCCCTCTATCAGCTCCAGCTCCTCATGCGGGGACATGAGAGAGGCCTCCCACAGGGATGATAAAACATCAAAAATCATCCGGGCGTCCCCTGGGCAACGTCCTTGCAGACGGCCAATTCTCTCACGACAGGATGCTCCTGACACGACAAAAAGAAAAAAAAAAGAAAAAAATCTGTGTGTGAATCATATAGATCTATCTATATCTATGGCTGGATGGCTCTTTGTCAGGAGGGCTTTAATTAGATTTTCTTGCCCTGGTGAAGAGAGTTGGACTGGATGGCCTTAAGTATTTTCTGTTGGTCATGTGGGCTCTGTGTGGGAAATTTGCACCAATTCTGTCGTTTGTGGGGTTCAGAATGCTCTTTGATTGTAGGTGAACTATAAATCCCAGTAACTACAACTCCCAAATGTTGAGGTCTATTTTCCCCAAACTCCATCTGTGTTCATATTTGGGCATATGGAATATTCGTGCCAAGTTTGGTCCAGATCCATCATTGTTTGAGTCCACAGTGCTCTCTGGATGTAGATGAACTACAACTCCCAAACTCAAGGTCAATGCCCACCAAACCCTTCTAGTGTTTTCTGTTGGTCAGGGGAGTTCTGTGTGTCACTTTTGGTTTAATTCCATCATTGGTGGAGTTCAGAATGCTCTTTGATTGCAGGTGAACTATAAATCCCAAGAACTACAACTCCCAAATGACAAAATCAAACATTTTTGAGTGAAGGACATACAGTGGGTTGTTAAATGTATGCTGTACAAATTTGGTGTCAATTCGCCCACTGGTTTTTGAATTCTGTTAATCCCACAAATGAACATTACATTTTTATTTATATAGATATCTGCTTTGAATTATAATTATGGCTGCACCATATTGTGATTGATGACTAGCAACATTTTATATTAAATATCTGCTTTGAATCAGTAAGTCATTTTGAAGAGAAGATAGACTGCATGTCTGATTTTTTTTCCTTTTCACAGAAAGAAAGCATTTAAATTAATGTAGGGCATGCTTGAAAAAACAATTACCAATGTACCTTTAAAATGTGCTTTCTCCCGTATTCTTGTATCCCTAAAAAAATTAGTTATCTAGCTATTTTTCTGTCCTATAGGTTTTCCTGAAAAGTCATCTGAAAAGCAGTCATCTGAAGTTATGGAAACAGTCAATCCACAAAAGAAGCGGAAAGCATCACCACCGAGTGTAAATGAGAAACGTAAACATTTTAAGCATGGGATTTCTGCATCCACATTGGTAGATGCACCCAATGAACAGGCTTCTCTTGGTAAAATTTCTGCATCAGACAGAAAACCTTCATTTCCAAATATGTCAGATATACCCATTGGCTCTATTCCTGGTTCGTCAGCGTCTAAGAGTCATATTTCAAAGTTGCTCAGTAGTGTAAGAAAGAATGCTGGTGAAGTTGCTGCCACCTCGCCCAAACCAACTGCGTTGAACCCATCATTACGTGGTAATTTGCTTTTCTGTACTGTTCTGTATGTATGTGTCATGTGCACCAAACACCCTACTTTTTAGGTTCTAACTATGAGATTTGACAAATAGCTAGCCACTAAAATTAAGTAGATCAAGGCAGGGGTGGATTAAATTCTTATTATCTATCAGTGGTTAATCATAAAACTGCTCATCGTTAAACACAGTTCAAGGCTTAAGGAATAAATGTATAATTATTTCTCCCTTGGGTTCCTCCATCATATTCTCACTGCTTTAACCATGATTCATAATTGCATTGGTGCCACCATTTAGTATAGTACATGCCAGTAAAGGGTTCTGTTACCCAGGGCCGTAGCCAGAAAAAAATTTCGGGAGGGGTTGAAATTTTCGGGGAGGGGGGGTTGAAATTTTTGCAGGGGGGTTTAAAACCTGCCTCCTAGCTCACGCTGAAGCAAAGAGCACAGCAGGGGGCAGAGCAGCCTTCAATAGCCTGCAGCTCCGCCCTTGTCAACCACCTCCACCAAGTCTGGCCTCCTTAATGACAGCATTTAACCCCCCCCCCCCCCAACTTGATTGCTTCACTACTGTTCTGTCGCGCGCTGGGCCTGTAAATAATTGTCTTTAGAACAGGATGTGCAACCTTTGCTCAGCGGGAACCCAGGGGGCCTAAAGAGAAGTTCTCAGAGGTTTCCACCACAAACAGTCTTTAGATGGCTTGAGAAGTACAACAAAGTCTTTTATTAATGAACAATCAAACAAAAACTTCTCTTTTCTTCAGTAAAGTTAAGCAAATGATTCCAAGCTTTTAGGCAACTAGTGAATTCCTAATCTTGCCCACGAAGGACAAGCAACTGTCTTCAATAACCTCTTCTTTAAAGGAAAATCCCCGTTTTAACTTCTAGGCTGACTGTAAGCTAACCCTTACTGATGTGGGCTCCGCTACCTGGTCGAACTGCATCTCGAACACTGAGTGGACCTACCAGCAAGGCAGTAGATGTTCTCCAGCTGGAGTTCTTTGGTCTTTAGGGCTGTTTTCCTGGAAATTCTTTGGAGACTCTTAAGACTTTTCTCCCCCGGAAGGTCTTCAGGGTTGAAGCTTTTGTACAGGGGAAGCTTGCACACATCCTATACATAAGCTTACCTTGCTGATACTAACTAAAAATGGCTCCCTTCCCTTCCCAATTGCCCTGAGCAAGGGGCGAGACCAAAACTTAACAATGATGGACAGGTGACTTGCCCTATGACTGCAACCAAAGAAGCCACCTATCTGCAGAGTCCCTGAAACCTAGGACTGCAAGCAAACATTTAATACAAAGCAAATAAAGTTGGAGCTCCTGGTACAGCTGTACCAGTACAACTACATCGGCTATTGCTGCAAGTAATGACAGTGTGAATAAATTGCTAATATTTGCTTGAGATAGTGCTTGCAGTTCTGGAGGGACTCTTGATTTTTTGCATCTCATAGACTTAGCATGGGGATTTGGTTAACCAGGTAAAATTCATGAGTAAACCAGGTTTTTAAAAAAAATCTGAAACATTTGGGGGGGGGGGGTTGAACCCCTAACCCCTCCCCCCCCCCTTGCTACGGGCCTGCTGTTACCAAAGATTTTGAAATAGCATGCAAGACCTAGTAAGTTGACTGTTGGTATCATTGTTAGCCAGTATTGATGGTACATGAACAGTCCTTCATTTTAAGTCTATCTCTCTGGGCCCTTAACTCATCTGCTTGACATTAGTTTCAGAGCGTTTAACTTTTAAGAAGCAGATTCTTATTTAGCTAGAAGAATTTACAGAAAACCCTATAAAAATATACTATTAAAAACAGGAAAATTCTAGACAACAGTTTTATAACAAAGCCCATCTGTCGTGAAGAAACAAGCCATTCCTCTCATTTTTGTGTCTCAAGCCATGGTATTTCCACAAACTTAGTTGCCAATATTTATTATAGTGATGGAATTATCTATATATAAGTTGGAACTTGTATGTTTAATTTTATTTTTGATAACTTGGCTCTCTGCTTTTCTCTTTGATCAAGGAAATGAAGTTAAAAAGACGATAAAGATCAACATTCAAAATGTGACCCTGAAATCCAAGAAGAATGCCCGCACCACTTGAAGGAAGATAATTAGTTATTTTATGTTGTTTTATATTGTGCTCAAAACTGTGTTTTAAAAGTTTAGATGAATATTTTTTTTCTTATCTGATTTGTTTCTTCCCATTACTTCCCCTTTATAAACTATGGTTGTGGTGTATATTTAATTTTAGTTTTGATTTTTTTGTTATTAATATTTAAAATGGTGTTTAGTTACACCAAAGAAGTTGCGTAAGTATTTTAATGCATAAACCTTTACTTTTAATGTTATGTTACTCAGTATTCTGTGCTGACACATAAAAGCATAAAAGCTGAAGAAGAAATGAAAAGAATATTAACAATCCAGTCCTGTGCACTCGGAAGGAAGGCCCATGTAGCGGGTAATGCGCATAATATTGCAGCCAAATAGAGGAACATTCAGTGCAAGAAATAGCTACATTGGTCCTCTGATATTTTCATATTCAGCAGTAAAGGGAGAAACATCATTTGGATGGGTTCTTTCCACTCACTGAAGTTTATTTTGTATCAAAAGCATTGCATAAATTAGTATAAAACTGATAAAATGGAAGGTATGCAGGTGGCTAAATATCTTTTGACCAAAAAACGGGCAACAGCAATGGCATTGTCTGTAGCCTCCAACAATTCCTCCTCTTTACATGAGGCAGGGCACAATGGACAAGCCTACAGATGCAGAGTTGTCTGTTCTGCTTCACTGTGAAGGTATGGGACACAAGGTATGGGATTCTTTTAGGTTGTGCTATTTCGCCAGGTTGTCTTTTGATCTGCCCACTCCGCTTCTGAGTCTATTCAGGGACTTCCAGACTGCCCATTCTTGGTTTGCCCCTGGATGAAGAACTTTGTTGGGGGGGGGGGGGCATCCAGTTGGGATTTCCTGGTTTAGCTGCCCAGATGGATACCCTTGCTGTTGCTGGGGGACGCCAAGAGGAGTGGTAGTTCTCATAAAGCTTTTCCTTGATTTGTGTCTACTGGGAGGAGGCTGGTAGCCATGCACTGGGTGGCTTTCACAGTGTTCAACCTTATTTCTCTCACATTTAGCAGTAACTTCCCGTTGCACATCTAGGGGCGGGGGGGGGGGGGGATGCCAGGATGTTATTGTGTGCAGCTACTTTGTGCTTAGTGTTCAAGCAGTGTTTCCTATATGCTAATGACTCCAAGATATTTAGGATGGAAACAGTGTTCAAGTTCTTGACCTTCCCAGGTGACTTTCAATTTCCTGTTGGCTTCACGGTTTCTTAGATGGAAGGCACATATTTGTGTTTTGGCAGGGTTAGGCTTAGTTATCTTTGAAGTAGCTGGAGAGATCTTTCAAGGCATTAGTAAATTGGATTTCAACTATTTTAAAGTCTTTTGCTTGTGTTGTTAGGCCAAGGTCATCAGGATATACTCACCAAAATAAGCAAGAATGAGATGAACATGTTTCATTTCCGGATTGAAGATATGGGTGGAGCAGAGAAAAGATAAAGGGAAAGACAACTCCCTCTTCTCAACTATTTACATGTTGGTTGTTAGCAACTATGGCCAGGGAAATGGCTGCATTCTTTTTATATTGTACAACTACTGTCCTTGTTTGGTGACTTCCCAGCAGATTGGAGGTGGGCCAATATGGTCCCAACCTTCAAGAAGGGAAAAAAGGATGACCCAAACAATTACCGTCCGGTCAGCCTCACGTCAATACCAGGCAAGATTCTGGAAAAAATTGTTAAGGAAGTGGTCTGCAAACACTTAGAAACAAATGCGGTCATCGCTAATAGTCAACATGGATTTATCAAAAAGAAAAAGAAAAATGGGTTCCCCTGAAACTGTGGAGACCAAAATCCACTGATTGTGGTAATATGAAAATAACTAAATTAACTCAATGTATATATTACAAATACACATATCAAAAAAATGCCACATTCACATTAAGTAGAAACAACTGGTTCTTCTCTTGAAATATAAAACAAAGTCTTCGTTTGAGAAAATGTCCCTGCTCTCTATTGCATATGAGTAGACTCCAGTAGTCACATGAATTGACTCCAACCTGCAACCAGTTTCGACTCACAAGAGCCTTCGTCAGGCGGTTGGGTCTACAAACAACATATATCATGAATACACATATACAGTTGAACAATTTGTTATAACAAGTTTGTAAGAATATATACAGAAACTCTACTTACTCAAATTATCAAAAAAAGCTCAACTTTTGAGGTGAGAAATTCACCAACAGTCTTCTGGAGGGGTGGATCCTAAAGGGACATAGATAGTGGCTCAAGGTACATTGTGACATAAATTATAAACCATAGAGAAATAATATCTATGAAACAAAAATAATATAATACTCCCAGCTATTCTTTGTTGAGCAATATACCCCGCAAGGAGTTTTATTCTGTGGCTTCTCTGTGTAGTCTGACATGGTGGTTGCGAGAGTGGTCCAGCATTTCTGTGTTCTCAAAATGCTGTGTCCCGGTTGGTTCATCAGGTGCTCTGCTATGGCTGACTTCTCTGGTTGAAGTAGTTTGCAGTGCCTTTCACGTTCCTTGATTCGTGTTTGGGCGCTGCGTTTGGTGGTCCCTATGTAGACTTGTCCACAGCTGCATGGTATACGGTAGACTCCTGCAGAGGTGAGAGGATCCCTCTTGTCCTTTGCGGAACGTAGCATTTGGACCACCAAACGCAGCGCCCAAACACGAATCAAGGAACATGAAAGGCACTACAGACTACTTCAACCAGAGAAGTCAGCCATAGCAGAGCACCTGATGAACTAACCTGGACACAGCATATTATTTGAGAACACAGAAATGCTGGACCACTCACAACCACCATGTCAGACTACACAGAGAAGCCACTGAAATCCACAAGCATGTGGACAATTTCAACAGAAAGGAAGAAACCATGAAAATGAACAAAATCTGGCTACCAGTATTAAAAAACTCTAAAATTACAACAGCAAAACAACAGAGAGTAAACAATCAGGCACATCAAATCACTCTCAACAAAAGATTCCCCCCAGGCACTTCCAAGCCATTAAATGCTAATCAAGGTGATCAGTTGAAACATTCACACCTAGCTCCAGCAGACAAAAGTCCTTTGTCCCACCCTAGTCATTCCACAGAGATATAAACCCATTTTCCTACTTCCAACAGACCTCACTACCTCTGAGGATGCTTGCCATAGATGCAGGCAAAACGTCAGGAGAAAATGCTTCTAGACAGTGATGGGCAACCTTTTGAGCGTGGTGTGTCAAAATTCGCCAAAAAACTGAGCATAATTCAGGTGGTGTGTTACTTCAAGAAAAAAACCATAATTTCGCAATATTTAGTTTAAATAACAAAAATATATAATTGTAATTCCCACTTTCTCTCTTATCATGTTGTTCTACCTCTCTTTATGTAAATAATATCCTTTTTGGAGTGTTTAATAAAAATATAATTTTAAAAACCCAACAAAATACAATTTTTAATTTAATGTAAATGTATTTCTAGCATTTAATATGCTGTTTAATGTATTTCTAATAATAATAATAATGCAATAATAATAAAGTAACATTGCAAAATAATATTTTGATATTTAATTTACCATTTCATTTAAGGCATATATATATTTAAGGCATATATTAAAAATATTAAAAATGCATTAAATTAAAATGCATTAAATTAAATGTCAAATAAAAATTCAATTTACCATTTCATTTAAGACATTCTGAAATATTTGAGTAAGATAGAAAAGTAATATTATTTATCATTTAATTTAATTTAAATATGTAACTCCTTAATATTTAGGAAACAATGCAAAATAATATTCATTTACTTAATAATTAAATAAACTAATATTATTTTGCAATTGGTTTGTTTCCTTTGCAAAAAGAGAAAACTCATGTAACCAGGAAGAAAGGAACTGCGCGCGGCTGAAGAGGTGGACCCAGGAACGTTTGAAATGGGCGGAGCCTTCTTTCCAGGAGGCCAATGGGAATGGAGATACAGGGAAGAGGCATGGCCTTTCCCGCCCAGGGCTTTTACTTGAATGAAGAGTGGGCAGGGCTTCGGCCTGCTTTTGCGAGCAGTAGGGAAGAGGCCCCTTTCCACGCATGCGCGGAATTGATTCTATGGAGGCTTACTTCAGCCTGGGGTTTCTCTCTATGGCAGTGTTTCTCAACCTTCCTATTGCCACGACCCCTTAATAAAGTTCCTCCTGTTGTGGTGACCCCCAAACCATAAAATCATTTTCATTACTACTTCATAACTCATTTTGCTACTGATATCAATTGTAATGTAAATATCTGATGTATTTTCATTTACTGGACCAAATTTGGCACAAATACTCAATACACCCAAGTTTTAATACTTGTGGGGTTTGGGGGGGGGGGTTGATTTTGTCATTGGGGAGTTGTAGTAGCTGGGAGTTATAGTTCACCTGCAATCAAAGAGCCTTCTGAACTCCACCAATGATCTAAGGAAGTAATGCTACCCCTCTATTCTGCTTTGGTTAGACCACATCTGGAATATTGTGTCCAATTCTTGGCACCACAATTCAAGAGAGATATTGACAAGCTGGAATGTGTCCAGAGGAGGGTGACTAAAATGATCAAGGGTCTGGAGAACAAGCCCTATGAGGAGCGGCTTAAGGAGCTGGGCATGTTTAGCCTGAGGAAGAGAAGGTTGAGAGGAGATATGATAGCCATGTATAAATATGTGAGAGGAAGCCACAGGGAGGAGGGAAGCAAGCTTGTTTTCAGCTTCCTTGGAGACTAGGACGCGGACAATGGCTTCAAATTACAAGAGAGGAGATTCCATCTGAACATTAGGAAGAACTTCCTGACTGTGAGAGCTTCAGCAGTGGAACTCTCTGCCCCGGAGTGTGGTGGAGGCTCCTTCTTTGGAAGCTTTTAAGCAAAGGCTAGATGGCCATCTGTCAGGGGTGATTTGAATGCAATATTCCTGCTTCTTGGCAGGGGGTTGGACTGGATGGCCCATGAGGTCTCTTCCAACTCTTTGATTCTATGAATGATGGAATTGAACCAAACTTGGCACACGGAATGCCCATGACCAACAGGGGTCCCGACCCCAAGGTTGAGAAACACTGCTCGATGGAATAAGTTACTTTCTTTCCTATCTATTTTTTAAAATGGCATAAAATAAATAAATAATATCCAGCAGGTGCATGTCAGTAGAAATGGCTACGCGTGTCAGTACTGACACGCGTGTCATAGGTTGGCCATCATGGCTCTAGAACATGGCCATATAGCCCGGAAAAACCTACAACAACCCAGTGATTCCGGCCATGAAAGCCTTCGACAATACTTTCTCATTACTTTTCCAGATCACCAGACTGGGCCACAGCAACGCGTGGCAGGGGACAGCTAGTACATATTAAAATGTTGTTGTTCATTCGTTCAGTCGCTTCCGACTCTTCGTGACCTCATGGACCAGCCCACGCCAGAGCTCCCTGTCGGCCGTCACCACCCCCAGCTCCTTCAAGGTCAGTCCAGTCACTTCAAGGATGCCATCCATCCATCTTGCCCTTGGTCGGGCCCCTCTTCCTTTTACCTTCCACTTTCCCCAGCATAATTGTCTTCTCTAGGCTTTGCTGTCTCCTCATGATGTGGCCAAAGTACTTCAACTTTGTCTCTAGTATCCTTCCCTCCAGTGAGCAGTTGGGCTTTATTTCTTGGAGGATGGACTGGTTGGATCTTCTCGCAGTCCAAGGCACTCTCAGAACTTTCCTCCAACACCACAGTTCAAAAGCATCTATCTTCCTTCGCTCAGCCTTCCCTAAGGTCCAGCTCTCACATCCGTAGGTTACTACAGGGAATACCATGGCTTTAACTAGGCGGATCTTTGTTGCCAGTCTGATGTCTCTACTCTTTACTATTTTATCGAGACTGGACATTGCTCTCCTCCCAAGAAGTAAGCGTCTCCTGATTTCCTGGCCACAGTCTGCATCTGCAGTCATCTTTGCACCTAGAAATACAAAGTCTGTCACGGCCTCCACATTTTCTCCCTCTATTTGCCAGTTGTCAATCATTCTTGTTGCCATTGTTGTTCATTCGTTCAGTCGTCTCCGACTCTTCGTGACCTCATGGACCAGCCCACGCCAGAGCTCCCTGTCGGCCGTTACCACCCCCAGCTCCCTCAAGGTCAGTCCAGTCACTTCAAGGATGCCATCCATCCATCTTGCCCTTGGTCGGCCCCTCTTCCTTTTGCCTTCCACTTTCCCCAGCATAATTGTCTTCTCTAGGCTTTCCTGTCTCCTCATGATGTGGCCAAAGTACTTCCCTAAGGTCCAGCTCTCACATCCATAGGTTACTACAGGGAATACCATGGCTTTGTCTCGGCGGATTTTTGTTGCCAGTGTGATGTCTCTACTCTTTACTATTTTATCGAGACTGGACATTGCTCTCCTCCCAAGATGTAAGTGTCTCCTGATTTGTCTCTTCTCCTTGCTGCCATAATCTTGGTTTTTTTGATGTTTAGCTGCAACCCGGCTTTTGCGCTTTCTTCTTTCACCTTGATTAGAAGGCTCCTCAGCTCCTCCTCGCTTTCGGCCATCAGAGTGGTGTCATCTGCATATCTGAGGTTGTTAATGTTTCTTCCAGCAATTTTCACCCCAGGTTTGCATATTAAAATACACAGCACAACATTCACAGGGCATGAGTTTACAATTTATGCTTAAAAGTGGTCGAAAGGGTCTGCCAGAAAGCTTAAGCAGGCTACTAGGAGGAAACCTGCCCACCTCCTCCAAGAACACAACAGCTTCTCAGAACCCCCTCTGAGACTGAGGAGTCAAGGCAAACGAAAACCCAGTTCTCGCGAGAGCTCCATGCGAGATCTCTAAGCTCCCGCGAGATCCTCTTTGGTAGAGGACGGCCGTCGCGAGATGAGGAGTTGATTGGGCGAGCCTGTCGCGCGGCGGCCTGGCCGGAGAGGAGTTGCCAGTGGCGCGTGGTAGGCGAGCGAGGGGCCTGGTGGTTGTGGTGAACCCAACGCCCTGGGGATGAGGAGGCCTCTCCTGAGCGTCGCGCGCCCTTTTTGAAAAGCCGGCGCGGGGTTGGGCCTGTGAGGGAGCGGGGCCGGGCTCTTCACTCTCCGGCAATGGACAGGCGGGGAGTGGGACCCCTGGCTGTTTTCCCCTCCGCTCTTTCTTCCTTCCTCAGTTTCTCCTCTTTCCCAACCGCTGGCTCTCCAACCATGGCGCTTTCCCCTCTCATTCCTTGCTCTTCCTCAGAGGCAGGGCCACTGCTTCGCCTCGCTCCTTGCTCTCTTTTCCTTCTCTCCCTGGTTGGTCGGGAAGGGCAGCCAGGTGCGGTGACTCCTCAGTCAGAGCTTCTGCCACTTTCCCCAAGACCTTTTTACATGACAGCAGGTATATAGATCAATCAAGCCCACAGACGACACCAAATTGGGAGGGATAGCCAATACTCCAGAGGACAGGAGCAGGATTCAAAACGATCTTGACAGATTAGAGAGATGGGCCAAAACTAACAAAATGAATAGGTTCTTGTAGGTTTTTTCGGGCTATAGGGCCATGTTCTAGAGGCATTTCTCCTGACGTTTCGCCTGCATCTATGGCAAGCATCCTCAGAGGTAGTGAGGTCTGTTGGAAATAGGAAAATGGGTTTACATATCTGTGGAATGACTGGGGTGGGGCAAAGAGCTCTCTGGTGAAGTTGGGTGTGAATGCGAACCCCACCTCCTCCAAGATGAACTGAACCACCTCAACTGGGCTCTACAGGCCAATGGATACTCCACCTCAGACATCAGAAGAGCTGCAAGACCAAGAACAAGCCACGAGAGTAAAGATGAAGATCCACCCAGAGGAAAAGTGTTCCTGCCATACATCAAGGGAACCACTGACCGCATAGGGAAGCTGATGAGGAAACACAACATACAAACAATCTACAAACCCACCAAGAAAATCCAAAAAATGCTACGTTCAGCAAAGGACAAGAGGGATCCTCTCACCTCTGCAGGAGTCTACCGTATACCATGCAGCTGTGGACAAGTCTACATAGGGAGCACCAAACACATCACCCAAACATGAATCAAGGAACATGAAAGGCACTGCAGACTACTTCAACCAGAGAAGTCAGCCATAGCAGAGCACCTGATGAACCAGCCTGGACACAGCATATTATTTGTGAACACAGAAATGCTGGACCACTCCAACAACCATCATGTCAGACTACACAGAGAAGCCATTGAAATCCACAAGCATGTGGACAATTTCAACAGAAAGGAGGAGACCATGAAAATGAACAAAATCTGGCTACCAGTATTAAAAAACTCTAAAATTAACACAGCAAAACAGCAGAGAAGAAACAATCAGGCACATTTTAACACCTCTCAACAGAACATTTTCCCAGGGTCAGCCAGGCCTTCAAATGCTGATGAAGGTGGTCAGCTGAAACATTCACACCCAACTTCAGCAGAGAGCTCTTTGCCCCACCCCAGTCATTCCACAGATATATAAACCCATTTTCCTATTTCCAACAGACCTCACTACCTCTGAGGATGCTTGCCATAGATGCAGGCGAAATGTCAGGAGAAATGCCTCTAGAACATGGCCCTATAGCCCGAAAAAACCTACAAGGAACCTAGTGATTCCAGCCATGAAAGCCTTCGACAATACATTTAACAAAATGAAGTTCAACGGGGACAAATGCAAGATACTCCACTTAGGCAGAAAAAATGAAATGCAAAGATACAGAATGCGGGACAATGCCTGGCTCGAAAGCAGTACATGTGAAAAAGATCTTGGAGTCCTCGTGGACAACAAGTTAAACATGAGCCAACAATGTGATGTGGCGGCAAAAAAAGCCAATGGGATTTTGGCCTGTATCAATAGGAGCATAGTGTTTAGATCTAGGGAAGTCATGCTCCCCATGCTCTATTCCGCTTTGGTTAGACCAGCATAGTGACTAGATCTAGGGAAGTAATGCTACCCCTCTATTCTGCTTGGTTAGACCACACCTGGAATATTGTGTCCAATTCTGGGCACCACAATTCAAGAGAGATATTGACAAGCTGGAATGTGTCCAGAGGAGGGAGACTAAAATGATCAAGGATCTGGAGAACAAGCCCTATGAGGAGCGGCTTAAGGAGCTGGGCATGTTTAGCCTGAAGAAGAGAAGGCTGAGAGGAGCTATGATAGCCATGTATAAATATGTGAGAGGAAGCCACAGGGAGGAGGGAGCAAGCTTGTTTTCTGCTTCCTTGGAGACTAGGACGCGGAACAATGGCTTCAAACTACAAGAGAGGAGATTCCATCTGAACAATAGGAAGAACTTCCTGACTGTGAGAGCCGTTCAGCAGTGGAACTCTCTGCCCCGGCGTGTAGTGGAGGCTCCTTCTTTGGAAGCTTTTAAACAGAGGCTGGATGGCCATCTGTCAGGGTGATTTGAATGCAATATTCCTGCTTCTTGGCAGGGAGTTGGACTGGATGGCCCATGAGGTCTCTTCCAACTCTTTGATTCTATGATTCTATGAGTAAGACAAAGCTAGGGCTGATGTTCTTATTAATTTTGGGTCTGCACCCCATGTGCTGCCAGTAAGTTTCCGCATGATGTTATTGCATGCAGCTACTTCGTGCTTGGTTTTCAAGCAGTGTTTCCTATATGCTAGTGTTCAATCTAAAGTTACACTGAGATATTTAGGATGGAAACTTGTGTCTTGGCAGGGTTAGGCTTTAGGTGGTTACCTTTGGAATAGCTGGAGAGATCTTTCAAGGCGTTAGTAAGTTGGATTTTAACTGTTTGAAATCAGAGAGCAAGTGGAATGGAGTTAAGGGGGTAAACATGTTGGCTTTTTTTCCAGATGTTGGTAGACTACAGTTTCTATAAGCACCAGCTGAAATAGTCTGACTTTTTCACCAGTCGTAGTCCCACTCTATTCTGCTTTAGTCAGACTTCATCTGGAATACTGTGTCCAGTTCTTAGCAACTCAAGAAGGATATTGATTATCTAAAAGGTGCCCAGAGAAGAGTGACCAAAATGATCAAAGACTGGAAATCAAGCCCTATGAGGAATGGCTGATTGAGCTGGGTATATTTAGCTTGAAGAAAAATAAGTGGAGAGGGGACATAGTAGCCATGTTTAAGTATTTTCAAGGATGTCACATTGAGGAGGGGGCAAGCATGTTTTCTGCTGCTCTAGAGACTAGGACATAGAGCAATGGATTCAAATTGCAGGAAAAGAGATTCTACCTAAACATTAAGAAGAACTTCCTGATGGTAACAGCTGTTTGGCAGTGGGATATGGTGTCTTGGGGTGTGGTGGAGTCTCCTTCTTTTAAGCAGAAGCTGAATGGCCATCTGTTGGGAGTGCTTTAGTTATGAATTCCTGCATGGCAAACCTTTGTGATCTCTTCCAACACTATGATTCTATGGGATACTCTGATTTTTTCAGTCTAGTTATACACGTGTTTGTTAAATATTTGTATTCGAATTTTCTTTGCAGTGTTAAAATGACAAAGAAAAGGAAATATCAAGAAGATTTTCATAAAGTCAAGCTAAAAGTTGGAAAAAAGAAGCCTAGACTGGAAAATGCAACTGACACAAACTTCAAAACAAGGTCTATACACCTTCCCGAGCAGCTTAGAGAGGATGGAATACTTCCAACAAACAACAGAAAGCTTAACATAAAGGTATAGAAGAATGCAACATTAATTGGTAATGGTGTAGTAATTTGAGGATTGGATCAAAACTTTGTAAACAAGGGTTCTGTTTTCTGTTCAGCCATGACATCCACGGGGTGGCCTTGGGTAATGTCACACTCTCAGCTCAGAGGAGAGTAATGTCAAACAGTCTCAGAACAAATTTTCCAAAGAAACCTATGTGATAGGTTCACTTTAGGGTTGCGATAAATCAGAAATGACTAGAAGGCACGTAACAATGAACTCCTGTTAACATCTCTGAAATCAGTCTTAATAGAGTTTGAATCTTTTTAAAACTTGTAGTTTAATAGCAGGTATGCTGGACAGCATTTAGATTTTTTTTTGTAAATATGTTAAAAAACTAGGTAGCTTAGATAATAAAAACACTCCCATTTCTTTATCATTAGCATTAATAATAATAATAATAATAATAATAATTAATAAACTTTATTTATACCCTGTCACCATCTCCTCAAGGGACTCAGAGCGGCTTACATGAGAAGAAGCCCAACAACACATCAATAAAAACAAAAAGCAATAAACAAAAAACAATAAATACAATACAATTAATATAAATCACATATAAACAATAACCAATAAACAGTAACATACAAGGATTTAAAAGCCTGTGACCGGGCCAAATGTAATAGTTTAAAATTTTTAAAAATAAACTCTGGGCATGAGCGAGGTAGGATATATCTGGTATAGGGTTTTAAAAGAGATGAGGGAGGGCAGTCAATCCTAAACCAGTAGTAAAGTGCATTCTGAGGACATATTGCTGGGAATTTTCTTTATTCTGGGAAGGCACACTGCATTAATATTAGAATTAAAATTGTGAATGATTTTCTGATCACCTCAGGTTTTCTAAAGGTCACGGTGTCAGGGTCATCACATATAGCATGGGTGTGAATTGTGTGACTCCAGATCTTGCTAGCCTAAAATTCCTAGCAGCCCTAGCCCAATTAGTGATAAAAAAAACCTGTGGGAATATTCCCCAATTTTCCATAGGAGGTAGGTGTTCCTTGGCATAGTTTTTTTTCCTGTGCTTTTACTGTTGGATTTTTATTTTCTCTTGATTACAAATATGATGATCAGAAAGGACTGATAGTTTTTCACTGATCTCTTCTATTCCTGTAAGTAAGGAACATAAAACATCTTAAGAATGAGATTGCTTTTAAGAAACTTGCAATCTTCATGAAAACAATAGATGCAATATGTATTTTTTTTTTTGTAGGATCTGCTTTCACAAATGAACCACTACAATGCTGGAGTCAAGCAGAGTGCACTTTCTGGGCTCAAGGATCTGCTGTCCCGGTATCCATTCGTAATTGATGCACACCTTTCAAACCTCCTGAGTGAAATAGCAGCTGTGTTTACAGACAAAGATTCTGCTGTCCGAGCAGCAGCCATCTCCCTCCTCCAATTTTTGGCTCCAAAAATAAGAGCGGAGCACATTTTGCCATTTTTCCCTTTACTGAGTGCCCACCTCTCCAGTGCCATGACTCACATCAATGAAGGAATTCAAGAGGATTCGTTGAAGGTACTAGACATTTTATTGATGGAGTATCCTACTTTGCTGGTGGATCGCAGTAGTGTGTTACTCAATAACTTTGTGGAGCTTATTTCTCATCAGCAACTATCAAAACAATTAAAAAATAAAGAGAAAATGTGTTGGATGCTATCTGTTAATCCTAATCGCAGAACAACTTCCCAACAGTGGAGATTGAATGTCTTGGTTAGGCTCCGGAAGTACCTCCAAGTGCTGGCAGATGGGCCTCGTGAGTTGGAAACTGACATTGACGGGCTACCTGAGCAAAATGGCAGTCCCCAAGTACAGAAAAATGCCTTGTACGTGAATTGGCAGGAACATGCTAGTGGTCAAGAGCACATCCAGATGTATGAAAATGGTGGTTTGCATCGCAAAACTAATTCTTCATTCAGGTTGAGGTAAGAAACTCTGAGCTTTGTGACTTTGAGAATCATTTTTCTTTTGCCATTAATGTGAAACACAGTGTACTTTATTTTAGTTGTTTGCAACATTCCGTTTTTTCAAAGTACACGTACCTAACTGAAAACTGGCAATGTATTGTTGAAGGCTTTTATGGCTGGAATCACTGGGTGGTTGTAGGTTTTTTGAGCTGTATTGCCATGTTCTAGAATCATTCTCTCCTGACGTTTTACCTGCATCTATGACGAGCATCCTCAGAGGTTGTGAGGTCTGTTGGAAACTAGGAAAATTGGGTTTATATATCTGTGGAAAGTCCAGGGTGGGAGAAAGAACTCTTGTTTGTTGGAGCTAGGTGTGCATGTTTTAATTGGCCACCTTGATAAGCATTTGATAACCTGACAGTTTTTAGGTATGCCTTGTTTGCCTGGGGGAATTCTTTGTTGAGGTGATTAGCTGCTCCTGACTGTTTCTTGTCTGGAGTTCCCCTGTATTTGAGGGCTGTTCTTTATTTACTGTTATAATTTTAGAGTTTTTTAAATACTGGTAGCCAGATTTTGTTTATTTTCATGGTTTCTTCATTTCTGTTGAAATTGTCCACATGGTTGTGGATTTCAGTGGCTTCTCTGTGTAGCTTGACATGGTAGTTCTTAGAGTGGTCCATCATTTCTGTGTTCTCAAATAATATGCTGTGTCCAGGTTGGTTCATCAGGTGCTCTTCTATGGCTGACTTCTCTGGTTGAAGTCTGCAGTGCTTTCATGTTCCTTGATTCATGTTTGGGCAATGCTGCATTTGATGGTCCCTATGTAGACTTGTCCACAGCTGCATGTTATACGGTAGACTCCTGCAGAGGTGAGAGGATCCCTCTTGTCCTTTGCTGAACGTAGCATTTGTTGGATTTTCTTGGTGGGTCTGTAGATCATTTGTATGTTGTGTTTCCTCATCAGCTTCCCTATGCGGTCAGTGGTTCCCTTGATGTATGGCAAGAACACTTTTCCTCAGGATGGATCTTTGTCTTTACTCTTGTGACGTTTTCTCAGTCTTGCAGCTCTTCTGATGTCTGAGGTGGAGTATCCATTGGCTTGTAAAGCTCAGTTTAGGTGGTTCAGTTCGTCCTGGAGGAGGTGGGGTTCACATATTTCTTTGGCACGGTCTGCTTCTTTTTTGACTTGGGTGATGGTTGGAGTTTTTATATATATGTAGGTTTTCCGTAAACTGTGTGATCCTATTGCTGATCTGATTTGTGGGACACCTAGAAAAGGCAGTTTACTTCATTTCCTTTTTCCATGTCCATGGCATTTATTGGGAAGGTAGTTGTTTTGTAAGTTTATGAAGTTTCATGAAGTTTTGCAGCTATTCTTGAAACACTCCTCTGCCTGCTTTCCTTTTATTATAACTCCCTCTTCTGCAATATATAGGCAGTGCTGCCTACCTCTTATGCTCATGGTCCTCATACATGTGTTTTTATTAATCCTTTAGTTCTTCTGTTTCTATTGGAATCAGTGCTGGTTTGTGCTTCTTACTTTCCCTCAAATCATTCAGCTGACCTAATTTGTTAAGATACATCAAATATATTACCAAATGTTTTAAAATCAAAAGTCTGGGACTTGAGGTTCCACAAATCATTGTTTGATAATATGTATAGATCACACCTATGGTCGTATCCTCCATGAGCATGAAGGCTCCTCTCATTTTAAAGCAGTGTTTCCCAACCTGTGGATCCCGAGGTGTGTTGGCCTACAACTCCCAGAAATCCCAGCTTGTTGACCAGCTGTTAGGATTTCTGGGAGTTGAAGGTCAAAACATCTGGGGACACACTGGTTTAGAACCACTGATTTAAGAGGTGCATGTCAACCTGAAATTGAACCCCAAATCCAGTGGCCCCAGAATGGAGGACAGATGTTTACAGGGTTAGTGGAGGATGTGTTCTGTCTACTATCTATGAAATAATGTGAAGGACAAAATTTGTCTATATAAAAAGAGAGGAAGAAAACATACTTTAATTTCTGAATGGGTTGCTGGATACTGAGAATAGAAGAGGTGTTAGTGGTTAAAGCTTCACAAGGCTCTCTGGTTATAATGGGATGACTGTGTGGTCATGCTCATGAACATTTCTATACAAATCTATATAAATAAAAATGTAATGTTCGTTTGTGGGATTAACATAACTAAAAAACCACTTGACGAATTGCTGCCAAATTCGGCCACAAGACATCTACTAACCCAAGGAATGACCATCACACAAAAAATTAAATTTGTCATTTGGGAGTTGTAGTTGCTGGGTTTTATAATTAACCTACAATCAGAGAGCATTCTAAACTCCATCAATGATGGAATTGAACCCAACGCGGCACACAGGACTCCCATGACCAACATAAAACACTCGAAGGGTTTGGGGGGGGGGGGCATTGACATTGAGTTTGGGAGTTGTAGTTCACCTACATCCAGCGAGCACTGTGGACTCAAACAATGATGGATCTGGACCAAACTTGGCATGAATATTCAATATGTCCAAATATGAACACAGATGGTATTTGGGGGAAGTAGACCTTGACATTTGGGAGTTGTAGTTACTGGGATTTATAGTTCACCTAGAGTCAGAGAGCATTCTGAACCCCACCAATAACAGAATTGGGGCACACTTCCCAACCAGTGACTATCACTCATAAAAACACTGAAAAACACAGCAGAAGAGATTTAAAAAGCCAAAAAACAAAAAAATACATTACAATGAATGCGCAAAACCACATACATATATACACAAACACACATATACACAAATATATACACACACAAAACACATATACACAGACTGGGCCGCAGCAACACGTGGCAGGGGATGGCTAGTACAATCTATATAAATAAAAATGTAATATTTGTTTGTGGGATTAACATAACTCAAAAAGCACTGGACGAATTGACACCACATTTGGACACAACACACATATCAGGCCAACAGGTGACCATCAGTCATAAAAACACTGAAAAAACAGCGGAAGAGACTTAAAAAGCCAAAAAACAAAATTACATTACAATGCATGCGCAAAACCACACACATATATATACGCAAACACACATACACAAATATATACACACACATAAAACACATATACACTGACTGGGCCACAGCAACGCATGGCAGAGGATGGCTAGTACCTTTTAAAAATAAAAAAATAGGTTCAGCTGATGTGTGTTTGAGAGCCAGCATGGTGTAGAGGTTTGAGCATTCTGCTATGACTCTGGAAGACCAGGGTTCCAAACTATTTGGCCATGGAATCTATGTTGACCTTGAACAAGCCATACTCTTATCCTCAGAAGGATGCAAAACTACTCTCCGAAACTTGCGAAAAAATGAAGCCCTGATAGGACCTCAGGGTCACCATAGGTCAGAAAAGACTTGAAGGCACTCACAACAATGATGTGTATTTGGAAGAGATAAGAGAAGGAGATTGCAATGTGGTGTGAGAGAGGAGGCACATCAAGACTCTTAGTTCTATGATTGAACTTGGGATCTTGGCATCTTTAGCATTACATTCTAAAGCAGGCTTCTTCAACCTGCAACCCTTCAGGTGTTTTGGACTTCAGTTCCCAGAATTCCTGACCATTGAACCATCTGGTTAGGGCTTCTGAGAAGCTACAGGTTGAAGAGTCCTGCTGTAAAGCAAGAACTTTCAAACTTGACACAAAAAACATAGTTCAGAGATGGAGCTAGTTTTCAAATAGTTATAGGTAGAGGAAGTTATTGCTTTAATTTTATATTGGCACCTAACTCCTCTTTGAAAATTGCTGTGTTCTTGCCACATTACCTTTATGCCAGAGTTCCTTAACCAATCTTTCCTTTGGGTTAAGTGTAGGCAGGTGGAACTGCAACTCCCATCAGCCCTACACATCAGAGCCTAGCAACAACTGAGAATTGCTAACCAATGCCGTAATAAAACTGCATCTGAATATGGCAGATGTAGTTCAAATGATAACACATTACACAATTGTGGTGTTATCTGTCTGTCTATCTATCTATCTATCTATCTATCTATCTATCTATCTATCTATCTATCTATCTATCTATTGTGTCAGAAGCGAATTGAGGGTACAGTTGTAATGTATTTAAAAATAAACAAAGTTAAAAACTTGACATTATACTAAATGTTCTTTGACCAGAAACTGGCCACTTGGAGTGCTTCTGGTATTGCTATAAGAAAGTCCTCCATTGTGCATGTAGCAGGGCTTAGGCTTCATTATAATAGGTGGTCTTTTGCTTACTCTTCTCTACACTTGCATGTCATGGACTCCACTTTGTAGCCCCCTTTCTTAAGGTTGGCTCTGCATCTTGTGGTGCCAGAGTGCAGTCTGTTCAGTGTCTTCCAAGTCACCCAGTCTTCTGTGTGCCCAGGTGGGAGTCTCTCATTTGTTATCAGCAATGGATTGAAGTTCCAGGTTTTAGCCTGCCACTTATGGGCTCTCACTTGCTGAGGTGTTCCTGCGAGTATCTCTGTAGATCTTAGAAAGCTATTTCTTGATTTAAGGCGTCGGCGTTCTGGCTGATATCCAAAGGGATTGGCTGAACATGTCACTGCCTTGGTTCTTTCATTATTGACTGCTACTTCCTGGCGGATGTCAGTATAATTTCTCCAGCGGTGTGGAGTGTAAACATCCTGTGATAATGCGGCAAGTCTCATTAAGAGCCACATCCACTGTTTTAATGTGGTGAGATGTGTTTCACACTGGGCATGCGTGTTCAGCAGCAGAGTAGCAAAGCCCAAGGAAAGATGTCTTCACTGTGCTATTGCCCCACTTTAACTATCATGGGGTTTGTAGTTTGGCAAAGCACGTCAGGCTGGGCAGTCTAAAAGCTGTGCTCTAAACTGTCAGTTCTAGGATTCCATAGGATGGAACCATGGCAATTAAAATGGAATAAATGCTATAATGGCCAATGCATATAAGATTGTAAATTTCCTTAAATACATTTGACATTGTGCTGTACTATTCTTGGTTAACAAAATACAACAAACAAATACTCAATCTCTCCTTTCAGCTCTTTGATAACTATGACAGGCAATATTGAAAATGGCCTGTCATC
Organism: Anolis sagrei ordinatus; assembly: GCF_025583915.1. Lineage (NCBI taxonomy): Eukaryota > Metazoa > Chordata > Lepidosauria > Squamata > Anolidae > Anolis > Anolis sagrei. The sequence goes on along the minus strand of NW_026847660.1, from coordinate 60,644,296 downwards.
CACTGACAACTTAAAAAGATTTATTCAGGTAATAATTCCTTTGCTTCTTGATTGTTGGATTGAAGCGTCTCCTCCACAACTTACGCCTCCCATTCTTGGAAATCTTCGGGAACCAGGATCTCAGCAGCTTATGGAACAAGTTGTACATATCATATACTTGTTGTGGAAACTTGCAAAGCAAATTGAAGATGCAAATGAAATGGTAAGGAGATGAAATCATTATGGGCATGATTCAAATGATTACTTTTTCTTGTATTTAAATAAGATGGAAATAAAGGAATAGCTAGCTGAAGACTTCAGTAGATACTCAGATTGTTTTGTCTTACTGTGCAGATGTATTTAGAAGATGTGTGTCCAGTACTTTTTTATATATGGAATTGCAAAGTTTGGAGAAAACTGATTTTTCTACTTTTGAAAATCATTAAAAAGCATATTAATAAAATGTATCCCATATGTAATAATAATAATAATAATAATAATAATAATAATAATAATACTTTATTTGTACCCCGCTACCATCTCCCCAAGGGACTCGGTGCGGCTTACATGAGGCCAAGCCCACAGTACATCAATAACAAAAGCAGTAACAAAAACAATCAATACAATACAATTAATATAAATCACATAACAATAAACAGTAACACACAAGTATTTAAAAACCTATGGCCGGGCCAAATATAATAGTTTAAAAATTAAAAAATAACGTTGGGCATCAACAAGGTAGGACATAACTGGTATAGAGTTTTCAGAGAGAGAGATGAGGGAACGCAGTCAGTCCTAAATCAGTGGTAAAGTGCATTTTGAGGGCATATTGCTGAGAGTTTTCCTTATTCTGGGAAGGCACACTGGAACAACCACGTTTTCAGGCTCCTCCTAAAGACTGCCAGAGTTGGGGCATGTCTGATGTCCTTGGGAAGGACATTTATATTTAAATGTCTTTTTTTTAAAAAAGGAAGATGTTCAATCACAAGTCATTATTTGATAGTATCTTTAAAATAGATGTTTGTTCTAATGACTGTAGCAAAACTTGAACACGCTTTCTTTACTGATGTTATAGAATAAGTTTTTTGTTATTGAAACACTTGCATGCCTTTTTCAAAATGCAGCATTTCCTTGAAGCTTAAAGTCTACAAACTGAAATTTCCCTTGTATATATATACATAACCACACTAGTTCTATCCAAGATATTTGGAAATTAATTCGGTTTCTTAGAAAATAGCCTGGTCACCCCACCAAGTGGCTAGAGAGGATTCAAAGCACCTGCGTGTCTAGTAAATTCAATTGAGTCTCGAATTCAACCTGTATTAATAAGATTTTGGTTTATAGCACCAAATACTAGTTCATTTACTAGATCCATAGTTGGTTTGATCTGATCTTGTAGCAAAAAGTACTTGTGAGCATCATTATCCTTGTAGTTTGTAGGCATCTGATGCCACTGGGTTAGTAGAGCAATATACTTTGCCTATTATTCTGGACTCAGTAACATTCAGCAGGGACACTTTATTTTGAACATGGCTACCTGGGAATTTGATCTCATTCCTCTCATGACTTTGGAAGATCCAACTAATTGGTTTAGAAAACATGAATATTATGTTTGTTACACCATTGTAAACAGTCCTTATGTGTTTGCTTCCCATGCTTATGTATTATATGAGTTCGTTTTGTATTCTCCTCATTATTCCAATTGGTATTTTTGCAGAAGTTTATAGCAATAGGACATTTATGTATTGACATTGTAATTATAGATATCTGTGTAGTTAGAGAACATTTTTAAAGTGTAGCATCAGATACACACACATGCACATTCTGGATAGCAAAGGGAAGGGTTAACACCATTGTGGTGTTTTGCTTTGCTGTCTGTGCCCTGTTCACAAGTTTTCACCTCACTTTCTGTCCCTGTGATAATTGGATTTTGAGAAATATGGCTTGTTATGGAAACAAAGATTGGTGATAAAGTTTCATCACAGACACCTTTTCCCCATGATAACTCTTTTAGGAGTGAATTTCCTCTCCTAGGGGTAGATTTCTTTCACTTCCTGTTGTCTCACCCCTGTTTATAACTATGAGTCGTTTGTATGTCAGATATTTGTAACTTGGGGACTACCTGTACTTGGAACAATTTATGAAGAAGGCCCTGGAATAATTAATGAAAACTTCTGTCATTCTAAAAATTATTGGAATTGATTGTCTACAGAAAAAGTTACCTTGATGTATTTGACTCTTTACCTTGTGGTGTTCTTCCAATAGGAAGCATGGCTTCGAGCAAATTACCTGACTGATTTTCAACTTCATTTCATGTCTCACTTTCCTTATTCTTTCCAAGAAACAATCAAACACAAAAAGAGAGAGACTTTGAAAAGGTATGTGTGTGATTGTTAGAAAGGCCAGGAGAGTACAGTTGCTTTCCTTGCAAATAATAGTGCACTGTGTTCCAGATACTTAAATCTACTGTATTTCACTTTATAATAACCACATTACATATTAGCACCCCACATTTTGGGGAAGGCAAAATCAGACAGATTCATTCATGTTCAGTGGAATATGTGGTGGTTCCAGCTTATTTGAAAGGCAAATTATTGAGGGATCAAGATGAGCAAAAACACCTGAATGTGTGTATGTGGTTACATGCCAAGCTCGAACAAGAATTACAATATAACAATACAAATTGCAATAAAATAAACAACATAACATTAAACAATTGCTTGTGATATTATTGTTGGAAACTGGCCTGAGTCCCTCCACGGAGGTGAGAAGACCTGTATACAAAAGCTCTAAATAAATAAATAAAAAAAATATAAAACACCAAAGCATATTTATTTATTTATTTATTTCACAGTTTTGTATACCGAGCTTCTCAACCTCGTAGAGGGACTCAGCCCGGTTTACAGCCATAAAAACATATACATTCATTAAAATATCATATATCACAAATTACAAAACAACTTTAAAAACACTAAATTAAAACTACAGTGGTCAGTCGTCCTAATAAGATGGATCTATATCCACTTCCATCCAGAGTCCTATGGTGTTGTCTCATTCCTCGAAGGCCTGACTCCACAGCCACGTCTTCACCCTTTTCCTAAATGTTAGGATGGATGGGGCGGTTCTGGCCTCCAGAGGGAGAGAGTTCCAGAGTCGCGGGGCCACCACCGAGAAGGCCCTGTCCCTCGTCCCCACCAGGCGCTTGCGAGGCCGGTGGGACCGAGAGCAGGGCCTCTCCAGATGATCTTAGTAATCTTGATGGTTCGTAGGGGAGAATACGTTCGGAGAGGTAAACAGGGCCGGAGTCGTTTAGGGCTTTATAGGTCAACACCAGCATTTTGAATTGTGCTCGGAAGCTAATTGGCAGCCAGTGGAGCTGGCGTAACAGCGGAGTGGTGTGCTCCCTGTACCCAGCCCCCGTTAGTAATCTGGCTGCCGCGCGTTGGACTTGCTGCAGCTTCCGGGCAGTCTTCAAAGGCAACCCCACGTAGAGAGCGTTGCAGTAATCTAAGCGGGATGTAACCAAAGCGTGTACTACCGTGGCCAAGTCAGCCCTCCCAAGGTACGGACGCAGCTGGCGCATAAGTTTTAATTGTGCGAAAGCTCCCCTGACCACCGCTGAGACCTGGGGTTCCAGGCTCAGCGATGAATCCAGGAGAACTCCCAGACTGCGTACCTGAGCTTTTAGGGGGAGTGTGACCCCGTCCAGCACAGGCTGTAACCCCGTACCCTGTTCGGTCTTACGACTGACCAGGAGTACCTCTGTCTTGTCTGGATTTAGTTTCGATCTGTTGTCCCTCATCCAGTCTGAGACAGCGGCCAAGCACCGGTTCATAACCTGAACAGCCTCCTTAGTGGTAGGTGGAAAGGAGTGATAGAGTTGGACATCATCTGCGTACAGATGACATCGCACCCCAAAACTCCGGATGATCTCTCCCAGCGGCTTCATGTAAATGTTAAACAACATAGGGGACAATATTGAAAACAATATACACAAAACATAGGAACTAAGCATAATGACAGAAAGACAAACGGCAGGACGCATGTACAGAAAATGATTTAAAAACTCCGGGTGAGATAAGGGGGCAGAACTAATTGTATGGAGGAAGTAATGCTGAAGGGTTTGTACTTTCATCAGTTTTCTTACAATACGTTTGCTTTGTTTTTAGCCCCAAGAGCCATATTGCACCTTCAAACAATATTGACCATCTTTTGTTGAACTTAACGTTATGTGAAATCATGGTTTCACTGGCAACTGCTTCAACACTACAAATGGATTCTAGTTGGGTTAATATGATTAAGAAGTTTGTGATAGAGACCCTTCAGGATGGCTCTAAGTTAAGCAGTAAGCAGTTGGTCAAATTACTTAGTGTGGCTTGGAGACTTTTACAGATACACATAAACAAAGGTAAGATCTATTGAATATATCGAGGTATTGTATTTTACGTGTTGCCTTTTGCTAGACTGTTTTTTGTGCTTCTGAACATAGAGAATTTACATCTTAAGCAGCTTAGTATATTAATTATGGTTAGGTACAGAAATAGCTTTGCCTCATAAGTAGGCAATGACATTGCTTTGTGATATATTCAAAGCACATTTAGGCATGCTTCCATTTAATAATAATAATAGTAATAATAATCTTTATTTATATCCCGCCACCATCTCCCCGATGGGGACTCGGAGCGTCTTACATGAGGCCAAGACCAGACAACAAATTACAATAGAGTAAAACCGAAAACGCAAACCAAAAACGCGAACAATAAACAACAACATCATAATTACATAAAACATGTGAATACATAACAATATAAAATTACAATAAGCACAATCACAATGACAGTGGGCGGGCTACATGTAATGATTAAAAGAAAAATAAATTAAAGCTAATTAAAAACTCAGGCGAGATAAAAGAGAGACAGATTATTTGCGGAGGAGGGCTCATTATACGGGGGTTGTGGAATCAAGCGTTCCTATGAAGGGGGGGGGGCTTATACTCCAATGACAGAACGTTGAGGCTAAGCATTAGGTATACATTGCTATATCAAAACATCTCAAAGTGAAAATACAACCTCATCTCTTTCACATTTTTTCTCATGGTCAGAGACGATAAACATGCATGTGCAATGCTACATACATGAAGCATAGTCTTGTTGTTTTGTATAACTCCAATGGAGGTTTTAATTTTTCTTCCCTTTAGTGTCATCAGAAACTTTAATGAAAGCAGTATATACACTTTACCAGCAACGAAACCTTCTGCTTCCTGTACGTGCATTGCTTTTGAAATTTTTTAACAGAGCTTATCAAAATGAAGAGTTGAATCTTTATACAAACAGGTAACAAAGTATCTTAAGTGTAATTGAACTTTACAAGGTTGAATTTTAACAATGTTTAAGTTAAGATTTAAAAAAATATTTCTGGCAGCTGTTCATGTATTTTAGGTGTATGTTTGTCATGTATGTATGTATGTATGTATGTATGTATGTATGTATGTATATATTTATGCATTTATGTATTTATTTAGAACTTTTATATACCGGTCTTCTCAACCCCCGCAGAGGGACTCATAAGATTCATAAACAGTAGTTTAAAACATCACATCCCATAATTCACTAAAACATTAAAATACAATCATATAATTACATCATGCCAAATCGTCAAAATGTAGCTTGCTTTTGCTCTAAAATCTGGGTTTTGAATACAATTATTGCAACTTTTTTTTGAAGTGGGTATAAAATGTGGGGTGATAAATAGTATAGAAAATAAATACCGTATATTGGAATACTTGAAGGAATGCCTGAGCAAAAGGAGTAGTCCCATTGACACTAATATTGTACTGCATTTCAAGAAGCAAGTGGAAAGTGAGGGAAAGTAAACATTCCTTTCTTTTTTTGCACCAAACGTTTCTATTCCTCCTTTAAGAAGTAGACTTACTCTTCCCTGAATTTCATATGGCTCCTTCTTTTCAATAAAATTCTATTTTATTTATATGCTATTTTGGGATGCTACATATTTAATTAGGGACAAATGAAATTTGTCCCAAATTTTTAAATGACTTGTATAGGGCAGAATAACACATTTCTGGCAAAATGTTTTATTGGCGATTCTATTAGCATGCTAGATTCCCCTTATTTTGTGGTGACTGACTGCTGCACTACACTTAGCTCTTCCAAAATAACTATATAACACTGTTGCCAGAGCTATTACAGCGATGAAGGACAGCTACCTGAAAGATTTGTTGCCATAGATAAAGGGAATGGAAAGCATATATCCCCTTAAAACATTTCAGCACCCCCAATAATGGGAATAACTGCAAAATTGGCCACATGGAAGAGTGTGGTGCATTTTTTGGCGGGTGGGTGGAGGTAACTTCTTAATGTTTGAACAAAAATGTCAATTATTTCAAATAACATTCATACAGAGAGAGAAAGAATTTGCCTTACTCTATATTTTTCCTCTTTGCTTTCTACTTTAGAAGCAGGAGCAAAGTTTTAACTCGCTGGCTGGCTGGTCTACCTCAGCAGCTTGTTCTGCTTGGCTTGAGAAATCCTGAGCTTTCGGACCAGCTGATTGTTACTATTTATTCTGCTGCTTCTCGAGCAAACAATGAAATCCTCCAGAGTTTACAAGCTGCAGCTCCTCGGATTTATGGTAAATTTCTTTTGTGGAAATTTATATTAAAAACAGGAAATGAATATTCTTTGTTTCCCTTTTGTTTTGCCTGGAATGCTGATACATTATTATTATTTATAATTTATTTACGGCCTTTATATGCTGCCCTTCTCACCTTGAAGGGGACTCAGAGCAGCTTACAATATATATTTTCATAAAATATATTACATTATTAGCCTAGTACAACATCAGTATTATATATTACTATATTGCACTATACGACATTGCATTTTGGACTTAACCATCTTCTTCTTCTTCTATATATTGCACTATACCATATTGCTTAGAAACACTTAACACTGAGTTAAGTGTTTCTAAGCTATTTTTGTTGTGTTAATAAACTTTGTTTGGACCTTTTCTTTGTGTCTGGCTCCTTTAAGGCATCTGGTTCACGGCATCTCAGTTTTTTGTGGTAAAATTAGGTGCCTCGACTTATATGTGGGTCAGCTTATACTCAAGTATATACGGTACCTCCTCCCAGCTTATTTTTAAAAAAACAACATATATGTAGGTTTGGCCACCTCCATGGATTCAGAAAAAGATTTTGGAAGTTTACCTTAGCCTCTTAATCCTTTTCTCAAAAAGCCTGTCCAGTTTAGGTGATATTGTTGCATCCCAGTCCCCATCAGTATCCTATTTTCAAAGGAAAACTCATTAGCGGTAATTTGTTTTAACAGTTTTTGATAGAATTCTTATTTTGCTCAATTAGAGGCATAGATACCATCCATTGGAGTTTTTACCCCCTGAAGCTGTATCTCAACCCCTTCATATTGTCTGTTATCTTGTTTTTTGCCGCATATTTCTTATTCACATAAATTACAACTTTCATTTTCTTTGTGCTTTGTAGATGCACAGAATTGCATGTGACTGTATATTAGTCACTTGAAGAGCTCTATAATAATAATAATAATAATAATAACTTTATTTATACCCCGCCACCATCTCCCCAAGGGGAGCCCCCGGTGGCGCAGTGCCGGCAGGACTGAAGACTGACAGGTCGCAGGTTCGAATCCGGGGAGAGGCAGATGAGCTCCCTCTATGAGCTCCAGCTCCTCATGCGGGGACATGAGAGAAACCTCGCACAAGGATGATAAAAACATTAAATCAACCAGGCGTTCCCTGGGCAACGTCCTTGCAGACGGTCAATTCTCTCACACCAGGAGTCACTCCTGACACGACCAAAAAAAAAATTCTCCCCAAGGGGACTCGGGGCGGCTTACATGAGGCCAAGCCCAACAACACATCAATAAAACAACAAAGCAGTAAGCAAATAAAACAATACAGTTAATATAACTCACATATAGGCAATAACACACAATTTTTTAAAAAAACCTATGGCTGGGCCAGATGTAATAGATTAAAATTTTTAAATAAATATTATTTACAAATAACTCATTTGACTTTTGCAGTATTTTAAAGGAGAATGTACATAATTGTGCCAGATGAAAGGATTCTTGGTTTCTAGAATTCTAATTTTCTTATTCTGATACTTTCAGTTGACTTCAGCTTTCTTGACCTTTTCTAGATCCACTAGATGGTGCTGTGGCTCTTTTGCCAGAAGAATCGCAGAAGCGTTTAGTCCAGCTGGTTCACTTTTTGCCTCACTTACCAGGCAATTTGCTTTCTTCTCTCTGTCGCTGCTGCATTATGGGAAAGCTGTCCATAAAATTATCTACAACTCTCATTTGGATATTGCATATGAGGTAAGCAGCTTGTCTTGTCTTTCCTAACTAATTTCTCCTAATGGCTGTGTAAACTTTATTATGATTACATGTTTAAGAAGTCAGGTTTTATCACATTGTGTCTTTTAAAAAACATCATATGGGAGAGCAACTTGAAGGGCATGTGATTAATTACTAGTAAGGGAAGGTTTAGAATCTAAGGAGGTGGGGAAAATTTAAGTATGGGGAAGTGGTGGTAAAATCCCATGAAGATAAACAAAAAGGGGAACAGAAAGGAGAAACTAAAATGAGCAAAAAGGGAAAGGCAGTTCAATAGGGGCATACACAGTTGCTGATAAAATCTAGAAAATGGGCATCTTATACACAAATAATTGAAAAACAATTAGGTAGAGGAAGGAACAAAGTAGCAGAAAATCTCAGTAGTTTGTGTTTTCTTTTTTCTAATGTAGAAACTGTTTACAACAGTGGTCATTAATTTTCTCCAGTAAAAAGATTCATATCCTGTCTGTCTGTCTATCTTATAATACGTATTTGTGTGTGTAATATTTTATATACTGTAATATGATATGAGACTATATAATCCATGTACATCTTTAGCAATAAAGGCACATATTATAACAAATGTAAAGATATATTTCCAGTAAAACTGCAAGAAATATGTGTGTGTGTTGTTTTCTTGTAGATTTACTGGAAATCTGTTTTTAAATTTTGTTATATATACATTGTGTTGTTCATTCGTTCAGTCGTTTCTGACTCTTTGTGACTTTATGGACCAGCCCACGCCAGAGCTCCTTGTTGGTTGTCACCACCCCAGCTCCAACTGGGAGGTGACAGGTTTGAAGCCCAAGTTGAATTGAACACCCGACTGTTAAGCCTAGCTTACAATCCACCTGAGCAGTTCGAAAACAGCTGAGCTGTGAATAGAGAAATTAGGAACTGCTTAAAGCAGGGAGGTATTTTATGACACCATAAAAATTCCAGCTGTCAAAGAGCAAGGTGGAAATACAAATACTGCAAATAAATTAAAAAATAAGAAATGACATTGTATATAAGAGAATAAAGTTGTATTTGCTTTTCTCTCTCTCCCCCCCCCCCCCCCCCTTTCCATGCTACCATGTGCATTTTTTCTGTTGGAGCAGTATTATTTAGCTAAACTTGTTACTGGGTACATCTGATGGATAAGATATGTTTAGTTGTACATAAAAAAATCTTCCATGTCCTATTGGGGATTACAAAGGGCAAGCAATAATAACTTTAAAAAGTACGTAAACACACGTTGAACCAGTGTTAAAGAATTGGGGATTACAAAACCGGGTAATTTTAATCGGGCTCAGTTTCTTTTAGTTAATTTCTGAGACTTCAGTGGCCCATGAAATCCCAGAGTTGGTCTTTACACAACGAAAATGAAGTGATGACTTCTAGTATTATTGTGTGACAAACCTATTATATGTTTTAGACTGGAGGACTTCATTTTATCATTCCTGAAGAAAAACCTCATAGAAAATGTTGGGATAGTTGTTGTGTTCCTTTAAGTCAGGGGTCCTCAAAATAAGGCCCGAGGGCCAGATACGGCCCTCCAAGGTCGTTTACCCGGCTCTTGCTCAGGGTTAACCTAAGTCTGAACTGACTTGAAAGCACACAACAATAACAACAATCCTATCTCATCAACCAAAAGCACTCCCACATTTTCCATTGAAATACTAATAAGTTTATATTTGTTAAAATTGTTCTTAATTTTAATTATTGTATTGTTTTTAAGTGTTTATTACACTACAAATACGATATGTGCAATATGTATAGGAATTCATGCTTCTTTCAAATTATAATCCAGCCCTCCAACAATTTGAGGGACTGTGACCTGGCCCTCTGTTTAAAAAGTTTGAGGACCCCTGCTTTAAGGTGTTTGCAACTTATGGCTATCTTATAATGCACTTATTGCAGCTTTTTTCGTGGCAGGATTTGTTTTGGGGGGGGGGGGTTGCATTTGCCTTCCTCTAGCTGTGGTTTTGACCCTGAGCCTGAAAGATGTCTTCTTACCTAAGATCATTGAGTTCATTTTCATGTCTGAACAGGGACGTGAACCGTCGTCTCAGAGTCATAGCCCAATGATCTGGCTCTTAAGCGGGACGTACCTTTTTACTAAAGTTGCCATTAGATGGCAGTGTGACTCTTTTGTTTAGATAGGTTTTATTTGGATATGGGGGAGGGGGGATACATTTTTTTTTAAAGGAAATAAGTGTCCAAATTGTACGCTGGAGAAATTTAGTTTAGCACATTATTACTCAGGTCTGTTATTACTAATTCTGAGGTTTGGATCTCTAGTTTTCCTTACTCCAGATAATCTGTATCTCAATTAATATGTTAATTAACATAAATGTATAAGATTCTAGACTAGCAGATATTTATCTCATGAATATAATCTGTAGTGTAAATCTAGAAGTGGAAGTTTTTGAGGTTTTTTTAAAAGTTACCATTTTGTTACTTAGTCCTTTTTATAATGTTGTAAAGCTTTTGCCTGAATATTGTCATCAGTCAAGGATCAGGAGATTTTTTTTTGCAGTGCTGAAGAGAACTTTATCTAAATGTTTACATATGTTTAAATATATTTACAACCAGGAGTGAGTGCAGATGAATTCTTTAGTGTCTCTATATAATAATAATAATAATAATAATAATAATAATAATAATAATAATCCTTTATTTATACCCCGCTAACATCTCCCGAAGGACTCGGTACAGCTTACAAGAGGCCGAGACCCAACACATCAATAAAACAACAGCATAACGAATACAACAATAAATAAAACTCAAAAAAACAAGCAATAAACATTAAAACAATAGCAATAAACATTAGACAATAACACCACACGGGCCAAATATAATGATTAAAATTTTAAAAAATGCTGGACATGGCAGATGAAATAGATAGGTTTTTGGAGATAGGTGCGATGTGCAGACAATCTTAAATCTCTAGTAAAGTGCATTTGGGACATGATGCTATATTATATTTCCTACTCAGCTGCTCTTTATAGAAACCGACGAGCTTTATAGCAGAGGTAGGTTTCTTCATTAGGGACAAGGTTGGCATTTTCCTCTACCACTCAAACCCAACAGGTTTCTTAACTTGAGATGGAAATAGCGTTTTCTAGATGTTACCAAGATAGTTGACTTCAGAACTATTGGAGAAATACAGTATGCCTATGTCTATCTCTCACTTGCTAGTTTTAGAAAGAGAGAAAATACACTTCCCAGCAACATTCGTAATGTTGTGCTTTGTCAAACTCTATTTCACGATAGTTGCTCACATTGATAGGTTCTGTTGTATGTTAGAGGACCTCAAACATTAGCAATGCTTTTACATCCAAGAGGAATAGGAGAATGTGGCCACTTAACTCACTTCAGTTGCACCTGAGTTTAGCTTTACATTTTTTCTTCTTCTGGAGTCATAGCAGTTTTTAATCGTCTTTATTCATAGTTTGCTACTAAAATGCCCAGTTCGAGCCAAAATTATATTATAACCTAATAATCTCTGCTTTTCTTTTCTTTTTTTCTTTTTCTTTTTAAAAAAACAGATCTTCATTTGTGGGTTGGAAATATCCAGTACAAGGCAGTTCATTGGCTGACATGGATTATTTCAGCTTCTTGTTTTCAACTCTTACAGGTAAATTAATACATCTATTTTCTTCCAGGTAAAGTGTAGAAGTAATACTCTATATTAGGGTACTCATATTACTGTACAAAGTATCATTAGACAATTATATGGACATTAGAATTTAAGATACAGTGGTTTAATATAATAATAATAATAATAATAATAATAATAATAATAATAATAATAATAACTTTATTTATACACTGCTCCAACTCCTCGAGGGGACTCAGAGCGGTTCCCAGGTAACATCACAAAACATACAAAGTAAAAACAACATAACCATAAGATTAACAAAACAAAATATAAGCATAAAAATTGTCACCATAACACCCATATATTAAAAGTAATCCTGCCTGTTCAAGGCAATTAAAAAAATTAAAAGGCCGGGCCAAGATTTGTGCAAGCCCAAAAATTCTAGGGGGGTCGGGAATTAAGTGCAATGCTATGGCAGGCAACAATAATATGAGGTATGGGTCTGTGGCTGTTCATTCCGGGGCCGATTAGAGGAAAGAATCTGGGTAATTGGTAGGAAGAATAATGTGTAGGGCTGAGTTAGAATTGGTCATTTTCAAAGGCTTGTTGAAACCACCAGGTCTTCAAGCTCTTACGAAAGGAGGGGAGGGATGGGGCCTGTCTTATTTCCCTTGGAAGGGCGTTCCAGAGGCAGGGGGCCACCACTGAGAAGGCCCTCTCTCTCGTCCCCACCAACCGCGCTTGAGATGGTAGTGGGACCGAGAGGAGGGCCTCCCCGGGAGATCTTAGAGCTCGTGCCAGTTCATAGAAGGAGATAATAAAGCCTATCAGAAATGGGTTTTTATAATCACCAGTCATTATATGTCATTTACATTGAGATTCTTTACAGGATAGGTCATTAAAACGCACAGCTATCTAGCCTTTGTTTTTGGAGGTTTTTTTAAAGCCTTTTATTTCCATAAATGTAGCACACTCATTTGTACATTGTTTGAATCCTTGTTTTATGTGTTTGAATCCTTGTTTTAGTTACATTTTAAAACATGATTCTTATTTTGATTAGCTGTTGTATACTTCTCAATGTGCTTCATGATTATGATGTGGAGATAGCACCTTCTGAAAACTTTGTAGCAAATCCAAACAAAAATAAGTGAAATAATAATAATACAAATAAGTCACTCTCAAGTTTCTGCCTCACTGACTTCTCTGTTAATGTTTTTCAGGCTTTTCCAGAGAAGAGTTAACGAACCTTCAGAGTATTAGGGGGAAACCACACATAAGCCAAACACAGCTCTCCCCTGTCCACCTTTACCTGACTGATCTGGAACAGTTCTCCTTTCACTGGGCGGTGACTGAGGTAATGTCATATGCACTGAGAATGCAAAGTATTACTGTCATACATATATGAAAATAAAGTATTTTAAGGCCTTGGTGGAATATATTCTCCTAGAAAGTTTTTTAAAAGTGTCTGTGTTCCCTGCCTGGCTCTTGGGAGTAATATGATGTTAATGCTGGCTACAGCTGATAGATAGCAAATTTCAGGGTAGGCAGCCATAGAAAGCATTTGTAATGCTCCCATTATATACTGATTTGAGTGCCTTACTACTTTATTAGGTCTTTTAGCATCATAGATTTTTTAAAAAATAAAAAAATGATTTGTGTGTGTGTGTGTGTGTATGAAACTATTTGGAAAGGACCTTCATTTTTTCCATTTAAGTTCTGTTTAGCATAGTAAAAGTGTTTCCTTTCCCTTGAAAGGACAGCAGAATTTGAGTAAATTAAGTAACCAATGCACCAAGTTTACTGATGACAAAGTAGCCCAACTATTCATGTTTTTGCATCTTTTCTAGAGCGGTGAAAGTACCATATTTACTTGAGTATAATGTGACATCAAATGTATTGCACACTTCAATTTTGAAGATATGCATTACAAAAAAGAAGCATTGTCATGGGATGTGAGGTGGTGGTGGCAGCCACGAAAATGCTAGTAGGAAGCCATGCCCCTCCATCAGGTCTGGTAGGAATCTTGTAGTGGCCACGGTGAGGCTGTGGAAAGCTCTGCCTCTCCGTCTGGCTTTCCCATTAGCGTTTACACAGCCATCGCTGTCTTCTGCTCCACTAAAATGTCCTGGTAGGGAGCTGTGCCCGGTTATCATGCCTAACCACCAGGATTTTTTCAGCCAGCATCAGCTTCCCACCAACCTTTCCACAGCCTCTTCCTCCTTTGTCCCCAGCTGGAATCTCCTGCCCAATAGCACAGGCAGGTTTAGGTGCGTCATTTAATCTATAAATAAAAATTGTATTAGGCCCATATAACAAACTTAAACAAGGGAAATATGGAGAATGTTTAGGCAAAGAAAGTGAGGTTTTAAAATATATTTATGAAAGGACAGAAGATAAGTTGGGGACCCCTCCGCCAAGCACCAACTGCCGCACTGAGCCAGAGTGAAGGGGGGAGGGCAGGGAACAGTTCCACCTTGTCTCCGGCATATGTCATCAGCTGTGGACCCCTCCCCCAGCACCAAGTGCCGCTCTGGGATAGACTGAAAGGGGGGGGGGGGAAGGGGACAGTTCCATCTTGTCTCTGGCATATGCCATCAGTTGGGGGCCCCTACCTATAGCAGCAACTGATGCTCTGGGCCAGAGTGAAGAGAGAGGGGGCGGGGACAGTTCCACCTTGTCTCTGGCATATGTCATCAGCTGTGGACCCCTCCCCCAGCACCAAGTGCCGCTCTGGGATAGAGTGGGGGGGGCAGGGGGCAGTTCCATCTTGTCGCTGGCATATGCCATCAGTTGGGGGCCCCTACCCGTAGCAGCAACTGATACTCTGGGCCAGAGTGAAGAGAGGGGGGGCAGGGGACAGTTCCACTTTGTCTCTGGCATATGTCATCAGCTGTGGACCCCTCCCCCAGCATCAAGTGCCGCTCTGGGATAGAGTGAAGGAGGGGAAGGGGGCAGTTCCATCTTGTCTCTGGCATATGCCATCAGTTGGGGGCCCCTACCCGTAGCAGCAACTGATGCTCTGGGCCAGAGTGAAGAGGGGGGGGGGGGCAGGGGACAGTTCCAACGTGTCTCCTGTGCTATACTAATAATATAATATAATATAATATAATATAATATAATATAATATAATATAATTTACTGTATATGCCTATACTATAATATTATAATGTAATGCAATAATAATAATAATAATATCATAATTATATATTTTATATTACATGTAATATTACTAATAATATAACAATATAATAGTATAGTACAATATAGTAATATATAATACTGATATTGTACTATGCTAATAATATAATATATTGTATGTATATATATCTTGTAGGCCGCTCTGAGTCCCCTTCGGGGTGAGAAGAGCGGCATATAAATGTCGTAAATAAATAAATATTGTGCACCTCAATTTTGGTAATTTAACAAAAATGTGCACATTAGATTCAAGTAAATATGGTCGTATATGCTATCAAAATCTAAATAGAATGTTAGCATTGCTGATCAAAATTTAGTTCTTGAGTAAGGAAGCTGTGAACTATGAAGTATTTCTGATGTCAGGTGGAGAATATTTTGTTATAGGCTCTTTGCTGATTTGGTTGTGAACTTTGAAACCTGGAAATATACAGGTGTTCATATGACCTAAAATATAAAGCAGAAAGCCCTGTGTATTGGAGGATGTGTGTGCGTCACCAAGAGCATAGACATAGCTGAGTTCCAGGCAGAATGCCAACATAACTATCAACATTATACAAGCATATCAAACAGTGGCGTGACTGAACAGGGACCTTAAAACAGGTGCCTTGTTAAGAGTACCAGCTGGTGCGATCGGATGAATGATGTAATCTGATGAAAAGCAGCCAAGATCTAAATACCTAATGTTATGTCACTTTTAGAGGACCAGGAAATGTACCTTAGCAAGATATGTCAGCTGGCTAGGCTACCAGAAGTATAAAACTATCTGAGAAGAGAGAAAGGCCACATACCTTTGTCATATAAAGATAGCTGTTGATAAGCAGTTGCTTTTCATATACTATATTTTGCTAATGAAATAGATAATGCTGGTAAGAGCAAATTTGAACAGAACAATTCAGTTATAGGTAACTTGTTTTAAGAAGGAGAGAGGCAGCTTGGAGACAGGAAGCACCCCTTTGTGTTAACATAAATCCTGCTTTTGGTAGTCACTGCCTAAATGGAAGTGGGGCTATATGGGCACATGTCAGCTCAGAAGGATAGTGGTTCTGCTCAAAAAGTTGGCATGGCTGATGTCGTTTTTAAACTACATAGCTTTCTGAGCTTTTATTTTAATTAGGAACCTATCCTTCCTCAGGGGTCATTCCCTCACTTAATTGGTTTGGAGTAACACTCAACTTTGTTGCTACTTCTTTGCTTGAAACAACTATGATAGGTTTGATTTCCGATTGCCAGAAGTTGAAAACTACTTGAAGGTGCAATTTGAATTTGTTTGTATTAGTGGGTGACTTTATGATGATTTTCCATGAGATAGAAAGAAGACATGCATAGCAATAATTCCATTGTTTCACAGTGGTGAAATGATGGTAAGATTTTGGAATGTGGTACTTTTTGGCAGGATTCTATTGCTATAAATTTAGACAGACCCACAATGAATGTTGATAATTCTATTTTTTTTCTGTTGCAACAGGTAGTGAGCCAGTGCCTCTCCACAATATCTTCACGAAGTCAATGCATAGATATTGTACAAAGTGGCATTTGTAAATACCTGGTAGGTGATTTTATTTACATCCCTTACCTTTATGCCCAGGAATTACTCTCATTGTTTGTAACTGCTTGTATCCAGTTGTCAGTGGTAATTGAATTCTATCCATTTTTTAAAAAAGGTATGTGAAAAAATGTATGTGTACGGTAACAAGATTCAGATAATACACTATTAGCAATGGAAGCTTTATTCATTTATGAATTTTAATGACATTTCACTCCCGGTCTACAAGGGTTCCTATGGGGACTAACAAATAACCTCTCATCGGTGATCATTTGTGTCCGAGTAGAATAGCCTTCCAAGGTTATTTATTTATTTAGAACTTTTATATACCGGTCTTCCCACCTCCAACGAGGGACTCAGGTCGGTTTACAACAAGGGAATTCATACACAATAGTTTAAAAACATCACATCAATAATACACTAATATAAACACATTAAAGTACTATCATATAATTGTATAAAGTCAAGTCGTCAGCATAAAAATCACTATTCATCCCCATCCGCCTGTGCGGTCAAGAGTCATTGCCTCACTCATCAAATGCCAGATTCCAAAGCCAGGTTTTTCACCAACCTTCTAAAGGTCAGGAGGGAAGGAGCAGTTCTAATCTCCAATGGGAGAGAGTTCCAGAGCCGAGGGGCCACCACCAAGAAGGCCCTGTCCCTCGTCCCCACCAGACGCAATTGTGAAGATGGTGGGACCGAGAGCAGGGCCCCTCCAGAAGATCTTAACAAGCTTGATGGTTCATAGGGGAGAATCCGTTCAGACAGGTAAACTGGGCCGGAGTCGTTTAGGGATTTATACGTCAGCACCAGCACTTTGAATTGTGCTCGGAAGCTAATTGGCAGCCAGTGGAGCTGGCGCAACAGAGGAGTAGTATGCTCCCTGTACCCCGCTCCTGTTAGTAATCTGGCTGCTGCTCGTTGGACTAATTGCAGCTTCCGGGCAGTCTTCAGAGGCAACCCCACGTAGAGAGCGTTGCAGTAGTCTATACGGGATGTGACCACCGTGGACAAGTCAGATTTCCCAAGGTATGGGATTAGGTGACTGTGGAGACCTATTCTTGATCCTCATGTTCTTCCACAGTAAGGACATCGGTTTCCAGATGGAAGGTGGTCCTGGTCAGGGTTGGCTTGACGCGCCTTCCTTCTTGATGCATTTCTCCCTTTCGCCCTCCATTCGTGCCTCTTCAAATTTCACAGCATTGTTGGCAACAGCTGACCTCCATCAGGATGCTTGCCATAGGTGCAGGCAAAACGTCAGGAGAGAATGCCTCTAGAACATGGCCATATAGCCCGAAAAAATCTACAACAACCCAGTGATTCCGGCCATGAAAGCCTTCAACGACATTAACCTTGTTTGTACATAGATTTATCTCAAACTCTCTTATATTTTTCATATTCAAGGATTTTATATCCATTTTATATCTTTCTAGAAGCTGTTTATATGTGTGCCAATTAAGGTCAGTTCCTTTATCCAGTAATTCCTGTTGTGTTTTGAATCTGTGTTTTCCAAATAGTATGTTTATGGTCTATCTGTTTTGTAAATGCCTTGTTAGTTGAAATCCCAATAGAGTCTTAGAATATTATGTTTTTTAAAACCCCTAAAAGGGTTATACTAATGTGATGGCAGCACCAAAGAGCAGCTGCCCAGAGAGGAGAAGCCACACGAATTGGCTGTGCTGAAGCAGCCATTGTGGGATGTGATAGTGGCACGAAAGAGGACAGGTTAGCAGTCAACTTTCATCTTTCCGAGTTACAAACGCTAATGGGAGAGCTTTTGCACAATTAAAACTTGTGTGCCAGTTGCGCCCGTACCTTGGGAAGTCTGATTTGGCCACAGTGGTCCACGCTCTTGTTACATCCCGAATAGATTACTGCAATGCGCTCTATGTGGGGTTGCCTTTGAAAACTGTTCAGAAACTTCAGTTAGTCCAACAGACGGCAGCTAGATTAATCACCGGAGCGTCATACAGGGAACATACCACCCCTCTGTTGTGTCAGCTCCACTGGCTGCCGATCCAGTTCCAAGCACAATTCAAAGTGCTGGTTTTGACCTATAAAACCCTATATGGCTTCGGCCCAGCGTACCTGTCCGAACGTATCTCCTTCTATGTCTCAGAGTTTAAGATCTTCTGGGGAGGCCCTGCTCTCGGCCCCGCCTCCATCACAAGTGAGGCTGGTGGGGATGAGGGACAGGGCCTTCTCAGTGTGGCTCCTCGCCCGTGGAACTCACTCCCCGGAGAAATTAGGTCATCGACATCACTCCTCTCCTTCAGAAGGGAGCTGAAAACATGGATATGGGACCAGGCCTTTGGGTAATCTGGCAGACTGAGAAGGTAATGACGACCAGAATTTGGAAAGCACTATGGTAATGCTGAATGGACTTACGGATTTGAGAACTCTGTGAACGTTGGCCACTAGATTGGCTTTTTAGTTGTTACTGTATTAATTGAATGTTTTCACTATAGTGGTTATTGTTGTTATGTATTTTATCTGTTGAATTGTTGGCATCGAATTGTGCCGGTTGTAAGCCGCCCTGAGTCCCCCATAGGGGGTTGAGAAGGGCGGGGTAGAAGCGCCATAAATAAATAAATAAATAAATAAATAAATAAATAAATAAATAAATAAATAAATAAATAAATAAATAAATAAATCAGATATGAGGATGGAGAGGCTTTCCAGAGGCTGTCCCTTCCTCTCTCAATAAACTCCAAGGTCTTCCGGGGAGGCCCTCCTCTCGGTCCCACTACCGTCTCAAGTTGGTGCGGACGAGAGAGAGGGCCTTCTCAGTGGTGGCCTCCCGCCTCTGGAATGCCCTTCCAAGGGAAATAAGACAGGCCCCATCACTCCCCTCCTTTTGTAAGAGTGTGAAGACCTGGTGGTTTCAACATGCCTTTGAAAATGGCCAGTTCTAACTCAGCCCTACACGTTGTCGAATACAGCCTTATTCTTCCTAGCAATTACCCAGACAATTTCCTCTAGTCGGCCCTGGAATGAAGAGCCACAGACCCGTACCTAATATTATTGTTGCCTGCCATAGCATTGCATTTAATTCCCGGGCCCCCTAGAATTTTAGGGCTTGCACAAATCTTGGCCTGGCCTTTTAATTCTTTTTTAAATTGCCTTGAACAGGCAGGACTACTTTTAATATATGTGTTTTATGGCGACAATTCTAATGCATATTTTGTTTTTGTTAATCTTATGGTTATGTTGTTTTTACTTTGTATGTTTTGTGATTTTTACCTGGGAACCGCTCTGAGTCCCCTCGGGGAGATAGAGTGGTATATAAATAAAGATTATTATTATTATTATTATTATTATTGTTGTTGTTGTTGTAAATGGGTGGCACTCAACAACATTTTACTATTGCCAATTTTTTGTGACCCCAACATTGAGCAGGGGACCACAGCTCCTGATTTAAGAAAGAAAAAAAAACCCTAAAGAGTCTAGGATGCCATCGATTCTAAGACATCCCTCTTTTTTTGCCCTCTATTTTAGGGGGAAAGTTCATCTTAGAATCAGCGAAATACAGTATTTGCTTTTTATAAACTGGTGACTTCCCCTGGAACATGTTTGTTAATACAGAACCAAAACCAAAAGAAAGGAAGAGCAGGTTGTAAAATCTTAACAGACTGAAGGGCTACTGAAATTGTTGCTAGTATTCTCTTAAGAACACAGACACTAAGAAAGAACTATGATAAAAATGAGAGGCTCTGTGTAATGAATTTATTTTGTTTTGTCTCCTAGGCAGGATTAACTGTAATACCTGACAGCACTGCTGGATCTGTTTTGTGTGCCATTAGTAAGCTCATGGATCAAGGGTGCCTCCTGAATGAAAACCTCTTCAAGTTCCTAACTTCTTTGTGTTACAGTCTCCTTTTTCTCCTCTTAACAATAGAGCGAGAAGATTCAGAACATTTACAGAAGAGGTAAATGTTTTAATTTTGTTTACTTAACTCTTAAAAGTTCTTGCATGTGCAAAAGATTCATTAGGAGAATATGCATCCAAATGAATAAATGTGTAAGTATAGCTTTTAACTTGCTTATTTTAGTGAGGAATATGGTAGTTGTATCCTTATAGTCACTTTAATCTTTGGAATTCTTTGTGGTTTCATTAATATTCCCTTTTCCTAAATTTGAGATATAAATTGTAAACAATACAATTTTAGAAGCTGTGCTGTCAATTAGTCTATTTTTCTCTCTGAATGCCATGTTCAAAAAGATATGCCATTTATGGAATTGGTTTCAGGTTGTAGTTGATTAGAGTTAACCAGACAAGAATGTTTACTTCTTAAGTTATTGTATGTTAATTATTTTTTTCTGGCCAAGCATATCCCAGCCTATAAAACTACTGCCCCTCATGTTTTGAGATCTGCCATGCAATATGCAGGAACCTGAAAGAGAGGAGGCAGGGCAGGTTATGGAGAGCAGTTATGTGAGGCCACAAATCAGTTTTGTGTGCTGTGTTTTTTAAAATTTGATTTGTTCAGCAAATAGGTGAGCTGAGTAATTTCAGCACACATACCACATATTTCATGTTCTCTCTTCAGATTGACAGACTATGTATCCTGTCCACTATTACTGTGCCTGTGCATATTGTAATTTGTATATTGTTATGTATTCACTAGCTGTCCCCTGCCATGCGTTTCTGTGGCCCACATGGGGGTTCTATCATTGATGGGATTCAGAATGCTCTGATTGTAGGTGAACTATAAATCCCAGCAACTACAACTCACAAATGTCAAGATTCTATTTCCCCCAAATTCCACCAGTGTTCACATTTGGGCATATTGAGTATTTGTGTAGAGTTTGGTCCAGATCCATCATTGTTTGAGTCCACAGTGATTTCTGGATGTAGACTCCAAAACCAAAGGACACTGCCCACCAAACCCTTCCAGTATTTTCTGTTGGTCATGGGAGAACTGTGTGCCAAGTTCGGTTCAATTCCATTGTTGATGGAGTTCAGAATGCTCTTGGATTGTAGGTGAACTATAAATCCCAGAAACTACAACTTCCAAATGACAAAATCTTTTTTTTTTTTGAGTAAAGGACATACATTGGGTTGTTAGTTGTCTTGTGTCCAAATTTGGTGTCAATTCGTCCAGTGGTTTTTGAGTTCCGTTAATCCCACAAACGAACGTTACATTTTTATTTATATAGATTTGTTTTATGTAACTATGTTACTATTTATTGTTTGCGTTTTTGGTTTGTGTTTTTGGTTTTTCTTTATTGTAATTGTCATTTGGGCTTGGCCTCATGTAAGCCACTCCGAGTCCCCATCAGGGAGATGGTGGCGAGGTATAAATAAGGCTTATTATTATTATTACGATTATTACGATTATTATTATTATTATTACTATTATTATGTTCTGTTCTATTACAGGGATGTGCTGTGGGGGGCCTGCATTTCATTGCTTACTACCTTGCCTCGGATTTTGAGGCTGATGCTTCTGAGCCTTCACGTGAACAGAATCTGTCGAGAAGAATTGCCTGTTGTGGCTCAGCTCCTGCGTTTACTAATGCAACACGGGCAGCTTCGGAGTCATATGGTGGCCAATGAACCTCTGGTGAAGCAGATTGTCAGAGATATGATGGTAAGAGACAATTTCCTTTTTTTAAAATATCTATATTTTTTCAGCAATTTAAGTTTTGTTATACAATTGTAAATACCATATTTTTTCCATATACGATTTATATCACTACATGCAGTAATTAAAACTAGTTTCCCCCACCCTCCCCACTAAAAATAATAAAATGTTAAAATGGACTTCCCACCTCAAAGATACACAATGAAAAGACTACTCATCTCTTATCTTGGACAATTTATTCATTCTACTTTGCCATTTCAATGGTTTACTGAATCTTCAAAAATCACAAGCACTTTTACATTTTTCTTTATTTGTGATTGTACTGTTGCCGCTGGGCCTGTATCTGGTTGGCTTTAAAATAGGATGTGTAACCTTTGGCCAGCGGGAAGCCCAAGGAAAAGTTCTCAGGGGCTTCCTCTACAAGAGAATCTTCAGATGGCTTGAGAAATACAATAAAGTCTTTTATTAATGAATTCAACGGGAACTACAAGGCTTTCTTGATAAAGTATTGGTTCTCTCAATCTTGTCCACAGGGGACAGGCACTATCTTCAATAACGTTTTCTTTAAAGGAAAATTCCCCTTTTTAACTTCTCCCAGGCTGACTAAAATCCAACCCTCGCTGATGCGTGCTCCGTTACCGGGCCAGACTGCTTCTCGGATGCCGAGTGGACCTACCAGCAAGGCAGTGGATGTTCTCCAGCTGGAGTTCTTTAGTCTTTAGGGCTGTTTCCTGGAAATTCCCAAAGCTGAGGGAATGCTTCCCTGGAGTTCCTTAGGAGTCTCTTAAAGCTGTTCTCCCCTGGATTGCTTAAAGCTGTGGGAATGCTTCCCTGGCGTTCTTCTCCTGGAGATTCTTAAAAGTTGAAGCCTTTGTACAGGGGAAGTTACATCGGCTATACATCGGCTAACCTGGCTGAGACTAACTAACAAAATGGCTCACTTCCCTCCAAAGCCCAAAAAGGGGGCGGGACTAGGGAACCTAATAATAATTGACAGGCAATTGACCCAATAACTGCAAAGTAAGGAAAGCCATCTAACTGCAAAGGCATAGAACTTTAAAATACATGCAGCAATCAACAAATAGCAAGATAAGCTGGAGCTCCTGGTGCGGCTGTCCCAGAACAGTGATATCAACTGACTTATCCTTTATCAAACAAAACTTATCTATTTCTTCCAGATCTAGAATATTTATCAACCAATTCTATTTTAGGTGTAGTTCTTTGGTTTTCTATTTTTGTGCATAAAGTACCCTGTTTCCCCTAAAATAAGACATACCCATAAAATAAGCCATAGCAGGATTTCTAAGCATTTGCACAATATAAGCCATACCCCGAAAATAAGACATAGTGATATGCATGGCTATGCAGCATACATGGTAGGCTTCCCCTACCAGGTCCCGATCGTTCTGTGTGTACTGCAAGCTGAGGCATAGAGGGAGACATAGAAAGTGAAAATAAAGTAGGACACTCTGCTTTAGGTATTGTGTGTCTTCAGGGGGAAGAAATAAAGCTGTAGCTGCCGTTTTACTCAAAACTATGGGTCTCTCTCCTCCAGCACCAACCAGCTACAGTCTGTGGGTCTCTCTCACCCCCACAAACACCAGGGGATAGGGGAAAAGCTTCACAAAAAGCTACACAAGGGGATAGGGAAAACACCAGGGGATAGGGGAAAAGCTTCAAAAGCAGTCTGCTACTGAGGCCAGAGAAATCATCCCATAAATGCAGATTGTTGTACCATACTTAATAAAAATAAGACATCCCCTGAAAATAAGCCATAGTGTGTCTTCTTGAGGAAAAATAAATATAAGACAGTGTCTTATTTTCAGGGAAACATGATAGTCATACTGTAACAATCAAATAAAGTAATAACTTAAAATTTAGGATTCTTCTTTGTTTATTTGGATGTCCCTGTAGAAAAAGTTAATTCTAGCTGTATCCCAATTTTAAATACTCTTTTAACACATTTTGTATCAATATCGAATATTCTTTGCTTTGCTGCAGTCCCACCACATGTGATAAAAAGTACCTTGATGTGTTTTATATTTCTAACATTAATGTTTAATGCCCTTGTACATTCTTGCAAGTTTGACCAGAGTCAGATACCATCTATACATTATTTTGTTTCCTTTAGGCCAAAACTTAGAATACCTTTTGGTTCTTTTGACCACATTTTGACCACATTGCCTCCCATCTCTCCGACTCATTATTCTGTCTAGGATTTTGTTTCCATTGAATCATACGTTCTTTTATTTGTTTTTCCTCTAATTTCATTTTCAGTAGCAATTTAAACATGTTCCAATTTAAGTGAACATCATCTGTACAAACATTGGTTTTGAATTCAATTTTATTTTCTTTAAATTTAAATAGTGTTTTGTCTTTTATAAAGTGATGTTTGTATCAATTTAATTCCACTCCTTCCAACAATTTATTTTTCGAATCTGTGTTGATCCTTTGAAAATATATTAAATCTATGTATATTGTTGATTTTACATTTGTTGTCTTATCTAGATTATAAAATGTCTCCTGAGTGGAAATGCAAAGAAGTAGTTTATTCCCTTGCCTGGTTTTCAGTTTATGTCTCTTTTTTCAGCAGTAGTCAACCTAAATGAAATTTAGGGTGGTATTTACAGTTAATTATACCTCCTTTTCCTCCTCCATTTTTAGGCGCTGAAGAGTGGTGAAACCCAAGAGCAGTGGCTAACAGATCTCCATTACTATTTCAACATATACTTAGCCACGCATCCCTTGGGATGTGGGGCAGCTAACTCAGTCTATTAAGGAGAACAGCTGCCTTTAGTTGAAATCTTTTGTGTTCATTTTGGTATGAATCCAAAATCATAATTTTATGTGGAAATTAAAATACGTTTTGTAAAACCTGTCCGCGTTTTATTTTTATAACTAATTTTATTATTGTAGAAAAATATAAAAATGGCCATTACAAGCGTAGCTGAATCTAGCCAATTAATAGATTTTAATGGGACAACGGTGAGGGCAAATATCAGTTTCTGTGGAACTCTGGATCTTCTAAGGATGGCATCCTGCATTTCAGTTAAAGATTAACAACCTACACAGCCCAACCAATTTTTTTTTGTCTTGTTGTCTTTTTTAGGCCTGTTCCTGGGATTAGTTGGGGTGTTAATTCAGAAAATTACATTGGAGAGACCATATCAGCTTTTATTTCATAGATACGGTTATCATAGTTTTCTATGAGCACGCAGATTATTTATTTATTTGTCATGTCAGGAGCAACCAGTCGATTATATTACATTTCTAACAGAACAAAGCAAACAAACAGACAAAATATAAAATTTGTGAGTTTGGTAGTTGATTAAATGTCCTTTGACCAGTATCTGGTCACTTGGAGTGCTTCTGGTGTTGCTGCAAGAAGGTCCTCTGTTGTGCATGTGGCAGGGCTCAGGTTGCATTGCAGCAAGCGGTCAGTGGTTTGCTCCTCTCCACAATCGCATGCCGAGGATTCCACTTTGTAGCCCCATTTCTGAAGGTTGGCTCTGCATCTTGTGGTGCCAGAGTGCAGTTTGTTCAGCGCCTTCCAAGTCGCCCAGTCTTCTTTGTGCCCAGGGGGGAGTCTCATTTGGTATCAGCCATTGGTCGAGGTTCTGGGTTTGAGCCTGCCACTTTTGGACTCTCGCTTGCTGAGGTGTTCCAGCGAGTGTCTCTGTAGATCTTAGAAAACTATTTCTAGATTTAAGTCGTTGACGTGCTGGCTAATACCCAAACGGGATGAGCTGGAGATGTCTCTGCCTTGGTCCTTTCACTATTGGCTGCTACTTCCCAGCGGATGTCAGGTGGTGCAATACCGGCTAAGCAGTGTAATTTCTCCAGTGGTGTAGGGCGCAGACACCCCGTGATAATGCGGCATGTCTCATTAAGAGCCACATCCACTGTTTTAGTGTGGTGAGATGTGTTCCACACTGGGCATGCATACTCAGCAGCAGAGCAGCACAGCGCAAGGGCAGATGTCTTCACTGTATCTGGTTGTGATCCCCAGGTTGTGCCAGTCCGCTTTCATATGATATTGTTTCTAGCATGCAGATGAAGACTGGTATATGACATATGCTCTGTATTTCAAAAACTGAAGCTGATCAGGGAAAACCGGTGCCATTTTTGGAATCAGTTGATCAAATAAACCCAGAAACAATATTTGAGGCATCAAAATGTGTGTTGGTCAGTGATTATCAATACAACCTAAATGTTCTATAGTTAGCTACACCATACTTCTGTACAAGTCTTAGGAAGATAGGCGGACAAATAGCAATTTTGAAGAAGCAATGCCCACTAGCATCAAAACGATTCTCCACCATCAATTTTGCTGGACTGGCCACATTGTCTGAATGTCCAATCACCATTTCTCAAAGCAGTTATGTTATTCCCAGCTCAAGAATGGAAAACAGAATGTCAGTGGACAGCAAAAGAGACTTAAAGAAGGCCTTAAAGCTAACCTAAAAATTGTGGTACAAACACCAAGAACTGGGAAGATATAGCACTTGAGCGCTGTAACTGGAGGTCAGCTGTTGCCAACACTACTATGGATTTTGAAGAGGCACGAATAGAGGGTGAAAGGGAGAAACATGCCAAGGGGAAGGCACATCAATCAAACTCTTGTTGTGACTGCCTGTCATCTGGAAATCTATGTCCTCTATGTAGCAGACTATGTAGATTCAGAATAGGTCTCAGTCACTTATGGACCCAAAGAGTCTACTCTTGGAAGGCAATCATACTCGGCCATGAATAATTGCCTATGATAGTACCTGCAATGATCATATCACTTCCAAATCCACTTTAAACCCAAAATGATGCCGCAACCCCTTTCTTATCTCCCAGCCTTCCCAAGGTGTGGCTTTCTGGAGTTTAAGGTGGGTTTCAGTGCTAACTGAATAAGATAATTCATAATCATAGCTACAAATACAAGGGGTATTTTTTGTGGTATGCGCGCGAACTACTAGTGTCTACAACAAAACGGACCTTACTTAAAAAATACCCCTCGTATGATGCATGATCTCAGTGGTGATGCCATTGTTACATTTAATTGTAGTGTTCTGAGTAATGAACTGTGTTCACACATGCAAATTATGTGATTGCAGAGGGCGTTAGTTGAAACATCTAAAAGGTAGGGAAAGGGTTGGTGAGAGTTCAAAAGCACAAAAGTAAAATCAAAACAATGAGAGAAAGTGGCAAAACTCAGAATACTTTTTGAGGAATATTTTGTGGATTTTCTCATTTTACATAACAGTGAAATGTGTTCACAACTAGCCAATGTTCAGGCAAGTGATGATTAAAACCAATGAGTTGGGTGATATTACTTTGCAGGACAAAACAAAGATGGGAATATGGAAGAATAGAGGATAGCTTATCTTGTTGAGTGAAGAAGAGGTGTCAGAGCCCCCTGGCTGTTTACATTTTGGTTATTTGAAAGATCACTTGGAGTTTGGTTTGAAAAGATGGGTAAGAGATGTGGGCTCAGAGGACTGGCCAGAAACTTGTTAGTTAAGTGTGGCTTCCATGGACATATACCTGTTTTGTACAAAAAAGGGTGTTCTGTACCCCTTTCCAAATCTTGTCCCAGGAAATGCTGGTGCTGAAGATCACCTTAGAAGCCATAAGCCTTAGCCTGTTTGACCCCACGAAGCTCACAGGTACCTGTTTTAAGGCAACCTCAAAGTCACATGATTCTCCATCCCTGAAGACACATCCTTGCCAATTTGCCCATGTCCTCAGAGACACCAATGGCCTCCTTGCCAATGTGCCCATGAATCTGTAGAGACGTTTGCTTTCCCTAACCCAATTGCACATGCCTAAATCGGGGTTTCCATCTGTACAGAAATTTATTGAAGTTTTCAAACATACACAAACGAATTATACACAAATGTCAAAAATATGATTTGTGGCTTCTCATTTATATTAAAGACAACAGCATTCTAATATTTTACCAGCTTTCCCAATATTGAACAGTTTAATTTTCATTACTGTTTCAAGTGCTTAAGAGAGTTTCCCCGCATGGCTAGCCTGTGAATTCACACATGTGGTAATCCCTGCGTGCGCACGCAGGCAGCAACGGACATTCTCGAGCTCACTCCAACTGACCGTTAGAATAGCCCCGCCCTTTTCTCCTCACTCCTATAAATAGCCCTGCCGCGGGGCTACTGGCCAGTACATTAAATCCGCCGCAAAAAGGCAGCATCGGATACATTAACTTTATTTATTTAATACATTTAAGATGACAACTTCTTTCAAGAAATGCGTGTCTTGTTCAAATAAAATACCGGACAATGACTCACACCTTCAATGTGTAGCCTGCCCGGGAGAAGCACATCTCTCCCAGGCGTGTGAAATATGCAGGGCTTTTACACCCCGAACTAAAAAATATAGGGAGCTGCGACTGAAAGCAGCTTTGTATGAACAAGCCCTTCTCCCGATGCCTCAGAAGGAAGGGGAAGGGACACCGAACTTAAAAACTATTAAGAAAATCCAGGCGGCTACATGCCCCAAAGATGCACAATCCGCCTTAAAGAAGAGAAAAGCCAAGCCGCCTCTTCCCTCGCGAGAGGGGAAGATGGCGCCGCAACTTGCTATCGACATGGAAAAAGGGGCAAAAGAGGCCTCTTTGCCAAGAGAGATACAAACTGGGGCAGAAGGGGCGACCCTTAAACCGCCCGCTGATCAAGGCAAGGGCCAGATGGCCGAAACAAGCTCAACTGAATCTCCACCTACCTTAGTAAGAGCCCTGAATGGGGGCCATGATCCAAAAGACGCACCGATACCGATGGTTTCGGTATCAATGCCGCCGAGCAGGCTGCTTGGGGAACCCTCCCCTAAACGTGCGAGAGCGTGCCCTCCTTCGCGTAGCCCAACAAAAGGGAAGGAAGGACGTCGGCGGTCCCCATTGAGGAGCTCAACAAGCTCCTCCTCCTCTGACTCATCATCAAGCTCCTTCCCCTCTCCCAAGAGGGGAAGAAAGCACAAGGCTAAAAGCCAGGGAAGCCACCCTAAAGCTTCCTCAATGGGCAAAGGCAACCAGGACTGGCGGCCCCCCATGCCCCCGAAGGATGGCTACTGGCAAATGACTCCTCAGGAGCACATGGTGTTCGAATCCATATGCCTGGCAGCCAGATAATACAAGAGGGAGAGATACTAAGGGCAAACATAATGTAAGACGTTTAAACCAAATAGAAGATAATTATGAGGACCCCTTGGAAGGCCCTTCTACACCATGTACTAGACAGGTCATAGATGAGAATCAAGAGTCATTAATAGACTTATCTGAGTCGTCTGACGATAACCCTTTATTTCTTGAAGAAGTAAAGGAGAGGGATCAAGATAAATCTAACATAGAAGAATTTAAGAAATTCAATGCTATATTGTCCAGAATGATAAGAGCATTGGACTTACCAACACCTAAGCCACAGGAAACAATGGAAGATCCAATGTTCCCTACTGACGAACAAGATGTTCCTAATACTACGGCACTACCATCTTTACCTTACCTTTTAAAACTTACAAAAATTCCAGAAGGGTCACCAGCAGCAGCACCAGCCATGCCCAGAAAAGTGGACAATCTTTATAGAATTGACTTAACAAATGCAGACTGGTTGGTTCGCCCCTTTAAACCTAATACTGTAATAGCTGAAGTAGGGCAAGGCAAGAAATCTAGGAAAACTGCAATGACACCAGCAGATAAAGAAGGGAAAAAACTAGACACCATGGGAAAGAAAATGCATATGGCAGCAGGCCTAATTACGAGAATGGCTCATTACGCAACCTATATGAGCGCATATCAGACCTTCTTATGGAACAAGGTACTGCCATATGTCAATATACTACCAGAGGAAGAGCAACATCTGCCTAGAGCATTTGCAACGGAGGCCTTGCTCCTATCTAAATATCAGAAAGATTTTGCAAAACATTTAGCGGAATCAGCTGGGAAAATGTTTGCAATAGCAATATCAACTAGACGTCATGCTTGGCTGAGAGCATCTGACTTATCAGAAGAGGGTAGATCTTTAGCAGAGGAACTACCTATGCTCCATGATGGGTTGCTTAACACGACAACAGATGACAAATTGAAGCACAACCAAGAAATGAAGAAAACTATACAAATATATGGTTTTCCAAAACAAAACTCATACCAACAACGACCGAGATGGCAGAACGCTTCACCTTACTATAGAAGAGGCTACGGTAACTACATGAATACGCAACAACGTCAATATCCCATGCAATACAGCAGACCATTTGTGCCTAAGAAGCAAAGTTTCCGGACGAAGAACCATTTCCAACCATATCAAAGAAAACCAAACCGCACTGGGGGTCCAAAGCAGCATTTTTGATAAAGATTCAGCAGAGGGAACGTCCACAGTTGGATCTGTACCACAAGTTGTTTATGTTACACATGTTGAATGCTTTAGTTATGACAGGAATGGGGAAGTTTGTAAGGAATCTTCCATGTTTGGCGATCGCCTAGCCCGTTTTTATGATGTTTGGGCTAGAATAACAACAGACAAGTGGGTTTTGAAAATTATTAAGCACGGTTACTACATTGAATTTAAGCAGTTGCCACCTGTTGGGCGACTTAAAGTTACAACTCAATCTCCTTTACTGCAGGAAGAGATTGATAAGCTCCTATCAAAAGGGGCCATTTCTCCATTGCCTCCAGGAGTTCAAAAGTTTTGTTTTTATTCAAGATACTTTTTGGTGTCTAAAAAGGGAGGTAGTCAACGACCAATCTTAGATCTGAGGGACGTAAATTCCTACATAGAACCTAAGAAATTTCGGATGTTATCGTTGAAGATACTGTTACCATTATTGAATAAAGGTGATTGGTTCGCAACGGTGGATCTTAAAGATGCTTATTTCCACATTTCAATAAATAGGGAGCATAGGAAATATCTAGCTTTTATGGTGGGAAACCGTGCTTATAACTTCAATGTCTTGGCTTTCGGGCTCGCAACTGCGCCACGAGTATTTACTAAGTGTATGGCGGCAGTAGCAGCTTACCTACACACCTCTGGTGTTATGGTTTACCCGTACATAGATGACTGGTTAATTGTGGCTAGATCTAAAGAAACACTTGAAGAGCATGTCAAAAAAACCCTGTTTTCTCCAGTCCCTAGGTCTCTTCGTGAATTGGGAAAAATTCCAGCTCATGCCGACAAGAAGAATTCAGTTTATTGGCGCAGTACTGGATTCGGAGTTAGAGAGGGCGTTCCTACCCGATGACCGTTTCGAAAATCTAAAAAAACTGATTCTTCAAGTCTTTCAGGGAAAAAGAGTGAAAGCCAGAAATATCCAGGTCATTCTGGGACACATGGCATCTACCATAGCAGTGACCCCTCATGCACGGCTGAACATGAGAATACTGCAATCGTAGTTCCTTTCTTTGTATGACCCACTAACACACAGGCCCTATGTACTCCCATCATTGCCTGGGGAAGTTCACACATCCCTACTTTGGTGGCTGGAGCGCAGCAATGTCTGTGTGGGCCTGCCATTCCAAGAAGTCACCGCTTCAAAGACCATGACAACAGACTCTTCACTCATGGGGTCGGGAGCACATATGGACGATCTCACGGCACAGGGGCAGTGGACATCACTAGAGTCCACTCTACACATAAACCAGTTGGAACTACTAGCAGTAGGAAAGGCATTGAAGGCCTTCGAGCTAGTACTATCCGGCAGGGTCATCCAGATCCTTACAGACAATACTACTGTAATGTATTATATCAACAAACAGGGAGGCACACACTCCCCCACATTATTGACATTAACACTGAGAATATGGCAATGGTGTGTGGAACAAAACATTCATCTCATCGCAGTCCACCTACCAGGAAAACAAAACACCCTAGCAGATTTTCTGAGCAGAAGTCCACTAGGTCATCACGAGTGGTCTCTGAATGAGGAAGTAGCATCTCAACTTTTCAAGGAGTGGACGACTCCCACAATAGATCTCTTTGCATCAATGCTGAACAGGAAGTGTTGCCTGTTTTGCGCAAGATGGGAGAGAAATTTAGCGCCGAACTGCATGGGGGACGCTTTTTCAATACATTGGGGGGCGCAGGAAGTGTATGCGTTTCCACCGTTTCCCCTGATTCTGAGGGTGGTGTCGAAACTGTGCCGCAAGAGGGCCAAAGGGATTTTGATCACTCCTTGGTGGCCTCGTCAGCCGTGGTTTGCGCTGGTTCTACAGCTATCCAAGAGGAGGTTCAGACATTCCCATGCAGAACGGATCTGTTAACAACAGGACAATTGTGTCCTTTATCCAGATGTACAGGACCTGAGGCTAACTGCCTGGAGAATTCTCCCGTTCCAGTAGGATTAGACCCAGATTTATCAAAAGACGTGAGGGATGTTTTAGAAGCCGCACAAAGGGCATCCACAAAAAGATCGTATCACTACAAATGGGCAAGGTTTACTAAATTTGCCCAAGAGAAAGCCACGGACCCTTGTACGGCCTCTACGACAATAGTATTAGAATTTTTAATGCATCTTGCCAACCAAGGTTTGGCTCTGTCATCCTTGAAGTGCTACTTAGCAGCTTTATCCTGGTATTGCAGGAGAGCAGGTTTACCTTCTTGTTTTGCAGACCCTCTGGTGTCACAATTTATGAAAGGTTTTAAGAATATTAGGCCCCCAATTACACCAGTTATTTCGGCCTGGAGCCTTGAAATAGTGCTTGCAGCATTGTCTAAGCCGCCGTTTGAGCCGATGGCAACAGCAGATTTGTCTTTTTTGTCCTGGAAAGCAGCTTTCCTAGTAGCAATAACTTCAGCACGTAGGGCGAGTGAGCTCTGTGCTTTGAGGTGTGATGAGCCGTATTTTAGGATGCATAAGGACAGAGTTGTTCTGAGGACGGATATAGCGTTCCTCCCAAAATAGCTACGAAACTCCATCTTTCTCAGGAGATAGTACTGCCAGCCCTGCCAGTACTATCTGGCAGTACTGCTGGCAATACTGCCAGCCCTATTTCAAAACTTTGGAAAAAGTTTTACATTGCCTAGATGTTAGGAGAGCACTTGCCTTTTACATAGATAGAACGTCGGCTAATAGGAAATCTCCGAGGTTATTTTTGAAATACCGCAGAGACTCCATTGGTCTTCAGTATCATCCCAACGCCTGTCATCTTGGATAGTCCTAACGATTCATAAGGCTTATAATATGGCAGGTAGAGACTCACCTTTGCAGGTTAAAGCTCATTCCACAAGAGCGGTGGCAACATTGTCGGCTTTCCTGAGGGGAGTTCCGTTGGACGTGGTGTGTAGAGCAGCAACCTGGTCGACTCCTTCAACTTTTGTGACACACTACAAACTGGATGTGGCATCAAAGAGGGATGCAGCCTTCGGCTGAGTGGTCCTTTTTTCAGCTGTGGCATGATGCCCTCCACCGAGGTTAGCAGCTCGCTAGTCTACCACATGTGTGATTCACAGGCTAGCCACGCGGGGAAAATATAGGTTGCTTACCTGTAAACATAGTTTCCTGAGTGGTAGCCTGTGAATTCACACATTCCCGCCCGTCCTCCCCACTCTTATGATCATGCCCCAGCACTTCTGACTGCATTTTGCGGCGGAAGAACTGGCCAGTAGCCCTGCGGCAGGGCTATTTATAGGAGTGAGGAGAAAAGGGCGGGGCTACTCTAACGGTCAGTTGGAGTGAGCTCGAGAATGTCTGTTGCTGCCTGCGTGCGCGCGCGCAGGGATTACCACATGTGTGAATTCACAGGCTACCACTCGGGAAACTGTTTACAGGTAGGCAACCTATATTTATAGCACATGAGAGCTATTTAAGATCACCTATATGGGCATACTGATAAAATATTAAAGATAACTTTAATATCTTGCTACATAACAGATATGTTCTTCTGCTATAGCCCAGTCTTGCTTTCATTCCTGCATTTTGTGTGCTTTGTTTGTAGTGCTTTAGTTGGCTTCATGTTGTATGAAAACTGTTTAAATTTCCCTGTGTTCTCCAGTAGACAAAGGTACTGCAATCTGCTTCCTAGAAAAAACAAAAATGAATTCGTTACTGCATTTGGCCAGTGAAGAGTGAAATATCGTAGCTTTCTCTCCTTAATAAGCACAGTGGGTATTGAAGTCACTTAAATTCTACCCTGAATTGTCTTATCAGTGCTGACTTGAGTATTATTATTATTATTATTATTATTATTATCATTATTTTTATCCTGGAGTCTCTGATAGCGCAGTGGGTTAAAGCCCTGTGCCAATAGGACTGAAGATTGACAGGTCACAGGTTCGAATCTGGGGAGAGGCGGATGAGTTCCCTCTATCAGCTCCAGCTCCTCATGCGGGGACATGAGAGAAGCCTCCCACAAGGATGATAAAACATCAAATAATCTGGGCGTCCCCTGGGCAACATCCTTGCAGACGGCCAATTCTCTCACAACAGGAGCGACTTGCAGTTTCTCAGGTCGCTCCTGACACGACAAAAAAAATTATATCCTGCCTTTCTCCCCATGGGGGGACTCACGGCAGCTAAGATCTATCCACACTAAACAGTTTAAAAAGCAATACAAAAGTTAAAAAACAAATATTAGCAGTGTGGTAAAAACAGAATTAAAATACAGCAAATTGCAATCGCGTCTGGTGGGGACAAGGGACAGGGCCTTTTCTATGGTGGCCCCTCGGCTATGGAACTCCCAAGTGAAATTAGATCTGCTGCATCCCTCTTGACCTTTTGTACCATGTTGTGCATGAAAAATGCAAAATGCAACTAGGATCCAATTTTGGGAGCTCATTCTATTCTTTCATATATATGTATGTGTGTGTGTATACATTGTGGGTACACAAGATATTTTCCTGTTTTGGATTTGAGGCCAATTATAATATTTCTGAACAGGGTGAAATATCTTATGTAATTATTACCTTTCGATAGTTTATCTGACCTGTTCACCCAAGGAGAGATGGAACTAAAGCCTTTTTGTTCCTGTGTAACGGCATGAACTTGTAGCTTAAAACACATCAAACCACATTCCAAAATCAAGGGGTTTGGAGAGAATTGCTTTCTGAATCTACACTGACCTCATTGTGAACAGTTATATGTATTGTCGAAGGCTTTCATGGCCGGAATCACTGGGTTGTTGTAGGTTTTTTCGGGCTATATGGCCATGGTCTAGAGGCATTCTCTCCTGACGTTTCGCCTGCATCTATGGCAAGCATCCTCAGAGGTAGTGAGGTCTGTTGGAACTAGGAAAAAGGGTTTATATACCTGTGGAATGACCAGGATGTGACAAAGGACTCTTGTCTGCTGGAGCTAGGTGTGAATGTTTCAACTGACCACTTTGATTAGCATATAATGGCCTGACAGTGCCTGGAGCCAACTTTTGTTGAGAGGTGATGAGATGTCCTTGTTTATTTCCTCTCTGTTGTTGTGCTGTTGCAATTTTAGAGGTCCAACAGACCTCACTACCTCTGAGGATGCTTGCCATAGATGCAGGCGAAACGTCAGGAGAGAATGCCTCTAGACCATGGCCATATAGCCCGAAAAAACCTACAACAACCCTTTTGAACAGTTTTTCTAACTCCATACCTGAAAATTCACTGAAAGGGACTAGATTTCTGCTGTTGTCATTATTTTAATATTTAAAGACCTGGTCTAATATAATATACCACTAATCCTGTAATGTACTGTAACATAATATGGCCTGAACCGTACCTGATAACATCTGCAGTTCACAAACTTTGTATTTTGAAGAAGGAGGTCGTACTGGATAATGTAATCTTCCCTCTTGAGAGCACCCTTTAAAAAAAAGTTTTCCAAATATTTGTATGAACAGACACGCTAGTATTTTTCATTCTTTTGCTGTACTATATTCTAATAAAAATGCAAACTTTGAACTATTTTTTTAAAATAAAAAGACAACTTAATCTTTAATTGTCACCTTTGCACTCAGACCGGTATGTACACAATTTACTTTTCTCTTTTGCCATCACATTTATTTAACTACTTCAGAGAGAGAGTTACTTTTCCCTTTGTCTAAAACATTTTCCTTTTTATACCCTTTCTTGAGTTTTCTACAATTTTTATATGATATTATATCTCTGCTCTCCCTATATTTCTTTTGTTAATGTTAAACGCTTAATGCAGGGATCCTCAAACTAAGGCCCACAGAGCCAAATATGGCCCTCCAAAGTCATTTACCCAGCCCTCGCTCAGGGCCAACCTAAGTTTGAAACGACTTGAAACCACACCACAACAACAATCCTATTTCATCAGCCAAAAGCAGGCCCACGCTTCCCATTGAAATACTACTCAGTTTATATTTGTTTAAATTTTCTTCATTTTAATTATTGTATTGTTTCTAAGTGTTTTGTTTTGGTACTACAAATAAGATATGTGCAGTGTGCATAGGAAATAATTCATGCTTTTTTCAAATTATAATCCGGCCCTCCAACATTTTGGGGTACTTTGACCTGGCCCCCTGTTTAAAAAGTTTGAGGACCCCTGCCTTAATGTCTTCATGCTCTTAATCTTAATTGTACTGAAAACCTTAGTCTCAATGGACTAATGCTCAAAGCTTTACATAATACACAAATACTTCTATTTTTTTCCATATGCACTCAAGTACATCAGATTGCATCTATAATGCCGCTTTTTGCGGACTCGTTGTTTTACGGTTTTTCAATAAATATTAATGTAAAATATTTATCATGGCATTTTCATTGAAAATATTACTAATAAATGAATCATTTTCTCTCTAACATAAGCACATAACAACACAAACCATTACCATATATCTGCTTCAGGGCAGATGGCTTTTTTTTGGCGTTTACATCTGAACTGCTCTTCTTTACAGACTTCAGATTTCTGCCCGAAGGAGCACTTTCCAAGTGGGTCGGCCTCAACGACTTGTTCCACACGACTTCAATGCAAAAGGCTGCTGTTTCTTGACGCCATTTGTTTTCATCAGTCTTGCACTGTCTTTTAATACTAAAAAACTGAAAAAACTGTTTTCTTAATCGGTATCTGGATGAAGAAAAGAAAATGTATGTAAGGGGGCGGGATGGCCATTTCACCTCACCCCTTTTTGGCCCCAGAGATGTTCATCAATCACGTCACACAATATATACTTAAGAAAACAAATTTCCCCGCAATAGACTAGCTCTCCTGTATAAAAGAAGACAATAGACAAAGCAGCACTTGTGGGGAATTCTAGGTCCTGCCATTAATTTTGAATATCAATACTTGAACTTCAGCATTAATATACTGCATCAGAATGAATTAATTTGCTGTTAAATACCTCTTCATGGTCCCTGAAATAGATTACTTTTGTACTGCCGAAGGCTTTCATGGCCGGAATCACTGGGTTGTTGTAGGTTTTTTCGGGATATATGGCCATGGTCTAGAGGCATTCTCTCCTGATGTTTCGCCTGCATCTATGGCAAGCATCACTACCTCTGAGGATGCTTGCCATAGATGCAGGCAAAACGTCAGGGTAGAATGCCTCTAGACCATGGCCGTATAGCCCGAAAAAACCTACATCACAACATCATGAGTCATACAGAGAGGAGATTCCATCTGAACATGAGGAAGAACTTCCTGACTGTGAGAGCCGTTCAGCAGTGGAACTCTCTGCCCCAGAATGTGGTGGAGGCTCCTTCTTTGGAAGCTTTTAAACAGAGGCTGGATGGCCATCTGTCAGGGGTGATTTGAATGCAATATTCCTGCTTCTTGCAGGGGGTTGGACTGGATGGCCCATGAGGTCTCTTCCAACTCTTTGATTCTATGATACATCTTTGCTGATGTGTCCTGTTAACAAGGGAAATAGCTAGAGCAGTGTTTCTCAACCTGGGGGTTGGGACCCCTGGAGGGGTCGCAAGGGGGTGTCAGAGGGGTCACCTAAGACCATTTTCTGTTGGTCATGGTGGTTCTGTGTGGAAAGTTCGGCCCAATTCTATCGTTGGTGGGGTTCATAATACTCTAATTGTAAGTGAACTATAAATCCCAGCATCTACAACTCCCAAATGTCAAGTATCATTTCCCCAAACTCCACCAGTGTTCACATTTGGGCATATTGAGGATCTGTGCCAAGTTTGGTCCAGATCCATCATTGTTTGAGGCCACAGTGCTCTCTAGATGTAGGTGAACTACAACTCCCAAACTCAAGGTCAATGCCTACCAAACTCTTCCAATATTTTCTATTCGTCATGGGAGTTCGGTATGCCAAGTTTGGTTCAATTCCATTGTTGGTGGAGTTCAGAATGCTTTTGATTGTAGGTGAAGCCCAGTAACTATAACTCCCAAATGACAAAATCAACCCCATCAGTATTCAAATTTGGGCATATTAGGTATTTGTGCCATATTTGCTCCAGTGAATGAAAACACATCCTGGATACTGGATATTTACATTCTGATTCATAACAGGAGCAAAATTACAGTTATGAAGTAGCAACAAAATTAATGTTATGGTTGGGGGTCACCACAACATGAGGAACTGTATTTAGGGGTCACGACATTAGGAAGGTTGAGAAACACTGAGCTAGAGGATGAGAACATATTCAACATGGCAAACTGTTTTCTCTACACCTTTAGTGACAAGCCTTTCCTAACTTCATTTGATGCCACGACTATAAACACAAAGTACACAAAAACTTCAATTATAACCACAGCTGTAAATGGCAAGCTAAGTCTTATTATGAAATTCCAAGTAATAACATAAAATAAGGCAGTGAAATAAGCTGGAAAGTAATACAGCATTCCTACCTTCTCCAAGCCTTTTGGATTATGTTTGCAGCACAGTTCTTCTCCCGATAGAGCTCTTTTCGCACCCTCTCCTTCTCTATTGCCTGCTTACAGGTTTCAAATGGGATACTTTCAGTATTTGAACCCTTGTGCGGAAAAAAACACACCTCCGAAGTCCTGGGTGTCACTGCAGCATTGCTGTCTCGTTTTGCACTGCCTTCATGGCCACTATCCACAGCCATTCTGCTACAAAGAGGCCTGGAAGTCCTTGCATTACTGGCCACCAAAGGATCAACTTTCTTATTTGTCACGTTGTGTGTAACAGCAGCACTGGGATCGTCCCTTCTGAGGTTCCCACTTTTCCTTCTGGCACTGCAAGGCCTGCTGGAACCAGCAGGAGAACACCTCTCATCATTTAACTCCCTGCTTTTTAGGTTGAGATGTTGTGTGTTTCCATTAGGAACTACTTTACACTGTCTTGAATTCCTTGTGCTTGCATTAGTGCAGTTATTGTTCTGTATATAAGTTGTTTCTTCACAATGATTCGTATAACTGGTTATTGACTGACTTTGATTTTCTGGTTTCTCCTCTGAGTTGGTGGCTTTTCTCAGGAAGATGTGCCTTTTCTGGGCATGAGTAACATTTACATTTGGATGCACCTTGGGTTTTTTATTATCACCATCTAATGAAGCAGATTTAGTTTGGTGTTTTGTTTGTGACTGAGATGGAGACACATCATTTTCCTTACTGGAATGTGAAGAAACACAGGCAGACTTGTATTTGTTGCTTGTTTTGGATACCTCTGGGAAGAAAAAGATAATAATGAAGTAATAGTAGCAGTAGTAGTAGTAGTAGTAACAACAACAACAACAACAACAACAGAAGCAGCGTTCTTATTTTCTAATGACAGCTTTTCAGATTAAGATATCAGCAGCTTGAAGGTAGTTCAAACTTCTAATAAATAAATAACTAAAATAACTATAGCAGGCAATTGAGGCTAGAGAATGAAACATGCAAGAGACCAAAACTTTTACTTAGAACTTTCTGTTAAAATTATTTTGATGCATGCCTGGCACAAAACTGTATTTCAATCTAGTTTATTTATTTTATTTATTTATAATTCAAACGTATATGCCGCCACTCCCCTGGGGCTTGGAGCGGCTTACAAGCTTAGCTCATTTCCTTCTGGGTCTTAGTATTGAAGGGAGGGAGACGTGCTGGTCGTGACCCCTGATTCAGTTATATGACCCCTCAAAGCCCAGATACCAAGAGAATTGCTCTAGGATTTTCTGCTTAAAGAAGTGCCTTCCGGAGGTTTAGCACAGCTGGTAAATCATCAGCAACTATAAGATCTATCAACCAAAAGGTTGCAAGTTCAAAGTCCCGGTCGGCGTGAGCGGCTGATCGTCAGCCCTGCTCACTGTTTACCTGAGCAGTTTGAAAACAGCTTCAGCTGTAATTAGAGAAATTAGGTACCACTAAAGCGGGGAGGTGTTTTACAACGCCATAAAGAAAAAGATCAGAAAACGCTGGAATGAGGAAGTTCTGATGGCTCTTTGTCACGGAGGATGGAGTGACAGCACCCTCTGTAGACTCGAGCCCAACCGTCCATGGCACTGAAACACCTCCTTCTTTTACGTGTACTGTTCATACAAACGGCATTGAATGTTTGCTGTGTATGTGTACTTGTGATCTGCCCTGAGTCCCCTTCGGGGTGAGAAGGGCGGAATATAAATATAGTGTTGTTGTTGTTGTTGTTGTTGTTATTATTATTATTCCTGACAAAAGGAAACAGAAAGTTTACAAACCTATTTGTCTTTTGTGGTCTTCACCAAGCAGCTTGGCGGGGTGACATTTATTCTTGATGGTTACTTTATTTTTGGCTGAGCTTCTTCCACTTTTTCCTGGTTGGTTTTGCAATATGTTGCCATGCTGAATAGGGTTCTGTGGATTGTAACCCTTCTGAGTCTGTGAAAGATCCTCCTGGTGTACTTGGTCCTTGCCAGTCACAGCATTCTGTGTTTCTTTCTGCAGCTCAGAGGCTTTCCTTCTATTTTCTTCCTCCCGTTTCCTAAAACCATGTTTACAATATTAGGGAAATCATAGAGAGTACATTACTATGTCCTTAAAATGAGACAACTTTGGCGGGTGGGGAGAATCAGATGTTTCTTAAACTTTACAATTTGTCTAATGATTTAAATACAGTATCCTCACATCGACCCTTTATGGTAGATTGAAAGTTACATTATAACTCCATTACTGACATCTAGGGGAAAAACCTAAAAGACTAATTCAGCCAACACTGTGTATCTTTAGAAACCTGACAGATTCCAATGGCAATATTAATAGCATACTATTCAGAGTTCAGGATTTGTATGAACGTGTAATGAATCCCTGGCTGCCTATAACCTAGGGGAGTGGGCCTGGCGAAGCCACGGCATCCATTTTAGAAAAGGGAGAAGCCATCTTAGGTTAGGTTTGCCTTGAGGGGGCGTGTTCAAGTCTTAGAGGGAAAATAAGAAGGCTAGGATTGGCTAGAAAGATGGGGGCAGAGCCTAAGTGATCTAAAGGAAAAAAAGTGGCTTTTAAACTGAGACTTGAGGTCCCAGTTTTAGTTTAGTTGGAGTTTGGAACTGTTAGAGAGAAGTGTAGATGTTAGTGAGAAACGAGTTTGGGTTTGAGAAAAAGACTGGGTTAGTCTTTTGTGTAGTATTCAGAGTAGCTATTGGGAATATAGCTAGAATACTGTGTGGAGCAGTACCTCATTAGTGGTCTGTTCAATTCCTAAAGAAGTCTAGTTCAGGGTTTTTGGCTAGTTTCCTAAGAGGCATTTTTGGGAGTTACTTTCAGAGATTAATTTCCTGAAGTAATTTTCTGTGGTGGAACTTTGAAGACTTGTAACCCAGGAGTTTTAAGATCTTTACTCTAATGTAACCACAAGCTTTTTATGCCAGTATTTTACTGTAACCATTAAGCATTTGTACCTGAATATTTCAAGCCTGTTCAATAAACGTTCTTGTTATTTTAATCAACTTATACGAGCCTCAGTGTGAATACCTTTGTGGTCAAAGTATTATTAAAGCCAGCTTGACAGCAGCCTCTAAGAAACTATAGTGACAAAGTGTGCGTCACAGGAAAATCTCTTCAGTATTACCTAAGCCTGTTTGAATATTAAAATGGTGGCAGCGGAAATCTTTTGAAGAATAAATTTAAGTATCTCAGTTCCAGTGGTTCCCATTTCCTAGCTTTTAAATATACAGTTGGTTCAGCAACCATACTCCCTCTACCTTTTGTGAGCTTTATGATTTTGGCAGAGCAGCGTTTGGGATTATTCTATATATATTTCCCCATCAAATAATTCAATTAAAAATCTTCTCTACTACTCTTCACTGCGTTGTTATATATTTTGGTGGTTAGTGGTGGTTATCGTTATAAACGGCTTTTCAAAAGGGTTCTGCTAGGTCCAGACCATATGTGAAATCATTTTTATTAGCTAAACAAATCTACGAATAAGCACTCCATACACTATCAATATAAACACATCAAACACACTAAAACAATACTAATATTCTTTGAATGCTTTCAACTTAGTCTTCCATAAACCATCTGGAGCAAGTCTGGGGAGAAGCTGAAATGATCTCCAGGCATCCCCTTCAAAGTATTGGCCTAACAGCATTAGGAGCAGCAAACCAAAGAAAATGGGAATTATATGCTACACCAACCAGCAAATACTGAAGTCCTAACCAAACAATATATTTTATCAAAGTGTGAGCTCTACCAAGCAAATGCTATTTTGGTACTAGTGCAGCTATGACAGACACTGAGCAGGCTACTTGCCACTCTAGTGCATTTCTTGGACAAGTACCCTTTGAAAGGTAGTATTTGATTGGTTCAGCTTGCTGTCATCTTCATCTTGGAGAGAA
Organism: Anolis sagrei ordinatus; assembly: GCF_025583915.1. Lineage (NCBI taxonomy): Eukaryota > Metazoa > Chordata > Lepidosauria > Squamata > Anolidae > Anolis > Anolis sagrei. The sequence goes on along the minus strand of NW_026847660.1, from coordinate 60,601,379 downwards.
TGTGATGTCTATTGGCAAGCAAGGACTCAGGCACAGTGGAGGATGAGGACTGCCATTGTTGCTGCAACCATCATGTCATTAGGGCCAAAAACATGAAATAAAAACATTAAAAATTAATAAAAACAGTCACAAAACAGGAGGGAACGCGGAACAGTTCTTTCCAGCTGGTAATTTAAGGGAGTGATTTTGCAATTCGGAGCTGAGATGGCTGGAAAATAATGAGATGTCCAACATAGTTATATGTATGGCAGGTGAGGTGCAATCTTTTTAATGCACTGGCCAAGCTCCTGCAGTAGAATGGCTGCAAAGTTCTGACCAGGTGGAATATGACCTGATTCCTCTCTCTCTGCTTTAATGCCCACCTGTTTCTTGTTGTCTCCCCATCCCTTGCCAGAAGCTGTTTCTGTCAGGTTTTACAATGTATTGTAATGTAATATAGCTGAGTCATGCACTGCTAATGGGCTTCTACTGGAAATGCTGAGTCATGCATTAACTGTATATAGGGAATCATTTGGGGAATGTGTTCTGGCCTAGTCCAGGTGATTGTGAATGATGTAATCCTGGGTCTGAGTTAAGTTAATGAGTTGGGAGCCAATCAGAGATTGCTATGTGTAATTGTATAGAATTGTATATAAGGAAGTCATGTACAGTGTATATTTCTCTCCTTGTGCTGTGATGTTGTTCATTGAAGGCTCTATGTAATTGATTAAAAGAACCTGTCTGCTAAGACAAGATATAACTGTATGCTGTGGTAAGTTTGTAATGTCATCTAGACTAAGGGGAAAGACAATGATAAAACTGACAATGGCTGGGCATGTGCTCAAGTGTATGTAAAAGGTTCCAGAGTGACTGCAGGCTGTGGGACAAGTTGACTGAAAATACTGTGCAGGAAGAAGCTACTGGAAAGCGCTGAAGTTGTGCAACTGATCTGCTGCAAAATTGTGAAATTAATCTCAACAGTTTCCCCCATCACATAATTAGGTTTGTGAGACTAAGGCCCCTTGTACACTGTCATATAAAATCCAGATTATCTGCTTTGAACTGGATAGTATAGCAGTGCAGACTCATGTAATCCAGTTTAAAGCAGACAATGTGTGATTTTCCTCCCCCCTTCTCTCAGTGTGTCATTGCTATGAGCCAGGAGAGCTCAGGAGAAGGGGAAATGGTGGCCTGATGAGTTATCTCACCATTTCTCCTTATGAACCCTCCAGGACTTTAAGATCGTCTGGGGGAGGGCCTGCTCTTGGTCCTGCCTTCGTCACAAGTACAGCTGGCAGGAATGAGAGACAGGGCCTTCTCAGTGGTGGCGCCTCGGCTATGGAACGCCCTCCCTAAGGATATCAGTTCGGCCCCCTTCCTTTTAACATTTCGAAAGAGCGTCAAGACTTGGCTCTTTGAGTGGGCATTTCCAAATACAGTGTAACAGTCATAGGAAACTGGAATGGTTGGACGATGTGATCGGACAATGTTTTTAATGTTCATGTTTTTACTGATTTTGTGATGTTTTTATTATTCGATTGTTTTATTGTATTGAATTTGTATTTTATGATCTTGGTACCAACTGTAAACCGTCCCGAGTCGCCTGTGGGCTGAGAGGGACGGTATATAAATATAGTAAAATAAATAATAAATATATTATTTTCCTTTTTAAAAGGCCTTTAAAGGGGGTTTGGGAGGGAGTGGGGGCTGTATTGGGCTTCTTGGGCTCCACCTGAACATTAGGTCAAACTTCCTGAAGTGTTCAACAGTGAGACTCTCTGCCTCACAATCACTGTGTCATGATTGGTTTTAATTTTATATTGTTCGCTGTATCTTTATGTTTTATGTAATTTATCAAGTTATTGTGTGTGTTTTGATTTTAGTTATTGTATTGTGTTGCTGGGCTTGGTCTCATGTAAGCTGCCTCGAGTCCTCATCGGGGAGATGGAGGCGGGATATAAATGAAGTTTATTATTATTACGAGGGGTATTTTTTAAGTAAGGTCCGTTTTGTTGTAGACACTAGTAGTTCATGCTCATACCGCAACGAGCGCGTGCGTCATGTACCAGCATGCCTCGGGAACAACTGTGCTCAGTTTCCGCTCTGTAGCTAACCTGTACGGTTCTGTTCTGTGCTTTAAAAATGTTTAAGACTATCAACTCACCCTCCGCATGTGAGGTTCGCTCAGTGATACAGTTTTTGTCAGCAAGGAACCTGCCTGCTGCAAAAATTCATCGACAGATTTGTGAAGTGTAGGGTGATACTGTTATGAGTGAAAGCAAAGTGCGTAAGTGGGTACGACAATTCAAAGATGGCCGTGACAACATCCATAATGAGGACCGTTCCGGTCGCCCTTCTTTAATTACAGACGATTTGGTGGCTTCAGCAGGCGGCAAGTTTTTATGAAGAGGGTATTTTAAAATTGGTTCAGAGGTATGATAAGTGTTTGAACAAACTTGGCAACTATGTCGAAAAATAGAGTGAAATATGTACTTTCTGAAAATAAATTTACTTTTTTGAAATAAACTTTCGTTGTGTACTTACGTTCAAACGGACCTTACTTAAAAAATACCCCTCGTATATTATTATTGGAAGCTTTCATACATCCTGGTTGGCTATCTGTCGGGGGTTCTTTCATTGTTCTTTTCCTGCATGACAAGGAGTTGGACTAGATGGCCCATGCAGTCCCCTCCAACTCTATTATTCTATGATTCCATGATTTAATGTGGGAAGAAGTCAGAAAATGTTGGTCATGCCATAGGCAATGAAAAAACATTAATTTCTTGCAATTGAAAAAAATTAAATGCAGGCACTGTACTAAGCACACACAGAGCCATGCATGCATATATGGGGTAGCAAATAAACATTTTATGGAAGAAGGGCTGGTATTCGACATCAGACTGCAGAGCTTTCTGATACTTTAACTTTCTGGGTATAATATGATTTGTAGACTGTTGATACATGACAAGCTGGTATCTCGTTTGGTTCTTAGAATTCAAAAGCAAGAACAAAAGGTATCACTTCAGTGCAAGGTGACGGGGGAAAGCCCCAACTTCATCTGTCATTTCTATCTTATCATGTAGTCTGTGTACAGCAACTGATTGAAACTTGATGCACGACAAGCTGCTAACTAAGGAACAAACTGCACTCTGGGCAGGTTAAAGCACTCACACATCCAGCCTTTGGCACTGAGAGAAGCGGCTCAGCTCATATAATAGTATTTCCACACTGCACAAGCAGACATGCTGATGTCTGTTTTGGGCATGTTATAGACCTCTCTGCCTTTCTGAACTTACAAATTAGGCGTTGCTATTCACAGCACAATTACTTCTCTTTTCTTTCAAGGAAGCACAGAGACAGGGTCTCCTCCATCACGCTATAAAAGAAACAAGACAAGCAAGGCACTTCTAAACACAGCAGAAGCCTTAGCCTTGTAACCTCATGTTTGATCTTCCTCTATGGTTAGCACAGCAATTCCATTCTATAAGGAGTCATGTAGGAATCTGAAGACTAAAAAATACAACAGCACATATCCCTGATGAGCATGCATTGTGTGACCCTGTGGCTTAGGGGATTCAAAAAGCAAATGTTTGCATCAGAGACAGATGTTTCTGATCTAAACTGAATCTTACTGCCTTTTCCCCATGTTGGGACTCAGTATCTTACAACAAATTAAAAATCACAGAGATAACACATTTTTAATCTATATAAATAAAAATGTAATGTTCGTTTGTGATACCATCAGAACTCAAAAACCACTGGGGGAATTGATACCAAATTTGGACACTAGACACTATTTCAAGCAAGCTATGTTCTCCATTCACAAAAAACCCAAAAAACACTTCCCCTCCCTCCCCCCTCAGAAAGACGTCCAACTTAAGCCTCAGGGAGGGAGGGGGGAGGGAAGGAGTGCACGTGCATGGCCAGCAGGCTCCAGCGGAGGCTCTCTGTTCAGGAGCTGGAGGAAAAGCCCTCATCCCCGCAGGCCTGCCTTAAAATATCTCTCCAGACCCGACTAATCTACCGCTGATGGGATGGATTTGGGAGAAAGGAAACTCTGCGGAAGCAAAAGCAATCAAGCTCAGAGCAGATCCATTGATAACCCAGGCTCAGAATACAGAACCCCCTATTCATGTCAGGCAGGAAGACCCCATTCAAGCCCTCCCAACAGATGGCCATCCAATTCCAACCCCATTCTGCCAGGCAGGAAGACACCATTCATTCTACAAATATAGCATCCCAAGCATATAGGATCAAATAGCAAAATAATAATAATAATAATAATAATAATAATAATAATAATAACAATAATAATAATGCCTACCTACCAACCTATCTAGGTTCTATCCATCTACCTTCTATTCCATCTATCAATGTCCCTTCCATCTGTCCCCTCTGTCTATTGCTTCAACTGGAATTCCTCTCTTATCTGAGGGCCACAGCAACGCGTGGCATGGTGCAGCTAGTATACTATATATATATACACACACACAATGCAAAAGCATTGGTTGAGAAATTAAGATGGGTAATAGGATGTGTATTTACTGTCCAATTCTGCAGTCTTCTCCTTGTCTTCCAATATTGCTCCAGTTCTGCTCACAGGAATTGCTTGTGAACTCTTCCCACACCAGAGGAAGACCCCCCCCCCCCCGCCTCAGTTCCAATACTGCCTCCTGCAATCCCACATAGACTACGAAAGCTGGTGTGGAATTTAGAATTTAAAATATTTAAAGCATCATGCATCAGGGTTTACAAGAAGCACTGGAATGAAACTGAGACATTTAGACCCTTCGAGTAAACAGAGTAAAAATCCAAAAGGATTCACGTTGTTGTAGTTTGGTGCATACATCCAAGTTTGAGGGGGGTGTCACTACCTCTAAAATTATCTTATGCCTCATATGCTTTCTATACATGGAAATATGTATCCTTCAGAATGTTCTACCCACTTGTGAATATTGCCTGTAGGTCCACTCGTCGTTGTAATTTCATACTTTTCCACCTGAGGAATATTTAATTTTGGAGAACTTGATGTCCATTGATTCTGTCAATTTCATATTTTTCCACTTGAGGAAGACTTAATATAGTCGAAACCAGTCTGGGAATTGGAAATCCTCTAATAGGAAGCGGAAGCTCCATATAACAGGTTCATTAGAGTATTATCTGTTTATAGATTTTTGGATTTACAAGCTTCTACTTACAAGAGAGTAAGGATTCTCAAGGAGGAGTCTTCTTGCAAAGTATATATGGTTACAAACTTGGGACTCTTATTGAATGATCTTACACTGCTCTCCAGAAGGGAATCATTGTTATAAGACTCTGTGTGTACAACAGTTTTATGTTCACTGTATATGTCCATTATTATAGCATTTAAGTTGTAAAAAAACTATTACTACTTCAGTTGATGTACTACTATTTGTAGTGGTCTTGTGTCTTTGTACTTTAGGGAATCCATTTACATTGTCCAAGGCTTTCATGGCTGGAATCACTAGGTTCTTGTGGGTTTTTTTCGGGCTATAGAGCCATGTTCTAGAGGCATTTCTCCTGACGTTTCGCCTGCATCTATGGCAAGCATCCTCAGAGGTACCTCACTACCTCTGAGGATGCTTGCCATAGATGCAGGCGAAACGTCAGGAGAAATGCCTCTAGAACAAGGCTCTATAGCCCGAAAAAACCCACAAGAACCTAATCCATTTACAGTTGAATTGTCAGGGATCTGACAATTGGATTTAACAGCCCTCTGATAACTTGGAACAACTCAGTCAGATGGTTCTTTGCGGACACAATATTGGCCGCAAGAAATGATTTCCGTGCAGCCTTTATTGCCATGTCATAGGTCCTTAAAAAGGCACCCAGGCATGCTGGGGTGGATCTGCTACATTTTCGGCATCACATGCACTCTAACCTCCTCTTTTTTTGCTTAATTGCTGCCAGCTCCTCATTGAACCAAGGGGCTGGTTTAGCTTGGTTACTTGAGAGGGGGCGTTCCGAAGCAATCATGTCTATTGCCCTGGTCATCTCCCTATCCCAGAGAGAGACTATTGACAGGGTCACCTACCGAGGAGGCGGGAAAGTTCCCAAGAGTCATCAGGAATCCACTGGGATCCATAAGTCTCCAGAGGCGGGCCATTTTAATGGGTCCAGCACCCCTGCAAAGGCTAGGAGGCACAGCAAGTCTAAACCTGATCAGGTGGTGGTCAGTTCATGGCAATGGAGCAATGGTAAGCTCCTCTACCCTGCCACCTTCTTCCCATCCCTGACACAAAACCAGATCTAATGTGTGCCCTGATTTTCCATGTAAATTGACATGTCATAAGCATTTCTAAAAATGCTTATTAAAAACTACTGAATGGAAATACTGTTTACTGCTGCTGCAAGCAGTAATTTGACATAAATTCTAAAATTGGTAAGTTAAATACTGTATTTTGACCATGAACAAGGTAAGAGAATAATAACCTATTATTCGTGGGTTCGTAGACCGCATCTCCGTCTACGAACACACGCGCTCACTTCGTTCATCCGGAGAGGCCCTGCTCGCGATCCCACCTGTGTCGCAGGCGCATTTGGTGGGGACGAGGGACAGGGCCTTCTCTGTGGTTGCCCCCGACTTTGGAACACCCTCCCCAAAGACATTAGACTAGCACCCTTGTTGGCAGTCTTTAGGAAGAACTTGAAAACTTGATTATTCCGATGTGCCTTCCAGGAATAGGATAATCTCCAGCACTCTGTCCCAGAAGCACTTTATTAGAGTTTAATACTCTCTGCACATTGCACTTGCCCAGAACTCCAACATACCACCTCACACACCCAGCACTTTTTTAACCTGTACCCACTAGATCGGTTTTTATTAGTTGTACTGTATAACTGGATTGTTTTAATGGTTTTATAATTGTTGCTGCTATGTATTTATCTTACTATGTGTATTGCTGGCATCGAACTGTGCCTTTTGTAAGCCGCCCTGAGTCCCCCTTCGGGGGTTGAGAAGGGCGGGGTAGAAATACTCAAAATAAATAATAAATAAATAAACTAAATAGAAACAGTCATCTTCTCTGATGGAAGGGATCTCTTTCTCGTGGAAGATTTTTTTCCATTAAAGGACAATAATTTTTGATTCTCTAATAGGACTAACCAGAACATAATATTGAATTGTATAAACAGAAAAGACAAACACATTTTATGCTTTACAAATATTTCAGAGACGCATATGATGTCCATATTAAAATGTAGATGAAGAACCTGACTCAGGAAAAATAACAAAAACATCCTGTATTCTAGTATAATTTTAGGTTAGGACAGAACAAAACAAAAAGCTTCCTGATAGATCAAAAGAACTTTTGCTGCGTAATGGAAGCTTTTCAAACACAATACAAGGGTGAAATTGACTAGATCAGGAACTCCTTGTAACTTGGCATGGTCAATTCCATGTCTCTGTTGAATTCTACGGCGCTAGGAAGAGCAACTACAATTAGGAAAATGGAGCAAAATATGGCTTTCCTCACTAAGACTTTACCCCTTAGAGATAGTTATAGAGTGCTGATGATCATTCAGAGCCAATGTCACAAAGGGAGTAAAAGGAAAAGTTGTACACAAATTACTGCTAGTAAAAAGTTTGGCGTTCTTTGGATAATAAAGCAACTATAAGATATTCTGTGTTGGGGATATAGCAGACAGTGATTCAACATGGAGAGGTACTAACTGGGCACAAATAGTACTTTGTCATGTGTGTCTTATGGGCACAGCATGATATAATCAAATGGGTAGGCTGTTAAACCAATGGCAGAGAGCCACATACTTCCTGCTAGTATAATTTACCAAGCTGCCTCAACAAAATTTACACAAACTTTATTTCCTCCTGCTGCGACTCCATTGTGGTCCTGTCAGAAACAATAACATCACAATCTAAGGAACGTATCTGCTGCATTGTGAACACAGAGTGTTAATATAACGACATTATATGCATACATATTGCCAAATATAAAAATGTGTAAACCAAAAGTAAAATGGGAGTTAAATTGCTATTAGATTGTGGGAACAACCAAAGAAGTCAGCTATGTACCTGGGCTGATAAGCAGTTCAGAGTTTGGGAAGGAGGAGCTGAGGAGAAATGATACCAAGGTCATTTTCCAAGGGAAGGTGGTGTGAATCCCATAAAGTAATGTTTTGATTAAAGAACATATTTATTTATTACTAGCTGTCCCCTGCCATGCGTTGCTGTGGCCCACTCTGGTGGTTATGGGGGTTCTGTGTGGAAGGTTTCACCCACTATCGTTGGTGGGGTTCAGAATGCTCTGTGATTGTAGGTGAACTATAAATCCCAGCAACTACAACACCCAAATGTCAAGATTCTATTTTCCCCAAACTTCACCACTGTTCATATTTGGGTATATTGAATATTCGTGTAGCGTTTGGTCCAGATCCATCATTGTTTGAGTCCATAGTGCTCTCTGGATGTAGGTAAACTACAACTCCAAAACCAAAGGACACTGCCCACCAAACCCTTCCAATATTTTCTGTTGGTCATGGGAGAGCTGTGTGCCAAGTTTGGTTCAATTCCATCGTTGGTGGGGTTGAGAATGCTCTTTGATTGTAGGTGAACTATAAATCCCAGCAACTACAACTCCCAAATGACAAAATCATTTTTTTGAGTGAAGAACATACATTGGGTTGTTAGGTGTCCTGTGTCCAAATTTGGTGTCAATTCGTCCAGTGGTTTTTGAGTTCTGATAATCCCACAAACGAACATTACATTTTTATTTATAGAGATTATTTATTTACTGTGTTTGTATACCGCTTTTCTCAGCCTGTCGGCGACTCAAGGCAGTTTTGTTGGCTACTCAAGGCATGAATATGAATAAACCTATGAATATACTGGCAGGCACATGTAATGGTAGAAATGTTAGCAAATGGACACAACAGACCTCTTAGTCCTGACGAGTAACTTTTGCTAAGCCTACACCTGGCAGATTTCCATACATGGCATATGAATGGCCCCGAGCAATGTTCAGGTAGTTTGGGGGGTAGGAAGCTCCATAGTTAGAAAGTTTCTTGGAGTTTGCAATTAATTCCAAACTTTGCTCAAGTGATCTTGCCATTCATAGATTTGGGGGGGGGGGGGGACACACCCAAAAGCAGTTTCCAGCTCCACAGTCACAAACAGCAGGAACCCTATTTGATGGTCTACAGCAGTGGTTCTCAACCTGTAGGTCCCCAGGTGTTTTGGCCTTCAACTCCCAGAAATCCTAACAGCTGGTAAACTGGCTGGGATTTCTGGAAGTTGTAGGCCAAAACACCTGGGGACCCACAGGTTGAGAACCACTGGTCTACAGGGAAATGAGGTCACCTGTGGGAGCTGGGTGTAGACCAGTGGTTCTCAACATTCCTAATGCCATGACCCCTTAATACAGTTCTTCATGTTGTGGTGACCCCCAGCCATTAAATTATTTTCGTAACTTTCGCTACTTCATAATTGTAATTTTGCTCCTGTTATGAATTGTTATGTAAATATCTGATATGCAGGATGTATTCTCATTCCCTGGACCAAATTTGGCACAAATACCCAATATGCCCAAATTTGAATACTGGTGGGGTTGGGATGGGAGGATTGATTTTGTCATTTGGGAGTTGTAGTTGCTGGGATTTATAGTTCACCTACATTCAAAGAGCATTCTGAACTACACCAACAATGGACTTGAACCAAACTTGGCCCACAGAACTCCCATGACCAACAGAAAATACTACAAGGGTTTGGTGGGCATTGACCTTGGGTTTTAGAGTTGTAGTTCACCTACATCCAGAGAGCATTCTGGACTCAAACAATAATGGATCTGGACTAAACCTGGCACAAATACTCAATATCCCCAAATGTGAACACTGGTGGAGTTTGAGGAAAATAGACCTCAGCATTTTGTGAGTTGTAGTTGCTGGGATTTATAGTTCACCTACTACCAAAGAGCATTCTGAAGCCCACCAATGATAAAATTAGGCCAAACTTCACACACAGAATTCCCATGACCAACAGAAAATACTGTCTGTGATGGTCTTTGGCGACCCCTCTGACACTCTCTCGCGACCCCTTCAGGGGTCCCGACCCCCAGGTTGAGAACCACTGGTGTAGACACTTAACAAGGAGAGGTGGGGCTTAGCAGACTGATTTAAGGAAGGAGGCTATCATTCCCTGTCTCTCCAGTCTTGGTATTGAGACACCCACCTTTGCAGCAGTGTGTGTCTGACTGGACGCCTAGGGACTGGGTAGGATTTTTTCACTTGTTAAAGGATTTTTTTTTTGCCTACCCCACACTGTGAGCTGGATACTGGGGAATTAATTTTGGGCATGGTCTGTAATTAGGTTTTTGCCATTTGCAGGTTTTGTGGATATGGATATTGGTGAACACGCATGATGCTCCTTTAGGGTAGAAGGGGAATAGCCTGGAATTGCCTCTTTAGGTCTTGTGACTGGGGAAGGTGAGGATAGAGATTCTTCTTTGGGGTACCCTGAGCCTTATTCCCCCGGCCTTGGGGCTTGGAACAACGAAGGGGGAGACTTTTGGGAAGCCTTCTAAGTGTGGGCAGTCTGGGGAACACAGACTGCCCACAATTAAAAACCTCCGCAGAAGCATACAAGAAGCTCGGCCTGTCATTGAACATCGAGAAAACCAAAGTGCTGTTCCAGCAGTCACCAGCCAATCCCTTTCCAATGCCAGAGATACAGCTGAATGGTGTAATATTAGAGAATGTTGACCATTTCTGCTACCTTGGCAGCTACCTCTCCACCAAAGTCAACATCGACACCGAAATACAACACCGCCTGAGCTCTGCGAGTGCAGCATTTTTCTGAATGAAGCAGAGAGTGTTTGAAGACCGGGACATCCATAGGGATACCAAGGTGCTTTTTTATAAAGCTATTGTGCTCCCAACCCTGCTATATGCCTGCAAAACGTGGATTGTCTACAGACGTCACATGCAACTCCTAGAACGATTCCATCAGCGCAGCCTCCAGAAAATCCTGCAAATCTCTTAGGAAGACAGGCGGACAAATGTCAGCGTGCTGGAAGAAGCAAAGACCTCTAGCATTGAAGCGATGGTCCTCCGCCAACAACTCCGCTGGACCGGCCACGTTGTCCGGATACCGACCACTGTCTCCCAAAGCAGTTGCTCTACTCCCAACTCAAGAATCGAAAACAGAATGTTGGAGGGCAGGGAAAGAGATTTAAAGATGGGCTCAAAGCCAACCTTAAAATCTCTGGCATAGACACTGAGAACTGGGAAGCCCGGTCCTTGAGCGCTCCAGCCGGAGGTCAGCTGTGACCAGCAGTGCTGCAGAATTTGAAGAGGCACGAATAAAGGGCGAAAGAGAGAAACGTGCCAAGAGGAAGGCACGTCAAGTCAACCCCGACCGGGACCACCTTCCACCTGGAAACCAATGCCGGAGACGATGCAGATCAAGAATAGGGCTCCATAGTCACCTACGAACCTACCCTGGAGGATTATCCTACTCGGACAACGAGGGATCGCCTAATGCTGGGGAACAACCCAGGCTTTGGTTTACCTTGGAGCACTCGTAGGGTTAGATGGCAGAGAGGTTAATAGGATTTCGGCTGCCACCACCTTTTCCACATCGGTACACTCTCTCTCCCTTTTTGCTTATGTATATCTCTGGTTCACAGTGAAAGCAACTAGCTCAATAAAGACGGCCCAGTTTACCCAATATTCTGGTGTGTTCTCATTATTTCACTGATGGGTCGTAAAAATAAACCCTCTCAACTTTGCCCAGCATATGGTGAAATGATAAGTCTCTGCCAAATAGTGGACTTTACATGAATCTCCAACAAGCTGTGGCAAAATGCATCCTGATGTCTGTCATCCAAGATGTTGATCAATAGAGTATTCTCTCATGAGAGAGCCAATAACACTGGCCAGCACACATTTTGGTGCCTCAAATGTTAGATCTGTTGCTGGGTGCTGTCTCCAAAAATGGCACCAGTTTCCTCCTATCAGCTCTAGATTTTGAGATACAGAACATATGCCCTATACCAGACTTCATCTCCTCGCCCATAAAAATCATGATAACCATATCTAAGAAACTAGAGTGGATGCAGCCTTTCTAATGCAATTTTCTGCACCAGCACCCCCCAAAAAACCCAGGAACAGGACTAGAAACCAAAACACCAAGAATATTTTTGTTGGTATATAAGTATATATAAGTATGCATGTGTGTATATATATATAATTTTTTTCTCTTCTCTCCTCTCTTCCTTCCTGCTATGCTATGTATGTACGTGTATTTTTCTATGTGGAAAACACAATAAAGATATATTTTTAAAAAGAATATTTTTGTTGGGTTGTGTAATGAATAAAAATCAATAGCATGAGCATTTACAGAATTAACAATGGCATATAAGCCTAGTTATTCTGACATTTGTGCTCATACATTTTTCTTTTACTTCACATTTCTAATGTTTAGTTCACTAAATCTATATACAATAATGTATTTAAAGCTATGCAATGCTTGCTGGTCAACGAGATACTGAAAGATACCTCCTGGCCCTTCCTAACATTTTCCAGATGATAATTTGAACTAAAAGATACATCTTATCTGAAAGAATGATCACAGTGTATTCAGAACTCTCATGAGCAAATATATGTATTTTCACAGCGAGATTTATGAAGTCGAAAGAGATGTTAGTTGGCTGTAAGTGGGAGTAGCACAGGCCAAGTTTAACTGTAGAAGGCACAGATGGATATATAAAGCAGTGACAGCAATGTCCCCTCTAGTTTATGACAAAATCATAAATGCAATTTGTTGCAAGCAATAGCTTTATAGACCATTTGCTTGTTTTAATTTCACTTTAAAATTTTATCTCTCATTTGCTTTTGCTATTGTGAAACCATCAGGAGGTAATTGCTGGGCCTGTAGTAACCATCACAATGACTCTTGAAGTAGCAAAATACCTACAAATTATGGTGAAAAAGGTGACATTTGAAATTTGCTGGAAAGGCAAAGCACGTTCTTTCACAACACAAGGTTTATCACAAAAGCAGCTACCACCCTGTATAGTTTAAATCTAATTGAGCTCTGTACATGAAACCCACACTTGTACATTGATTAGAAGCAGCAACTCTGGATCTGAAATCTCAACCAGTATTCAGTATTCTATCAGAACACTCTATCATTTACATTGTAAATATGTTGAAATCATTGTTTCTTGTATATGGTTTTATGTTTTGTAAGCCACTTGAGCAATACATTTTTGAAGAGCCAAAGAGGAATATACATTTAAAAAAATAAAATAAAATAAAGATCTTCTGGGGAGGCCCTGCTCTTCCTCCCACCTTCCTCGCAGATGCGCTTGGTGGGGACGAGAGACAGGGCCTTCTCAGCGGTGGCCCCTCGATTGTGCCCTGCCTAGGGATATAAGATCGGCCCCCTCCCTCCTGACTTTTCGAAGGAAGGTGAAAACCTGGCTTTTTGAGCAAGCTTTTCCAAGTATAGCATAGCTATACGAACTCACGGAATGACTGATGATGAAACTGAATAATGACTTGACATGGAGATGCTCATGATAATGTTTTTAAGGCTATATTTTTAATATTGTAATATTTTTAATATTTTTAATATTGTAATAATATTTTAATATTGTAATACTCTTATATTGTATGTTAAACATTTTAATGCTATTTTACTGTTGTTTTTAACTGTTATAATTTTCGTGTAATATTTTTAATATTTTTAATATTGTAATAATATTTTAATATTGTCATACTCTTATATTGTATGTTAAACATTTTAATGCTATTTTATTGTTGTTTTTAACTGTTATAATTGTTGTGGCATTGAATTGTTGCCAATTGTGAACCGCCCTGAGTCGCCCGCGGGCTGAGAAAGACGGTATATAAATATCGTAAATAAATAAAAAATAAATATCAGGGGTCCTCAAACTTTTTAAGCAGAGGGCCAGTTCTTGGACCCTCAGATTGTTGGGAACTGGACTATAGTTTAAAAAACATGAACAAAATCCTATGTGCATTATACATATATTATTCATAATGCAAAAAAAAAAAAAAAAAAAAAAAAAACCCCAGAAAAGCACAATACAATATTTAGAATGAAGAACAATTTCAGCCAACATAAACGTACCAGTACTTCAATGGGAAGTGTGGGCCTGCCAAGTTAATTAGGATTGTTGTTCTTATTTATTGTTTATTTATTTAAAACACTGATATTCTGCCCTTCTCACCCCGAAGGGGACTCAAGAGCGGAGCACAACATATATATGGCAAAAATTCAATGCCTGGGTACAATACATAAACATTAAAAACATTTATCTAAATATTAAAATACACCATTAAAAATAACACAATTTAAAACCGTCCTAGCCATCCGCATCAAATCCTGTCACCTTTCCCATTGTCGCCTTGTCCCGAAAGCTTGGTCCCACAGCCAAGTTTTTACCATCCTTCTAAAGGACAAGAGGGAGGGGGCCAACCTGATCTCACAAGGAAGGGAGTTCCATAGCCGGGGAACAATCACCGAGAAGGCCCTGTCTCTTGTCCCCACCAATCGCGCCTGTGACAATGGCGGGACGGAAAGCAGGGCCTCCATGGAGGATCTTAATCTCCATGATGGTACATAGAGGGAGATGCGTTTGGACAGGTAATTTGGGCCGGGGCCGTTTAGGGCTTTATAGGCCAAAGCCAGCACTTTGAATTGTGCCCGGTGTGCCTTCAAGTTGTTTCAGACTTAAGGTGACTGTGAGTCTAAGGTTTAGGGTGGGGGCAGGTAAATGACCTTAGAGGGCTGTATCCAGCCCGCGGGCCTTAGTTTCCTTACCCCTGCTCTATATACTAAGGTCAACATAGGCATATGAACATACAGTGCTGCCTAATGGTGAGATCAACTTCCCACTGTCTTCCATTCCAATGCAAACATTATTTGAATGTATGTATCCTTCTATACTATTCAACTTTTTTTTTTGCTTAAGGGAAAACAACCCTTGTCTTTTGCATGCACATGTCAGACTTACTTGGCAGCAGCATCTTTTCTCAGCTGTTCATGCTTCATGAGAAGATTTTTGCGATTTTGAAATGTTTTTCTAACTTTGTATCCTTTATAGACTGCTTGTATTTTGACAGCTGCAATGTCCTGAATGGCAGCTATGGACAATGCATTATGTTCCAACATGAACTGGATTACTTCATGATGACCTCCAAGCAGGGCGTAATCAAGTGGAGTGTATCTAAAAATAGCAAAAAAGATACATAATTTAAAAAAAACGGAGAGAGAATTTCTAATACTAGTTTTCAAAATGATATACCTGTGTGATCAATAAAAATGCAATTATATTTTATCAAATATTTAGTTATGTTGAAAATGGTACAGCTTGCACTTGTGTATGAAGAGCAGGAGAAACTAGTCACTGATAGAATCATTCATTATCTGTTTAAGGCGCTCCATTGGCTTCTGTTCATTTACCGGGCCCAATTCAAGGTGCAGGTGCTTACCTACAAAGCGCTAAACGGTTTGAGACCCATCTACCTGCGTGACCGCATTTCTGTATACGAACTCACACGATCTCTTCGTTCATCTGGAGAGGCCCTGCTCATTATCCCACCTGCATCGCAAGTGCAATTGGTGGGGACGAGGGACAGGGCCTTTTTGGTGGTGGCCCCGCGACTCTGGAATTCCCTCCCCAAGGGCAACAGGCAAGCCCCAACATTGGCAGTCTTTAGAAGGAGCTTGAAAACGTGGATATTCCAGTGTGCCTTCCCAGAATAAGGAACCCTAAGCAATATGTCCCAAATGCACTTTATGAGAGACTGCACACCTACCTATCCTAAAATATCCATCCTATTTTCCTTGGACATGCCCAGCATTTTTAATTTTAACCCTTGCACTTGGCCCTGCCACAGGTTTTTAAATGCGTCGTGTCATTACTGTATTGTTTTTGCTTTGTTATGAGTTATTTAATGTTGTATTGTTGTTATGTTTTTATGATGTAATTGGACTCGGCCTTTTGTAAGCTGCACCGAGTCCTGCAGGAGATGGTAGCGGGGTATAAATAAAGGATTATTATTATTATTATTATTATTATTATTATTATTATTATCTGCAACAGAAGCTGGATTTAGAGAACACTACATACAAAAATGGGAGCTTTAGTTCATGTGGCTCTCATTAAGCGGGTATTTATTTATTATTTATTATTATGGTCGCTTATACTCCGCCCTTCTCACCCCGGGGGGGGGGGGGGACTCAGGGCGGCTTACACAAGCAAGGCACAGTTCAATGCCCGCATTAAATGACAACAAAAACACAACATCAGTTAATGACAGCAATTATAACAGTGATGACAATTAACATAAGCAATAATTATTATCGATAAAACAACCATAAAACCTGTAAAAGCAATAAAACAATAAAAACAATACAAACCTCATTGCTGGTCAGCGTTTAACAGACTCATAGTTTAGGTTCTACTACCACACATTATCGGTCCTATCCATCTGGTTTCCATATCTAATTGTCAGGATGCCCAAAGGCCTGGTCCCATAGCCATGTCTTTACCTTCCTCCTGAAGGCAAGGAGGGATGTAGATGCCCTGATTTCCCCCGGGAGTGAGTTCCACAGGTGGGGGGCCACCACTGAGAAGGCCCTGCTTGTCGTCCCCACCAGCCTCACTTGTGATAGCGGTGGGGTCGAGAGCAGGGCCTCCCCAGATGTCCAAAACACTGAACTGAATTATATTGTACATTTCCACGGCCAAAGTCAGCACAACTTTGAATCTGTCACAGGTTATGAATACATACATACAACCATGATGCAAAACTAGAAGGTAGAGTTAATGTCATCATTCAGGAACCAAGAGTGGTGGTCACAACTCAAACTTTTACAACCTGCTTGCAAGACTGAATGTTCTAAAATTTTCTTGAATGGATAAAGAACGCCATACCATTCTAAAACAACTAAATTAGATAGAGAGAATGATCACTGCAGAATTTTAAGACTTACCGTATATATTCCAGTTAGCTTCAGCATATGTATTTGTCAATTACACACAAACACAGAAATAGACAAATACATGTTTCGTAATAAAAATCATTTCCTACATCGGCTGAAGCAATTTTGTCAATATTCAGATAAGTCCAATTATCCTGATTACAAGTAGTATCTAGTTAATCTATTCAAATATATGCCGAGCAGGACAATGGTGCCAGGCAAACACTGTCTATAGGTTAGCCACCTGCTACAGATCTGTATGTGAAACATCAATTGGAAACATCAATTTGACACAAAGTGGTCAAATTGAAGTTCCTCTTGATGGTAACCAGGAAGGATGCCATGCAGGAAGAGACAAAAGAAAAGAGATGGAACCAGTGAAATTGAACTTGCCATATGGTGATTGTCTAAAAAGAAGACCAGAGTGTCTGAAACTAAAATGTCAATAGAAATAC
The DNA here is from genome assembly GCF_025583915.1 of Anolis sagrei ordinatus. Classification (NCBI taxonomy): domain Eukaryota; kingdom Metazoa; phylum Chordata; class Lepidosauria; order Squamata; family Anolidae; genus Anolis; species Anolis sagrei. The sequence continues at coordinate 60,583,955 of NW_026847660.1, read as the reverse complement.
AAGACAAAGATGGGACTTAAAAGAGATTTGAATGCCATAATCTGATATAAGTACCTTGAAGTGGTCTCACATTTTCATCTGCGTTTTTATATATGTTTGTTAATGAATACAACTAAGTTTTTAAAGGTTCTTATCAAATATGCAGCCAATTAATAATGTATGTCAAGGTACAGGCATGTTTACTCCTATTTCTGCTGTAGATCATATTGATTCTAGCTGAAATCTTTGCATGAAAAGATCAGTCAAGAGATCTCCGTATGCAGGACATGACATTGATATCCAAGGACTTGGCTGCTAATCATTCTATTGACAAGCTTCAGTGCTGATTTTGTCTTTACTCCTTTATAATTATCTGCAGATTCACATATACATTTAAACTTCCAAGAACCTACATTTTTCATTCTAGCAAAATAAACTTTTCAAAGAAAACAATAATTGAAATAATTTATTGTCGAATAATTTATTTCAACTCTCAAATCTTCCCAGCATCTAGATATAAGGTTACCAGACTGATTGCAAGACAGTCTGGCAATCTTATTTAATTGCTCATTGTATAAAACAATTGTTCATTATATAAAATGATCAATTTCAGTAGGTACAGCTTCTTCTGTTACAGAAAATGCCAGAAATCGTTTCCTTGCACAACCACTGAGTGGCAGCCTAGTGTTGTGGTTTGACTGGAATCTGGGAGATCCTCACTAAGCCTTGAAATTCACTGGGTGACCTTGGGTGAATCCTCTTCTGCCAGCCTCACCTATCTCACAGTGTAAATGTGAGGATAAAATGGCGACAAGGAGAATAATGTGTGTCGTCTTAAACTTACTGGCACAAAAACAAGACATCTATATAAATAAAAATGTAATATTCATTTGTGGGATTGACATAACTCAAAAACCACTGGGCGAATCGATACCAAATTTGGACACAAGACACCTAACAACCCAATGTATGTCCTTCACTCCAAAAATTGATTTTGTCATTTGGGAGTTGTAGTTGCTGGGATTTATAGTTCACCTACAATCAAAGAATATTCTGAACTTAACCAATGATGGAATTGAATCAAACTTGGCACACAGGACTCCCATGACCAACAGAAAACACTAGAAGGATTTGGTGCGCATTAATGTTGAGTTTGGGAGTTGTAGTTCACCTACATCCAGAGAACACTGTGGACACAAACAATGATGCATCTGGACCAAACTCTACACGAATGCCCAAATGTGAACACTGGTGGAGTTTGGGGGAAATAGAATCTTGACATTTGGGAGTTGTAGTTGCTGGGATTTATAGTTCACTTAGAATCACAGAGCATTCTAAACCCCACCAACGATAGAATTGGGCCAAACCTCCCACATAGAACTCCCATGAGGGCCACAGCGATACGTGGCAGGGGACAGCTTGTAAACTAATTAAAAAGAACAGTAATAAATTCAAACCATAAGAACTCAGGTTAAATAGTATCCTACCAAGGCACTGCTTCTTATTTAAGAACAAATCCATAACTGTGTTATTTCATGTTCCTGAGGAAGGAAGGAGAGAAAGAGGATGGAAAAGGGGGAAGGAAGGAAGGAGAGAAGGAAAGAAGAAAAGGGAAGGAAGGAAGAAAAGAGGGAGTGAAGGAAGGAAGGAGGGAGAGAAGGTTGGCCACAGCAACACATGGCGGGTACAGCTAGTACATAAATAAAGAACTAAAAAGCACACATAAACTAGATAGGGTAGATATGGGCAAGAAGATGAGTTTAGAGAGGCAATGCAGAATTACACCAGCAGACACCAACAGCATTAGCATTATTACTGCTACTCCTAAGGATCTGTACATTTTTAACACTGAAAGTATTTTTTAAAAATGTTGCCTTTTTAAGATTCTAGATAATCTTAAATCTAATAATCTAACTAAAGGAAGGCCTATTTAGAAAACAAAGTAAACTATACCTTTCTTCATTGTTCTCCATATGATTAGGAAAGGCGCCAAACCCCAGGAGCAACTTGACCGCATCAAGATAGCCATTGTTACATAACCAATGCAGTGCTGTCCTTCCCTATTAAATTTTGAAGATAATAATTTATATTTTGGAAAATTAAAGACCAGCAAGGATTATTGTAATTGTGACTATTTATTTATTTATCATGTCAGAAGCAAATTGAGAATACAGTTATAATGTATATTTTTAAAAAACAGCAAACAAAGTTAATAACTTTAACTAAAATGGTGAAGATACAATTAATTGTGGGAAAAGAATTTTCAGTTGCCATTAGGACTCTAAGGTAATTTATTAAAAGATCTTCCCCAAGCTAAAAAAGTTTTATATCATCCCTTTTATGTCTTGAGTCTCAATAAACCACCTTGAGTCTTTATTTCAGGAGAAAGGTGAGAAAGAAAGTAAATAAATAAAAATAAAAGTAAATATTCTATGTCTGTGTGTATATATTCAAAACAATCTGCTATGCAACCCTAGTTTACACATTCATATTTTTACATTTTTTCTGAGTTTCCAAAGCAGAAATGATGTGGTATTTGATCTGATAATCCTACAAGTACATGCAGTAATTACAGACACACCTGTTTATCTTGAATATTTGGATCTGCATTATTCTCTAATAGCACCATCATGCAATTAATGTAGCCCCCATAAGCAGCACACTGCAGTGGAGTTCTACCAGCGTAATCCTGCGCATTGGGATTGATTTTATTTTCTATCAAAATTTGGCATACATCGGGGTTTCCTCCCAGAGCTGCCCAGTGTAATGGAGAATGGCCATCTTGGTCAACCAAATCCACTCTTGCTCCTCCTGTGAGAAGAACAAATCATTCAGTTAATGGGCAAAGCCTGCTACCTGATCATATAAATAACTTATCAAAATGGCACACAAAACAGATGATGATAAGTATGAAGAGCATATACCACAACTATACAGAGCAGAGAACACGATACTGATTACAGATTCAAATTTGCTGAAAATCTTGACTTACATTAAAAACAACTAGGTTTCTAGCTCTTATGGGTTCTGAAGCAATATATGAAAATGTAGGCTCAATAGAAGATCAGGAAACAACCAATGTTGCCAATATTCCTCTTTTTGAAATGTAATTTTATTAAGAGTTTAAATACATTGAAATGCATAGTTGTTGAGGGATGTGCTCCATATCAGTATATGGTTAACATTTTATATTTTATAAGTTAGATCAACCCTATGATAATTGGTATTTTAAGGAATGGGGTGGTTTTGCCCCAAAATATAGAACTTCTGAGAAAAGTACTAAGATTTTCCAAGGCAAATTACAAAAGAAAATCTGACTTAATTGACAATTTGGAATGGGTTGGTTCATGAAAATAGAAATAAAGAGATGTTACAAAATATACCCATTTTTCTGAGAAACATGGGTCATTTTCAAGATGTGCTACCAATATTCTTGAAGCTATTCAGGTATACATTTTTACTTTGGGTGGGACAAGGGTTCACTGTAAGTCCCATGTAAGAACACATGCAAGCTGGAGTAAAATATAAATCATTTCATATGTGATTGAGGAAAATGTTCATTTTGTTCCTCAAAAATTTCAGTTTTGCATTCTGTTTATGCTAGTTTCAACTGATTTTTGAGTTAAAATCAGTAGGAATTCAAGTGATCTCACCACACCCAGGGACAGGGACAGAAATAGCAATATTGGTCATTGTCATTAAAAAGGGACATGAGGTAGTCACATCTTTTCTAGTAGATGTGAGTCCAAAGAAAGTTATACAAAAGGAAGATATACAAAAGAAATAAATATTTTAATGTATTGTCGGAGGCTTTCATGGCCGGAATCACTGGGTTGTTGTATGTTTTTTCAAACTATATGGCCATGTTCTAGAGGCATTATCTCCTGACGTTTCGCCTGCATCTATGGCAAGCATCCTCAGAGGTAGTGAGGTCACTACCTCACTACCTCTGAGGATGCTTGCCATAGATGCAGGCGAAAAGTCAGGAGATAATGCCTCTAGAACATGGCCATATAGCTTGAAAAATCCTACAACAAGCCATAAATATTTTACTTGGAGAGTTTTTCCCCTTTACTTTTCTCTTGAGGGAACCAAGGCGGATCAATATTTCCAGTTACAATTCAAGATTAACGGAAGAAATTCAACTGAAATGTTGTCTTTCTGTTGGAATGCTTTGCAGTAGACAACTAATGTCTCTGGATAACACTGGGCTCTTTGTAAGGAAGGTTCATGAGAAGGAACACAGGACATACTGTACTTCACTGCTTGGATCATTAGGACCCAGTTTAAAAGCTGACATATGAACATCATTGAGAACAGATAGCACATATTGGAAAATATTCCAGGACTGAGAAGGAAAAACCTTCAAGACGCAATTGGAAGATTTATTTTAATGACCAAATTAAATAGAAGGACATTGTCCAACACACATTTTGGTGCCTCAAATGTTAGTCCTGTTTCAGGATATATTTGACCTGTTGATTCCAATAATGGCACTGGCTTTCCCCTATCAGTTCTAGTTTTTTGAGATACAGAATATGCCATCTACTAGTCACAATTTGCTTGTCCATAGGAAACCATGATAACTATATCTAAGAATCTAGGGTTGATGCGGTCTATTCAATGCAATTTTCTGAATCAGTGCCCCAAATAACCTGAGGAACAGGACGAAAAACCATGACACCAAGATTTTTTTTTGTGTTGGGGTTGTTATCAATGAGTTTATCTGTTTTATACCAAACAACTATTGCTCAAGCTTTAATATCTGTGTTAGCAAATAAATAAACTTTAGTCTAAAGCAGGGGTCCTCAAACTTTTTAAACAGAGGGCCAGGTCACAGTCCCTCAAACTGTCGGAGGGCCAGATTATAATTTGAAAAAAAGAAAGAATGAATTCCTATGAACACTGCACACATCTTATTTGTAGTGCAAAATACATTTAAAAGCAATACAATAATTAAAATGAAGAACAATTTTAACAAATATAAGTTTATTAAGTTGTTGTAGGTTTTTTCGGGCTGTATGGTCATGGTCTAGAGGCATTCTCTCCTGACGTTTCGCCTCACTACCTTTGAGGATGCTTGCCATAGATGCAGGCAAAACGTCAGGAGAGAATGCCTCTAGACCATGGCCATACAGCCCGAAAAAAACCTACAACAACCCAGTGATTCCGGCCATGAAAGCCTTCAACAATACATAAGCTCATTAGTATTTCAATGGGAAGTGTGGGCCTGCTTTTGGCTGATGAGATAGGTTTGTTGTTGTTTTTGTTGTTGTGTGCTTTCAAGTTGTTTCAGGCTTAGGTTGATCCTAAGCGAGGGTCGGGTAAATGACCTTGGAGGGCCGCATCCGGCCCTTAATTTGAGGACCCCTGGTCTAAAGGGTGGTATCAAATACTTTAATTCCTTAAATCATACAAAAATCTAAAATTATTTCACATCTCTGGGAATATGTTCCTATTGTGAGTGTACTTGCAATATCAGGCAAATGTGTCCACTGTGTGAGATAGTTCTACAAAAATATGATAGTGATTACAAGCATCTAAAATCTTTCTTCAACTTTCTTTATTGTTCTACGAGTGCCTCAAATGTAGCTTTAGGGAGAGTTTGGTGGGAAATCTAATTTTACATCATTTAGTGTAGCTATTTGACAATTACCATATTTCACTGAATCTAAGATGCACCTTTTCCTATGTTAGGTAAATGGCCCTTTACAAATAAAACAATAATAAGAAAATGGCCAGCCCTGACACACATGTACAATCTAAATAGAAATACAAACACATGGAAAAGGAGGAGTAATGCAAATATAAAACTATGCAATATGATTGTAAAACAAATTATCCACATATAATATAAAATACAATATATAATAAAGTACGATAACAAATATATAATAATTAAAAATGCAAGATGATAAAACAATTCTGTCTTGTCATTACAGTTAATTCATTTTGAAAGCTGAAGACACCAGTATTTCTATAAAGGCATTTATAGCTTTGCACAGCTGACCTTTAATGAGAGCCTGTATCACTTCTTTATGCCCCATCTCACAGGCACGGAAAAGTGGAGTGTGTTTCATTACGTCAGTAGCATCTATCTGGGCTGCATGTTTTAGCAGCAATTGCACAGTGCTGACATGGCCAGAAAGGGCAGCAGCATGTAATGCTGAAAGATGACAAGAAAGGAATGTAGAAATTAAAGGACAGCAATAAGAATTGTGGACATAGCACATAAGCCACACCGCAAGCTGGTAATTGATAATTAGATTTAGTTGAATTTCATTTTGTTTTTTGATGCCTAGAGAACAGTATTTAGGAACCTACATTTACTCTCACTATTTTATTTTTTCACCCTTTTTATTGTACATTCTAAAACTACCAAAGCTCAAGAGACAAAACCAATATAAATTCTTAATAAATAAAGGCTGAGTTTTAGGTGCCGATTTTTGATTATATTCCTACTTGTTGTTCATTCGTTTCCGACTCTTTGTGACCACATGGACCAGCCCAGCCAGAGCTCCCTGTCGACTGTCACCATCCCCAGCTCCTTCAAGGTCAATCCAGTCACTTCAAGGATGCCATCCATCTTGCTCTTGGTCGGCTCCTCTTCCTTTTTCCCTCCATTTCCCCCAGAATCATTGTCTTCTCTAAGCTTTCCTTTTTTCTCTTGATGTGGCCAAAGTACTTCATCTTGGCCTCTACTATTCTTCCCTCCAATGAGCAGTCGGGCTTTATTTCCTGAAGTATGGACTGGTTGGATCTTCTCACAGTCCAAGGCACTCTCAGAACATTCCTCCAACACCACAGTTCAAAAGCATCTATCTTCAGCCTTCCCTATGGTCCGGCTCTCACATCCGTAGGTGACTATGGGGAATACCATTGCTTTGACAATGCGGATCTTCGTTGCCAGTGTGATGTCTCTACTCTTCACTATTTTATCGAGAATGGACATTGCTCTCCTCCGAAGAAGTAAGCGTCTCCTGATTTCCTGGCTGCAGTCTGCGTCTGCAGTAATCTTTGACCTAGAAATACAAAGTCTGTCACTACCTTCACATTTTCTCCCTCTATTTCCCAATTGTCAATCATTCTTGTTGCCATAATCTTGGTTTTTTTATTTTTAACTGCAACCCAGCTTTTGCACTTTCTTCTTTCACCTTGATTAGAAGGCTCCTCAGCTCCTCCTCGCTTTTGGCCACCAAAGTGGTGTCATCTGCATATCTAAGGTTGTTAATGTTTCTTCCAGCACTTTTCACCCCAGCCTTGCATTCGTCAAGCCCCGCACATCGCATGATGTGTTCTGCATACAAGTTGAATAGGTTGGGGGAGAGTATACAACCCTGTCGTACACCTTTCCCAATCTTGAACCAGTCTGTTGTCCCATGGTCAGTTTTTACTTTTGCTACTTGGTCCTTATACAAATTCCTCAGGAGAGAGACAAGGTGATTTGGTATGCTCATACCACCAAGAACTTGTCGCAATTTATTATGATCCACACAGTCAAAGGCTTTAGAATAGTCAATAAAACAGAAATAGATGTTTTTCTGAAACTCCCTGCCTTTCTCCATTATCCAGTGGATATTGGCAATTTGGTCTCTTGTTCCTCTGCCTTTTCTGAACCCAGCTTGTACATCTGGCAACTCTCTCTCCATGTATTGCTGGAGTCTTCCTTGCAGGACCATGAGCATTACCTTACTGGCATGTGAAATAAGGGCCACTGTATGGAAGTTTGAGCAGTCCTTAGGATTTCCCTTTTTTGGTATGGAGATATAAGTTGATTTTTTCCCAGTCTGATGGCCATTCTTGTGTTTTCCATATTTTCTGGGATATGGCATGCATCACCTTGACAGCATAATCTTTCAGTATTTTGAACGGTTCAGCTGGGATCCCGTCATCTCCTGCTGCCTTGTTATTAGCAATGCTTCTTAAGGCCCATTCAACCTCACTCCTCAGGATGTCTGGTTCTAATTCATTCACCACACCGCCAAAACTATCCTCGATATTATTATCCTTCCTATACAGATCTTCTGTATAGTTTCGCCACCTTCTCTTGACCTCTTCAGCTTCTGTTAGGCCCCTGCCATCTTTGTTTCTTATCATGCAATTTTTGCCTGAAATTTATCTCCAATGTTTCTAATTTTCTGGAAGATGTCTCTTGTTCTTCCTATTCTGTTGTCTTCCTCCACTTCCATGCATTACTTGTTTAAAAATAGATCTTTATTTTTTCTAGCTAACCTCTGGAATTGCGCATTTAATTGGGCATATCTCCCCTTATCACTGTTTCCTTTTGCTTTCCTCCTTTCTTGGGCTACTTCCAGTGTCTCAGCAGACAACCATTTTGCCTTCTTGGTTTTCTTTTTCTTTGGGACATACTTTGTTGCCGCTTCCTGAACAATGTCACGGACTTCTGTCCATAGTTCTTCTGGGACTCTATTTACTAAATCTAGTCCTTTAAATCTGTTCTTCACTTCCTACTACAGAACATTTATTCTTGATGAGCTGCTTAGCTCCTCCATAATTCATCATAATCAGCCCCAAATTGAGAGTAACTTCTTACAAAGGGCAAGCTGGGCAATCCTAAAGCAGCACTTTGTAGAGAGAAAATATTTCAATACATTGAGCTATTCTTACTTGTATCCTTTGTTTTTGTCTCTCCCATCGTTAACAGGAAACCCTACAATTTCCTTGTATTTACATTTTAATCTTATCTAAACTGTTGTGGTTCAGCAACAGCATGATGGACATGATGGGACTGAGAGTGCAAGTGGGCATGATGGGAATGG
>NW_026847660.1:60508192-60569659 GCF_025583915.1 Anolis sagrei ordinatus | reverse complement strand
ACTTCTTTCTTCTCAAGTTTGGCTGGTTTGTCAGAGAGCAAGGTGAAGCTTAACCTGAGACGCAACATAAACAAGGCATGCAGATCATGAGCTGCTAATGCCAACCTAAAAGATATACAATGAATTGATAACTCAGCTTGATTAAAGTGAAGTGAAGTGAAGTGAAGTGAAGTGAAAGTGGCAAAAACAAGTGTATGGGTTCAGGTGTTGTATAGAAATGAACTCTTAACAAGAATGCCACCATCCAATTGATAGAATTTGGCTTCATGGGTTGACCCTACAGTATATTCTAGATCCTATTTTTCCATATTACATTCTTGACACAGAAGGCAGTAAACTACTCAACCAGACAAGATGTGTAGTGTATGTAACAATGCACTTAAATAAAAGGGCTCCTGTGTCGGCATGGTCGGGTTCTTTCCCCCTTCATCATTCATTCTGACGCAGGCATTTTGTTTCCAAGTCTCTGTTCAGTATTTTCTTGTAAGCCAAATTTCCTTGAAGAGAGTCACAATGACTGAAGAGATTCTTCAGCCAGCTGGTTACAATGGAGCCTTGTTCCGTCAACACTTAGATGCCTCTCCATTGTACACAGTCAGTGACGGCAAAGCTGTAAAGCTGCCTCTGTACTGTTCCTACAACAGTGATCTCTAAGCAGAGCAAAATTCTTTTTCCTTGGTATCATTTTGCTACACAATACACATGCCTTGTGGTTTTATTAAAACTTGAGTTGAATGGAGAATGCGCCCTATCAGCAAATGCAAGAAACTATGCTAATGCGATGGCAGATCCAAGTCTAACCCAACAATTGTCATAGCAACTGTATCCCAGATTATTCAGGAAAAATGTGTAATTGTAGAGTATATCATTTAACTCACATTTTTCCAAAGTGAGAATGACCGAATTAGGGATGACGACAAACCATTCCGTCCATTAAGAATAGAACATCACAGAACAGGGGTGGGAACTAGAGCACTTCAGATGTTGTTGATCTTCAAGTCCCATAATTCTGTATCACTGGATATGCAACCCATGACTCATGGGAAATGCAGTCCAACAACATCTGGAGTGGCACAAGATGCTTGTCCCTAGAAAAAGTGTTTCAAGCAAGGATACAATGGATTAGTCTCCCTGCTTGTCATCTACGGCTGCTCATAACGGAGACACTTTTAAAAAGCTGAGGTGTGTTCCAGCGTAAGAGCTGCTTGACCAAGGAGACCTTACTGTGAATGTTTGTTCATTCGTTCAGTCGTTTCCGACTCTTCGTAACCTCATGGACCAGCCCACGCCAGAGCTCCCTGTCGGCCGTCACCACCCCCAGCTCTTTCAAGGTCAATCCAGTCACTTCAAGGATGCCATCCATCCATCTTGCCCTTGGTCGCCTCCTCTTCCTTTTTCCTTCCATTTTTCCCAGCATCACTGTCTTCTCTAAGCTTTCCGTTCTTCTCATGATGTAGCCAAAGTACTTCATCTTGGCCTCTACTATCCTTCCCTCCAATGAGCAGTCGGGCTTTATTTCCTGTAGTCTGGTCTGGTTGGATCTTCTGGTGGTCCAAGGCACTCTCAGAATTTTCCTCCAACACCACAGTTCAAAAGCATCTATCTTCCTTTGCTCAGCCTTCCCTATGGTCCAGCTCTCACATCCGTAGGTGACTATGGGGAATACCATTGCTTTAACTATGCGGATCTTCGTTGCCAGTGTGATGTCTCTACTCTTCACTCTTCACTGTGAATGTAGCTAAAGAAAAATAAGCTGTGGATAGGTAGGCTCTTCCCACAGTTTTTGTTTTTGCTATGAGAATATCACACAAACACATATATACAGACATTTTTATGTGAATAGAGCAGGATCACATGTAGCCTTTCCTTCAAAATATGAATCATGAATAAATTACACCTATTCTATTAAAATTATTAAGACCGTGTACAAGTTGAATATCTAATGTCTTTCTCTGTGAACCAATTAGCATTGACGTTACGATAATTTATTTCCATTTATTCATAAAGTAGATTTTTTATGCTAGGAACTGAAAAATTACCTTGGCTACCAAACTACCAAACTACGGTACCAAAGCTTGCAAGCACCCAATGTGATATTTTTTAATAAATCTTTCCCCCCATTCACTAAGTGCTGGGAGAAGCAGAAACTGTTCTCATTCTTTCTAAATTAATCTCAATGTATTTGTTCATCCTGTTTTGCTCATTAAGGAACATTTGTGCATCCACACTGCAACCTCAGAGTGAACCCAAGCATACTGTGTGTTTATAAGATCAAAGTCCCTAGAAAAGTTGTAAGAACCATCTTGTTTTATACATTACCTTACCTGTGCCACCATATTTGTCTGTCATGTTAATATCAATGTCCAATTTCAAATCCAGCATTCTTTGGATGACATCGTCACTGCCTTTCCCAGAAGCCCACATGAAAGATGTTCTTCCCTCAAGGTCTGAGTCATCTTTCACAGAAGGATGCTTAAAAAATGCTTCAACTGTTTCCTAGAGCACAAATATTTACTAGATAAGAATGGTATCGAAAATATGGCTTTATGTATCTCAGAACACACTACTGCTACATCATCTATATCTATATATATAATAAAGAAGAGTGTTTGTATCGGACAGAGGAATTGTGGAGGGCGGTGTATGTGGCAGCGTTCTGATTGGCTGCCGCTGTGGTGCTATTTGCATATGGTCTCTGATTGGCCAGCTTCAATAGGAGCCCCTGGTGGAGAAGAGGGTTCATGGCAGAAACGGGGCATGACAGAAGGAAATTTGCATATGGTCTCTGATTGGCCAGCCTCAAATCCAACATTCCGAGATGAGAAAGAGAGGAAAGGAAAGGCCGGGGGCTGGGTCAGAACACTCCCAATACAGCCCGAAATAGGCACACAGAGCCCCCATAACCTACTCGACATCCTACTGCAGTTTGGAGGAGTATGAACCATGGATGATGGGACTTGCAGTACCACCACTCACATTCTGAGACCGCTGTTAACCTTATCCAATGACTGATCAGGACCAAACTTCGCACATAGACCTCTCATGACCCACTTTACGTCCTGGTGTGGTTTGGCCGGGGATGGACCATGGATTATGGGACTTGCAGTACCTTTGCTCAATTCTTGAGACCACTGCAACCCTCATCAATTACCGATAAAGACCAAACTTGGCACACTGAGTCTCCATGACGCACTCTACATCCTGGTGCACTTTTGAGGAGGACAGACCATGGATGATGGGACTTGAAGTACCTCCACTCTCTTCCCAAGACGGCTGCAACCCTCATCTAATGTCTGATCAAGATCAAACTTGGCACACAGAGCCCCCATGACCCCCTCTGCATCCTGCTGCAGTTTGAAGGAGGATCGACTTTGGATGATGGGACTTGCAGTACCATCACTCACATTCTGAGACCGCTGTTAAACTCATCCAATGTCTGATCAGGACCAAACTTGGCACATAGACCTCTCATGACCCACTTTACATCCTGGTGTGTGTTTGGCTGGGGATAGACCATGGATTATGGGACTTGCAGTACCTTTGCTCAATTCCTGAGACCACTGCAACCCTCATCCAATTACCGAAAAAGACCAAACTTGGCACACTGAGTCTCCATGACGCACTCTACATCCTGGTGCGGTTTGGAGGAGGATGCACCATGGACGATGGGACTTGCAATACCTGCACTCCCTTCCTAAGACCATTACAACTGCCAACAATGATGGATCAGGACCACAATTTACACAGAGACCCAGCATGACCCACTCTACATCCTGGTGCGGTTTGGAAGAATTTGACAATGGATGATGGGACTTGCAGTCACTTCACTCACTTCCTGAGACCACTGAGACCCTCGCCAATGACTAATCAAGACTAAACTTGGCACATGGAGCTCCAATGACCCACTCTACATCCTGGTGCAGTTTGGAGGAGGACAGACCATGGATGATGGGATTTCAAGTACCTCCATTCCCTTCCAAAGATTGCTGCAATCCTCTTCTAATGACCAATCAAGACCAAACTTGGCACATAAAGCCCCCATGATCCACTCTACATTCTGCTGCTCTTTGAAAGAGGATGGACTTTGGATGATGGGACTTGCAGTACCTTCACTCACTTACTGACACCACTGCCACCCTCATCTAATGACTGATACATACCAAACTTGGCACACAGAGCCCCCATGACCCACTCTATATCCTGCTGCTGTTTGTAGGAGGATGGGCTATGGATGATGGGACTTCAAGTACCTTCACTCACTTCCTGAAAATAATGCAGCCGTTATCCAAAGACCAATAAAGACCAAACTTGCCATACAGAACCGCCATTACCCACTTTCTCTAATAACCCGGGCAACGCCGGGTCCCCAAGCTAGTATATAATAAAGAAGAGTGGTTGTATCGGACAGAGGAATTGTGGAGGGCGGTGTATGTGGCAGCGTTCTGATTGGCTGCCGCTGTGGTGCTATTTGCATATGGTCTCTGATTGGCCAGCTTCAATAGGAGCCCCTGGTGGAGAAGAGGGTTCATGGCAGAAACGGGGCATGACAGAAGGAAATTTGCATATGGTCTCTGATTGGCCAGCCTCAAATCCAACATTCCGAGATGACAAAGAGAGGAAAGGAAAGGCCGGGGGCTGGGTCAGAACACTACCAATACAGACCGAAATAGGCAGACAGAGCCCCCATCACCCACTCTACATGCTACTGCAGTGTGGAGGAGTATGAACCATGGATGATGGGACTTGCAGTACCACCACTCACATTCTGAGACCGCTGTTAACCTTATCCAATGACTGATCAGGACCAAACTTCGCACATAGACCTCTCATGAACCACTTTACGTCCTGCTGTGGTTTGGCCGGAGATGGACCGTGGATTATGGGACTTGCAGTACCATTGATCAATTCTTCAGACCACTGCAACCCTCATCCAATTACCAATAAATACCAAACTTGGCACACTGAGTCTCCATGACGCACTCTACATCCAGGTGCAGTTTGAAGGAGGATGCACCATGGACGATGGGACTTGCAATACCTGCACTCCCTTCCTAAGACCATTACAACTACCAACGATGATGGATCAGGACCGCAATTTACACAGAGACCCAGCATGACCCACTCTACATCCTGGTGCGGTTTGGAAGAATTTAACAATGGATGATGGGGCTTGCAGTCACTTCACTCACTTCCTGAGACCACTGAGACCCTCGCCAATGACTCATCAAGACTAAACTTGGCACATGGAGCTTCAATGACCCACTCTACATCCTGGAGCAGTTTGGAGGACGACAGACCATGGATGATGGGACTTCAAGTACCTTCACTACCCAAGACTGCTGCAAAACTCATCTAATGACCCATCAAGACCAAAGTTGGCACACAGAGCCCCCATGACCCACTCTACATCCTGCTGCAGTTTTGGAGAAGGGTGGGCCATGGATGATGAAACTTCCAGTACCTTCACTCACATTCTGAGACCTCTGCAAACCTCATCCAATGACGGATCAAGACTAAACTTCGCACATAGACCTCTCATTACCCACTTTACATCCTGGTGTTGTTTGGAAAACTTTGGAGATGGATGATGGGACTTGCAGTACCTTTGCTCACTTCCTGAGACCACTGAGACCCTCGCCAATGACTAATCAAGACTACACTTGGCACATGGAGCTCCAATGACCCACTCTACATCCTGCTGCAGTTTGGAGGAGGACAGACCATGGATGATGCGACTTCAAGTACCTCCACTCCCTTCCGAAGATTGCTGCAACCCTCTTCTAATGACCAATCAAGACCACACTTGGCACACATAGCCCCCATGATCCACTCTACATCCTGCTGCAATTTGAAAGGGGATGGACTTTGGATGATGGGACTTGCACTACCTTCACTCACTTACTGACACCACTGCCACCCTCATCTAATGACTGATAAAGACCAAACTTGGCACACAGAGCCCCCATGACCCACTCTATATCCTGCTGCTGTTTGTAAGAGGATGGCCCATGGATGATGGGACTTCAAGTACCTTCACTCACTTCCTGAAAATAATGCAGCCGTTATCCAAAGACCAATAAAGACCAAACTTGGCATACAGAACCGCCATTACCCACTTTCTCTAATAACCCGGGCAACGCTGGGTCCCCAAGCTAGTTCTAAATAATTTTGGCTTTGCTGAAAAAAGCATAATTCTTTTTTGTATGGAAATGTAGTCAAGCCTCATAAAACTCTGGCAATGCCACCATTAATACAGCAAGGTCTCCATCCTGTATGGACACAGTTTAAGACTATTAGTCTCAAGCATGGAAAAAAGCCAGTTAGTATTTCAAGTCAAACCAAGAATAAGTGAGAGGTGGATTTCAGTCATTTAAAAATACTTTTAAAAAGTTCCTATCACCTAGAAGCCCTTAAATATTTTTAATACACCCATAACTTCACTTTTTAAAATAGTATAATCATCAAACATGCATATAGTAAAGTTCTCTAAGTTGGCAAATATGGTTGCAACTACATGGACTCTTTCTTGTTTTTCAAGTCTGGATATAGTCACATGATTCTTTACTTGGTAAGTGGCTAAAGAATTGGCTTGCACACTGAAGTTTTGTAGTTAAGATACCATATATTCCGGGGTATAAAACTACTGGGGCTATAAGATGACCCCCCAATTTTAGAAGGCAAAATAGAGACTTGGGGACATACTCGCCGTTTAAGACGAGTCCCCAAATCAGGCCTTCTGCTTAGGCCGCTCTCGGGAAGCCCTTCTGCTTAGCGGGAAGCCCTTCTGCTTAGGCCGCTCTCGGGAAACCCTTCTGCTTAGGCCGCTCTCCTTCCTAGCGAGGCCTTGCGAGAATCACGTCTTCTCCCGCGAGACAACGTGGTCTCACGGGAGAAGACGCGATTCTCGCGAGGCCTCGCTAGGAAGGACCGCTGCTTAGGCCGCTCTCCTTCCTAGTGAGGCCTCGCGAGAATCGCGTCTTCTACCGCAAGACCATGTTGTCTCATGGGAAAAGACGTGATTCTCGCAAGGCCTCGCTAGGAGGGAGAGCGGCCTAAGCAGCGGTCCTTCCTAGCGAGACCTCGCGAGAATCGTGTCTTCTCCCATGAGACTACGAGGCCTGGCTAGGAAGGAGCACTGCTTAGACCGCACGGGAAGCAGCCCAGGGGCCCGGCCGCCAAGAAAGGAGAGTGGCCTAAGGAGCGAGGCCGCCATGAGCGGAGGGAGGGGAACCCGAGGCCAAGGCAGCCAAGTACAGTAATTTTTTTGTTATTTTAATTTTATACCCGGGGTACTAGATGACCCCCAAAATTTTATAAGGTTTTAGATACCTAAAAATCGTCTAGTACCCCGGAATATACGGTAAATCTGTAACCTGAACATCAAAATAAGATCTGTTGCTAGTTAGAAAAGTCAGTGCTGGTCCACTGAAAGCTAACAGACTATAACTGGCCTCTGAAGCTATCACCTCCATGGCCATACCAAAATATAGTCAAGTGTGACAACCAAAAATGGCTGTATGTTTACTTTTGAGGAAATGAACTGACTATTACTGGCCTCCGAAGCTATCACCTCCATGGCCATACCAAAATATAGTCAAGCGTGACAACCAAAAATGGCTGTATGTTTACTTTTGAGGAACTGAAACAGAGGCATCAATGTGTATTTCCTACAAATTGCATTACATTGTCAAAAATACATTCTTTACACCCAAAGACAATGTCTCAGTCATTACTTCACTTGCATAAGAGTATAATGCAATTAGTGCAGGTACATAGCATTTTAGTGCCATTCTACATGATCATTTTGTGCTTTACAGAGAACAGATAGGCTCAGATAAATGGCTATATCCACAAAGCCAGATGCAAAATGTTCACTGCAATGCTGAGATCCCTACTATACTAATGCTGGAAGCTGAAAAAATCTGAAAGGTTACCCTGTTCCTACTTTGATATATAAATATCAAGACAGTAGTTTTATATGTATTTACTTTATTTTTAACACCCCTTTCTCCTTATATGCATTAAAATATGAATATAAAATTTAAAAACAATTAAACAATGTATGATATTAAAACAATTAAATGTTTTGTGATGGAACCTTTCACAGAATCATAAATCGAACCATTAATATTTGTAATAAAAGCATTAGAAAATGCATACTCAGGCAATAATGAGGAGATATGCTAGTAGCAACTATAAACTACAGAGTATTTAAAATATATTTGCTATGAGCCGTCCCCTGCCACACATTGCTGTAGCCGACTCTGGTGGTCATGGGGGTTCTGTGTGGGAGGTTTGGCCCAATTTTATTGTTGGTGGGGTTCAGAATGCTCAGTGTTTGTAGGTGAACTACAAATCCCAGCAACTACATCTCCCAAATGTCAAGATTCTATTTTCCCCAAACTCCACCAGTGTTCACATTTGGGCATATTGAGTATTCGTGCCAAGTTTGGTCCAGATCCAACATTGTTTGAGTCCACAGTGCTCTCTGGATGTAGGTGAACTACAACTCCAAAACAAAAGGACACTGCCCACCAAACCTTTCCAGTATTTTCTGTTGGTCATGGGAGAACTGTGTGCCAAGTTTGGTTCAATTCCATTGTTGGTGGGGTTCAGAATGCTCTTTGATTGTAGGTGAACTATAAATCCCAGCAACTATAACTCCCAAATGACAAAATCATTTTTTGTGTGTGTGAAGGACATACATTTAGTTGTTTGGTGTCTCGTGTCCAAATTTGGTGTCAATTCGTCCAGTGGTTTTTGAGTTCTGTTAACCTCACAAACGAACATTACATTTTTATTTATATAGATAGATATCATATTTATATTCATTTTTCTGTTTTTACATTTGCTATAAATATCACATTTATTGATTACTGGTATTTGTTATGTATTTCTTTTGTTAATGCAACACTCTTTTGTTTTTCTTGGACTGATGTTTGGGATCCTGCCCCTTTTTTTTGTTGAGTTATCACAGTCACGGGCTGAGCTTTCCACTTCACTGGGCTGTTAAGAGTTAAAACACATTAAATAGGTAGAGAATGACAACCATTTAAAAACTCAGAAAAGTTGAAAAGGTCTTGAAGGGGATTAGTTACTTATGTTGCAGGATTTACTCACTTTTTGGGGGTGAAAAGGTATTTTTCAAAAATCCTGCAACAACTATTTGAAGAAAAATGACAATAGGACAAAAAGACATGTATAGATCATGTTTTAAGAAAACCCATAAAGTTTACTTAATAAACTATCATCTGTCTACAACTGATGGCTGTTTAATATGAGAAAGTACTGTCATCAGTACTAGGGTAAACAGACAGGCATATTACCTGAAACACCAAGAACAAAGAGCTCTATCTTCTTCAAAGTGGAATTTTAAAATAACATGCTCATTTCACTTACAGCAAAATTGCTCTGGGCTGCATAGTGTAAAGGTGTTGCCCCTTGACTGTCAGATGGGATGGTCCCAATCTTATTTCTTTCTAAAAGAAGGTCAACTATCAGCGCATGACCTAAAAAGAAAGTAATGACATATAGTAGGTTATCAACACAATATTGTCTACTTTGATACATGTAGTTAAGATTACTTCCCCCATGAGATGTTAGCAAAACTCTTACATACATTTGGAAATTTTAAAAAATTCATGTCCCTGAATATATTTTGTAAATCTAAAAATACTGGCCCCTAGTTTCTACTGGGTGTGGTTTCAGACTGCTGCTGAAATTCATGAATATTCAAGCCTAATTATATAAAATGTCATCCCTCATATAAAATGCTGAACAAATGAGTGTTGTCGAAAGCCTATCTATGAAATTATGGAAAACTATGGCAGGGTATGCCTACATATGAGCATAGTGTTTAGCGCACAGCAAAATCAAGTGAATTAAAAAATATTTTCAAGTTGTGGCTGTTTGAATACACAGATGCAGAGTTCAGGTTCGTAGTCCTTGTCCTGCTCCACTGCAGGACAAGGACTAGGAACTTCCCTTAATGTAACTTCAGAAGAGCTTCTGGATGGACCAGGAAAGGTCCATCACCAAAACAAAACCCAGCACATTTTGCAGGGAAATGTCGTAAACATTTCAACTTCTCATTATGTAGCCAAAGTACTTCATCTTTGCCTCTAATATCCTTCCCTCCAGTGAGCAGTTGGGCTTTATTTTCTGGAGTATGGACTGGTTTGATCTTCTTGCACTCCAAGGCACTCTCAGAATTTTCCTCCAGCACCACAGTTCAAAAGCATCTATCTTCCTTTGCTTAGCCTTCCTTATGGTCCAGCTCTCACATCCATAGATTACTACGGGGAATACCATTGCCCATAGCCTCTTTTCCTAGCAATCCCTTCACCCCATCCAAGCTTCTTCTGGTCTTTCCTGAGGGAGCTGTTGCCAATGATAAAAATAGTATTCACAAAACAAGTAGAAAAATTCCTAGGCCCAAAAGAATTTAGAAATCATGTCATTCAGTCTTTACCTAGCAAAGCTGCCCAGTGAAGAGGCGTTCGAAATAAATTGTCATAAGAGGTAACGTTACAGCCTTGATAGGAGGTCAACAGATCAACAACAGCCACATTCCCATCAGCAACTGCAAAGTGAAGGGGAGTTCGCCCTTCATAATCTTGCCAGTTTAGCAGAGATTCGGTTGGAGCAGCATCCTAATTGATAAAAAAGTATCAGTTAGATAACACACAGTAAGCAATAAATGATGGTAAAAACTACCTATAATGCATTGGCAATGAGTCCAGATTTAGTAGCATAATCAGAAAAATACATGTTTTATAATTAAAATTTTTAATACAACTGCACCTGTTAACAATATTTTAAATTATAATCCCCTTACAGTAAAACCACAGAATTTTAACAGTCTTATTAGTCACTGGGAAAGCTAGCACGGTGTAGTGGTTTGAGTGTTGGACTAAGACACTGAGAGACAATCTGAATTCCCAGTCACTCATAGAAACCCATTGAATGACTGTGGATAGGTCCTAGCCTCAGCAAAAAGAAAGTCATGAGTGGAAAAGTTTAACAAGTTCTGCTCTATATCAGTCTTATTTGTGTAGAATTCACTGGAATTAATATTTTCTATACTCTATATGTAGAATATTGATTGGAACAGAAAACCTTACCAAAATACATTTGACAGTATGAACTGCGCTGGAATCCTTGTGGTTAGCTGCCCAATGAAGTGGAATTTTCCCTTCAACATCTGGGATTCCAATATTAGAATCATGTTTAATTAGAAGTTTCACATGCTCTGGATTATTGTAATAAGCACTCCAATGAAGAGCAGTTTGCTGGGAATAACAGGGAAAAAAACCACAAAATGTTGAAAAACATATTTTTAAAGCATTACGATTAGAATAGGAATAGAACAGCTTGCCTGCGTTTTTTTATTGGTCATTTGTGCCATCACACACACAAGTGTGATGTTTTCTCTGATAAGGGAAAAATAATGGGAAAGTACAGGGCAGGGAGAATGGAAAATATTGTCTGATCTGCACATTACCTTCCATGAATGAGGAAATGTAATTGGTAAAAGATAAAACAGAAACCTGAAAAAGTAGGACACAAGGCAGGTACTACTTACTACCCATTGTATTTATTCTAGATTACATATTACAACCAAAAAGGGAAGGTGAATCAAAATACAGTTTAAATCAACAGTCTTTTACGTTACATCAGGTTAGAATATATCCGAAATAGAAAACAAAATTTGGAATAGTTTCCACTGATAATACGAGGGGTATTTTTTAAGTAAGGTCCGTTTTGTTGTAGACACTAGTAGTTCGTGCGCATACTGCAATGAGCACGTGCGTCGTGTACCGGCATGCCTCGGGAACAACTGTGCTCAATTTCCGCTCTGTAGCTAACCTGTACGGTTCTGTTCTGTGCTTTAAAAATGTTTAAGACTATCAACTCACCCGCCGCATGTGAGGTTCACTCAGTGGTACGGTTTTTGTTAGCAAGGAACCTGCCTGCTGCAGAAATTCATCAACAGATTTGTGAAGTGTATGGTGAGACTGTTATGAGTGAAAGCAAAGTGCATAAGTGGGTACGACAATTCAAAGATGGCCGTGACAATGTCAATGATGAGGACCGCTCCGGTCGCCCTTCTTTGATTACAGACGGCAGTGAACTCTTGGTTATCGGAGCAGGCGGCAAGTTTTTATGAAAAGGGTATTTTAAAATTAGTTCAGAGGTATGATAAGTGTTTGAACAAACTTGGCAACTATGTCGAAAAATAGAGTAAGTATGTACTTTCTGAAAATAAATTTACTTTTTTGAAATAAACTTTCGTTGTGTACTTATGTTCCAATGGACCTTACTTAAAAAATACCCCTCGTATACACATATCTACGATGTCTTTCACTTATTCTACACAAGACTCAGGCCTCTTCTACACTGCTATATAAAATCCAGGCTATCTGCTTTGAACTTGATTATATGGAAGTGTAGACTCATATAATCCAGTTCAAAGCAGATCATGTGGAGTATCTGGAAAGATCAATTTATCAAGGAACAAATTCTTTTTTGAAATGTGTGTCAGTTGACTGGCATAGAAAGTTCCAGGGTTTGTTCTGTTCAGCTGACCCTGTACAGAGACTACTAAGAAAAAAATAGAGATGCAAGGATAATGAAAACAATGCAGTCTTGTTTACCTTGTTCTTGTCCTGTGTGTCTACTTCTCCTGGTGCCATATATTTTAGCAACAAAGCTAAGCATTTTGGACTCTTGTGGCGGGTAGTTAAATGTAAAGGGGTAATTCCTTCCAAATCTTTCTTCATCCAGTTTGCTCTACGAGCCAGTAAAAGTTTCATAAAGCGATAGTTTCCCTAGGTAATTTAATGAAGGGAGGTTAATTTCAACTGATTAATGATTATTAACTAGTGATAACAGTCATTTTTGAAAGCAATGGCAGCTTAAGTACACTGCAACCAACACACAATCTTCACAGAAAGAGGTTATAATCCAGTGCCATGGATACCACGACAATTGGTGGCCTCTTGTCTTTTGCAGCCTTCACCTGCCTTCACAATTATTGTAACATGCACCACATTATCTGGCTGTTCTGCCATTGAGGACTTCTTTGGATCATTCTATGTAGCTATGTTTTGCTGGATGTGGCTACGTCCCTCCCATTCAATGGCCAGTGGAATGGCCACTGAATAGGTGGGCAGTCGAAAGTCGTGGGAGGAGCTCTCAATAGTTGCTGGATGAGACACGATGGAGTTACAAACAACATAGGTTCTATATGTTTGTTTTTAAATTGAATCTGTATGTAAGTCGAAACAGGTACACATTTTTTAGCTATGATTACCACAGGGAAGGGTTAACACCCCTGTAAGGTTTATTTTGCTCTCTGTGCCCTTGCTTAAATGATTTCACATCATTCTCTGTCCCTGTGAAAGTCTGATTTAAAACTTTTGGGTTGTTATGGAAACAGGAATTGGTGAAAAAGCTTCAGTGGAGACACTTTCCCCCCAATAATAGCTCTTACAGGAGTGAAATTCCCTTCATAGGGGTAGATTTTCTCACATTTCTGGTAGTCTCAGGGACAGGAAGTGAAAATAATTATTTGTAATGAGGATAAAAAAAGTTGTAAAAATCTCACAGTGGCTCTAATCCTACGCCATACTAACCAAAACTTTAAAAAATAAAATAAAATAAAAGTATGATTGTCTTCCAAGAGTAGATTCTTGTATGTGGGTCAGTAAGTGACTTGCAGAGACCTAATCTGAGTCCACATGGTCTGTTACAATGAAGACATAGGTTTTCAGGTGGAAGGTGGTCATGACAAGGATTTGCTTGATGTACTTTCCTCTCGGCACGTTTCTCCATTTTGCCCTCTATTTCTGCCTCCTCAAAATACCAACTGGCAAAAACAGGTATGGATTGAGATTGCAGAACATAAAAAACAGGAACCAGAAGTGGAGAAAGTGGAGAAAGAACTGAGCAAGATTTTGGACAATTTAGCAAGATACTTCACTTTCACTTGAGAAAGTGAAGCTTGAGAGATCTGGTCTTCAGGTTACCTACTGGATCACCTTCTGTATAATCCACACCGCACGCTGAGGTCCTCTGGGAGGCGGCTACTCCAACCAGCCAGAACATGACTGGCAACCATCACCCAGAGGACCTTTTCATCTGCCGCTTCACGACTGTGGAATAACCTGCCGGTAGAGCTCTGACAGCTCAATCAGCTGTTGGAATTTAAGATACAAGTGAAGACCTATCTCTTCTGGCAGGCCAACCCAGACAATTTTAATGATTATTTTTAAACTTCCATTATATGCCTAATTTTTGATTTGTGCATTTTAATATGTATTTCATGGGAATATGTTTTACTATATGTATTTTACAGAGTGTTTTAAAATGATTACGTGTTTCTTTAAGTTTTAGTAATGCTGCATCCCGTCTTGAGTCTTGAGGAGAGACGGGCAAGAAATAAAACTATTGTTATTATTTTTATGGAGGAGGAGTTGCAGAATCATCACAAATTTGTTAGGGCATCTGATTTTCAAGAGGATGGTCCAGAGAGCATTATGATTCACAGGGTCAAAGGCCTTTGCAAAGTCAATGACTGCCATGTAGAATGGCTGACTTTGTTCCCTGACTTGTTCTTGGAGCTGTTGTGTGGTGAAGATCATATCTACTGTTCCTCTGGAGAAGCAGAAGCTATTCTGAGATTCAAGGAGGATGTCTTCTAAAATAGGTAGAAGGCGATTTGTGAGGACTCTTGAGAGGATTTTTCTGGTGGAGATTAGAACCCTTGACAGCTCCCACAGTCTGTTCTTTCTCCATTTTTGAAAAGAGTTACTGTATATACTCGAGTATAAGCCTAGTCTTTCAGTCCTTTTTTAGGCTGAAAAAGTCTCCCCCGGCTTATACTCGAGTCAATGTTATTTATTATTTTATTTTGCTGCTGTTATAATAATAATAATAATTTTATTATTGTTGTTATTATTACATTTATTATTTACTCAATTATTGTTATTGTTACATTTATTATTTACTCTATTGTTATTATTACATTTATTATTTTACTCTATTATTACTGTCATTCCATTCCATTATTTTACTCTATTATTATTATTATTATTATTATTATTATTATTATTTTACTCTATTTATTATTATTGGAGGACATGTAAGCATATTTACATTGAAGAAGGTTCAAATAATGGTTTAATCAGGATTGGACAGTCTTTATCTTGAATTACGATTTTATGTAAATATTCAAAAACATTTAATCTACTGATGCCTAAATTAATATAATTTTATTGGTATCTATTTTTATTTTGAAATTTACCAGTAGCTGCTGCATTTCCCACCCTCGGCTTATATTTGAGTCAATCAATTTTCTCAGTTTTTTGTGGTAAAATTAGGTATCTCGGCTTATATTCGGGTCGGCTTATACTCGAGTATATACGGTATACAATAAGCTATCCATATTGTCAAAGAGATTCATAGTGGGTTCATATTGAAATCTACCCTTATTTCCAGACAAAAAGTGAGTAAGATAACAGGAGGGAGACAAACATTTTTTTCATATTGTGAACTTTTTTTGACACTATGGTTCATTGCCAGACAAAGCTGATCCCTTGTAGATACATAGAAACATGTTACTTGTAAGAATGACAGAAGGAAGACTTTTCTAAACTAAGTAACTATTTTGGGCCAAACGTAAGAGAGAATATAATTAAATTTAGGTAACTAGTGCTATTCCACTAGTTATCTAAATTTAATTATATTGAATATAAATTTCTTCTTCACATGAATCCTTTTCAAGTCAATGATGAAAGCAGCAACACTAATCTTAACAGTGTGTCTAAATCTTAACAAAAGTACCCTTTTGGCACCATCACATTCACCATCCAAGACTCCAAAGACAAAACTCTCAAACCCACAAAAGAGATCTCAGCTGAATAGCATCTTTATTTGCCAGTTTCCAAGCCTAAAGTGCTCATCAATCTGGCAAGGTATCTGAGGGAGCACACCAGCCAAGAACATCGCTATGACTTGAAAGCCATTCCTGTGATCAACTGGTTTCATTGAAAGAAAGGACGCATCTTTAGCAGTTCCACCACATTTCCTTTCCAAATGCTGACTGTTGTCACAACATTTCTTTCCCAAATGCCCACTGCAACCTTGGCATTATTCTGTCTGTTTCCATAGGAATAAGCAAAGCTATCAATTGATGCATAGTGAAAGGATACAAGTACCAACATTGTAAAAGTGAAGGAAAAGAGGCTATTTCTCAGTGTAATTTTTCTTTTAAAACAGAATCACTGATGATTGTTTGTATTCACTGATCTTGGCTCTGATGTTTTTAGAACATTAATATAAGACTTCTGGTTCCAAAGTGCAGGAAATATTTAGATGATTCTGTTACTATAATGTTAGTAGAGATCCTGGAAATAATGATGGCCAAACCTAAGTTAAGGGGTTCTTTTTGCCTCTCGTCTCGTAGTCTTAGCATTTATTTTGCTAATACAGTAGAGTCTCGCTTATCTATATAAATAAAAATGTAATGTTCGTTTGTGCGATTAACAGAACTCAAAAACCAAATTTGGCACCAAATTTGGACAGCATACACCTAACAACCCAATGTATGTCCTTCACTCAATTTTTTTTTATTTTGTCATTTGGGAATTGTAGTTCTTGGGATTTATAGTTCACCTACAATCAAAGAGCATTCTGAACTCCACCACTGATGGAATTGAACCAAAGGTGACACACAGGACTCCCATGACCAACAGAAAAGACTAGAAGGGTTTGGTGGGCATTGACCTTAAGTTTGGGAGTTGTAGTTCACCTAAATCCAGAGAGCACTGTGGATTCAAACAATGATGGATCTGGACCAAACTTGGCACAAATATTCCATATGCCCAAATATCAACACAGATAGAGTTTGGTAAAATAGACCTTGACATCTGGGAGTTGTAGTTACTGGGATTTATAGTTCACCTACAATCAAAGAGCATTCTGAACCCCACAAACGACAGAATTGGGGCAAATTTCCCACACTGAACCTCATCACCAATAGAAAATACTTAAGCCTATCCAGTCCAACTCTCTTCACCAGGGCAAGAAAATCTCCTGACAAAGAGCCATCCAGCCATAGATATAGATAAGATAGATATGATTTACACACACACAGATATAATATCATAGATTTGAAAGGGACCCCTAAAGAAGGACAATGATATATTGCATATTCCAGAATAGGCAAACCAAACAATCTCCACATTAACTCTGACAAAGAGACAACAAGAAATACTGTTTATCCACAAGCATAAAGAAATTAGATTAGAAACCATTACTTTATTTTGCAGATCAACAGACTGGGCCACAGCAACGCGTGGCAGGGGACAGCTAGTCTAACATAAATGGGCTGACAGAACGTTGGATAAGTGAAAATAAGGAGGAATTAAGGAAAACCTTATTAAACATCAAAGGATGATGTTACAAATTAAGCACCAAAACATCACGTTTTACAACAAATCAACAAAAAAGCAGTTCAATACATGGTAATGTTATGTAGTAATTACTGCATTTATGAATTTAGCGTCAAAACATCGCAATGTATTGAAACAGCTGTGGATCTGGGTGGGAGACAGACTGCGTTGAATAATACAGAACATTGGATGAGCAAAGATTGGATAAGTGAAACTCTACTGTGCCACATTCCCCTAGGCCAGGGGTCCTCAAACTAAGGCCTGAGGGCCAGATACGGCCCTCGAATGTCATTTACCTTGCACTAAAAATGATGGAAAGGGGAGTTTCATAATTCCCCATTGTCACCAATAGGCCGGATCGAAAACTGATCTTTTGGTCGCTGTAAGCAAAAACAGATTCTTACCCTGCTAAATTCCAGAAGCTTCTGAAAATGGATCGGGGCCGCATTGAAATTCAGGACACCGAAAACAAATTAGGGGTTTGCCAAAATGCACAACCCTATTAACAAGTATGTTCTTCAGGAGAAAACAGATCTACAAAGATGTTTTCCAGTAAGAACTTTCAGAGGAGTAGCTATGTATACTTCTAGAATCTAGCACCTTAAAGACTAAGTTTACAATGGCAACAATTTTACAGACTCAACTTGATTCAGCATAATTATAGAGAAAGTTGCATTTTGTGGATCTCTTGCAATCAACAAAATTCACTTGATAATTATAGATTGTTTGCCTCACAAGTGATTTATTTGATCTCCTCTCTCAATTTTTCAAGTGCCTTCTACCCATAGCACTCTAGGCTAAAGGTTATATTATCTGTCTTAATGAGTAATTTGAACATCAGATTATGAATGCATCTGCCACAAAAACTTGCTTAAAAGTTTGTATTCATTCTATTTTCTTTTTGTATTGTTTCTGTTAAATTTGTGAGCATTCCAGCAGAACTTGCCTTACCTTTAAACCTTCTTTATCATACTTAGAATATGTTACAATCTTCAAAACCATTAAAAAAACAACAAAACAGTAATATATTTCCCACTGTACTGTCAGGTAGATGAACTTGAAGAGCTAGATCAAAAAGGATATTGACATGACCACTAGAACAAAAGCTCAATAGAACTCTAGAATTATATATTCTTACAGCAAACAAGAAAGGAGATTGCACTGAGATGGATGGCTTTCAACCCCGTTGTTCTCATGTTTTTTGCAATGACAGATGTTTACATTCCTAAATCGTAATAAAAAGTACTGTATAGCAAAATCGATGCATAGCCATGCAAACTGAATGCAGTGAAACACTATTTTGTTCCATTCTGCAATAGATGGGAAAGCATGGTGGTAGGAAGCATTCAGAGGGCAATTATTCACTTGCGATCTGATGTGCTTCATTCCTAGGAAGAGCACAATAAGAGTATTCCACCTTCTGTTACTAATGAGACCAAGATCTGGGAAGAATATCATCAGAAGGTACAACGTACAATCCTATCAGCTGATAATTTACAATTGAAACGGATTGGGATTGGCAAATTAAATGAATAATGGATATTGAGGTGCAAAACACTTTAATGCCTTTTAAATTGAAAATGTTAAAGCTCATTAAAAATATAATCCTGTGATCTATTAAATTAAACATTCCCGTCATATTCAAGCTTTTTTCTTAGCAGAATATTTCTTTATTATGATTGCAGCACTAATTGGACTACATGAAAACCACAACAATTTTTCTTCAAGGAATATAAAATGGCAAACCATGGTGACTACCAAATAATGGAATTATGTTCTCTGTATGTGTGTCATATTAACACATCTAAACTCATTCTTGTCAATAAGGAGCAGATGTTTTAATTCTGTCTCCCCTCAACATTTCTACAAACAGAATATGACCTGATAAAAGTAGTGGCAGCAGGTTATTTAGTCATAGACGCAAGTCTGTTGTTCCTCTCACTTCCCACAGCTAGCTTCATTCATGTATGAAATGTGAGGGGACCAGTAAGTCACTCATCAAGAGATACTGGTGTTCTGATACCAGGATTCATTCAGCTACTGAAATATAGTATTATAGCAAAGCGTGCTCAGTGTCACTCCTTCCTGGCTTCCCATGCTGAGGAAGCACAGTCTCATTGTTTTCAGGAACTAGCCATGTTCTGCAAGAAGCATTCAGTTTTGTTCTAACTTCTACTTTTTTGTTTATGTGATTTAAATGATTTGTATTTTATTGATTGTTTATTGATGTTGTGTTTATTGATGTTTTATTTGATGTACTTTGGGCTTGGCCTCAAGTAAGCCGCACCGAGTCCCTTTGGGGAGATGGTAGCGGGGTACAAATAAAGATTATTATTACTATAGGAAAGGAAGCGGATCCGTGAAATACTTAGTGCTCCAACTGAGGAGGATGACTTCATGGGGTTTACAGGGAGTGATGGGACTGGGAGTGATGACGGGGAGGAGGATGGACTAGATTGGACCCATGTACAAGAGATCAGGGACATATGTACTCAACCCACCTCAAGCGAGGAGTTTGAGGGGTTTTCGGGAGACTGGCAACCTGGAAATACATGGGGTGATTTAAGTCTTGATAGACGCTGGAAGAGCTGGAGGGATAGGTGGTGGCGAGCAGCTGTGGAAGCGAAAGCACCTGAGAGCGATGACAACAGGGTGGAGTCCAGCTCCACCTCTGATGAGGAATTATAGGATAAAAATGAGGTATCAAACTATTGGAACTTTGCAGTAGGCAAAGAGTTGTTTGGGCTTGGGACTTCGTTGCTGCCTTTACTGTCATCTTGGGTCCTGGGACTACAGATCGTTGTGCTTCCTGTTTCATCCGTCTGGAATCCCGTAAGTGCTGACTTCTACTCCTGCTGACTTCGGATTGCTTCTTGACGACGACATCGCGTTTTGGACTTCTACTACAACTTTTGGACATGTTTTGACCCTGGACTGTTTTCTGACTTTGTTTTTGCTTGCTCCCACCTTGCTTTATTGTGCTTTGTGAATTGTTATTTTCAAGCAGTTTGCTGAAGGTTTTTGTTATAACGGATTATATCTCTGTATAATCTGGATTATTCTTTAAGTTGCGTTTTTTGCCTAGCAATTGCTATAGACTTTGTTTTGCTGCTAGACTCACTGAATTCAACTGTTTCTACGCTATTTTTGTTTGCTAATAAACTTTGTTTGCATCTTTTACTTGTGTTTGGCTTTGTTAAGGCTTCTGGTTCATAACACTTTCCTTCTTTATAGTTTCTTACTATTGTCTAAATTGGAATTTTTCAAATTAATAACCCTCGCCCGAATAATTATATTGCTTTTATTCAAGACTTAAATCACCAGTCAGAACAGGTAACATGCTGTCAGGAAAGTTAAATACAAAAAAAGAGAGTAAAGCATCAAGTTGTAAAAGGTTCATTAATTACATGAATGCAAAATCACAACAAAAACAGGTCATAGTATATATTAGCCTATTTCATTTTCCCAACTAGTATTATATTTTCAAAAGCTCCTGCATGACTTCATTCTCAAGCTGTGAAAGCCAACCATCCGCCTCCTTTTCAGTATGAATAACATTGACATTTGACAACTTCACATAGCTGACAGGGTTATACAACAGCCCACCCTCCCTATTCTCAATCCAATTAGACCTCTAATCCTCCAGATGAAAGGCCCAACTACTCACGTTCCTCGTGACAAGGACAGCTATTGATTATTTGTCACTGCAGCTAACACCTTCTCTGTGGAGGCCACTCTGACAGAAGCAAACCTCCCAAATTAGACAGCACTTTATCTGCCCTGGAGGCCAAATGGCACAACAAGTAAAGGCTAATAAATGGTATAAAAATGAACAAATCATAACATTATGACAGGTTGATCGTTGCCACCAGTTTTGTAGCTCAAGCTTGACTCTGTGCTAGACCTGCTCCTTCTCTTCTCTCTTCCAATTGTGCTCCAACTTTGACTGAATTAAAGGCCAGAACAATTAAGGCATTTGACCAGCAAGGGTAAGATGGGATAGAAGTATCACCAAGGGACACGGATGTCAATAACACACTTCTCATTTGTCAATACAAACATTCCAGACATGCAAATGCCAGTGTCTCAGTTCTCCACTAGGTTGCACTGATGCCCTTCATAAGCATCTCAAACAGGCACTCATCAAATTAGCTTCCCAGACTAGCAATTTTCTGTAAAGAGCAACATTTAAAAATAAAATAAAATGTCATTTTCATTAAGGAAATACAGGACACATAACAAAAGTATATTCGAAAAAATAGAACTATAGAGTAAAAACTGTGTAAAACCTCTTCCCTTAACATCAAAGGGACTGATATATTCTCAGCAAAATATGTATAATTTATAATAATCAATGCATAGATATTGCCGTTTTTAAGACAATGTTCCTAGTGCTTTAAAAATATTTTGACTACTAATTTCATTATTTCAAATGTTTTGAACTGTTTCTTCCTCCAAAAATTTAATGCTTATAATGCCTGAAATTAAAACAAACAAACAAGACTTTAGCAACACAAAGCAATTATAGGGGTATTTCTCCACCCTTTGTTTCCACCATTTTTTGAACACCAGATCCTAATGCCCTATCACAAACTGATTCACAATATCCCCTCAGTTTCCAAACTGTTTGGGGCTGTTTGATTTCAGCCAACAGTGAAGGCTATTAATCTCTTGCATTACTTCATAAACATTTAGGCTAGAAACTCACATCCTTCTAAATTTTATTCCAAAACTAGCTGTCCCTTGCCATGCAGTGGAGTGTCCCAGTCTGTGTATATGTGTTCTGTGTGTGTGTGTATATATATATGTGTATGTATATATACGGTTTTGCACATGCGTTGTAATGTATTTCTTACTTTTTGGCTTTTTAAGTCCTTTCTGCTGTGCTTTTCAGTGTTTTTATGAGTGATGGTCACTTGTTGGCATGATAGGTGTCGTCTTGTGTCCAAATTTGGCGTCAATTTGCCAAATTTTGGGCAATAAGGTGACCAGAAGTTGTTAATGGATCCAGAACTAGCTCACAAGTGTCAAGGTCCCATAATTTCTCAGTTTAAGTGATAGGGATAGGGAAACCATGCCTATTTATTTTGTTTTCATTAATATTCATTTGGAATATTGTGACCACTTCTGGACAATCAAGATGATGAAAGGTCTGGAAACAAAATTCTATGAAAAATGTCTTAAGGAAGTTGTATGTTTAGCTTTGAGAAGACCAAGAAATTACATAATATCAATGGATTTCATGTGGAAGATGCTCCAGAGACTAAAATATCAACTTATGGATTCAAATTACAAGTAAAGAGATTCCACTTAAACATTTTGAAGAAATAGATGGCTGTAAGAACTGTTTGACTTGGAAATATACGGCCTCAGAGGATGGTGGACACTACTATTTTTGGAGGTGTTTAACAAGAGGTTGTATTTGTATCTTTCAGAAATGCTTTCATTATATATAACTTCATGGCAGGAAGTTTGACTAGATACTTCTTATGGTCCTTTCCAATACTATTGGAACATTGACTCCTATGATATTGTTCCTTATCTGCTGAACTTCAAAGGATGGGGCTATCTTTTCAACATCCATTAAGTCTTACTGAAGAAAGAACTTCTCAGCTGTCTCAGTCTCTAGGTTCTCAGATTTAGAGAGAGAGACATAAGAAATAATTTGCCATCCAAGTCCTTTGCATCAGATTACAGACAGTGAATTATGACCACTGGAAGCCAACAAAGCTAGTCCTTCACTGCAATGCTATGTGCAGTGTATGTCTGGGACCACCTTGTCATTAGAGGCCTTAGAGAGTTTTATGACCGGTATCACTGACAATCCTGTCAAAGCCCAGTTTAATATTTGGAATGAAGACTGACTAGGGCTATTAACAGAACTGCTCCCAAATGTCCTCTCTGATCCTTTACTAGTTGGGTTTCATGTTATACAGGAGACCTCAGGGAGCTGAAACTGTAAAGATAATGACTGAAGCACAGGAAAACTCAAATTATATCCAACAAGATATGATACAGATTCTGTCCAAATTACCAGCAAAGCACAAAATCAAGCTGTAGAACTTTGCATTTACTTTTGCTGTGTGCTTAATGGAACAATTGTTTATCTTATTCTATAAAACGAGCATGTTCTTCCAGATATAATAACATTTGAATACTAAAAATATAATCAGGAAAGAAAAAAAGTTACAATCCTGCCCATTACTCCATTTCCCAAAAGAAACACACATATTTCCCAAGGACATAAGGGATGCTAATAATAATAATAATCTTTATTTGTACCCCGCTACCATCTCCCCAAGGGACTTGGTGCGGCTTATATGAGGCCAAGCCCATAATACATCAATAAACAAAACATAAAATAAAACAATCAATACAATTCATATAAATCACAAAAACAAAAATAAGCAATAAACAATCAACAGTGACATATAAGCATTTAAAAACCAATGGCCGGGCCAAATGTAATAGATTAAAATTAAAATAATGCTGACGGTATGTGGACATTTTCAGAGAGAAGTGAGGGAACGCAGTCTATTCTAAATCAATGGTAAAGTGCATTTTGAGGGCATATTGCTGAGAGTTTTCCTTATTCTGGGAAGGCACACTGGAACAACCATGTTTTCAGACTCCTCCTAAAGACTGCAAAAGTTGGGGCATGTCTGATGTCCCTGGGAAGTGAGTTCCAGAGTCGGGGGGGGGGGGGGGGGGGGGGTCACCACCGAGAAGGCCCTCTTCCTCATCCCCACCAATCGCGCCTGCGAAGGAGGTCGGAGTGTGAGCATGGCTATTGTATGAGAATGCTAATAACACTGTTTCTGATACAAAGAACTAGTTGTGTGTGTGATCATTATTTAACTACCCTTTTAGTACTTTCAGTAAGTTACCTTTTGGGCAGCAAGATGGAGAGCTGTCCTCTTGGTATGGTCAGCTTTATTAAGGTCAACCCCCGCCTTCAACAAAGCTTCAGCACATTCTAGCCTGTCTGCCAAGACACAGTACATGAGTGGAGTTCGCCCAAACTGGTCTTCTTTGTCTTTCAGATCAGGGTCACCTATAACAACAGGAAAGCGAATAGGAAGAAGATTAATTAATACTTTAAAGGTAAAGGTAAAGGTTATCCCCTGACATTAAGTCCAGTCATGTCTGACTCTGGGATGTGGTGCTCATCTCCATTTCTAAGCCGAAGAGCCAGCGTTGTCCATAGACACCTCCAAGGTCATGTGGCTGGCATGACTGCATGGAGCGCTGCTACCTTCCCGCCGGAGCGGTACCTATTGATCTACTCACATTTGCATATTTTTTCGAACTGCTAGGTTGGCAGAAGCTAGGGCTGACAGCGGAAGCTCACGCCACTCCCCAGAATCAAACCTGCGATCTTTTGGTTAACAAGCTCAGCAGCTCAGCGCTTTAATCCACTGCGCCACCAGGGGCTCCAATTAATACTTTACAGAAGATTAATTTACAATAATATTTTTTTTCTAGATAAGCAGCATGCAAGGTCTTTTCAGACGAAAATAAACATTTATGTATCTTTCAATGCTAGACATGCCAAAAGACTAGAAAAAAGAAAAAGAAAACCCAACCTTGATTGATATGGTGTCTTTAACAATAGAAGTCAGTTGGTAAAACCTTTCAGATCATGAAGGTAAAAATAATAATCTGCTTATGTCTGCTATCAAGCTGCTATGAAAGGTATGAAACACAAGTTGATAACTAAAGTTGGCAAGAATAGCTGGTACTAGTTAGGCATAATTTAACCATTTAGCTATAATAAAATGTGAAGTTTTTCTGAATTTGCTCCAAAGTGAAGATGTTTTCACCGGGACTGGCTGGGAGTCAGCTGCATTTAGATTACTACTGACCAAAAGGTCATGAGTTCGAAGCCAGCCCAGGTCGAAGTGAGCGTCTGACCAATCTGTGTAGCTTGCTGTTGACCTTTGCAGTCCGAAAGACAGTTGCATGTGTCAAATAAGAAATTTACGTACCACTTATGCGGGAATGCAAATGTAACTAATTTACGAGGCCATAAAAATCTCCAGCAAGCATGCAAAGAATGAGGAAGTACTTCATCAGTGTCACAAATGGTCGGTGAAGGAACAGCTCCCCTGGTGGCCAAAATACCCTCAAGAAAAAGCTGGAATGTTAAATTGCCTCTGTGTCTGTCTATATATGTTGTGTGTCTATGGCATTGAAGGTTTGCCATGTATATGCACATTGTAATCTGCCCTGAGCCCCCGCGGGGTGAGAAGGGCAGAATATAAATACTGCAAATAAATAAATAAATTTTCAGACAATGAAGGAATATCTTCAACATGAAGATTTTTTTTATCATCTGACTATTCCTTCAAGGAGAAAAAACAACAGTGATCTCAGTATAAACAAATGTCTTTAAAGCAAGAAGGTTATGATAAATGCTTCCCCTGATATTTTAGTCTCAAGTGTAGGAAACCAATATTGTGACTACTAGGAATATAAGCATTATCTACAATCTGAACCAGCACTGTTTTGCAAAACGTTTACCATTTATAGAAACTAAATAATTTGGGGACAAAAATTCTGGGGGGAAAACACAGTAACACTGTGTGTCAAAAGTTTCTGTGAGATTACATGACTTGCTTTTAATACTTAGGGAGAGGCATAATGAAACTGATTAATCATATTAGCATATAATAAAAACATCAGTATATGTGCTTAATAGGATTAGAACAGTTAATCAGTTTCAAGTCCAATATTTTTAAATGTTAAAAAAAACCTTTAAAATGCAAATGTCTCTACCATAATCTAAGTTTATACAATAAAAATCACTGGAAAGATTTTTAAAATTAAAAGTGCTATAAAATGTCATAAATAAAACAGTATGCAAACAAACTCTACTTTTCCTACTGAAATGTAAAGAGATACACACACAGCTTAACGTGACTATAACAAAAAGAAAACAAAGCCAATATGACTATATAATAATGATACAACTGTTTAAACTATTTGTATTAGTAATTTATTCACTAGGGCAGTGTCATATCAGCATCAAAATAATTATTTATACTTCAAAAAACCCACCTACATGATGGCCAAAAAATAGCTTAAATACTTTTCTCCATACCTGAGCATTTCTGTCCCTAGTAAAGAAACAGACCACCTTCTCAATCTCCATCATCAAAACAGGTTTCTAAGGTTAGGAATGTGACTATGCTTGGGAACAGAATACCAGTCTTTTGTCACTTAGGCAACAATCTCTGTCATCAGAGAATCAGTATGTGCTGGAGTATAAGTGCAAACGACTATCTAATTGGTGCACAAAGTCTTCTCATTTTGGAGAGCATATGAAGTGCTTAGATGTTATCTTTAAGAGCCTAATGTCCCACAGGAACATATTCCAAGAGATCTGGACTGTCAAATCTGACTTTTTTTTATAAGTTTCTACCATGTATTACGTAGCTCCTATCCAACCATATACTGCCCGCTTCTCTGATTCATAACTATTTCCTTTATGAGTAGTCAAAATTCCATAGATACAGACACAAACTTACTTCTATATAGTTTTATACTAGTTTTCCACCGTACACCTATTAAAAGCAATAGGATTTAAGTTTACCATTAATGTCCCATTGATTTCTACTATAAACTAGCTGTCTCCTGCCATGTGTTGCTGTGGCCCAGTCTGGCGATCTGGAAAATAATGAGAAAGTGTTGGTTTCTAATATATGTAATGTCTTTATGCTTGTGAGTAAATAGTATTTCTTGCTGTTTCTTTGCCAGTGTTGATGTGGAGATTCTCTGGTTTGCCTACTCTGGAACATGCAACATATCATTGTCCTTCTCTAGGGGTCCCTTTCAAATCTTTGATACTGCATCTGTCATATACATATGTGTGTGTGTGTGAATGGCTGGATGGCCCTTTGTCAAGAGGGCTTTGATTATGTTTTCTTGCCCTGGTGAAGGGAGTTGGACTGGATGGCCTTATGGCAGCATTTCTGAACCGTGGAAATTAAGACCCTGGAGGGAGGTCACCAGGGGTGGTGTCAGAACGGTCACCAAAGACAACCAGAAAACACAGAGTTTTCTGTTTGTCATGGGGGTTCTGTGTGGGATGTTTGGCCCAATTCCATCATTGGTGGGGTTCGGAATGCTCTTTGACTGTAGGAGAACTATACATCCTAGTAACTACAACTCCCAAATGTCAAGGTCTATTTCCCCCAAACTCCATCTGTGTTCACATTTGGGCATATTGAGTATTCCTGTCAGGTTTGGTTCAGATCCATCATTGTTTGTGTCCATAGTGTTCTCTGGATGGAGGTGAGCTACAATTCCAAAATTCAAGGTCAATGCCCACCAAACCCTTTCAGTATTTTCTGTTGGTCATGGGAGTCCTCCGGTGGCGCAGAGGGGTTAAACCCCTGTGCCAGCAGGACTGGACCGACAGGTCGCAGGTTCGAATCCGGGGAGAGGCGGATGAGATCCCTCTATCAGCTCCAGCTCCTCATGCGGGGACATGAGAGAAGCCTCCCACAAGGATGATAAAACATCAAATCATCCAGGCATCCCCTGGGCAACGTCCTTCCAGATGGCCAATTCTCTAACACCAGAAGCGACTTGCAGTTTCTCAAGTCACTCCTGACATGACCCAAAAAAAAAAAAAAAATGGGAGTCCTGTGTGCCAAGTTTGGTTCCATTCCACTCTTGGTGTTCAGAATGCTCTTTGATTATAGGTGAACTATAAATACCACAACTACAACTCCTAAATGACAAAATCATAATTTTTGAGTGGTCACTCCTTGTATAGTGAGACATTTTGTTGTCAAATTTGGTGTGATTTCATTCATTGGTTCTTTTGTTTTTAAGGTACTCATTATGCACAGAGCATTTTTATATATAAAGATGTGACAAAGTCTGGATCTGATACAGGGAGTAATTCTTTTTTTTTTTTTAAATTAAGCTGGTAGTACTGTTAAGTTTTCCCTTGTTGATAGATATTTCAATAATTTGGAATATGGCCACTGTTGTTTTGAGAAGAGGGATTCACCATCATGTTAATGCGCTGGAGAAGATTTAAAGGCATGAAAACGTAAGCCTATTTAAATAAATTATGATATTCAAAACAGGCACGTTTTCAACAAACGTTAGAACAAACCGCACAGGAATCTGGTTTGGCATCTGTATTATATTTTTTTCTGTTCTTTAGTCCAGTAATACATCCAATCATAAAGACTCTTAAAAAGAGCATATATCCTTAATTCCTTGCTCATTGATTATATTAATCTATATAAATCCCAAAAGGTTGCAATAATTCAATGCAGCAATTATTCTGTATTGATTGTTATTTTTCTAGCTTCGTCATTTAGTCTTATTCCCCAAATCATGAGGCTTCAGCCTTCGTAGCCTAGTTGCACCTGAATACTTCCTTTTTCATCTACTCCACTACCAGTACTTTATGTTCTTAATTTTGCTCATCTAGGGTTACTACAGCATCTCAGTCACTGCAACAGTGTGCACACTGTGTTCTACCACCTGCCATGCCTGTCTTATTTGCTAAATATAATATCTTCTGAATTATTTGCTTCCCAAGATTATTATCTGGTAAGGTTACTTCCTAAACTCTGTAAAGATGTAACTGCTTGATAGTTAGAGTGCCTGGAACAGAGCAGGTCAATGATCTATGTGCTACAAACAACGACCTATCTTCTAACAATCCTAGGGTTGTCTTTTTGTTGTGACAGAGGTTCAAGTAGCAAAGCTTTTTCCTGTGAAAGCTGAAAAAATACCGTGATATGGTGGTAGAGGTTCAAAAATGGCTCTAAATTTCTATCACAGTTTGGTTCCTATTCAATCTCACCCAACTAACTAACAGCATTTGTCAGGTTTTGATGCTTAGAATTATTTGGTAACTTGTTTTCTAAATGGAATTCAGAAAACTCTTAAGCAGACTTGCAAAACTTGGCAGTAGTTGGGACCAAAATGAAAATAGACTAAAGTTCTTAGGGCCACAGAAGAGTTTTTAGCGCATCATTTTTCAAGAAGAGGTATAATTCTGATTAATCTATTTTGAAAATAAACCATATTGAAAAAAGTGAAATTTCAATTAATTACACATTACTTAAGACTTTTTCAAAATCATGAAATCACATTACTTTGCTAACCGGCAGGAGTTTGAATAATTTTTCCCTCCTTGATCCATGAGGAGAAACATCTTCATCCTCTTCCAAAGCGAGCAGAAATTATTTCCTTTTGGTCTCAAATTTGATTTCAACTTCTGGATAACTGCATATCCCCCTCTTGGTTGAACTGGGATCTCTCATTTTCACACAACAACAACAACAACAACAACAACAACAACAACAACTCTTTCCATGTTTGTTGCTTTGAAGTAAACAGAACTCCCACTTTGCAATATAAAACATCAATAAATCCCAGACCTGGTTGGGCACACACAGGTGAAGGCAGAAGATGACGTGAAAACATGAGCTCTGGAGAACATATGGTTGGAGAGCTTTGCAAATGGGTTGGTTCTTTCTCTGCATGCACACTCACAATTCTTGTCACCCATTAATGTGGGAAGGGGGATGTCCCAAGTGTTGATCAAGGATTTTTAGTACAGTAACATTATTTTTCTGCAAAGAACTCTCCTCCTGGTTTCTTTGCCTGGAAGTGAAATTTCAGCTCTTGCCTCTGCTGTAACTCCAAATTGAATGATTCCACAGAATGTTTCTATGGCAGTTCAAGTGGAATGATAGTGCTATAACAATAGTGTGATAGGAGGCCGAACTCTTATAGTGTTATGATTCCATGTGAACTGCCATGTAAACATTCTGTACTTATTCTCTTTCCCTCCAGAGGCCCATTTTTGGTGCTCTTCATGAGCCTTTGGGAGTAGGAGGAGACATCCTCAACCTTGCTTTTAAATCGGGACAGTTGCCATGTTTGAATGATGTCAGGTCAAAGTCACAAGGAAGACGGGAAAGGGGAGTTCTTTTTTTTCTGCATCCATCTGCCTCTGCATCCATCAGTATCATCATCACGCATGACCATGAGTTCTTGAGAGGTGCATATTCCCCCATAGAGGGGGTGTGAATGAAAAGCTCTTTTGTTTGGCTGCAGAGTATACCTCATGCTCCCTTTATGTACTTTCTCCTCCAGTTTATTTTACATCCTCTACATTTTTTGCAAGATGGATGGATGGCATCCTTGAAGTGACTGGACTGACCTTGGAGGAGCTGGGGGTGGTGACGGCCGACAGGGAGCTCTGGCGTGGGCTGGTCCATGAGGTCACGAAGAGTCGGAGATGACTGAACGAATGAACAACAACAACATTTTTTGTGGGCCACTTGAAGTCCTTTGGTGGGTCGCAAGCAGCCCGTGGGCTGTACGTTGTGCAAGTCTGCTCTTAAGTCTCACAAAACAGAAACTTTGGCATTTTTTTTAATATCTCCTATTTTTGTGCAAACCATAGGTACTTTATAAAACTTTCTTGAAAGTCACGGGAATACCATACAACTGGAAAAAACCCCCATCAAAATCCATATAATATGAATTTTCGGTTGCATATTTTTAAAGTACATGTACCGGGATTGTGGCGCAGCTGTCTGAGTGTCAACTGCATTAAGATCACTTCTGACCACAAGGTCATGAGTTCGAAGCCAGCCCGGGTCGGAGTGAGTTTCCGACCAACTGTGTAGCTTGTTGTCGACCTTTGCAACCCGAAAGACAATTTCATCTGTCAAGTAGGAAAATTAGGTACCACCTATGTATGGGGAGGCTAATTTAACAAAATTTACGAGGCCATAAAAAAAGACTCCAGCAAAGCACTCCAGCAAAAGCATGCAGGGAATGCAGAAGTATTTCATCAGCGTCGCAGATGGATGATGAAAGCGGCAGCTCCCCTGGTGGCCAGAAAAAGTTAAATAGCCTCTGACTGTTTGTCTATTTCTGTTGTGTGTCTTTGGCATTAAATGTTTGCCATATATGTGTACATTGTAATCCGCCTTGAGTCCCCTGCAGGGTGGGAAGGGCAGAATATAAATATTGTAAAATAAAAAAATAAATAAAATATTAGCATAATAATAAAATGCATATAGGAGTAAACTTTCCATAATATCACCACCTTTCCAAAGGCAGCATGTATTTTAATGAAATACATGCTGGAAATCAAAAGGCCAGCTTTTATTTAACATGATGACTATGTAAAGAAGTCAGCGGATAAAAGTGCAACCTGGAGGAAGAAAGAACTGGAACTATTTTTGTGAGAAGTGATGGCTTCATAGCAACAGTACTAATAGAGCTGTCATGCTCTGGCAAGTGAATAAGGAGACAAATTCCCCCCTTGTTATTTGTGACCAATCAGTGATGGTTCTGACCCATCAAATAATAATAATAATAACAATAACAATAAACTTTATTTATACCCCGCCACCATCTCCCCGATGGGGACTCGGAGCGGCTTACATGAGGCCAAGCCCAAACAACAATTACAATAACGAGAAACCGAAAACGCAAACCGAAAACGCGAACAATAAACAACAACATCATAATTACATAAAACATGTGAATACATAACAATATAAAATTTCAGTAAACACAAACATAGTGACAATGGGCGGGCTACATGTAATGGTTAAAAGAGGAATGAATTAAAACTAGTTAAAAACTCGGGTGAGATAAAAGAGAAACAAATTATTTGCGGATGTTTTCAACTTTATGTTTTCAACTTTAAACTGTTACAAACTCCTCACTGTTTAGCAAATTGTCTGGGGCTTCTGAGAGTTGAAGTCCAAAATATCTTGAATAGTAAAAATTGGAAAACACTGAATTAGTACAAATGACAAAAATGAAGAAAATAACAAAGAAAATGTTGAATTCTTCACTGCTTTTATCAGGTTTCTATACCATGCTAGCAGTTCAAATAGTTGTACTGACTTTCAATCTTGTTTGTATTTCTAACTACAGGTTAAAGTTTGCATGTCAGTTGAACGAACTTTCAAACTGAATCTATGCAATCAGAAATGAGTGTCACTAATTTCAGTTGAGCTTAATTCCAGATACCTAGTTATTTTGCGCTGGCCATTTTTATTTTTATGTCATTTTTATTGTGATGTTTTTAACCAATATAGATTTAATATAGATAACACCAAGGGTATATATTATAATCTTGTTCTAACTGTCATTTTTTCTCTGTTTCCTCTCATCTGACCTCCAACAGGCTTGCACCCTAAAGGACTATGAGATTCTCATTGTTGGCATAACTATGACATCTGCCCTTCAAAACATAGTACTATATCAACAGATACAGAGATGAGAAAAATGGCATATGACTTGCAATTGCCTTTTTTAAAAACAAACTATACTATTGTACTTATCATTATTCCTTTTCTGTTCAAATATTCAATGGAACTGAAGTTGAAGAAGTGCTGCTAGATGGAAATAAGTAAAGTACATTATTTATACCGAAGATAACATTTTTACCTGCTATTTGCTTTAGAAGAGCACTCTTGTGTCCATTAACAGCAGCAGCATGAACCTGAGATACTAGTGAGGAACCATTGAAAAGCCAGGTCTCAGAAACATTCATAATCTTCTATGAAGGTTCAAAGGTCAACTCTGTATGAACACATTAAAAATAATAACAACTATTACCCACAAGTAACTTGGTCACAAAACAAAAAGAATGCTTTATGAATGAGAAGTTAAATATTGTACCAATGTAGCACTGCTTTCAAAGTTTTTTTAAAATTTTAAAAATTATTATCTGCTCTTTTCACAGTTTGGGACTCAAGATAGGTAAAGAAAACATACTGGTAGCTAACATTTCACAACATAAAAATATTAAATTGTATTTGAACTATTAAATATTTAAAGCTGGTTAAAACAATAACCTATTACAACAAAAAGAGCAAATAGAAAAAAACATTTTGCAAGACCCTCCATTTGAGCAATCAGGCTTCCAAGGCCTACCCAAACAAAAAAAGTTTTCACATGAAAAGATGCCAGTAAGATCATACAGATATTTTCACCTGCACAATGTTGTTTGAAACACTAAGGGTGCCATGTAATCAAGGAATGAACAGTACATGCAAAGAGGGGGGGGGGTCCTTTGTATACTTCATCTTGCGTGTGTGACCTCAGCAGATGTTTCTGTACCAGTGAAATCTATGTAGTGCGTTGGAATGCTTTGAATG
Source organism: Anolis sagrei ordinatus (assembly GCF_025583915.1). Taxonomy (NCBI): domain Eukaryota; kingdom Metazoa; phylum Chordata; class Lepidosauria; order Squamata; family Anolidae; genus Anolis; species Anolis sagrei. Next base: position 60,536,034 of record NW_026847660.1, on the reverse strand, counting down.
TATGCCAATGGTATAAATGCTTTGTTTAAATATCATACAGGGTCTTCAAGAATTTGTGTTGGAGTGATCCACCTGAGGTCCCAGCTGAATAAACCTGCATTTTTCCACTTCAGAGGAAGGCCTGGCGTGTTTTCTAAGAACCTACTGTAACAAAATGGGGGCTCGTCCAGGATATGAAAACACATCAAGTGGCATTTGGGGCTGATGGAATCCTGTACCTGGAGATCAGCAGACTGGGCATATTTAAGGTTGTTAATATTTATTCCAGCAATTTTCACCCCAGTCTTGCATTCCTCAAGCTCCACACTTCGCCTGATGTGTTCTGCATACAAGTTGAATAGGTTGGGTGAGAGGATACAACCCTGCCGTACGCCTTTCCCAATCTTGAACCAGTCTGTTGTTCCATGGTCAGTTCTGACTGTTGTTACTTGGTCCTTATACAGATTCCTCAGGAGAGAGACAAGGTGGCTTGGGACGCCCATACCACCAAGAACTTGCCACAATTTAGTATGATCCACACAGTCAAAGGCTTTAGAATAGTCAATGAAGCAGAAATAGATGTTTTTCTGAAACTCCCTGCCTTTCTCCATTATCCAGCGGATATTGGCAATTTGGTCCCTCGTTCCTCTGCCTTTATTTATTTATTTATTATTCTAACTTATATGCCGCCACTCCCCTGGGGCTCGGAGCGGCTTACAAGAACAGGCTAAAATCGAACATAATTTAAAAACAACAATGTCAGAGATCAAAAGCCCGTCAAGATAGATATGTCTTACATGCCCTGCGGAAAGCTGATAAATCCCGCAAGGCACGGACTTCAGGTGGCTGAGTATTCCAGAGTGATGGTGCCACTGCTGTAAAGGCTCTGCGTCTGGTTGCTGTTAGACGCAAGGTCTTGACACTGGGAATTTCCAATAGATCTTGGTCCTCAGAAAGAAGGGATCTCTGGGGTTGGTAGGGGGTGAGGCGGTCCTTCAGGTACATCGGCCCCAGACTATGCAAGGCCTTAAAGGTGAGTACCATCACTTTGAAAGTGATCCGGTGCTCAATTGGTAACCAATGCAGCTGCAGTAAGATTGGGGTTATGTGGCATCTCATTGGAATTCCCGCAAGAAGCTGAGCAGCTGCATTTTGTACCAACTTGAGGTTCCGGATCACCGACAGAGGAAGGCCAATGTAGAGGGCGTTACAGTAGTCCAGTCTTGAGATGACCGTAGCCTGGATCACCGTAGCTAGGTCGTCCCTGGACAGGTAGGGGGCCAGCCGTCTAGCCTGCCGCAGATGAAAAAAGGCGGTTCTGCTAACGGCAGAGACCTGGGCCTCCATCGTCAGCAGAGGGTCCAAAAGGACTCCCAGACTCTTTACCAATGATGACAGGCGTAGCGTCTCGCTATCCAGGGTAGGCAGCTGGATATCCCCACTGCCCGGTTGACCCAGCCATAGGATCTCCGTCTTTGCTGGATTCACCCTCAACCTGCTGGCATGCAGCCATCTAGTAACGGCCTCGAGGCACTGATGGAAACAATCGGGTGCAGAGTCCGGTCCGCTTTCCATCTTCAGCACCAGCTGAGTGTCATCAGCGTACTGGTAACACTCAAGCCCAAAACCTCGAACCAGCTGAGCAAGTGGTCGCATATAGATGTTAAACAACAGAGGGGAGAGAATGGCCCCCTGAGGAACCCCACAAGACAGAGGGGACCTCTCAGAGACAAAGGCCTCCCCTCTCCACTCCCTGTCCACGGTTGGTTGTGAAGAAAGGAGGACAGCCAATTTAAAGCTGTTCCCCTGACTCCAACAGCAGCAAGGCGGTGGGTCAAAAGATTGTGGTCGACTTTAGGCAATGTGTATGCAGCCTAAAAATAAGCAGAGCCTTTAGGATTTTTGGTGTAATATTTTATGACTAACCTCAGTGGCCGGAGGCCCAGGGAATTTTTAACAGGACACGTGGTATTTATTAAGTTTGTTGTACCTGGTTTATGCAAAGTGCTATTTGTTTGTTCCATTTGGGGCAATGTTGTTGTGCTTTTTTGTGTCAGGTAACTTTCTGCTGTTTTAACCACTGCTCGCCGCTATGAATCCCACCCATGGGAGAAAAGCGGTGTATAAATAAACTAGCTATCCCCTGCTACGCGTTGCCGTGGCCCAGTCTGTTCATCTGGAAAATAAAGTAATGAGAAAGTGTTGGTTTCTAATATATGTAATTTCTTTATGCTTGTGGGTAAACAGTATTTCTTGTTGTTTGTCAGTGTTGATGTGGAGAATGTCTGGTTTGCCCACCCTGGAACATGCAACATATCTTTGTCCTTCTTTAAGGGTCGCTTTCAAATCTATAACACTATATCTGTGTGTGTGTGAATCATATCTATCTACCTACCTATCTAGCTATCTATATCTATGGCTGGATGGTTCTTTGTCAGGAGGGCCTTGATTACGTTTTCTTGGCCAGATGAAGGGAGTTGGATTGGATGGCCTTAAGTATTTTCTGTTGGTCATGGGGGTTCTGTGTGGGAAGTTTGCCCCGATTCTGTCATTCGTGGGGTTCAGAATGCTCTTTGATTGTAGGTTAGCTGTGACTCTGAGTGACTACAACTCCCAAAAGTCAAGGTCTATTTCCCCCAAACTCCATCTGTGTTCATATTTGGGCGTATTGAGTGCTTGTGCCAAGTCTGGTCCAGATCCAACATTGTTTGAGTCCACAGTGCTCTCTGGATGTAGGAGAACTACAACTCCCAAAGTCAAGGTCAATGCCCACCAAACCCTTTCAGTATTTTCTGTTGGTCATGGGTGTTCTGTGTGCCAAGTTTGGTTCAATTCCATAATTGATGGAGTTCAGAATGGTCTTTGATTGTAGGTGAACTATAAATCCCAGCCACTTTGTTGTTGTTCATTCGTTCAGTCGTCTCCGACTCTTCGTGACCTCATGGACCAGTCCACGCCAGAGCTCCCTGTCGGCCGTCACCACCCCCAGCTCCTTCAAGGTCAGTCCACTCACTTCAAGGATGCCATCCATCCATCTTGCCCTTGGTCGGCCCCTCTTCCTTTTGCCTTCCACTTTCCCCAGCATAATTGTCTTCTCTAGGCTTTACTGTCTCCTCATGATGTGGCCAAAGTACTTCAACTTTGTCTCTAGTATCCTTCCCTCCAGTGAGCAGCCGGGCTTTATTTCCTGGAGGATGGACTGGTTGGATCTTCTCGCAGGCCAAGGCACTCTCAGAACTTTCCTCCAACACCACAGTTCAAAAGCATCTATCTTCCTTCGCTCAGCCTTCCCTAAGGTCCAGCTCTCACATCCGTAGGTTACTACAGGGATACCATGGCTTTGACTATGCGGATCTTTGTTGCCAGTGTGATATCTCTACTCTTTACTATTTTATTGAGAGTGGACATTGCTCTCCTCCCAAGAAGTACGCGTCTCCTGATTTCCTGGCCGCAGTCTGCATCTGCAGTGATCTTTGCACCTAGAAATACAAAGTCTGTCACGGCCTCCACGTTTTCTCCCTCTATTTCCCTGTTGTCAATCATTCTTGTTGCCATAATCTTTGTTTTTTTTATGTTTAACTGCAACCCAGTTCTTGCGCTTTCTTCTTTCACCTTGGTTAGAAGGCTCCTCAGCTCCTCCTCGCTTTTGGCTATCAAAGTGGTGTCACCTGCATATCTAAGGTTAATGTTTATTCCAGCAATTTTCACCCCAGTCTTGCATTCCTCAAGTTCTATGAGGAATGAAAGACTAGCCACTTGTGTATATTCCCTGTAGATCCACTGTTTCACTGTATAAAACATCCGAGGAAGTACTGTTATTGTGATGAACTTGATGTCCACTTCATTACTCTCTACAATTCTCCACCTGAGGAAGACTGTAGTTGAAACCGGCCGTGGATATCTTCGTACAAGAGTAACTTTGTCTAAAGTAAGGGATTTTATGCCCTCAAGAGAAGTGTGTGTATCTTCTTACAAGAAACAGAAACCTCACTCAAGAGTATCCTTCTCTAGAGTAAGGGACTTCATGCCCTATACCAGGCCCGTAGTCAGGATTTCGATTCGGGTGGTGGGGCTGAGTTTCGGGGGTGGGGGGGGCTGAGTCTGAGTGAAAGAGGGTCTACCCTAGCAAACCTTTTGTATCATTACCCCAATACCCCCATGCATATGGGATATATTGAGCATGGTGATCAGATCATGATATGAATAAACATAACAGTTTAAATAATGCACCAGTAAGACCTTTTCACGAACCACCATGAGAATTTCGGGGGGGGGGGGCTGAAGCCCCTCGCCCCCCCCCCCCCCCCCCCCCGGCTACATGCCTGCCCTATACAGAAGTTGGCTTTACACCAAGAAAGGCTCTTTTTGCTAGTTATATAATCATTGTGTAAACCACAGTCTGTAATTCATTATATACTACTGTATGCCGCACTATATAAATTTGTTATTTGTTCAATATTGCATTATATTAGCTGAAAGAATATGTTTACCTTTGTGTTTTGTGTACCATTACTTGTAGTGGATTTGTGCTTTTTGTGATTGTGGGAATGCATTGTCTTTTGTGTTCATTGCATTCCTCAAGCCTCACATTTCGCATGATGTGTTCTGCATACAAGTTGAATAGGTTGGGTGAGAGGATGCAACCCTGCCGTACGCATTTCCCAATCTTGAATCAGTCTGTTGTTCCGTGGTCAGTTCTTACTGTTGCTACTTGGTCCTTATACAGATTCCTCAGGAGACAGACAAGGTGATTTGGTATGTCCACAATTTATTATGATCCACACTGTCAAAGGCTTTAGAGTAGTCAATGAAGCAGAAATAGATGTTTTTCTGAAACTCCCTGCCTTTCTCCATTATCCAGCGGATATTGGCAATTTGGTCCCTCGTTCCTCTGCCTTTTAGGTAATGTGTCCACGGCCTAAAGAAGCAGAGCTACTAGGATTTTTGGTGTAATATTTTATGGCTAACCTCAGTGGCCGGAGGCCCAGGGAATTTTTAACAAGACACGTGGTATTTACTAAGTTTGTTGTGTCTGGTTTATGCAAGGTGCTATTTGTTTGTCCCATTTGGGGCGATGTTGTTGTGCTTTTTTGTGTCATGTAACTTTATTTATTTATTTATTTACTTTACTTATATACCGCTTTTCTCAGCCCTCAGGCGACTCAAAGCGGTGAACAACATCGATACAAAACATCACGAGACAAATATAGGGCAATTAAAAACAATTGTAACATAAATCATTAACATCAGAATAACAATCATTAGTGCCTCAACAGTAAAATCAGGAATCCAGTCTCATCATCCATTATTCTGTATTCCTATGTTCAATGACACTGTTTAATCAAATGCTTGTTCGAACAGCCAGGTCTTCACTTTCCTCTGAAACGCCAGCAGGGAGGGGGCCAATCTGATATCTGCAGGCAGGGCGTTCCACAGACGAGGGGCCACCACTGAGAAGGCCCTGTCTCTCGTCCCTTTCTGCTGTTTTAACCACTGCTCGCAGCTATGAATCCCACCCATGGGAGAAAAGCGGTGTATAAATAAATAAGTAACCCTCACCCGAGTCCACAGAGGCTGCCGTGAACTTCCAGGGAGTGAGCACGGCCGCCCTCTCCGCGCAGGAGGCGCCCCTTCAGTCCCAGCAGCGTCCTCTTCGCCACTTACCTCACCCCGGCGCCTCCTTCCCGCCCAACACGAAAGATGGTCCCCAAAAAGCCCCTCAGCCTTGCCTTCATCCCTTCTCCGTAGTGCATTCTGGGACTTTCAGAACTCTCCCTCAGAGGAAAGTGTGGCCGAAGTTTCCCCCCTTCCCACTTTGGAGCAGTTCCCTTCCCTGACCAGAGAGGGCGCTGATCTCAATATAAGCGCCCTCCTTCGAAGGAGACTACATTTCCCGGCAGGCTGCGGGGCGAACTTAGAACCCGGAAGTGTGCCTCGTTTGCGTGAGGGGGCGGGTGGCGCGAGCGAGCCAAGTGAGCGAGGCCGGTCTCCTCCTCCTCCTCCTGCGGCTGTCTGTGGAGCTCGCGACCGGCGTGCAGTTCCTTCGGAGGCCGGGGGAGAGAGGAGATTGGTAGCCCTTCGCCTTTCTTTCCTTCCTTCCTTCCTTCCTTCTCTCTCGGCCCCCACCATGAGAGCCCCCGCCGCCATCTTCCCGCAGCCCGCCGGCCGCCTCCTCCTGGTTCTGGTGAGTGGAGGGCCTCAGCTGGGCCCGAGGGGGCGGGAGGGGCCTTCCCTCAGGTTCGCGCCCTCGCCTGCCTGCCTGCCTGCCTCCTTTGCGGGAAGCTGGTGTGGCTCCCTCTGATAGGCTGCCAACGCCTCGGACCCGGAATTGGTCGCCAGGGTGGGGCTTCTGTGGCCCTTCTCCCACAGCCTCCCCTTTTCTTTCTCCCCCCTTTGGGGTGTGCGTGGATTTCCCCCCGGGAAGCGCGCTTGCTTCTCTCAACAACTGCTTTCTTTTAGCAGTTCATCCACCTGTGCCCTTTCCTGACCTAAAGCCAACGACGTTCATGAAGTTGCCATGGGTACAGGCCCCCAGCCAGGATTTTGATTCGGGGGTGGGGGGCTTAGGATCTACCCTAGCAAACCTTTTGTATCGTTATCCCAATACCCCCATGCATATGGGATATATTGAGCATGGTGATCAGATTATGATATGAGTAAACATAAGTTCCAACTGGTCCAACAATCAGCAGCCAGGATGTTAACTGGGGCCCCTTACAGAGAGAGGTCAACCCTCCTGTTCAAGGAGCTCCACTGGCTGCCGTTTATATTCTGAGCTCAATTTAAGGTGCAGGTGCTTACCTACAAAGCCCTGAACGGTTTGGGACCAGCTTACCTGCGTGACCGCATTTCCATCTACGAACCCACACACTCACTTCGGTCATCTGGAGAGGCCCTGCTCGTGATCCCACCTGCGTCGCAAGCGCACTTGGTGGGGACACGGGACAGGGCCTTTTCCATGGTGGCCCCCAGACTCTGGAACACCCTCCCCAAAGAGCTTAGACAGGCCCCCACACTGGCAGTCTTCAGAAAGAACTTGAAGACTTGTCTTTTCCGATGCGCCTTCCCAGATTAGGAAATCTCCACTACCAAGTCCATAAGCACCTTATCAGAACCAATGACTGCTGCACATAGCACTTGCCCTAGAAGCCTCATATACACCTCCTGTCACATCAGCACTTTTAATTCTTGTACCCATTACTCTGGCCTGGCCCAGTTCTTACTGTGTTTTAGTGTATTGCTTTTGCCTGTTGTTTATTTGCTTTATCCTGTTTCTAATTGTTTGATTTGCCTAGTTTGTATTGCTATGTTGTGTGTTGAGGCCTCGGCCTGTGTAAGCCGCATCGAATCCTTCGGGAGATGCTAGCGGGGTACAAATAAAGTTTAATAATAATAATAAGTAACAGTTTAAAGAATGTACCATGCAATCATGCCGGCCACATGACCTTGGAGGTGTCTATGGACAACGCCGGCTCTTCGGCTTAGACATGGAGATGAGCACCACATCCCAGAGTCAACATGACTGGACTTAATGTCAGGGGACAACCAGGCCCGTAGCCAGGATTTTGTTTGGGGGGGGGGGCTGAGTCTGAGTGAAAGAGGGTCTACCCTAGCAAACCTTTTGTATCATTACCCCAATACCCCCATGCATATGGGATATATTGAGCATGGTGATCAGATCATGATATGAATAAACATAACAGTTTAAATAATGTACCAGTAAGGCCTTCTCGCGGACCACCATGAGAATTTCGGGGGGGGGGGCTGAAGCCCCCAAAGCCCCCCCCCCCCCCCGGCTACATGCCTGGGGACAACCTTTACCTTTTACCAGTAAGGCCTTCTTGTGGACCACCCTGACAATTTCGGGGGTGGTCCACAACATGATAGGTAGATAGGCAGCACGAAGGCACAGAATGAAGACACACTTCCAAAGTTATTTGGAATGGCATCCTTCCCTTTTCATCTTCCATCCCTTCGGCGTTGAAATGCTAATAAGGCATATGGACACTCTTGAGTTTTGGGTAATAGTATGATAGCTGGGTCCGGAAGCCCTGAGTGTTACGGAGATGCCGCATCGCTCGTTTGGGAGCGCTCTTTGCGCAAGAGAAACTTAGCTAATGTTAGCCAGGCCCGAGACAGATAATATAGAACAGTGTTTCTCAACCTGGGAGTCAGGACCCCTGGGGGTTTTTTTTGAGGAGCTGTCAGAGGGGTCACCAAAGTCCTTCGGAAAAACACCGTATTGTCTGTTGGTATTGGGGGTCATGTGTGTGAAGTTTGGCCCAAATCTGTCGTTGGTGGGGCACAGACTGTTCTTTGGTTGTAGGTGAACTATAAATCCCAGCAACTAGAACTCCCAAATGTCAAGGTCTATTTCCCCCAAACTCTACCAGTGTTCACATTTGGGCATATTGAGTATACATGCCAAGATTGGTCCAGATCCATCATTGTTTGAGTCCACAGTGCTGTCTGGATGTAGGTGAACTACAACTTCCAAACTCAAGGTCAATGCCCACCAAACCCTTCCAGTATTTTCTGTTGGTCATGGGAAAATACATCCTGCACATCAGATATTTACATTACGATTCATAACAGTAGTAAAATTGTAGGTATGAAGTAGCAATGAAAATAATTTTATGGTTGGAGGTCACCACAACATGAGGAACTTTTTAAGGGGTCACGGCATTAGGAGGGTTGAGAAACACTGATATAGAAGGAATGTAATTGTTCTTTAATGGTGAAACGCTTAGCCTAACCCTGAACCCTACCATAAGCCTAACCCCTTACCCAAACCCTTACGCTAACCCTATCCATAAGCCAAAACCTTTCTTTAACCCTTATCCTAAGTGTCCCCTCCTTTCTATCCTTCCTTTTCTCTCCCCACTCTCACTCCATCCCCTCTCTTCCCTTATTCACAGCCACCTTTGCGGCATCTCCGTAACACTCGGAAGCTCCGATAGCTTCCGGTCCCAGCTATCATATTTTCACCATGCTCCATAGGAAGACCACCATCTTTCCTCCCCCTGGCTTTGTGCATCAATGCCCCTTTCCCATCTGTGTAGTAATAGAGGTGGTAGTCAAGTATTGAAGGTCCTTTCAAACTGTGGCAGAAATCGAAGCCATAGGTTATTCTGAGAGTCGGCAGTTTCTGTGTGATGTAGAACAGAGGTTTATTTATTTATCCTTCAGAGAACAAATAAAAACCTTCTTTTGGAAGGAAGCCATTGGGGAAGATAAGAAATAAGTTGGGTTAAGTGCAATGGGCATGGAATATGGCAACAGGAAAGTGGCAGTTTTAATTTTAATCATAGGAATTTAAATAATTGATTTTTTTCTATCCTGTATTATTGTTTTTTAGATTAGCTGGATAAATTTTATATACATTTATTGATTTGTATTTTGACTACAATGTGGTGTATGTTGAATGGTATGGTAAGTCCCTTTGGGGAGACAGGGTGGGTTAAAAATAAAATGTATTATTATTATCTAATAGCTGCCATATGTTAACTGCTCTGAGTGCTTCAACAAAGGAGAGAGAGCAGGATATAAAACAAAGTAAATAAGTAAATAAAGAAACAAATTGAGAAAACAGTTATAATGTATTTAAAAAACCACAAAGTTTTGAAACGTGGCATTATATTCAATTTCCTTTGACCAGAAGCTGGCCACTTCAAGTCACTGTAAGAAAGTCCTCCATTGTGCATATGGCATTGTAGTAAGTGGTCTGTGCTTTGCTGTTATCCACATTTGCATGTTGTGAACTGCACTTTGTAGCCTTACGTCTTAAGATTGACTCTGCATCCCATCGTACCAGAGTACAGTCTGTTCAATGCCTTTCAAGTCGCCCAGTCTTTGTTTCTCATCTGGTATCAGCCACTGATTGAGGTTCTGGGTTTTATCCTGTCACTTTTGGACTCATGCTTGCTGAAGTGTTACTGCTAGTATCTCTGTAGATCTTAGGAAACTATTTCTTGATTTAAGACATTGGCATACTGGCTGATATCAGAACAGAGGATGGGTCGGAGATGTCAATGCCTTGGTCCTTTCATGACTGGCTGCTACTTCCCGACAGATATCCGGTGGTGCAGTATCGGCTAAATAGTATAATTTCTCCAGCGATGTGGGGTGTAGACATTCTGTGATAATGTGGCATGTCTCATTAAGAGCCATATCCACTGTTTTAACATAGTGAGAAACGAGATAGGGTCTCATCACACTTGAGCATTTTCCCACTTCAATCCCTTTTAAATGCTGTGACTGGCTCCTGCAGAATTCTGGGGTGTATAGTTTAGGGAGGCCCAGGGCATCTCTGGATTAGGAGTTTAAAGGCCCCTCCCTAAACTACAAACTCCAGAATTCTGTAGGAGGCAGTCACAACATTTAAAGTGGATTGTAGTGGGAAAATGCTCAAGTGTGACGAGGCCCTAAATATGTATGTCTAAAGTCCACACAAGATTGTAGCAGAAGAATATTCATTACTCAGAATGGGTGTGAGCAGGAATTAGTGGACTAATATTGTTATAGTGTTTCTTCCCTACCCGCCCGGAAAGGCCCCATCTACACTGCCATATAATCCAGTTTCTGAATCCAGATTATCTGCTTTGAACTGAATTATATGGCAGTGTAGACCCAGCCAAAGGCACACAGATCAGGATGTTGTGGGGGACACAAGTAATGGGTTCCCCCCCCCCCACAGCAAACAAGAGTGTCCAGCTTTTCAACACATCTCTACACTTTATAGTCTTTAATCTTGACAACTAACTTCTGCCTGTTTTCTTTAAAAAAAATAGTTTTCTTTGAGTTGAACTTACTGCCTTCAGTGAACAATTTGGAAGCTTTCTCCTTCCTTTGTAAGTCCTTTTTTTCCTTTTTAAAGGAAATATTTAATTTCATTTTAAATACTCATGTAGAACTGGAAAACAAGTAGCTTCTTCAATGTGGTAGATGGCTCATCAACCTACAGTATAGGTTAAGCATCCCTTATTCTGAATTCTTAGATCCAAAACACTCCAGGATTGTCCACATGGCCAGCTGAGGTAGTGACACGTTTGCTTTCTGATGGGCTCCAGTTCCATGTGGGCATTTGAAACGGAAGTACCTGTTGTCATTTTTTTAAAAAATGAAAAATGAAAATAAGGAAGGAGGAAACTCTTAAACTGGTTCACTGAAGGCAGTATAGAATTTAGGTTGCTTCATTCCAAAGAAACAGGCTTAAAAACAGGCAGAGACAAATTTTACAGAAACTTTGTTTCATTAACAAAATTATTAGAGTTATTTTAAGAAAATCATCTTAAGCTATGAATATACTGTGTCTGAAATGTAAATTAATTTCATGTTTAGATTTGGGTCTTATCCACAAGATAATCTCCATTGTACGCTGCTTTGAATCCCACCCATGGGAGAAAAGCGGGATATAAATAAATAAATTTATGTACGTGTATATACAAATAAAGGTATTTCAGATCTAAAATCCAAAATATTTCTGGCCGCAAGCATTTTGATTAAGGAGTGTTCAGCAATAATTGCAGAAAAGGATTAGTGCCCCCTAAGTAGCAGCTATTAAAAATGTGGTTGCTTATAACAGAAGACTCTTGATTAATTTGCCTTGATTAATTTGCTTACATTTACTCCTAAAAATTTTATGCTCAAATGTGTGAGGGAATACAAAAGCTAAAGGGCACCAGGTTCAGTCTGATCATGGAAATTAGTCATGGTTAGCCCTGTTTAGTACTTGGATGAAAGACCAAGCATTAGTAAGACCACTTCCAATTTTGTGTCATGTGTACAATTCTGTCTAAGGCAGGCGTTTAATGTACTACTCAAAAGTTCTTGTTTTCGCAGCTGCATCATTTATAGAAGAAATAAAACTTTATTTGTGAAAAAGAACTCGCAGTAATATATTGGTGATTACAGTATCTAAACCTCTTCTTATACTCAAAAGTATACAATACTCTTCCTGCCTTGAATATGGAAGATACATTTGGAATTAAATGCGGAAGTGTCAGTTTTGTTACTAAGATAGTTAAAACAAAACATTGTAGTTAATAATTTTCACTTGCCAGTTTTTTAATAGTGGATTTTTCAACCATTAATACTTTACCGTATGGTAATGGTATTTCAAATGTGCTTCAGAATCTTTGTGGTAGAAACCAAGGGAAGGCAGTATAGGTGTTCTCCATTATTTACTAGTATATGCATTTTAGTTGTCTGCAAAAATGACAGCAGGCTAGGAAATACTGCTCTTCATCTCTTTTATCCTAAAAGAAGACAATCCAAAGTTTTATAAAACACTAGCTGTGCCCTGCCACGCGTTGCTGTGGCCTATAGTAAAACTTATCAAAGTTGAGGTAGATATCTGGACTATTATGAAAGAGAGGTCCCTACCTATTCCTTCCCCCTTTTCCTCCCCCTTTCTCTCCTTTCTTCCTTCTCTACCTCTTTCTTTTTTTCCTTCTTTCACTACTTGGTTTCATCCTTCTCTCTTTCCTTCATTCCCTCCCCCTTTCTTCCTTTGCCTTTCTTCCCTCCCTGTTTGCTTCCTCCTTTCACTTTTTATTTCCTTTTATTTCACCACCATCATAACAATAACAATAATGCAATGCATTGCCTCTGGGACCTGACACCTCTCCCATTCCCCCTAAAAGGGTCTCATAGGAACAATAGCATAATAATAATAATAGAAATAACAACCTTTACCCGCCACGTGTTGCTGTGGCCAATCTTCCCTCTTTCCCTCCTTCTTTCCCTCCCTCCCTCCCTCCTTCCTTCCTTCCTCCTTCCTTCCTTCCTTCCTTCCTTCCTTCCTTCCTTCCCATCTTTCCTTCTCCTCTTCTTTCTCTATCTCTTTCCTTCCTTCCCCCTTTTTTTTCTCTTCTGCTGTCTCTCTTTTCTTTCCTTCCATCTTTCCTTTTCTTTCCTTTTCTTCTTCCTCTAACTTTCCTTCCTTCCCCCTTTTTCTTTACCTCCCTTTCTCTTTCTTCCTTCTTTCCTTCCTTCCTGTCTTTCCTAGATTTTGACAGGGCGGGAAGGGGCGGGGTGGGGGTTTGGAGGTGGCGTGAAGTAAAAGAAGGTAAGATTGGGGCAGGGGAGTGATGGAGCGTGGGGTTGCGTGTGTGTGTGCGGCAGCGAGGGGAGTCATGGAGCGTGGGGTTGCGTGTGTGTGTGTGCGGCGGCGGGGGGAGTGGGGTTGCGTGTGTGTGTGCGGCGGCGGGGGGGGTGGGGTGTGTGTGCGGCGGGGGGGAGTGATGGAGCGTGGGGTTGCGTGTGTGTGTGTGGCGGCGGGGGAGTGGGGTTGCGTGTGTGTGTGCGGCGGCGGGGGAGTGATGGAGCGTGGGGTTGCATGTGTGTGTGCGGCAGGGGGTGTGTGTGTGTGGGAAGCGGCGCGGCGGGGCTTGGAGTGGGCATGGTTTCCGCAGAGGGAACGTTGGCCGGAAGGCCATGTGCGTGCGCCAGGGAACTTGCGGCTGGGCGCCAATGCGCATGCTCAGTTGTTTTGCCGTTTTGTGAGTGTGTTGTTGTGTTGTTTTTCATTTTGAGTAGATATGTTTGTACCTTGTGGGTTGTGTTATGGGCATGGGAATTTTGGTTAAGTTTCGTTGGGGTTTTTTTGAGTTTTGTTGTTTTGCCGTTTTGTGAGTGTGTTGTTGTGTTATTTTTCATTTTGAGTAGATATGTTTGTACCTTGTGGGTTGTGTTATGGGCATGGGATTTTAGTTAAGTTTCGTTGGGTTTTTTTCTGAGTTTTGTTCTTTAGTGAGTTTTGTGAGTGTGTTGTTTTTCATTTTGAGTAGATATGTTTGTACCTTGTGGGTTGTGTTATGGGCACGGAGATTTTGTTAAGTTTCGTTGGGGGATTTTTGAGTTTTGTTGTTTTGCCGTTTTGTGAGTGTGTTGTTGTGTTGTTTTTCATTTTGAGTAGATATGTTTGTACCTTGTGGGTTGTGTTATTGGCACGGGGATTTTGGTTAAGTTTCGTTGGGGGATTTTTGAGTTTTGTTGTTGTGCCGTTTTGTGAGTGTGTTGTTGTGTTGTTTTTCATTTTGAGTAGATATGTTTGTACCTTGTGGGTTGTGTTATGGGCAGGAATTTTGGTTAAGTTTCGTTGGGGGATTTTTGAGTTTGGTTGTTTTGCCGTTTTGTGAGTGTGTTGTTGTGTTGTTTTTCATTTTGAGTAGATATGTTTGTACCTTGTGGGTTGTGTTATGGGCATGGGAATTTTGGTTAAGTTTCGTTGGGGTTTTTGAGTTTTGTTGTTTTGCCGTTTTGTGAGTGTGTTGTTGTGTTGTTTTTCATTTTGAGTAGATATGTTTGTACCTTGTGGGTTGTGTTATGGGCACGGGGATTTTGTTAAGTTTCGTTGGGGTTTTTTGAGTTTTGTTGTTTTGCCGTTTTGTGAGTGTGTTGTTGTGTTGTTTTTCATTTTGAGTAGATATGTTTGTACCTTGTGGGTTGTGTTATGGGCATGGGAATTTTGGTTAGGTTTCGTTGGGGGATTTTTGAGTTTTGTTGTTTTGCCGTTTTGTGAGTGTGTTGTTGTGTTGTTTTTCATTTTGAGTAGATATGTTTGTACCTTGTGGGTTGTGTTATGGGCATGGGAATTTTGGTTAAGTTTCGTTGGGGGGTTTTTGAGTTTTGTTTCCTCGTTGGATGCCCCTAACAAATTTATATATATAGATTTTTGATTGGCTGTGACAGCCTGACTAGCTGTAGATGAACAGTCTGAGGCAAAACTTCAAAAGATGCTTATGAAGCTAACATTTATTGAGCTACAGAGGGAGAGTAAAGAAAAAAAAGGTGGCGTTAAAGACAAAGCAAAAATATTATATCAGCATATTTGCTTAAAAATTCATATTCTCAGTATTCAAAAGCTGTACAAATATTACCAGCAGTTATTACCAGTGGCTTTTATAGCTTTGATATAATCACATTACTTATAAAAACCAATTATATGTCAATTCTGATATTTGCTAGTACCATATTAAAAGGAAGAATAATCTAGTTAGTTCCAGAAGGACTTCCTTTAAACTTCAGTTGAGGACATAGTGTTTAGAGCACCATGTACATACTCAAATGGGCACACGTTGCACAGTACATGCTTATACTAATATGTCTATTCTGTTCCTAAATCAACAATTTGTTTCTGTTATCCATTTCAGTTAATAAACTGATTTTTTTATATATGCAAACATTTTGAGTAATTGTTCTAATAAATTATAGTAATTAAAACTAGTTCCTTATCCTTGCTTGGATATCTTTATGGACTTTAATATCAGAACTTAATGTGTCTTTTAAATGTTTGTGCTTTGTTGTATATTCTAAAAATGGAGAAAATATTGGCCACAATAAGTTAAATAGGAACATTTCAGTGGAACTTTGCTTCACAAGCTGATGGTGTGAGGACTAGCACTGTACTTCTGCTACTAATTACAATTGTTCCTTTTTTGGAAACTCACCAAAATATGGTAATGAATGGTTCAGGAACCAAGATTGGTCCCCATGTTGCTGCTTTTGAGGAACACTGCACTGGAATAATCCTTTGACCCCCAGCATACTGGCTGATGTGCATAGGTGCACATAGACTGTTCATAGAATTATAGAATTGGAAGAAATCAGAAAAACCTTCCTATTCAACCCCCTGCCGTGCAGGAATACACAATCAATGCGCTCCCAAAAGAGGGCCATCCAACATCTATTTAAGATCCTTTAAAGAAGTAGACTCCACCACATTGCGAGACTGCATCGTATTGTCAAATGGTTCTTAGCATCATAAAGTTTTCCTAATGATTGGGTGAAATCTCTTTTCCTTATTCTAAATCAAGAGTCTTCTCACAGCTGTTCTGAAATTACTTCTGCCGTTATTTGAATACACTTGATTGTAATTCATTTGACCCTGGAGATTTGAATTCAATTTAGATTAGCCAGATATTCCTGTACTTTACCTATTCTGTACTGTATTTCCCCTACTGCATCATCTTCTCCACTATCCCCAAGTCAAACATGGTTCACTTTTTGGGAGAAAACTGAGGCAAAAGGTGTTGAGCTTTCTGCCCTTTCTCTGTCTCCTCTAATTATTTTGCTATCATCTATACTTAATACCCCTAACATTTTCTTTTTCTCCCTTTTTTTAACCTCTCTAGCAAGCTTGAGCCCATTCTGTGATTTGGTTTTTCTGACTTTATACATGCTGGCTATTCATGTGAATTCCCCTTTGGCGATTTCTCCCTTTTTCTGTTTCTTGTATATGCCCCCTTTAAATCTTAGCTGAACTCAAAGTTCCTTAGACATCCATTTTGGTTTCTTTAGACACCTACTTTTCTTCCTCATTAGAACAGTCCTTAAATTGTGCCTTCAATATCTCACCTTTCAGAAACTCCCATCCATCATGAACTCTTTTTTTCTTAGTATTTTTGACCATGGATCACAATCAGTTTTACCCTAGGTTTACTGAAATCAGCTTTCTACAATGTGTATTTGACTAAGCTTGATGTCCCCTTTCTTCTGTGTAGCAAACTTTGGAAGAACTTTTGTCTAAGGAACCTGCCACTTTCACCCCACCAACCAGACCATTACTGTTGGTTAGGAGCAAATCTAAAATAGCTCACCCCCTTGTTGCTGCTTCCATCTTCTGGACCATGAAGTTGTCTGCAAGGCATGTACAGGTCCCTACCCGAATATCTTCTAGGAGATTTAGCAGCGACAATTTCATGTACTGACTCTTGTACATTTCCTTAGGACAAACAGCATTGCACTTCTTTCTGTTCTGCATCATCACTGATGCTAGAGAAAGCTTCAAATTGATTATGTTGCTACAAACTTATATAACGATTAGTGGTATTTCTAAATCTGTGTGTAGCTTTCCTCTAAGTCAGTGGTTTTCAACCTGTGAGTCCCCAGGTGTTTTGGCCTAAAACTCCCAAAAATCCCAGCCAGTTTACCAGCTGTTAGGATTTCTGGGAGTTGAAGGCCAAAACATCTGGGGAACCACAGGTTCAGAACCACTGCTCTAAGTGTTTACCTCCTGTGTTCGGGGAGTGACCTCATCCTCAGAGAGATTCCCTGTGTGATTTTCCTGCAAGACAGTCTGCCCTGCTGGGTCCAAGGCAACCTCTTCCTCTCTGATATGTTGCAGTTTGGATACCTGGGCCTCAAGGCACCAGAGCTTCTCTTCTGAAAGGGACACTGACTTACACTTCCTTCAGGTGACTGCATGAGCTCCCTCACCATCCATTTTTATCAAAATTAAGTAGAGAATAGACTGGATGATTAGTAGCATTATATTCTGGGTTCTCTTTCTTGTTTTAGCTATAATACAGTGAAATCCTAGGAGTTAGCTGTAATTTACTTCTAACATGTAATTATAAAAGTATACATATATTTAACTTTCCACATCTCATTTAGCATCTGTGAAATTGAGTAGAAAGAATTATTATATTTATTTATACTCTGTTTGATCTCTCCCAAAGGGGAAGAACGTGTTTCTGGCATTCTATGAAACAATCCAGCCTTAACATTATATATTTGCAACATAGAAAGTCACACTTGCGAAGGAGAAGTATTATTGAAGTTCCTTTTAACAGTAGCATAAGGCAGCCTCTCAGGTGGCACAAATACAGTAATCCATGAATATACTTTTCCTCCACTCAGTGTTTTCAAACTTTTGAAGAAGGATGTGCAGGTCTTGAATTACCTTAAGAGCCACATGCAGGTTTCTGCAGTTATTCCCATATATTTTGTTGGAAGAAATACTGTATGATACTAGTATGATGGAGACAACTGTGGGATGAGAAATGTGCTATATATAATTTATTTATTTACTGTATTTGTATACTGCCTTTCTCAGCCTTTCGGCAACTCAAGGCTGTTTACAGGCAACAAGTAATATCAAAATGCACATAAAAACATTAAATACAATATAAAACCACAGCAGAAATAATAAGCAACAGCCAGGAGACAGGTGTTTTTAAAGTCTCTTCCTCAGTCCCCTTTCTCTTAGCTGGCTTGAGGGCGGGAAGCAGCAGGATTTCCTCCTTCTCTTCCTGAGGTGGCAGGCAGATGTAGTAAGCAACAGCCAGGAGACAGGTGTTTTTAAAGACTTCCTCAGTCCCCTTGCTCCTCTTAGCTGGCTGGGGAGGGGGGGAGGTAGCAGCAGGATTTTCTCCTTCTGCGGTGGCAGTCAGATGTAGTAAGCAACAGCCAGGAGACAGGTGTTTTTAAAGTCTCTTCCTCAGTCCCCTTCCTCCTCTTAGCTGGCTATACATAATGTGTGCAGTAAAACGATGCTTATTCAACATAATAGCATCTGATATGCTGGTTGTTTTGAATAGTAATCGTGGAAGGTTGCCTTTAAAAAGACTGAAGATAATGACACATTTGAGCCATCTTTAACTGAGGAGTGATTGAATTCCTGAATCCCACTACTGTTCAGCTGTGTGTGGCTTCAGCATGTCATTAATCTGAATTCTTCTTAAAAGCAGGGTTTGCAAGCACTGTGATTTTCAGTAGACAGGGATTGAACTTTTCACATTCCTCAGACCATTTCTTTATACCCATGTTAATTGGATTAAAATTTCTTCTAGAAGTGCTGGCAATAATGAAGTAAATGCACTGGATACTGGATTCAGTGATATTTCTCAACTTGACAATAGTCTTGATGGTACAGATGCGTAGTTTGTAGCTGCCTTGTAAGCTGTAGTTGTGAGACCTATATCTACTGCCCCTATTATTTGAAACACAACAAGATGAGTCTACAGCAGATACTCTGCTGGCTGTTGTATTGGATCACACGTCGGGCACTTCCCAAGTGTCTAGGATTGTGCGATGTATCGGCGAATAATGCGTGCAGATCCCAGTAAGGTGGCCTTCTGCAGCTAGCAGATGGTAATTTTGTCAGCGCTGATTGTGTTTAAGTGCAGGCCAAGGTCTTTAGGCACTGTACCCAGTGTGCCAATCACCACTGGGACCACCTTTACTGGCTTGTGCCAGAGTCTTTGCAGTTCGATCTTTAAATCCTCATATCGTGTCAGCTTTTCCATTTGTTTCTCTGCAATCCTGCTGTCACCTGGGATTGCGACATCGACAATCCATACTTTGTTTTTTAACACGATTGTGAGGTCAGGAGTATTATGCTCCAAAACTCTGTCTGTCTGAATCCGGAAGTCTCAGAGGAGTTTGGCGTGTTCATTCTCTGTAACTCTTTCCGGCTTGTGATCCCACTAGTTCTTTGTTGCAGGAAGATGGTATTTGTGGCATAAGTTCTAATGAATCATCTGAGCAACGGTGTTATGTCTCTGCTTGGAGTCTGTCTGCGCGATCTTCTTGCAGCAGCTGAGCATGTGGTCTATTGTTTCATCTGCTTCCTTGCAGAGTCTACATTTGGGACCTGTTGTCGACTTTTCAATTCTGGCTTTGATGGCATTAGTTTGAATGGCTTGTTCTTGGGCTGCCAGAATCAGGCCCATCGTCTCCTTTTTCACAGTTCCATTTGTGAGCCACAGCCATGTTTTTCTTTGTCAATTTGGTTCTCAGTTTTTGCCAGAAACTGTCCATGGAGTGCTTTCTTTTGCCAGTTTTCTCTTCTGCTCTGGATTGTGTTTTTACGGTATTCCCTCTTTGTCTTTTGCACTTTAAGCAGTTTACTACTATTGACTTCCCTCAATGTTGGTTCTTGACTGCCTTTCACATAATCTGCCAGTGCGTGTTTCTCTTCTTCTACTGTTTGTTTCACTTGCAGAAGCCCTCTGCCTCCTGATTTCTGGGCAGGTAAAGTCTGTCGACATCACTACGCAGGTGTAATGAGTAGTGGATTGTCATCAGTTTTCTTGTTTTTCTGTCCAGGTCATACAGCTCTGCTTGTGTCCAGTTCACAATCCCAGCAGTGTATCTAATGACAGGGATGGCCCAGGTGTTGAGAGCCTTGATCGTATTTCCACCATTTAATTTGTTCTTCAAAACCTTTCTGACTCCTTTGATATATTCTTTGCTGACCACATTTTTCACTTGCCCATGCTTGATATTGATATGATTTGTCCGTTTGGCATCTCTATGCCCTCACTGTGTGTAATTTTCCCTTTAATGCCACTGTGGCACATTTGTCTAGGCCAAACTCCAAACAGTTTGAAGATTCTGACTGTTTGTTTATTTATTTATTTATTTATTTATTTATTATTCGAGCTTATATGCCGCCACTCCCCTGGGGCTTGGAGCGGCTTACAAGAATGGCTAAAATCTAACACAATTTAAAAACAATTTAAAACAATTTAAAAACAGCAATATCAAAAATCAAAGGCCTGTCGAAACAGGTATGTCTTACATGCCCTGCGGAAAGCTGATAAGTCCCGCAAGACACGGACTTCAGGTGGCAGAGTATTCCAGAGTGATGGTGCCACTGCTGTAAATGCTCTGCGTCTGGTTGCTGTTAGATGCAAGGTCTTGACACTAGGAATTTCCAATAAATCTTGGTCCTCAGAACGGAGGTCAGTGACTCTATTTCAGTTTCTGATTTTCCGTAAAGCTTTAGATCATCCATGTACAGTAAGTGGGAAATTTTTGGTGAATTATTATTATTATTATTATTATTATTATTATTATTAAGGTTTATTTACACCTCACTTTTTCTCTCTACAAGAATACTCAAAGCAGCTTACGTTAAAAACATTTGAATACAATTTACAATATACAAATAGACAAACATTCAAAGAGAATTAAACATCAGTGGTATTAAAAAATCACAGTTAAAAATCAATCAAATATATTTAAAGCTAAAAATCACAGTACTCCCAACTTGATTTTTAAAAACGGCATGAAAAGGGATTGTTATCAATTATATAGATGTTCTTACATAATAATGCATATTTATGTTGGCATTTTGAGTTCCTAAAACTTATTTTAAAAAGTATATCACTCAGTCCTAATATTTCCACTATTTTCTTGGGAAAAAATATTATTGAAAAGGGTAATTTTAAATAGCTGAGATTATTGCAGGAGCAGAATGCCTTTACATCGCTGATTTTTGTCATGGACTTTCTGAGATCTTATTTGTTTTAAATTATGAGAGTCAACGTAAATACACAAAAAATATGTCAAAACGTATGCCTCCATAGTATAGTTTTAATTCCATACATAGCTGTTAATTGAAATGGAAGAATATGATTTAAACTCTTATCTTAAATTAGTCTAGTCCTTTTTTCTTGAATTACTGTGAATATTGTAGTACTAGAAAAAGAATCTTGACTATGCATTGATGGCCTGAGATCAAAAGAAGTTTGAGAAGAGATGAAAGTATTGGTGGAAAGAGAAGTTTATATTTGAAAAGTTTAAATATTTTCAGTAAGTAATTAAGAATAATTCATTTGGCAATTACCAAAGGATACATCAGGATGGTAAAAGAAAGGAGGAGGCTTGCGAAAAGAGCCCAAGGGGCCGCATCCGGCCCCCTGTCCTGGGTTTACCCATACCTGGGATACACCATACGAGAAGGTGGCCACTTTGCTTTCAGTTCTTGAATTTTAAATACATGATTATTATCAGTAACAAACCGTTTTATAGTATGCTACCAACACGTTCTATACCTCATTTATTTTCAATTGTTTTGTTGTTGTTTATTGTGAGCTAACATTAAATCCTGAAAAATCATAAGGAGCTTCTATTTTTAGTGTTTTTTTCTTAAAGGTTTTCAGTTAATTTATTTGAGATCTCATGCTAAATGAGTAAAAGAAGGATGTTTTGTTTTACCCCAAGGTATTTATGACAGTATGTGGTACAGAGGGAAGCAGCATAGGGTTCTTTCTTACTAATGATCCTTTAATTAGTGAAGATAGCTCAGCAAGTATGTGGGCACCTCAGGGATTACCTCTGGCTGACATTTAAAGCTGATGTAGTTTTAAAACCGTATAATTACTGTCTGGTGGAATTATTTTCTGCACAAAAGGTTCATGCTTCTGTATTGATAGCATTGTTTTAAACTTGTACCTACATTTATACATAAAATCATTGTTTGTTTACATTCAAGATTTGCTTCATTCTGAGAGCTAAAATGGTAAAATAGATTATCAACATAACTGATAGTATCCCAAATTTTCATGTATTAAAAGCTTTTTTTTTTGTTAATAATTAAGCAATGAAGTTGAAGTTCAAGCACTGTCTAAATTTTAATTCATTTATCTCCCAAATAAAGAACTAAAAGGAAACTCTCCAGTCAAATCATCTGATGTGCAGGCAGTCACCAAGTTAGAAACAAAATAGGTTCTGTAGGTTTGTTCTTAAGTTGAGTATGTAAGTCAGAACAGGTACATTTTTAAGTGTAACTCCAGCCAAAAATATATACTGTATATTTTAGTTTTGGATAGCATAGGGAAGGGTTAACACCACAGTTTTTTCCTCTGATAATTGGATTTTGAAAAAATTGACTTGTTGTGGAAACAAGGATCGGTGATAAAGATACAGTTGAGACACCTTTCCCCATGATAACACTTTCAGGAGTGAATTCCCTTTACTGGGGTAGATTTCTCTCACTTCCTGTTGTCTTACCCTGTCCTTGTCATGAGAAGTTTTTATTCATTAGTTGCTCCTTTTCAGTTATCTGATATGTTGCAAAGAAACAACACAAAAAGTTTGGGTTGTTAGAACAGGGAGGGTTTCTTATACGAAATTATCATTGTTATAACGCTATTCCATTGATACACATTATAGCCCCTGTTCTTAACTATGGGTCATTTGTAAGTCGAATGTCTGTAACTTGTGGACTGGCTGTAGTTCCATTCAGAATAAGTTTTATGTTGGCATGCTAAAAGAGCCAGCTATATATCAAAAATTCTGAGTTACACCCTTACGCTGAGAAAGATAGTTCTACTGTATGGTCAATTCCTTGAAGATACTTAGAATGTATTAACATTTCTCAACCTGGGGGTCGGGATCCCAGGGGGAGTCACGAGGGGGGTCAGAGGGGTCACCAAAGACCACCAGAAAACAGTATTTTCTGTTGTGGCTGAAAATGTGGATTTATTTATTTATTTGCAGCATTTATATGTTGCCCTTCTCACCCCGAAGGGGACTCAGAGCAGCTCACAATATATATTTTCATACAATATATTATATTATTAGCATAGTACAATATATTATATATTATATATTGCACTATATCGTTATATTGTAATATTATTAGTAATATTACATGTAATATTATATATTATATATTATTATATTATATATTATATATTATATATTATATAATATTATATATTATATATTATTACTAGTATTATATTGTATTACATTATAATATTATAAATATTATATGTATATACAATATATTATATTATATTATTAGTAAAGACAAGATGGAAATGTCTTCTGCTCCCCTCTGTCTTCACTCTGGCCAGAGCAGCCGTTGGTGCCACAGGGGAGAGGGGCCTCTCAACTGATGATATAGGCAGGAGACAAGATGGAAGTGTCCCCTGCTCCCATCTCTTTGCTCTGGCCAGAGCAGTAGTTGGTGATTAAGTTCATCTCACCCCATGTTGGTTTGACTCTTGCCCGTTTTGGGCAAGAATGATCTTTGCCTAGTTAAAAGGCATTCAGTGGATGAGTCCAGGGCAGGGGTCCTCAAACATTTTAAACAGAGGGCCAGGTCACAGCCCCTCAAACTGTTGGAGGGCCAGATTATAATTTGAAAAAAGCATGAATGAATTCCTATGCACACTGTACATATCTTATTTGTAGTGCAAAAACACTTAAAAACAATATAATAATTAAAATGAAGAACAGTTTTAACAAATATAAACTTATTAGTATTTCAATGCAAAGTGTGGGCTGATGAGATAGGATTGTTGTTGTGTGCTTTCAAATCGTTTCAGACTTAGATTGACCCTGAATGATGGCCGGGTGAATGTCCTTGGAGGGCCGTATCCGGCCCCCGGGCCATAGTTTGAGGACCCCTGGTCCAGGGGGTTGCAAACGCCTGAACAGTGAGCACTCAAAGATTACATCTCCCTTATACATGGTAGCTTCAAGACCAGTTTTTAAGAAGTTTTTTCCCCACACATACTCTGATGTTTGCCCTTTTACAGGTGTCTTGGTTCTTTAATCCAGCAAGAAGTGAAATAACAAGCCTTGACAGTGGAAACATAGATGATATATTAAGTAAGTACTCAAGGACATGATCTCTTCAAGTAGTTTATTACATGCATTCTGTTTTAACTTGACTTTGAGAATCAAAAGAAGTCTTAAAATAAAGAATTTATTTTAGAATACATTCTTTTGAATAATTCGAAGGTACCCATGCCATACTTAAAATTGAGCTCAGTTATATTTGGAACTCAAGTCATTGTTGGAGAAGATGAGGGAACCTTCCATAATGTAGATTCCAAACTAAAATCATTTTATTAAGTTATGTTTTAGCATCAGTAAACTGAAGGGTGAATACATTGATCATTATGACAAACTTGGATAATTGATTATGAGTCTAAAGTGTAAATTAATCTGAATTAAACCCATTGTTAGTTTGGAGGGAGAAGAGAGAAAGCATATTAATTCAAAACTTAATTTTATTATGCATATATTTGCATCTAATATCTCAAAGTGAACTGGTGATAGTGCAATGCACAAAGATCTTAGTACTGTCTTGGTGCTTGCAAAAGAAGATGAAAGTGAAAATATCTGTGTTACAAAGGGTGTGGGAATAAGATTGCTTCTAGAGCACTTGAATTGTTTTGTGTCCATGATCTCAGTCCTAATAACTGTAAAGTTACTATTAGATCAATTTTAAGAATTGCAGGGGTCTAGTATCGCTGGGTAGTTCTTTTAAACTGTTATCAGTCTAGCAGGGAGATGGGCCCTTTGATCTTGTGTTACAGTTCCCTTCACCTCTAGCTAATATCCATGCTGACTGAAGATGATGTGGATTGGGGTTTAATATGACATGAAGGGCCCCAGTTTTTCTTCTCCTATATTAGCCAAACCACTTGACTAAGTCTGTGGCTGAGATGGGATTTGTACTAAGGAGTCCTGGTTCAGCTGTATTGCATTTCATTTTTTTATTGTTTGTCCTATCCTTTTGTAAAACTGGGGTTAAAGATGTCTTCACAAAATGAAAAGGAATAAAGTTTAAAAAATATCTAAGTAATTAAGTCTCTTAGTTTTGTAGCAGCTGAAGAAATTGCAGCGACATGCTGAAAAGGAGAATACTGGGAAAGTAGCATAGTGTCCACAAATAAGTGGATTAGCTCAATAACAATAGAAGAACATTTGGGCCAAGTGGACCCATTGCATTAGGCATGCTGTTATTTAAAGACTTTCACTGATCATTGATCAGACTTCTGCATTTCAAGAGCATTCACCCTTCAATGAATGGGATTTGCACCGACCAGTGAAAAACACTGCTGAGTGCCTTATCTGCACAGATCAATGTGCTACAGAAAAAACTGACTGAGTGACATCTTAATTATGATAACACGGAAAGTCTTTTTAGAATGAAGATAAATAGAGAGAAAAGCTAACTTAGTAAACCAGTTTGGGTAAATCTTTATGAATTGTGACAGGTCCAAATCTTCTCTCTTGCCTTTTTTAAAGCTGTACTGTCAAGATAGTTGCTCCCTCTTCTTTTTTTTACCTGCACTGGTTTTGTTGCCTATATATTCCTTGCTTGGCTTTGTGCTGTCAAAACAATTTTTTTCTTTTTCCCCTCTTCAGACAATGCAGATGTTGCTTTAGTGAATTTTTATGCTGATTGGTAAGTGCTTATACTTTTTCAAACTAATCTGTAGTAGTAGTAGTAGTAGTAGTAGTAGTAGTAATAATAATAATAATAATAATAATAATAATAATAATAATAATAATAATAATAATGTGAAGAGAGGGGCCATGAAGGCAGTTCCATCTTTCCTCCAGTGTCATCAGTTGGGAGCCCTCACCCCCAGCACCAACCGCTGCTCTGAAATCAGAGTGAAGGGAGGGGCCAGGAAGGCAGTTCCATCTTGCCTCCAGTGTCATCAGTTGGGAGCCCCCCCCCCCAGCACCAACCGCTGCTCTGAAATCAGAGTGAAGGGAGGGGCCAGGAAGGCAGTTCCATCTTGCCTCCAGTGTCATCAGTTGGGACCCCTCCCCCACTCCAGCACCAACCGCTGCTCTGAAGATCAGAGTGAAGAGAGGGGCCAGGAAGGCAGTTCCATCTTGCCTCCAGTGTCATCAGTTGGGAGCCCCCCCCCCCAGCACCAACCGCTGCTCTGAAGATCAGAGTGAAGAGAGGGGCCAGGAAGGCAGTTCCATCTTGCCTCCAGTGTCATCAGTTGGGAGCCCCCCCCCCCCAGCACCAACCGCTGCTCTGAGATCAGAGTGAAGAGAGGGGCCAGGAAGGCAGTTCCATCTTGCCTCCAGTGTCATCAGTTGGGAGCCCCCCCCCCCCCCACACCAACCGCTGCTCTGAGATCAGAGTGAAGAGAGGGGCCAGGAAGGCAGTTCCATCTTGCCTCCAGTGTCATCCGTTGGGAGCCCCCCCCCCTCCAGCACCAACCGCTGCTCCGAGATCAGAGTGAAGAGAGGAGCCAGGAAGGCAGTTCCATCTTGCCTCCAGTGTCATCAGTTGGGAGTCCCCTCCCCCCTCCACCACCAACCGTTGCTCTGAGATCAGAGTGAAGAGAGGGCCAAGGAAGGCAGTTCCATCTTGCCTCCAGTGTCATCAGTTGGGAGCCCCCCCAGCACCAACCGCTGCTCTGAGATCAGAGTGAAGAGAGGGGCCAGGAAGGCAGTTCCATCTTGCCTCCAGTGTCATCAGTTGGGAGCCCCCCCCCCCAGCACCAACCGCTTCTGAAATCAGAGTAAAGAGAGGGGCCAGGAAGGCAGTTCCATCTTGCCTTCAGTGTAATCAGTTGGGAGCCCCAGCACCAACCGCTGCTCTGAAATCAGAGTGAAGAGAGGGACCAGGAAGGCAGTTCCATCTTGTCTCCTGCACTGTGCTTATAATATAATATAGTATAATATTGATAATATTATAATGTAATACAATATATTACTACTAATATTATGATATTATAATTATATATTTATATTATATGTAATATTACTCATGACTATCTCATAATAGCGTTGTCAAGACTCAGGTCCGGCGGTAGAACAAAGCAGCTAAGCAGGAGCTAATTGAGGTTGTTTAATGTCTCTTTAACAAAACAAAAGACCTCTTAACTTCAGAGTCATAAATTAAGGAGCTTGCAGTCAGCAGTACGTAAACAAAATAGCTTCAGTCAGCACAAGGAAAAGGCAGTCTTAAACACAAACAGGCAGCTTGGCTTCAGCATACAAACATAGTCCAAAACAACAGCTATAACTCAGCAAACGACACTCCGTATGGAGAGCGGTCCAACGAAGATTCTGGGGCAAGGCAGAGGCGTAGTCAGACGGTCCAGGAGTCAGAACAAGGCATACATACAAGGCAGGATCCGGCAGGGATGATCTCACAGGCAGGAACACGAAGCTGTAAACAAAGCTCACGGCAAGAGTAAACACAAAGCACACAGCATGCGACACTTTGAACTCTGCGATTAGATGGCTCTCAAACTGCTCCTTAAATTTCATCTGAATCGCTGGAGTTACTTTCAGCTGGATCCAATTCTTCAGGTGAATCGATGCCACGCCATTGCAGCCATTCAGCACTTCGGGTTTCATCCTGCAAGTTAACATCATTAAAACCCTGGAATTCATCGCTAGATGTAGGGGCGTTAAGAACATCCATCACTTCCTGAACTTTAGCCCAGTCTAGCTCTTCGTCTTCGCTGTCAAAGTCTGTACAATCAGCTACGTCTTTCGGACGTTTGGCAACAGACCCCACATCACTATTAGAGCTGCTGGCTACTCTTTTTACACCCCTGTAACTCTCT
>NW_026847660.1:60349989-60507926 GCF_025583915.1 Anolis sagrei ordinatus | reverse complement strand
TTGAGCATAGAGCGATGGAACACAGGATGCACTTTCAAAGAAGGAGGTAAACGCAAACGGAAAGCCACAGGCAAAATCTGCTTGACAATAGGGTAGGGTCCCACATAACGAGGCGCAAACTTGCCCCCAGACGGCTTGAGATGCTTGGAAGAGAGCCAAACCAAATCCCCCTCCTGGAGCTCAGCACCCGCCTGCCGATGTTTATCAGCTTGTGCTTTCTGAGCATCCTTAGCTTCCACAAGAATACGCCGGGCAACATCATGCAAAGCAAGAAATTCGTTAGAACGGTACACAGGGTCCGTGGAAACAATGTCATGCACCGGAGCCGACCCCCACCTAGGCTGCATACCATAAACCAACTCAAAAGGGGAATGGCGACTGACGGCATGGGTAGCATTGTTGTAGGCGAATTCAGCCACAGGAAGCCACTGCACCCAATCCCCAGCTTGCTGTAAACAAAAACAACGCAAATACTGTTCCAAAAGGCCATTCACACGTTCCGTCTGGCCATCAGTCTGCGGATGAAAAGCAGAAGAGATATTGAGCTTCGTGCCCATCTGGGCCTGGAACTGCTTCCAGAATCGCGACACGAACTGAGGGGCGCGATCTGAAATTATAGTGTCCGGAGCCCCATGTAACTTAAACACATGCTTCATAAAGAGCTGGGCCAACCCAGGTGCTGTGCGAACTTTCGCACACGGAACAAAATGAGCCATTTTAGAAAACAAGTCCACTACTACCCAAATACAGGCGTATCCCCGTGCCCTGGGGAGATCAGTAATGAAGTCCATAGAAATGACCTGCCAAGGTCTCTCAGGCACCGGCAAAGGGGATAACAGGCCACTAGGCCTTCCAGGAGCATGTTTACATTGCTGGCAGACGGCACAACTGTCACAGTACTGTAAAATGTCCTGCCTCATTTTTGGCCACCAAAAATTTCTAGTGATTAGTTGCACGGTCTTAAACCTCCCAAAATGACCTGCAGCCGGTTCATCATGGTGGGATCTAAGAATCTCAAGGCGTAAACTACCTGCAGGAACGTAGAGCTGCTCTCTGCGCAACAAAATCCCACCCTCATTGCGAAGATTAGGGAGTACAGACTTCTGGCCATTTGCTAACAAGGTGAGCTGTTCTTGAGTCCAAATGTCCTCAGCTTGCGCTGCTTTGACCTGGTCACAAAGATCACCCGCACCCTCCATTAAATTGAGAGCCGCTGTAGGTAACACAGTCTGCAGGACGGGTGCCACATCAGTCTTATATTCAGATTTCCGAGACAAAGCATCCGCCCTCAAGTTCATTTTCCCCTCAATGAACTCAACACGAAAATCAAAACGACTAAAAAAAATAGCCCAACGAATTTGGCGCTGGTTCAATTTGCGAGCGGTTAGCAAATGTTCTAGGTTACGGTGATCAGACCGCACCACCACCTGGTGCCTGGCACCTTCGAGCCAGTGCCTCCAAACCTCGAAGGCAACCTTAATCGCCAGTAACTCCTTCTCCCAAATTGTATAGTTCTGTTCACAGGGAGACAATTGGCGAGAGTAAAAGCCACAAGGCCGAAGGATACCCTTGGAGTCTAACTGGGACAGGACAGCTCCCAACACGTAGTTGGAGGCATCAGCTTCAACCACAAAAGGACGGTCCACATCTGGTTGACACAGGACTCTCCCATCAGCGAAACTGCATTTGATGGTCTCGAATGCTCTCTGAGCCTCCTTAGTCCATACGAATGGGTGGTCCTTTTTCAGGAGGCGAGTCAGCGGCACGGTGATTTCTGCATAATGGGGAATAAAGTCTCGATAATAATTAGCAAAACCTAGGAAACGTTGCACATCTTTCTTTGAGGCGAGTTCCTTCCAGGACTGGACAGCGTCCACCTTATGCGGGTCCATTTTCACCTCCCGCCCAGAGACTATGTGTCCCAGAAACTCCACCTCCGGGACATGAAAAACACACTTAGAAGCCTTGGCGAACAGACCGTGTTTCCGAAGCCTCTGCAGCACCGTCCTCACATGTTCTCGATGCTGCCGAAGGTCCTTTGAGTAGATCAAGATGTCATCGAGATAACAAACCATGAATTTATCTAATAAATCTCTAAACACATCGTTCATTAAGCGTTGAAACACAGCTGGCGAATTACATAATCCGAAAGGCATGATTAAATATTCGTAAGCCCCGAGATAAGTGTTGAAGGCGGTCTTCCACTCGTAGCCTTCCTTAATCCGGAGCAAATTATAGGCGCCCCTTAAATCCAACTTCGAAAAAACAGATGCGCCCTGAACACGAGACAATAACTCAGGAATCAAAGGCAACGGATAACGGTCCCGGATGGTAAACTTATTCAAAATACGATAATCACAAACTAAACGTAAATCACCCGTCTTCTTGGACACGAAGAACACTGGAGCCGCCGTGGGAGAACTGGACGGACGGATGAACCCTTTGGCCAGATTCTCCTCAATGTAGTCCTTCAAGGCCTGGCGTTCTGGAAGAGACAAAGCGTAAAGCCTGCCCGCAGGCAACTTGGCGTCCTCCATCAACTTTATCTGGCAGTCATAAGGCCTATGGGGTGGAAGATTGTCAGCCTGTACCTTGCTAAACACATCATAAAAGTCTTTATAGCATTCAGGAACACCTTCCACATCCGTTGGACTTACTGCCAACGTTCCACATACAGGTGGTGCTAAGGTAATGGTCTTGGCTTGCCAGTCTATTCTGGGATTAATCTTGGACAGCCAGTCCATGCCTAGGATGATGGTATACCTAGGCAAGTTAATCACATCCCAGGAAAACCGACCCTCTATACCTTGAGCCTCCCACCTCAGGGGCCCAGTCTCCATAGTAACAGACCGGTGGCCCACTAGAGCACCATCTGCTCCTTCCACCCACTCTGGCTGGCGCTTCCTTTGTAACACAATATGATGGTCCATAGCGAAGCTTGTGTCCATATAAGACCCGGTTGCCCCAGAGTCCACTAGGGCCCAAGTGGAGAACCTATTGCCTTGGTTAGAACAGAGTTCAATGGGTAAAAACACATGGTCTTTACACCGGGGCCACTGAACCGCTGGCCCTAATGTGCTTGCCCCAGTGCACATTAGGGCTGGCCTTTTCCCTGCTCCCTGGGAGCCTTGGCCGGACAACTGCGGGCGAAATGGCCCCCCGCTCCGCAATACAAACATAAATTGAGCTGACGCCGTCTCTGCTTCTCCTCCCTGGATAACCGGCGTTGACTCCCCAGCTGCATGGGCTCCTCGGAATCCAGACTGGAACAGACAGCAGCGGCGGTGACTTGAGGGGAGGGGGTAGACTGGAACTGCGGCTGGAAATAGCCCTCCTTCCTCAGCATGTTCTGTCTCCTCTCCAGTCGAAGAGCCGTTTTAGTCAACGCCTCCCAGGTTTCTGGTGGTTCAAAGCGTGCCAATTCAATTTTTAGAGCTGGAGCAAGCCCCTCTGTGAAGCAAGTCATAAAGGCTTTCTCGCCCCAGTCCAAATGCTGTTTCAAATGATTGAAACGATTCAAATAGTCCAGCACACACTCCTTCCCTTGCTGAATAGCATATAGCTCACGGCTGGCATTTTCTGCCTGAAGAGGGTCTCCAAACGTCTCCTTAAGAGAGTCCAAAAAGCCAGCATAATTGCTCAGTAAGGGGCTTTGGCTATTAACTAAATTTACTGCCCACTTACCCGCTCGACCGGAGAGCAAACTGATAACAAAAGCAACTTTACTGTCAGCGGTAGGATAAGCAGTTGCAGGCACTTGTTTAAAATAAACTTCAGTCTGCATTAGAAACAAAGGCAACTCATCTTTATCTCCTTTAAAGCGCTCAGGAACGATAGCGCGAGCCGTGCGCGGCCCGCCAGCTGGTCCTCCCCCACGGAGTTCATCAAACTGCGTTTGTAACAAAGCTAATTGGGCTGCCAGCTCCCCAAGAGATGCCATGACTCCTGCTGAGTTTGTTTCTGGCAGAGTTCAATCTGTCAAGACTCAGGTCCGGCGGTAGAACAAAGCAGCTAAGCAGGAGCTAATTGAGGTTGTTTAATGTCTCTTTAACAAAACAAAAGACCTCTTAACTTCAGAGTCATAAATTAAGGAGCTTGCAGTCAGCAGAACGTAAACAAAATAGCTTCAGTCAGCACAAGGAAAAGGCAGTCTTAAACACAGACAGTCAGTTTGGCTTCAGCATTCAAACGTAGTCCAAAACAACAGCTATAACTCAGCAAACGACCCTCCGTATGGAGAGCGGTCCAACGAAGATCCAGGGGCAAGGCAGAGGCGTAGTCAGACGGTCCAGGAGTCAGAACAAGGCATACATACAAGGCAGGATCCGACAGGGATGATTCCACAGGCAGGAACACGAAGCTGTAAACAAAGCTCACGGCAAGAGTAAACACAAAGCACACAGCATGCGACACTTTGAACTCTGCGATTAGATGGCTCTCAGACTGCTCCTTAAATTTCATCTGAATCGCTGGAGTTACTTCCAGCTGGATCCAATTCTTCAGGTGAGTCGATGCCACGCCACTGCAGCCATTCAGCATTTCGGGTCTCATCCTGCAAGTTAACATCATTAAAACCCTGGAATTCATCGCTAGATGTAGGGGCGTTAAAAACATCCATCACTTCTTGAACTTTAGCCCAGTCTAGCTCTTCGTCTTCGCTGTCAAAGTCTGTACAATCAGCTATGTCTTTCGGACGTTTGGCAACAGACCCCACATCGCTATTAGAGCTGCTGGCTACTCTTTTTACACCCCTGTAACTCTCTAGCTCCATCTCCTCTTGAGTAAAGCCCATAAAATCCTCTTCATCAGTAGTCTCCAAAAACAAATCCCTGATCCTTTTCAGCTGTTGCTGATCCTCATCATTCTCTAAGCCACGTTTTCTCCTACTACTATATATTTATATTATATGTAATATTACTAATAATATTACAGTATAATGTTATAGTATAATATAATAATATAAAATATTAATATTGTGCTATGGTAATGATATAATATATTGTATTTTCATTTTACTTGTAAGCCGCTCTGAGTCCCCTTTGGCGTGAGAAGGGCGGCATATAAACGTCGTAAATAAATAATAAAACCTTTGTTTATATTCTGCCCTATCTCCCAGGAGGGACTTAAGGTGGATTTCAAACAGAAAAGGCCAACATTTATTGCCCAAACACAACAACAATACACCCATAGTAACAAAATTTAGCAACCCAACATATAAAAACAATTTATGACTTAACAACTAAAAATAAAATTTAAAAAACTGCAACTTGTTATATTAGACTTAAGACAAAACATCAAACATTGAGCAAAGGCATCAATTTCCCAGTTCCTTGGGAGCAAATGGATTTTTCATTGCTCAAGATATCTATTGAGCTGGTGGGGCGAACAGGGCATGGATACGGATGGTAGTTATTAATCAGCGGTATAATGGTAGTATAACCAACTACTAATCCTCCTCCTCCTCATAAGCCAGTGAGCAAAGGTACATCTTCAGCTGTTTCTTGAAGACGGGGAGGAAGGGAGCTATCTTTAACTCCTTAAGAAGGGAGTTCCAGAGGTGTGGGCCAGCCATGGAGAAGACCCTTACTCTCGTGTAACTTTTTTTTAGTGTAACTTGTTGTTTTTAACCCTTTAAAATTATAGAACAAAAAGCAACACAAGATATAATATATTGAAAATTATATTTCAGATGCATTTTCTCAAATTCTGGTATAAAACCATTCACTATACTTTGTTCATATTGCCAAATGATATCTCATTCTACAAGATTAAAGACTCCAAAGATCTGTATACTTCTTGGGGCTCCTCTCCTGCTCCTCACTGAAGGGGGAAACTTAATAATTGTTTTTACCTTGCATTCACATATGTCCAACCTAGCTCATTCTTTACTTTCTTCCACAGGGAAATCTGTTTTCTCATATGTTGTAGAATTTTATTGTACCTAATACATCACCTGCATAGTTAGAGTGACTTTTTTTTCAACGAGTTCTTTTTTTAGTAAATTCTGCTTACTTGATGTTTTCCCTTTCAACAGGTGTCGATTCAGTCAAATGCTGCATCCTATTTTTGAAGAAGCTTCTAATGTTATTAATGAAGACTTTCCAAATAAGAATCAAGTTGTATTTGCCAGAGTAGATTGTGATCAGCACTGTGAGTAATTCATTTTATGAATACTTTATTTTATGTTACTGTTTTAAATATAGCTGAACAAATTAAGTATCAAAGTGTCTTTAGAGCAATTATATTTGACCAAGGGAAGCGATACTGATAAAGTGGTTATACTTTTCTTTAAAAGAAGAGGAAGGTTTTAATATGTACACTGTTTCCTATTGAAGGAAGGTATTTTATAACCTAGTTGTGAGGTAGATAATTCCTTCTGATTTTTCCCCAAAATTGAAACTGAAGTCTGCAAGAAAAGTCTTTTTGTTTTGGCACATTAGGTAATGAATCAGTTGTACTCTTCCATGATATCAAATATGTATTGTTGAAGGCCATGTCAGACTACACAGAGAAGCCATTGAAATCCACAAGCATGTGGGCAATTTCAACAGAAAGGAGGAAACCATGAAAATGAACAAAATCTGGCTACCAGTATTAAAAAACCCCAAAATTACAACAGCAAACAACAATCAGGCACATCTTATCACCTCTCAACAAAAGATTGCCCCAGGCACTGCCAGGCCATCAAATGCTAATCAAGGTGGTCACACCTAGCTCCAACAGATAAGAGTCCTTGGTCCCACCCTGGTCATTCCATAGATATATAAAACCCTTTTTCCTAGTTCCAACAGACCTCACTACCTCTGAGGATGCTTGCCATAGATGATGGCGAAATGTCAGGAGAGAATGCCTCTAGAACATGGCCATATAGCCCGAAAAAACCTACAACAACCCATATCAAATATGCTTCTTACAGCCAACTTACAAATGACTCATAGTTAAGAACAGGAATGAGACAACAGGAAGTTTGAGAAATCTATCGCTAGGAAGGGAAATTCACCCCTGAAAGAGTTAGCACAGGGAAAGGTTGTCACCAATCCTTGTTTCCACAACAAACCATTTAAAAAAAATCCAATTATCACAGGGAGGGAAAATAAGGTAAAATCTTCTGAATAGGGGCACAGGCAGCAAAACAAACTCCGCCGGGGTATTAACTTCCCTATGCTATCCAAAGCTAAAATATACCATATATATTTTAAAAATGTACCTGTTCTGACTTACATACATATTCAGCTTAAGAACAAACCTACAGAACCTATCTTGTTCATAACTTGGGGACTGCCTGTACCTAGTTTTATAGCATGGTTTGGGGATATTTAAGAGCAGTTGAATCTATACCATAGAATACTTTCATTTTACAATCAGTGGCAGGGTCTGATAAAACTACTGGAAATGCCACCAGAAGTATCAGAAAACGGTCTGGATTAAACTGTATTTTGTATTGGACCATACAAATCAGTCCCCACCATGCAGAGGTTACCTCCTGAAAGTTCCTACTTTGATGTCTTGATCTTGACAGTTAAATGGAATTAGCACTGGTTTTGCCATGTTTGCGGGGTGAGGGTGAAGTGTTGGCATGTTGATAACATCAAATTATCTCTTTCCTTTGTTTCTAAATTGTTTTGCTCTTTTTTCTGGTATTGGGATTGGATTTATTCTTACATTATCTTTATAGTTCCGAGGTTGTAGTTCAAGTGAACTCCAGGCTCTGATACCCAGGCAATGACTGTGATCAAGAGGGAATTTTCAAAGGGAAAACCCGTGTGCCAAGAGTTGGAATTACTGTTAGATCTGACCATGATGATACATGCCATAGTTAAATTTTATTTGGAATAATGTAAGTTCTGTATGGGGATGCTTTGGGAAACTGTTCAGAATGCTGCAGCCATAGTCTTGTTACAGGGATCATGTGGATCCCTTTTTAGAGAAGCTTGGCTACCCGTCTTTTTCTAGGCAAGCCATCCGTCTTTGATTCTAAGACACACATTATATTAGTAAAGATTTCCCCTTGACATTAAGTCTAGTTATGTCTGACTCTGAACTTGTTGACTGAAAGGTCGGCGGTTCAAGTCTGGGGGAGTGGGGTGAGGTTCCGCTGTTAGCCCCAGCATCTGACAACTTCGCAGTTCGAAAACATGCTAATATGAGTAGATCAATAGGTACTTCTCAGGTGGGACTGTAACAGCGCTTCATGCAGTCATGCTGGCCACATGACCTTGGAAGCATCTATGCCAGCTCTTTGGATTAGAAATGGAGATGGGCACCATGGGTTCTCGAACCTCTGCAGGGGTGGAGGACCCATTAAGACAATATATTTTTAAAGGAAATTTCAAAGAAAGAGATAAAACAGGTTGGAAATATATCATTAAGAAATGTAATGGAAATATGGAGAAAACATAAAGGTAAACTAATTAATAAGAATTCGGTCGTAATACCAATAATAATGGAAAAAGATTTCCCAAAGGAACTTAAGATAAAGAATTAGAAAAAAGGGAACCCTTGTTCAGTGCCATTGTCGAACCTTTGTCCAAACCAAACTCCATGTTGATATCAGTGCTAAAGATTCGGACAGTGTTAGTCGGAGACTGGATTTCAGTTTTGGTTTTCCCATACAACTGCAGGTCATCCATGTAGAGCAGATGTGAAATTTTGTGAGATTTCTTAGACGTTTGATAGCCAAGGTTTGTTTTTTTGTAAGATTGTTGACAGAGGGGTCATGGCAATGATGAAAAGCAGTGAGGACAATTAGTCTCCCTGGAAAATTCCTCTCCTGATATTGACGTCTGTAGTTTTTTTAAATTATTATTATTAATAATAATAATTACTCACATTTGCATGTTTTTAAACTGCTAGGTTGGCAGAAGCTGGGGCTAACAGCGGGAGCTCACCCTGCTCCCCAGATTTGAACTGCAAGTTCAGGGGCTCAGCAATTTAACCTGCTGCGCCACCAGGGGCTCCTGCACACTATATTACCAACAGGAAAAATGCTTTATATATATACCCGTAATTCTAAGATGTACCCCATTTCTATGGGGAAAATGTGAGTCTTAGAATGAAAGAAAAACAGTTACTCAAAGACTTGTGACATATAAAGCTCTGTATTTCTTGAAAGCAAGTTATTTGGAAAACTACTTTCTTCTATATAAGCCTGTGTGGATTTTAGTATCTTCAGTAGAGGGTCTTATTGCTCTTATCAACATTGAGGCACTTCTTAAGGGACATGAGAAAAATTTCTTGGTGGCCTCTTTCAAGTTCTGCTACTTATTATACTATTTTATACTATTATACTATATATTTTATTCAGGCAGGTAAGATGGCCTTGCATCTAAAGGGGATCTGACAGTTGTCTGTATTGTTAATTGTTGTTTTTAATTGGTAATTGTATCTTTTGTGTGGTTTCATAAAATGTCTTGTTAAAAATAAAATCTTAATAATGATTCTCGTAAAAAAATAATTTATGTTGGATTATTGCTGAGTGCCTTGAGTGCCACTTTGTTAGAAAGGAAGGATATTAATAAAATACAACATTAAATATTAACATTAAAATAAGCAAAATGCTCTAGGCATATTGAAGCTCATGCACATATATAGAGGGGTTTACTGGATTTCAGACTGAATATATAGCTCAAAACTTACCCTCACCTTTTTACTCCCTGATTTTGCTTCTTTCTCTGTAAATCCAATTGTCATTCTTCAATGTGGCAGCTCTATCTGTTTCAAAGAGCAGCAATTTTGATATGAATGGGAATGTCTAAGAATATTTTAAGCATGAACTATAACATATATTGATGAATAAAACAGCCATAACTTTGCTCTGTTTGCTTTTCTATATTTTCAATTTTAAAAGTATATTAAAGTAGTTCTGATTGTGTTAGCTCTAGTTGTATCAAGTGTCAGGGTTTAATGAAACTATTTAAAATGTTCTCTATTTGATTTGTGAATGAATTCAAACAGCATTTCATGTCCTTGCATTTTTTATATTTTGTGAAAGAGAAGTACACAGTGTTTATGTACTCCTACCGACTACTGACTATTCTTTACCAATATTGGACCTCATTTTTGGTGTTTCCATATAGTTTCCATATAGTTTGTGAATGTGATATATTTGGTGGGAAAATGTAATGTTGAACTGCCTACTAGAATACAGCTAATTTTCTGCACATTTTGTCATGGGGAATGTTTCAGCTTGTACCTGGATATAACAGTGGGAGTTTTGAGCAAATTTTCCTATGCGGATTTCCTTGACAAAATTAAGCTTGGTTTACCCTCACATGCCCCAGGTTATCCTATTGTTTGGTAATACCAGCAATCAAGATTTTCCATAAGGAGACAAAATCCGGCAGTTATACAGATCTGTGGTCATTTGTGGTTATGTTTAGTGCCTCGACATTGATCTGGCACTTCCTTGCAAAACTCTTCTACTCCAGTAAACATTCCTATTATAGATTAAAAGCTATTATAACATTTTACCCAAGTATAGTATACTGTGAGTTAACTGGCACCCATGGAGATTGGTAGATGCCAGATAAATCTAGTTTCTGGTTGCTTGAAAGTTACTGCTAAAAATTGGTCTCACTAATACTGTACCCCATACTGTACTGTACCGTAAACTCTCTATTGACTTAAGATGAATACTGAAATCAGGGCTCCAGACTCTTGGAAGTAATAATAATAATAATAATAATAATAATAATAATACCAATAATAAACTCTATTTATATCCCGCCTCCATCTCCCCCAAGGGGACTCGGGGCGGCTTACATAAGGCCACGCCCATCAATACAGTAAACACAATATAAACACAAAAACACAACAGAAAATCAGGAAGTAAATTACATAAAATGCAAAACCAATATCAATAAGCAACACAGCAGCATAAAATCAAACATTAAAACACAAATGATCACACTGGACAGATAAAATTATTGTCTTCAAAAAGGCTTTATCAGTATATACAGTGAGATCTTTCAAGACAAGCTGTGTTTGTTTCTTGTTTTTTCTCATCTATACAACATATTAAGTTGTTTTTGTTTCATCTCTCTCTCTTTTTACCTTTACCCTAGCTGTCTCTTGTCTTGTGTCATATACCTAGCACAGGAAAATGATATAAGCTGTTCTTTAACTGTCATAGAATCATAGAGTTGGAAGAGACATGGTGGGCCATCCAATCCAACCCCCTGCCAAGGAGCAGGAAAATCACACCTCAAACAGATGGCCATTCAGTTTCTGTTTAAAAGCCTCCAAAGAAGGAGCCTCCACCACACTCCGGGGCAGAGAGTTCCACTGCTGAACAGCTCTCACAGTCAGGAAGTTCTTCCTCATGTTCAGGTGGAATCTCCTTTACTGCTGTTTGAAGCCATTGTTCCGCATCCTAATCTCCAGAGCAGCAGAAAACAAGCTTGCTCCCTCCACCCTATGGCTTCCCCTCAGGGGGGGGGGGGGGGGGCTTGCGGGGCTTCAGCCCCCCCCCCCAAATTCTCATGGTGGTTCGCTAAAAGGCCTTACTGGTGCATTATTTAAACTGTTATGTTTATTCATATCATGATCTGATCACCATACTCAATATATCCCATATGCATGGGGGTATTGGGGTATCAATACAAAAGGTTTGCTAGGGTAGACCATCTTTCACTCAGACTCTCCAGGGCAGCAGAAAACAAGCTTGTTCCCTCCTCCCTTGGACTTCCCCTCACATATTTACACATTGTTATCATGTCTCCTTTCAGCCTTCTCTTCTTCAGACTAAACATGCCCAGCTCTTTAATTCGCTTTTCTTAGGGCTTGTTCTCCTGACCTTTGATCATTTTATTCACCCTCCTCTGGACACATTCCAGCAGAGGAAAAATTATATCTTATGTCTTAGATATAATTTTGTTCTTTTCGTTATGTTTAGTTTAACCTGTTTGATACATCTCTTTGAAGCATAGTTACTGACTTGAGAGACCTTAAAATAGTTATTGCTGCCTAAGAGAAGCTTTAAAGAAAATGTGAGACAGATGAAATTAGGAATGTCAGCAATTTAGGAATGTCAGCAATTTAAAAATGTTGGTGATTACCCACTAATGAAGCTAATTTTTCCAATAAACTAAAGTGGTAAATTACTCCAGTCAAAAACCAATTACAGTAGTAGCACAGGTTCTTGAAGTGAAGACAAGTATGTTATTAAAAGTGTGACTATTTAGAATGTTCTCATTTGTGAAATAGCCAGAAGCAGTGAGATTCTTTGCTGCCTGTACTTCTGATCTGGGGTTTGACACCTAACTTTTGGAGCACATAATGCTGTATTTGGTAACTGTCATTTTGGTACACTTAGAAAAAAATGTTTCTAATATTAACATTGTGGCTAGAATGTATTTGATAATGGTTACACATCAAAAACACAACATTGTACTAAGATCTATTTATAATACACCGGTATAGTTATGCAGAATGATATCTGGGGTTTAAAATGAAAAAAATATGTATAGATACATTATTTAGGATTCTGCTAGACCCATATTCCATAAACACATGGGATTACGGAGATATTATTTAAAATATGGAGTAAGGAGAATGATACCAAACATATATGTTTATGTGGAATGATTGCTAATGATAGACACTTCAGTTCTCCTATCTTTCAAATGCTTTCAAATTGCTTTTCAGCTGATATTGCTCAAAGGTACAGAATAAGCAAATATCCAACCCTAAAATTGTTCCGAAATGGAATGATGATGAAGAGGGAATATCGGGGCCAGAGATCAGTGACAGCAATAGCAGATTACATCCGACAACAGAAAAGTAATCCCATTCAAGAAGTGCTAAACTTGGAAGAAATTAACTCTCTTGATGTGAGTCTCCCTCTGTGTGCATGTATTTGTGGTATGTTGAAATGGCTATGCATATTATTGAAATGTATATTGTCCACTTATGACATTTCTTATTAGTGTAAATGATCCTTCATATTTGTATTTGATATTGCAACAAAAAGAAAATGTTCACAGAAATTGTAGCACTGTAAAAATAATACCTACTCCTCTGTATCTTCAGGTACTTCATTTTTAAAAAATTGAATACCCCAGGTATTGAAGTAAATGTATTCTAGGGTACTGTTGCATCAACCAAAAATGGTACTGGAGTAGGAGTAATATGGAAATAATAGGGGAAGAATACTATATCACAAAAAAGGAGAGCTGAATGATATGCATTTATGAAATGTATATATAAGCCTTGCGAAAGTGAACAAACACACTTTTAAAGACCACTTAAAAGCTTCTTCCAAATATCCCCAGAGATAATTTTTTTCTTCCATCAGCGTCCACTTTTCTTATGATTACCATTTTGGTTATCATATTTATAGATCTATGCTTTTTAAAACATGCTGCAGGCAGACCTATCTGCTCTTTCTTTTTCTCACTATTGATATCAGAGATTCTGGAGGCAGCTATTGTTTACATTGCCTTCTATAGTCACATGCATCCAGTTGCAGTAGAATCACCTGGAGTAGAATCCCATTCTTTTCCAGCTCAAGCTTTATTGCATTGTTTACCACATATCTATTTTATTCAACCATCCTTTACCTTCACCATCCTCCCAATAACAATGCTGCTGAAAAGTTCTGCTTGACAGAGGATAAGGCAGAAAGAACAGTACAAAAAGACTTCGTAAAAAGAGCTCTATTGTCATAGAATTACAATTGGAACAGACCAGAAGGGTCATTCAGTCCAACCTCCTGCTATGCAGCAATACATAATGAAAGAGACTTACCATATATACTCGACTATAAGCCGAGTTTTTCAGCCTTTTTTCAGGCTAAAAAACCTCCCCTCGGCTGCTGTTCAAGTCAAGGTGTGTGGGGGGCTGAAAGAAGAGGCCTTTCCCCATGTCTTCCCACCAGGATCCTCACCTCTCCTCCTCCCTCACTCCCTTCATGTCTTTCCCTCCTCTGAGCCTGCAGGAAAGCAAGGCCGTAGACAAGCTCCACGGCCACAGCTTCCTTCTCCGCCGAGGAAACCTCGCAC
The DNA here is from genome assembly GCF_025583915.1 of Anolis sagrei ordinatus. Taxonomy (NCBI): domain Eukaryota; kingdom Metazoa; phylum Chordata; class Lepidosauria; order Squamata; family Anolidae; genus Anolis; species Anolis sagrei. Next base: position 60,493,926 of record NW_026847660.1, on the reverse strand, counting down.
AGAACGAGGAGGGAAAGGCAAGCTTTCCTCGGCAGCCGCAGCAGAGGAGGAGGAAGCCCCTGCGGCAGGCTTTTCCGCAGGCTTGCTCTCCTTCCTTGTCCCATGCGTGGCCGTGGTGGTGGGGGCAGCAGCGGGAGAAAACAGAAAAGCCAGAATAGGGGGAGGGGAAAGTGCACGCTGCTCACCTTCCTCTCTTGCTGCACGAGCATCTTCTTCGCCGGCGGAAGCAGGAAAGACATGCAAGGGAGAAGGGAAAGGTGCTCGCCTTTCTCTCCTCCCATGCCCTGTGTGCACCTTCCTCGGCAACGGCAGTAAAGGCACGCACAGGGCATGGGAGGAGAGAAAGGTGCACACCTTTCCCTTTTCCTTCGCGCGTCTTTCCTGCCTCCGCCGCCGAAGAAGGTGCGCGCGCGGCAAGAGAGGAAGGGGAGTGGCACGCACTTTCCCCTTGCCCCATGTGCAGCTTTTCTGCTTCCTCCCGCCGCTGACACCGCAGCGGCGCATGGGACAAGGAAGAAGGAGAGCAAGCCTGCAGAAAAGCCTGCCGCAGGGGCTCCCCCATCCTCTGCCTCCGCTGAGGAAAGCTCGTGCTCCACAATTGGGGGGGGGGGGGGAATGACAGAAGACTGAGTGGCCATCTGTCAAATTGACCAGTAGCGGCTGCATTTCTCACCCTCGGCTTATACTCAAGTCAATAAGATTTCCCAGTTTTTTGTGGTAAAATTAGATGCCTCGGCTTATATTCTGGTCGGCTTATACTTGAGCATACGGTAGTTAGCTGAGATATGCCTTGTGCTTTTCAATATCTCAAGGGCGGTAGTATAAATTGAAATGGCTTGTTATTTTTTTTCAACAGCTCAGTGCTTTATATTGTTTTGTGTTACAGCGCAGCAAAAGAAACATTATTGGATATTTTGAACAAAAGGACTCTGATAATTACAGGATATTTGAAAGAGTAGCAAATATTTTGCATGACGACTGTGTCTTCCTTGCTGCCTTTGGGTAAGATTTTTTTCCCCCTTAACATTACAAAAATCCTGTGAGGTGGGTTATAAGTTGATGTATTAACTACCAGATATCAACTTTTGATCCATGGATTTGACATTTATGAATATATGATTTACATAATGTCTTGTTTCAGATACCTTTTCCTGAGAAATCTTATTATCTGGGCTGTAAAATATTATGCAGGACTACTTGCCTATAAAGCCTGTGCCTAGAGACATTTCCCTCATATTTACAGGGAGTACAGGGAGCGCACAACGCCCTTGTTACGCCAGCTCCACTGGCTGCCTATTAGCTTCCGAGCACAATTCTAAGTGCTGGCTTTGGCCTATAAAGCCCTGAACAGTTCTGACCCATTTTACTTGTCCGAACGTATCTCCCACTACGATCCACCTAGGGCCCTAAGATCATCTGGGGAGACCCGGCTCATTGTTCTCCCATTGTCGCAATCATATCTGGCGGTGACAAGACACAGGGCTTTTTCTGTGTTGGCCCCCCTTGCTATGGAATTCCCTCCCAAGTGAAATTAGATCCGCTGCATCTCTCTTGACCTTCCGGAAACAAGTAAAATCCTGGCTATGGGATCAGGCCTTCGTAGATTAGGCTGACTTGCTGACATGTTGACTTATATAGAACTGATGGACTGCCTTTTGGATGATGATTTAAACTGGTGACTGCTGACTGATGGATTGATTGTTTTTATACTGTTTTTATACTTTTTATATTGTTTTTACTGTTTTATATTGTTACTATATTGCCGTTAAATTGTGTATCAATGTTTTTGATGTGGGCGCCATGGGGTGATGATTTGTTAGCCGTCCTGAGTCCCTCTGCGGAGGTTGAGATAGGACGGGATATAAAAGCCCTAAATAAATAATTAAATAAATAAATAAATAATTTATGCTTTAGTTATATCATCGTCACACTCACTCATATAGTAATGGGAAAATAACAGCATAATTTGCAGAAGAGACTGTTTTACTATGTTTTTTCTAAGTGAGCTACATAATCTTAAATGGCACATATCTGCCTTAGGTCTGTATCTAAAGCAGAGCGATTTAGTGGAGACAACATAATCTACAAGCCACCTGGGGTAAGTTGAAATATCTTTTTTCCTTATTTGACATTTTATTTATTTATTTATTTATTTATTTAGGGCATTTGTGCCCCGTCCTTCTCACCCCCGGAGGGGGACCTAGGGCGGCTTACAGCAGTTGCTACCTCAAATCCTTGAGGTAGTTATGGCTTCATAATCTTTTGTTATGTGCCTCCGTGTTGATTCTGGCTAATGGCAGCTCTATCACAGGTTTTCCTGATAAGATTTGTTAAGAGGAAGCTTGCTATTACCTTTACCTGATGCTCAGAGAATATGACTTATGCAAAGTCATCAGTGGGTTCCATGGCTGAGTGAAAATTTAAAATCTGATCTCTAGCACTGATCTCAAGGCAGTACACAATGCTTGTTTTTATTAATAATCCTAGCGATTGGCAATACCAAAAGGATGACTGTCTGTTCCCAGATAGAATGGAGATACTGGGGATTGAAACTGGGACTTTCTACATACAAAACATGTTTCCCATCACTCAGGATGTTTACATCTCAGCAATGTGCACATTAAACAGTCAGTGTAGAATCTTGAGGTTAAATTCAGGGTTGCATGAATGGACTTAATCCTGTGCTATTATTTCCCCTCTTTCCTCCTTGCAGTTTCTTTGTCCACCTGACAAAGAAGAGCTTCCCAACCCTCTAGGGCAGTCGGAAACAGCATGCAGAGAGTTGAAGGGAGAAACTGGCTCTGGCCCTCTTCTACTGTCAAAAGCCATTCCATTGGCAGAAGGGCTAATTGGATACCACCCTTGGTGCTATATGGATTTAGCAGTCAAATTGCAAAAAAAAAAAAGCACTCCCCAGCATAATAGATTATGCATGAATTATAGAATCTCTAATCAAGAAAGAGAGGTGGCTTGAATAAGTGGTGAACTTCGGTGTGTTATGTATTGTGAAATTTTGTGCTACTATAAAACACCATTGTACCACACATATTTTATCTCAAAGATCCTTAGGACATTTCTTTTATTTAATCGTTTTAAAACATTCAAAATGGTTGTGTTGCAGAACTAATAAGCTTTACTAAATGCCTCCTAACACTTGCCATATTTTGGATTCAAAACTTTGATATTGTATTTTGGCACAACTGCATTAATATTACCTTTGGACTAAGTCTGTGGTGACATCAAATGATATAATAGAACACATATATAGAACTTTTACTTACTTAGGCAATCCCTCGTTTTCCGAGGAGGATTGTCTTCCAATATTCTTGTGGGTTCGTATGTGGCTGTGGAGCCCTCTTCTTGCTCTGTACCTTTGCAGAAGCATACGAGAAGCTCGGCCTGACATTGAACATTGAAAAAACCAAGGTGCTGTTCCAGCAGACACCAGCCAACCCTTCTCCAATTCCAGTGATACAGCTTAATGGTGCAACATTAGAAAATGTTGATCATTTCCGCTACCTTGGCAGCCACCTCTCCACCAAAGTCAACATAGACACCGAAATACAACACCGCCTGAGCTCAGCGAGCGCAGTATTTTTCCAAATGAAGCAGAGAGTGTTTGAGGACCGGGACATCTAGGGATACCAAGGTGCTTGTTTATAGAGTTATTGTCCTCCCAACCTTGCTATATGCCTTTGAGACGTGGACTGTCTACAGACATCACATGCAACTCCTGGAACAATTCCATCAGCGCTGCCTCCGGAAAATCCTGCAAATCTCTTGGGAAGACAGGCGGACAAACGTCAGCATGCTGGAAGAAGCAAAGACCACCAGCATTGAAGCGATGGTCCTCTGCCACCAACTCCGCTGGACCGGCCACGTTGTCCGGATGTCTGACCACCGTCTCCCAAAGCAGTTGCTCTACTCTGAACTCAAGAACGGAAAACGGAATGTTGGTGGACAGGAAAAGAGATTTAAAGATGGGCTCAAAGCCAACCTTAAAAACTCTGGCATAGACACGAGAACTGGGAAGCCCTGGCCCTTGACCTTTCTAGCTAGAGGTCAGCTGTGACCAGCAGTGCTGCAGAATTTGAAGAGACACGAATGGAGGGCTAAAGGGAGAAGCGTGCCAAGAGGAAAGCGCGTCAAGCCAACCCCGACCGAGACCGCCTTCCACCTGGAAACCAATGCCCTCACTGCGGAAGAAGATGCAGATATATAGTATGGTCCTATGTCTACAGTTGGAAATGTTCCTGCATTTACGCTGAAACAGGAAACCTTGAGTAATACCAAGCTGTATTGAAATTAGCAACTGCTTCCAGAAGTTATCATAGAGTCATCTTGGATGCTAGGTCCTCCATGACAGCTCTGTTAACTACCATCGGAAGCATACAATGGAATCGCCTGGAGGACCTAGAAAATTTCTAGAAAGGACATATTTTGTCAACTGTGGTTAGGTGAAACTGCAGATACGAATCCTGCAGGTACAAGAGTAATACTCTCCAGTGAGAGCTTTTCCTGCTATCATGTCTAGGCTTTGTCACCATATATTATAGCAGCCACCTGTTTGAGTTTTCATGCTCCTTTCTCAGTGCCATTGACTGCTGAAGGAAAGTATAGGAGTCATTGTAATCTAATCTGCTAGACATAGGGTTCTGTGAGATCCAGTTACAGAACTAACATGTGTTTCTTGGTTGTGTTTAAGTGCAACAAACTCTTCCTTTGTGTTTGTTTATGGATAATTTGAAAATTTCTTTTTAACAGGAAAACGCTCCCGATATGGTTTACTTGGGTTCAATGACAAATTTTGACTTGGCTTATGCATGGACTCAAGATAAATGTGTTCCTCTTGTTCGTGAAATTACATTTGAGAATGGAGAAGTAGGTGCCTGATTCTTCCATTTTTCTTCATTTTCATGTTTAAGTGTTAATTCTTATCAAATCTAATGCATGCGGGTCACTGAAAACCGGTTGTTAAATGTCTAGTGATATTTCTTTTTTGTTGTTTTTTAAAAAATTATTTTTATTCAAACATACAAAAAAAACATACTTATAAAATACAACGGTGGAAAATGAAATTAAAACTAAAAAGCAATTTTCATTACATACAACAGTAACGAACACACCTTTATCTACAACATACACACATTCTATACAAACATATACTTAATTGATCTTTAAGCCTCCTGCTCATTGCCTGTTGATTTTAATTTTTTATTTGCTTGTCCCTTTAAATATCACTTTATTTCTGCCTTTCACTTTTCATAACAATTTTCTATATCCGAAAACCAGGAATTAAAGATTGTCTCCATCTTTGTTGTGTAAAAGTAGTAAATATATCCCAGTCTTTCTTTCTTGAATTTTGTCAAGGATTTCTCCTTAATCAATACTGTCAGTTTGTCCATCTCAGCCAATTATTATTATTATTATTATTATTATTATTATCTTTATTTATACCCCGCTAACATCTCCCGAAGGACTCGGTGCGGCTTACAAAAGGCCGAGGCCCTCAATAAAACAACAGCATAACAAATACAACAATAAAACTCATAAAGCAAAACAATAAACATTAAAGCAATAACAATAAACATTGGAACAGTAACACCACGACACATTTAAAACTAAATTAGCTGAAATGTCTAGTGATTTTCTTAAATAAAAGGAGGAGGAAGTAACTGCACCATGTCTATGGACAATTTTTTGCCCTCCCATTCCAACACGATATGGATCCACTGCTTGATTTTCAATTCAAAATCATGCATAGAAGTAACTAGAAATGTACTTCTGCCAGAAAAGGTTGCAAAGTATTGAAGGTAAAAATGAGGGACACTCAGGGAAGAGAGGGGCACTCCCCCTTTCCCTCCCTTCCCCCGCCTCCCAATCCGAGCGCTTCTCTGGTCCAGACGGAATTGTTTGTACAGGAAAAGCACAGACAAGTTCATTCCTAGTAGTGATAAATGTAATTATGGCTGCATTACAACATGCAAATGATAGAAATCATTTGACTCCTTTGGGAAATGCTGTCATGGCAGAGCTTTGGCAATTTTTGTTGAGCAACATTTGCCTAATAAGAAAAATAAAACTGAATACTTACTGCAACAATATTAAACTGCATATTAATTGCAGCATGTGTTAACTGTGTTGAATTTGCCTTTTGCTATGTGAAAGATGCGAGGTACTTTGGCCTCTTTTGGACTTCATGATTAATTTCCCGTGTACTTTTCCCACAACACAGTCAGACTCTAAGCCTTAGAAACCACCACTTATCATTATAACTGTGTGTAAAGTTTTGTAACTGCTCTTACTATTCTGTGCTCTTATTTACTTAACAGGTCATTCCAAATAGGCATTTTTCTTAGCAACATTTTTTCAGACTCTCTTCCTGTATCCATACAACTCTAAGAAAGTCCAGTATGTCTCCCTGCTGGAAATCTGGACCAGTGAAAGATAACTCTAGAGATTGTTTTTCATTTCTGACTATTTTTTTCTAATAAAGTACTCAAAAGGAATGTAGATGTGGTATGGCAGGATGGGAGAAGAGAAAGAGTCCTTCCTCTTATATTATAATTACTACTTTATTTGTCTACTTGAAACAACAACAATTTTATTGATTAGCCAATTGGCTTTATCAAAAACAAACAATGCAGACATAACATACAACATACTTGAAACAGTAAAGAAGAACAGGTGCTCCCTCTACTTTACCCCCCCCCCCCCCAAACCTCTGGGGCTATAAATAAATAAAAGCAAGTTTTTGCCTTCAAATGCCATCTACAGAATGTGCAAGCTTTTTGACCATGTGTTTGTCCTTGGGGCCATTTTAAGCCCATAATAATTTTATTAGCAAAAGGGAAGATATCCAGACATTACATTCTGGTCACAAAAATGCTCCCAGAGGTCATCTGAAAGCAAAGAAGATTTAATTATTTTATTTTACTTTATTTTTGCTGTAGAGTTTACAAAACACTCCTGAGGAACCACACATGGCCCACAGACCAAACCTTTTCTATTCTTACTCTTCATACCGGGTCCTAGAGAAGTGCACTTGGAAACTACCAGACGCAGGGCTTTTTCTATTTCTGCCCCTGCCTTATGAAATTCCTTGCCACCCTATATGAGAGCCATGTGTGACTTAGGACCTTTTACTCTAGCACTTAAGACCTGGCTTTTTACTAGAGCATTCAATCTCTGTTAATTTTTAATTTCTGTATCTATGTATTTTATCTTTTACAATTTAGCTGTAAATCGCCTAGAGCATTCCCGGATGGAGGGCAATTAATAAGTAATTAAATATGATGATATGATAGGATATTCCTGATTTAGTGTTTCAGATGAAAGCTGTCACTTGAACTGCATGAAACTTTCTGTCTTAATAATATACTGTCCAGTTTGTTACAAATCCTAGGATTTTCAACTTTCCTACTTCTCAGATATTAAAAACAAAGGTATCAGCTAGATGGTTGCATTAAGCAGTTTGTGTGTTACATTTGGGTGGAGCTTCAAATTGTGTTTTTTTTGGGGGGGGGGGTAGAGATGGGTTTGCTTCTCTGAATAAGCATGGGAAACTATTTTAGCAAGTAAAATGTTACTTGGTCCTGATAAGTGGTGAGTATGGGTGCAATCTGCACTGTAGAAGTAATGCAGATTTAGCAGTCATGACTCAATGCTACAGAACCCCGAGAGTTGTCATTTGGGAAACAAGAGCACTGTTTGGCAACTCCCTTGATTCCATAGCATTGAGTCATGATAAAGTAGTGTCAAATTCTACTAATTCTACAGTTTAGAAGCAGCTTTAACGGTGGCAAGTCATGCAATAATTGTTTGACTTCCAGTTTAGAACTATACGAAAAGATAGCAAAAGTTGTCTGTCAATAAAATCTATTAGGAAAACTGAAAAAAAATCTTCCCTCTTTACATAGGAACTGGCAGAAGAAGGCCTTCCTTTTCTTATACTCTTTCATATGAAAGATGACACTGAGAGTTTAGAAAAGTTCCAGCAGGAAGTTGCACGGCAGTTAATAAGTGAAAAAGGTTGGTGTTGGCTTTCATGTTAATTGACTTTGTGTACATTACAATCTTCAGAAGCGAAGAACAAAACTCTGTTAACTAGCAAATAGTTGCAGCTCATTGTGCTGCAAGTGTCGGTTGCATTGACATGTGGCTGCACTCACTTTGTCTCTGTTCCATGCCAGTGATGACTGGAACCACAGCAAAAAAGATACAATGACTTTTGCTTCTTTCAGACTAGAGAGACACTGATGCTATTTGGTTGTCGCAAGTCACCAAACAGAAGAGCGTGCACAGTGACAACCCACCCGCCAAGTTACATGATGGGCACGGTAGCGACTAGTCAGCAGTGGTTCCCAATCTGTGGGCCGCAGCCCAGTAGTGGGCTGCGAGAACAAAAATCTGATCCGCAAACCTCCTTCCTCTTTAGCTATTTATTTTATTTTATTTATTTTATTTCCACTCCTATCCACAGAGCTGACCAGCACCACCCCTTTTGGTACTAATGTTGGAAAGTGGTCCCCGGTCAAAGTGGGCCCTGTTCAAGTGGACCTTGGTCAAAGTGGGTCCTGTTAAAAAAAAAGGTTGGGAACCACTGGACTAGTGGGAGGCGGGTTAAGTAGGTTAGCAGTGGGTAATATCAGGCACATGTTATACATGGACAAAGCACTTGCTTCTTCTGTACTTTCTTTTACATCCTCTACATTTTTTGAGGGCTGCCTCAAACCCCTTGGTTTACAAGCAGCCCGCAGGACTAAAGCATAAGCATGCTTCATAGATAGTGGATGTGGTAGGGCAGTGGTGGTAAGGAAAGTAATTCGGGTGTATGACCAAACAGCTGTTTGTCAATAAAGTGAAAGATCATAATAATGTTAGTGATGGAACATGTTTTCTCCACACTCAAATGGAGAATGAGTTTAAGCATGTTTCTTGTGTAGGCACAATTATTGTTTGTTAGGTTTTTCTTGAACCCTTGGCTGAAAAAGTGTATACAGTGTTCCCTCGCTACTTTGCGGTTCGCTTTTAGCGGACTCGCTGTTTCATGGATTTTTGAAAATATTAATAAAAATATTAAATATTTACATCCAGTGGAGGCCAGGGACCCCGGAAATGTGTCGGCCTGAGGTGTAGCAGGGAAGGCCTGCCTCCCTGGCCTGCTGCTGCCTGTGTGGCTCTGGAGGCCAGAGAGGCAGGCAAGCGCCCTTGGGATGGGATGGGATGGGATGGGAGGAAGGTAAGGAAGCGCGGGTAAGAAAAAATACGAGGGGTATTTTTTAAGTAAGGTCCTTTTGAACATAAGTACACAACGAAAGTTTATTTCAAAAAAGTAAATTTATTTTCAGAAAGTACGTACTTCACTCTATTTTTCAACATAGTTGCCAAGTTTGTTCAAACACTTATCATACCTCTGAATCAATTTTAAAATACCCTCTTCACGAATCCTCGCTTCAACTGAAGCCACCAAATAATCTGTAATCAAAGAAGGGCGACCGGAGCGGTCCTCATCGTGGACGTTGTCACGGCCGTCTTTGAATTGCCGTACCCACTTACGCACTTTGCTTTCACTCATAACAGTATCACCGTACACTTCACAAATCTGTCGATGAATTTCTGCAGCAGGGAGGTTCCTTTCTGACAAAAACCGTATCACTGAGCGAACCTCACATGCGGCACATGAGTTGATAGTCTTAAACATTTTTAAAGCACAGAACAGAACCGTACAAGTTAGCTACAGAGCGGAAACTGAGCACAGTTCTTCCCGAGGCATGCCGGTACATGACGCACACACTCGTTGCGGTATGCGCGCGAACTACTAGTGTCTACAACAAAACGGACCTTACTTAAAAAATACCCCTCGTATATAAAATCCATAAAATAATGTATAAATATTAAAATTAATATGGCATCTCTACTTCACGGATTTTTACTTATCGTGGGTGGTCCTGGAACGGAACCCCCACAATAAGTGAGGGAACGCTTTACTGCAAACATATTACAAGTTAATTTCCATATTTGCCAACATAATACTGTAGAACTGTATGTAGACTTTTTATGCGCATTATCTATATTGTTACTATTGTTTCTGCTACATTTAAATTCTGCTAGTGTAGAAAATTGATTACACTTATTGATTAACATTAAGTTAATTAAGAAAATGGTCTTACAAAAAAATATTTATTTTATATTTTCTAAGATGTTAGAATGCAATGCCCTTTCATGTTTATAGCCATGATATTCCAGGCAAAGATTTTTATAGTGTTTGTGACTTACGTTTGTATCCTAAAACTTCTTTTTGAATTTCAAGGTACCATCAACTTTTTACATGCTGATTGTGATAAGTTTAGACATCCACTCCTCCACATTCAAAAGACTCCAGCAGACTGTCCTGTTATTGCTATTGACAGTTTTAAACACATGTATGTCTTCTCAGACGTCAGTGATTTGGCGTGAGTACACCTTTCTTTATATATCTGTCATCTAGCCTTTAAAAATAAGAGAAAGGATAGTTGTATGTATGTGGAGAATGAACTATATTATTGCTTTATGTAAGATGTAAAACAAGTGGCAGACATTTTTTCAATGAACGCTTCATTTGGTTTGGTGACTGCTTTTCATCCTTAGAGTACTACATGATAGTAATCTAAAGAGACATAGAGTCATGGAGGGAGGTAATGAAGGGGACGCATGTGACTCCCCAGCGGATGATGGGCTGCGACTCACATCACCCAGAGATGTCACTAGTGGTGAGGGCTGATGGGAGTTGTGTTTCATCAACACAGCTTCCTTCTATGTTTAAAGCACTATTATATTTCATTGCATCTCAGTCACTGAGCCAGAGCAAATAGCATGCTTTTTTTTCCTCTCAGAATCTCAACAGAATCTCAGAACAGATTTCTCTGTTCCTCTGGATGTAGCTCATTAAATTTCCATGTTGGTTATAGAACATTCCTTTCTCAACAATCAGGTTTGCAAGTAGCTCCCAATACTGAAAGTCTATTTTTCTTCAGGCCTCCTTCAATATTTTTCCAAAGGTAATGCTGCAAATAATAATAATAAAATAAAATAAAACCCTTCCAGTTAGATAAAAGACAAGAAAGAAGAGTTTTGGGTTGGGCTCAGTAGCAAAATTGCTACTCTATGTTAAATTTTTGGTGTATAGCTCTATGTTTACATGTGGCAGACAGGGAAGAATAGGCACAGACAGGGTAGCAACAGCAGAGACAGGATTCATTTGCATATGGAAGCCGATTGGTCATATGCAGATTAGCGTAGGCCCAGGATTTGAAAAGGTTGCTAGGCCAAAATGACAGTTGGAGAGAGCAGAGCTAAACATTCCAAAGGGGCGGAGCCAAAGTTTAAAAATAAGCAGTTAGAGAGTCAAAGGAGTTAGTTAGGGATTCCTGTTTGTGAGAGATAGTTAGGAACTTCTGTGAGAGGAAAGAGTTAGGAACTCCTGTTAAAAATAAGCAGTTATGAAGATGTGTTAAAGACTTCTGATATATAGAAGCAGTTAGTTAAATGGAGCTCAAGTTTTAGGAACATAAAGAAAGCCAGTGGTACTTTAGTCAGAATATAATTTCAGTCAAGAGTGTGTAAGCAAGAAACATGTTTGTGAATGTGAAACACTGAAAGTCTATTTCAGAGAAGTAAACCAAGTATATTATACTGACTGTAAGCCTCAAGATTGCAACAAATGTAACCACAAATGTAACCACAAGCGTTTGGAGCCAGAAGTTATAAATAAACTGTGTTACTTAGTTATACAGAAGTGTGTCTCAGTGCCTGTACAAAGGTTAAACAGCACACAGAAAGTCCCAGCTAATATAAAAGAAGAAACTTAATCCTTATAAGAGTAAAGAGGTTTTTCTTAAATAAAGAAATAGTCTCCCTCCCTCGTCACAATATAAATTGGTGGCAGTAATATTACGATTCTTTACAGGCTCCTGTAGACTGACTTTGACTTGCTAAAATGAAAGTCTTCGTTAATTGAGGTATATCTGTATCATGCTGATGGAGTGGAAATCTATACCAGTAAAATGGACATCTATTCCATTGGACATTTATAATTACAGTTATGCAGCATAGGGTTGCATACCTTCCAAGTGGAGATGGGAATCTCTTGGGCACCATCTGACTGAAATTTTGTAGCAGTTTTTTTTAAAGGAAGAGACATCATCTTGCCCCAACTGCAGTGTTTAGCAAGAAGCAAAAAAAAAGGACATACTGTTGCATAATGGGAGGTTATTATGGCAGCATGTCACCAACAGGATTCTAGTTCAAGGAGCCACTGTGGATTTTAAAAGAGATAAGATTTTCAGATGATTTTAAAAGCAGAAAAGAGGGAAACAAACTAATAAGTCTCATGTTTAGAGGCCCACAATAGTAAAAGGCCTGGCTGCAAATTTAAGGCGTGTTGATAGAAATTATCCAAATTAACTATAAAATGGTACAGATACTCTGCAGGATTAATTTTCATTACCCAGCCTCCATAATAACCAGGGCTAATACACATCCAGGACTTAACAGTCCACAGCATCACATGTAAATAAAATGTGGGACATAGCCATTATCATAATTACTTGACTAGCCTTTTATCATGATAGTGTTTATCCTAATTCTGAGCATAAGCCCAACAGAGTCTTATTATAATTACAGTTATAATATTGTACAATTGAATTAGAAAATGGAGCAATGCAGGTATGTGATTTATTGTGGCAAAATCAGCCTAGCCCATAGCTTATCAAAATAAAAGAAGTTGCAATGTGGTGTGAATAATTTATTATACATCTTGTGAATTATTGTTTGAAAATATTAATCATTATTATGAATTGTAGATAGCTATATTTCACTCCAAGAAATGGTTTGAAACTACATGGTTAGTTACAGAGCAGTCCTTATGTAAGGGAGGTCCTTAGAAGAAATCTATATAAATAAAAATGTAATGTTCGTTTGTGGGATTAACAGAACTCAAAAACCACTGGATGAATTGACACCAAATTTGGACACAATACACCTAACAACCCAATGTATGTCCTTCACTCAAAAAATTGATTTTGTCATTTGGGAGTTGTAGTCGCTAGGATTTATAGTTCACCTACAATCAAAGAGCATTCTGAACCCCACCAATGATGGAATTGAACCAAACTTGGCACACAGTTTTCCCATGACCAACAGAAAATACTGGAAGGGTTTGGTGGGCAGTGTCCTTTGGTTTTGGAGTTGTAGTTCACCTACATCCTGAGATCACTGTGGACTTAAACAATGATGGATCTGGACTTAACTCTACACGAATACTCAATATGTCCAAATGTAAACACTGGTATAGTTTGGGGAAAATAGAATTTTGACATTTGGGAGTTGTAGTTGCTGGGATTTATAGTTCACCTACAATCACAGAGCATTCTGAATTCCACCAACGATAGAATTGGGCCAAACCTCCCACACAGAACCCCCATGTGGGCCACAGCAACGCGTGGCAGGGGCGGCCAGTACAAAATATAGGTACAATAAATCATAAATATTTAGCATGTTCACCACTGCTGTTTTGGAGTTTACTGTGACATATATTACAGAGCAGCATATAATATGTCAGTAATACTTGCTTCCGTGTTATCATGGCCTCTCCCTTTAACAATCTTATTTTACATTTGTTAGTATAGAGACTGGAACACATGCAGGGTGCATTTTTGGCGGGGGTTCTTTTGTTGTCAGAAGATTGTCGTAACACTGTGCTAAGATAGGGTGTTTTGGATACCTTTGGTTTTAATTTGCATTCAGTAGTAGTTGAGACACTTACCTTAAGATTTGTGGCAATTCCCAGACACACAGCACTACCTGCTGTAATCCAGCAGTGTTTGGCGTGGAGGAACAGTAAATGTCCTCAGAAGAAATTTAAATTGATATCCCTTTGGTGTTCATCTCTGGTGTTTGTGCAATTACTCCAGCACAGGAGAAGCTTTCAAAGGCATTTTTGTCAATACAGCTACCTGACAGTCATTTGTATTTCTGAACTGTGCACTTGGCACCTGCTGGTCTCTGCTGTATTGTGGTGAGCAGGGGGCTTGGAAGAAACAGACAATGAAGTTATTGGGTAGCCTCGCTCTGTGGGAATTAATGAACAGAAAAAAATGCTTGCTGTGCCCTTAACCGATCATAAGGAGGGGAAAAAAAGATAGGGTAGCCAACCCCAGGCCTCACTTCTGCTCCCTACTCTGTATTATTGTCTTTTAAAAATATCTGGAAATTGTGAAGTATGGTTAGTGCACGCCAAGTATATTGAGCTTACATTTTGTTTCGAATTGGAGTAATTATGAGTTTTTAATACGTAGTATTCAGGGACAACTATGTTAAATGCCATCTCTTTCTGTTTATTTGGTGTGTGTGTTGGTTTGTGTCCTAAAGGATGGAGAAATACTAGGTTTCCTCTGATTCCATATTAACTCTCAAACCCCTCATGCCTTGTTAGAGGGGGAAAGTTGAAAAAGCAAATGAGAAAAAAAATATAAGTATAAAATGCTTGGAATGATAAAAATTACTAGGAGAGTGAGACCAACTAGGTAGAAGGACTAAAGGTAGTAAAACAATAGCAGTATGGTTTGAAAAGATCTTTGAATTCCACATGATTTGTACCTAGTTGGAAGGCCATCCTCATAATTTCTCCAGCAGATGCTGGTGGTAAGAAGCTTTTAGAGAGACATTCATTGGTTCCCTTTTTGACAGCTTTTAAGCAGGCTCTTAAACCTGTATTCCAGTGGGTCTTTGTAAGTTTGTAAGTTGCTTTCATCGTAGAAAGGAAAATATGAATCTGGCAAACAAACTAATCCAATGTGGGCTAGGCAAAACTATGGTGAAGTAGATCAGGAAATGGTTAAATGGACGAACCCAGAGGGTGCTCACCAATGCTTCCTCTTCTTCCTGGAAAGAAGTGACAAGTGGAGTGCCGCAGGGTTCCGTCCTGGGCCCGGTCCTGTTCAACATCTTTATTAATGACTTAGATGAAGGGCTAGAAGGCATGATCATCAAGTTTGCAGATGACACCAAATTGGAAGGGATAGCCAATACTCCAGAGGACAGGAGCAGGATTCAAAACGATCTTGACAGATTAGAGAGATGGCCAAAACTAACAAAATGAAGTTCAACAGTGACAAATGCAAGATACTCCACTTTGGCAGGAAAAACGAAATGCAAAGATACAGAATGGGGGACGATGCCTGGCTCGAGAGCAGTACGTGTGAAAAAGATCTTGGAGTCCTCATGGACAACAAGTTAAACATGAGCCAACAATGTGATGTGGCGGCAAAAAAAGCCAATGGGATTTTGGCCTGCATCAATAGTAGCATAGTGTCTAGATCTAGGGAAGTAATGCTACCCCTCTATTCTGCTTTGGTTAGACCACACCTGGAATATTGTGTCCAATTCTGGGCACCACAATTCAAGAGAGATATTGACAAGCTGGAATGTGTCCAGAGGAGGGCGACTAAAATGATCAAGGGTCTAGAGAACAAGCCCTATGAGGAGCGGCTTAAGGAGCTGGGCATGTTTAGCCTGAAGAAGAGAAGGCTGAGAGGAGATATGATAGCCATGTATAAATATGTGAGAGGAAGCAAGCTTGTTTTCTGCTTCCCTGGAGACTAGGACGCGGAACAATGGCTTCAAACTACAAGAGAGAAGATTCCATCTGAACATGAGGAAGAACTTCCTGACTGTGAGAGCCGTTCAGCAGTGGAACTCTCTGCCCCGGAGTGTGGTGGAGGCTCCTTCTTTGGAAGCTTTTAAACAGAGGCTGGATGGCCATCTGTCAGGGGTGATTTGAATGTAATATTCCTGCTTCTTGGCAGGGGGTTGGACTGGATGGCCCATGAGGTCTCTCTCAACTCTTTGATTCTAAAAAAAAAAAATGAAGGTTCAAAGAAAAAGCTTAAGGATGTCTAAAATGCCCATTCTTTTGTATTTGACTTCAGACTCAAATCAGTTTCAATACTTCGATTTGTACCATTCTTGTTTCAGGGTTCATGGCAAACTAAAGCAATTTGTACTTGATTTGCATTCGGGGAAACTGCACAGGGAATTTCACCATGGTCCAGATCCAACTGATATAGCACCTGGTCAGGTAAGAAGAATTGAACCTCTTTGCTTCTCTTCTGGATGAGACTAGACCAGGGGTTTTCAGACTAAGGCCAGGGGGCCTGATACGGCCCTCCAAAGTCATTTACCCGGCCCTTGGTCAGGGTCAACCTAAGTCTGAAACGACTTGAAAGCATACAACAACAACAACAACAACAATCCTATCTCATAAGCCAAAAGCAGGGCCACACTTCCTATTGAAATACTAATAAGTTTATATTTGTTAAAATTGTCCTTTATTTTAATTATTGTATTGTTTTACAGTGGTTTTTTGGATTATAAATAAGATATGTACAGTGTGCATAGGAATTCATTCATATTTTTTTCAAATTATAATCCGGCCTTCCAACAGTTTGAGGGACTGTGATGTGGCCCTCCGTTTAAAAAGTTTGGGGATCCCTGAACTAGACTCTTGCAGTTTTCTAGTCAATCTGAGCTTTCAGTTCACACTTCAGTTAGATATTGCAGGATGAGAATGATTAGTTCAGGATGTGTGTCTGCACTGGTGGTTAAAAAACAATATTGCCCAGATGCAGATTTTGCTGTAAAAATAAGGGGATCTTGAGTTTTTGCATATCAAAGTGAAATTTAATTAGGTGAGATGAATTGGTGTTGTGGTTACCGTATATACTCGAGTATAAGCCAACCTGAATATAAGCCGAGGCACCTAATTTTACCACAAAAAAATGGGGAAATGGATTGACTCGAATATAAGCCGAGGGTGGGAAATGCAGCAGCTATTGGTTAGTTTCAAAATAAAAATAGATACCAATAAAATTATATTAATTTAGGCATCGGTAGGTTAAATGTTTTTGAATATTTACATAAAACTGTAATTCAAGATAAGACTCTCCAACTCTGATTAAACCATTATTCTAACCTTCTTTAGTGTAGATATGCTTACATGTCCTCCAATAATAATAAATAGAGTAAAATAATAATATAATAATAATAATAATAATAATCGAGTAAAATAATGGAATGTAATAACAGTAATAATCGAGTAAAATAATAAATGTAATAATAAAAATACAGTAAAATAATAAATGTAACAATAACAATAATAAATAGAGTAAAATAATAAATGTAATAATAACAACAATAATATAATAAATGTAATAATAATAACAACAACAAAAAGTAAAATAATAAATAACACTGACTCAAGTATAAGCTGGGGAGACTTTTTCAGCCTAAAAAAAGGACTGAAAAACTAGGCTATACTCGAGTATATACAGTACTTCCAAATGTAGTTTGGAAGTAACTGCATTACTAGTAAAATGCTGCTCCTTGGTTGTTACAAGAAACTCTATTACCAAGTAATAAGGTTGCCAAATCATTTCTTTTTTTAAAAACTAGTTTGATGACTGATAACACTATGTAACAAAGTTTGAAGCATTTTCTGTTCTTGCTTTGAAAGTGTTATTTTTTGTTTAACTGTGTGGTACTTACTTTGAAAGTAGTTGTTATACTCCAGAAGCTTTGATTTTGTGGCTGCTACAAACTATGTTGAATTGGTTGAGACTCAATGAGATATTCATTAAAAAATTTGCTGCAGGATGTCCCGCAAAAACAAAGGTTTTACAGTTTAATAAAATTTCCCCCTGTTTTTATGATCGAACCAATTAGGAAATGATATTTATAACACAGGCACAAAAAGTGTGCTAAATAATAATAATAAAAAAAATAAACTTGTTAGTCTTGTAATAATAAGATAAGATAAAGTACTGTTTTTAAATTTTAATAACCAACACTAACAGAAAAATAATCATCTCAGCCCTGTTGCAAACAAGCACTTTTCAATACTTTTTTTCCAATTAATCCAGTTAATGTCAGCTCATTTGGATTATTTAGCTCATTTTGTTTGATCAGAAACAGTCAGGATCTTATATGCCTCTGAAATTTTAAAGCGTTCCGTAAAAACATGATTAATATTTTCCCCTCTGGATTTTCTGTTTGTTGAAACTATAAGTACCGTAGATACATTTCCCTCAGAATAATTTCAGAAGAACTCTTTATTAAGACTTTTGGATAGTGCCAGATAGCGCATTTATAGTCACAATAATATTTAACATTTATATAGTGCTTTTTGGTATTTTTAAAATCTCATGTACATTGTGTGTAAATCTTAAATTAACAATATACATTGCAGATGCCTACTTCTCTGGCCACTCTGACCACTAGATGAGTCTCCCCCTAATAATACTATATTACACTGAATATAGGGCACAATCGATTTTAGGAGCTCTGATTTTTGAAAAAATGAATTTTCCATTGCAAGACGCACCCACTTTATTTGGCCCAAAAAGTTTAGCCCCAACTCCAACTTTCCTTATCCGGCTGCCCAACTGTCCTAGCCAGTCCCTGGAAAGCCTTCCCAACTTGCCCTTCATGCTACCTCCACTTCCTAAGCACTTCCCCTCCTTTCATGTTGCCGCCTCCTTCTCTTCCCACCAAATTCGCCCCCTCGCCCAGGTTTGTTTTGAAGGAAGAGGATCACAAAACAGCAGCAAGTCATACAGCAAAGGAGTTGCATGGCCTCTCTTACTCTGTGTGTGGAGGTCAGTGGTGAGGGGGTGGGGAGATGGAGGAAGGAAGCCCTATGTGCCAGGAGTGTGAGATGGCAGCAGCTCTCCATTCCCCCCCCCCCTCCCCTCACTGCTGACCTCCATTATCAATGCCACCAGGTAAGATAAGAAGAGAGATATATAAAGAGAAGTAGGGACCATGCAGCTCCCGCACTCTCTGAGACCCACCATCTTATGATTTTCTCCCTTCAAAACACACCCGGTAGAGGGCAGTGTGCCCAGGTTAGCAGTAGGAAGAGGAAGAGGTGGCAACATGAAAGAAAATTTTAGAGGGCAGGTTGGGAATGCTTTCCAGGATGCCCATAATTCTAGAATGCGCACCCCCTTTTATGAGCCTCAATTTTGTGCCGGGGGGCATGTGTCCTAAATTTAGTGTAATGTGGTAGTAATCATTGGCTAATCCAGCATGATGTGTGTGGAATATTAATGCTACGCACTCACTTCTCTCCCTCTTCCTCTTCTTGTAGATGTCGAGACTCATGAGGCACTGCTATGGCTATGTAATGGGCAAAAGAGGAAGAGGGGAAAAGGGAGGCAGCCATGTAGTACAAGCTACAATTTGTCTCAGCTGTATTTCTTCTGACATTTCTTGTGATGCTCTGCATCCAATTATTTGCAGGAGTTGATAGATGCCCGGTGGAGGGGGACTGCATAGTGGGCAAGGGTGTACTGATTAACCTCTTGTGCCTCTTCCAAAAAAGATGCCATGTACATGTAACAGCAAGTTGTGCGTGTGGATGTTACCAACGGAATTCCAATTATTATCTTGTACATTTAATATTTCTTTTCTTATTTTCAGCCATTTCAAGATATAGTAAGCAGCCCACCGGAGAGTTCATTCCAGAAACTAGCACCCAGTGAACATAGGTACACCTTATTGCGAGAAAAAGATGAACTCTGAAAACTTGAAACCATCTCACAAAGCCTTTCAAACAGCAGCAGTGACTCCTGTGGGGTGGAAATAGGAAACCTATATTTTCATATTCTGTGGTTTTTTTTTCTTTGCTCTCTGGGGTTTGTAAATATGTGTGGGCCATTTTGGACAGCATCTTTTCAAAGTTCTTATTGCTGCAGATTGTTCTGTAAAACTTTTCTAATCCAAATGAAGGTGTTGTCATTTCTAGCAACTTGCTGTTAACTTGCACTATCGCATTAAACAGAACATCTGGGTTTCCACTGGTGTCATCTGGTAGTACGACTGCCTTATATTTCTCCTCCACATGAAAAACATTCTGTTAATTTGTTATTGAAGGGATATTCTAGATTCTTGGAAGGGAATAAATTACAATTTTACAGAATTTGTGTGGTGGCACTTTACTTAGTACAACCATGTATTTTTTTTAAAAAAAATCAGATCAATGTTCTGGCATCACTCATATGAATTCAGCTGCCATCCTTTATATTGTGGTATCATAAGGAAAACAAGCAGTGGTGACAGAACCAACTGAATGTGAGAAACCAACCATAAAATAGCTTGGAAGGGAATAAATTACAATTTACAGAATTTGTGTGGTGGCACTTTACTTAGTTGCAACTATGTACGAGGGGTATTTTTTAAGTAAGGTCCGTTGGAACATAAGTACACAACGAAAGTTTATTTCAAAAAAGTAAATTTATTTTCAGAAAGTACATACTTCACTCTATTTTTCGACATAGTTGCCAAGTTTGTTCAAACACTTATCATACCTCTGAACCAATTTTAAAATACCCTCTTCATAAAAACTTGCTGCCTGCTCCGATAACCAAGAGTTCACTGCCGTTTTCACGTCATCGTCATTGCAACGGTTGCCACTGAGGTGTTGTTTGAGGTGGAGGAACAGATGGTAGTCGCTCGGCGCAAGATCAGGACTGTAGGGTGGGTGGTCTAAAACTTCTCAGTCAAAACTGTCCAATAAATTGCGGGTCTGACCTGCAGTGTGAGGTCTTGCATTGTTATGGAGAAGGACAATTCCCTTTGTCAGCATGCTGTATCTTTTGTTTTGAATCGCTCTGCGTAGCTTTCTCAGGGTTTGGCAGTATGCTTCTGCATTGATAGTGGTTCCTCGTTGCATGAAGTCGACCAACAAAACACCATGCCTATTCCCAAAACACCGAAGCCATGATTTTGCGCTGGGACAGAGTCTGTTTGGCCTTCACCTTTACACGCAAGTGTGTGTGTCTCCATTCCATGCTTTGTTGTTTCGATTTGGGCGTGATATGCGAAACCCATGTTTCATCTCCAGTTACGATCTGACTCAAGAAGCCGTCACCTTCTTCGTGATAACGAGTCAAGAACTTCATCGCACACTCAAATCTTTGGTTTTTGTGGTCCTCTGTTAGGAGTTTCGGGACCCAACGGGAGCACAGTTTCCTAAACTTTAGGTGTTCAGAAACAATGTTGTAAAGCACTGATCTCGACACGTCAGGAAATTTGTTTGAGAGACCTGTTATTGTGAAGCGCCTGTTCTCACGAATCCTCGCTTCAACTGAAGCCACCAAATCGTCTGTATTCAAAGAAGGGCGACCGGAGCGGTTCTCATCATGGACGTTGTCACGGCCATCTTTGAATTGTCGTACCCACTTACGCACTTTGCTTTCACTCATAACAGTATCACCGTACACTTCACAAATCTGTCAATGAATTTCTGCAGCAGGCAGGTTCTTTGCTGACAAAAACCGTATCATTGAGCGAACCTCACATGCGGAGGGTGAGTTGATAGTCTTAAACATTTTTAAAGCACAGAACAGAACCATACAGGTTAGCTACAGAGCGGAAACTGAGCACAGTTGTTCCCGAGGCATGCCAGTACACGACACACACGCTCATTGCGGTATGTGCGCGAACTACTAGTGTCTACAACAAAACGGACCTTAATTAAAAAATACTTCTCGTATTTAAAAAGAAAAAAAATCGCATCAATCACTCATATGAATTCAGCTGCCATCCTTTATAGTGTGTATCATAAGGAAAACAGAAGCAGTGGTGACAGTACCAACTGAACATGAGAAGCCAACCATAAGATAGCTACTTTGAATCAGAAAGTCTAAACATATGATATTAGGATGAACTTTCAAAGGGAAGTTTTAAAAGAAGCTTGCGATAACTACAGATTTTCTTACTCATTAACAATGGGAAACACTGCAAATAATGCTTCTTCACTATAAAGTGTTACAAACTGAATGTTAGATTTCAAATCTTATTTCATCACTTTACAATTACAACAAACTGCAAATATTTAGAAAATGTTGAAAGTTGCAAATTATTTTTTCAATTCCAGCTCCTCTGGCACTTTAAGGCAGTGAAAATAACTAGAATAGAAGATGCTACCTGAATACTCTTTGCCGATAATTAATCCAGAGGTGCAGGGGATAGATCTGGGATCACATTGCAGTGGATTTGAAGACCTTCACATTCTATACCACACACACATATAAACATGCAACTTTTCCCCCTATTAAGAATAAAATAGCCTGTGCCCTCTAACTAACTTCTGAATTGATGTCTGCTTTGAAAAAAGCTTATGGGAATTTCCCCCCATATTTGGGGCACATGGGGGGATAGAAATATCACTGTTCAGCTACATGAAATCTGTAAGCCACAGTTTACCCCAGATGAAAAAAGGCGGTTCTGCTAACGGCGGAGACCTGGGCCTACATCGTCAGCAGAGGGTCCGAAAGGACTCCCAGACTCTTTACCAATGATGATGGGCGTAGTGCCTTGCCATCCAGGGTAGGCAGCTGGATATTCCCACTGCCCGGTTGACCCAGCCATAGGATCTCCATCTTTGCTGGATTCACCCTCAACCTGCTGGCACGCAGCCATCCAGTAACGGCCTCGAGGCACTGATGGAAATAATCGGGTACAGAGTCCGGTCGGCCTTCCATCTTCAGCACAAGCTGAGTGTCATCAGCGTACTGGTAACACTCAAGCCCAAAACCTCGAACCAGCTGAGCAAGTGGTCGCATATAAATGTTAAACAACAGAGGGAAGAGAATGGCCCCTTGAGGAACCCCACAAGATAGAGGGGACCTCTCAGAGACCAGGCCTCCCCTCTCCACTCGCTGTCCACAGTTGTGAAGAAAGGAGGACAGCCAATTTAAAGCTGTCCCCCTGACTCCAACAGCAGCAAGGCGCTGGGTCAAAAGATTGTGGTTGACTGTGATATCCAATAACACAAGCAGCGCCGACCCGCCCTGGTCAAGCTGGCATCGAAGGTGATCCGTGAAGGAGACCAGCACAGTCTCTGTCCCATGCCCCGCACGGAAGCCGGACTGGAAGGGATCTAGTGCGGCTGTGTCGTGTAGGAATTGCTGCAACTGCTCCGCTGCTGCCCTCTCAATCACCTTGCCCAGGAACGAGAGATTAGAAACTGGGCGGTAACTGGAGGGAACCGAACAATCTAAGTCTGGTTTCTTCAGCCGGGGAGAGACCACAACCTCTTTTAAACCCTCTGGAAAAACTCCTTGCTCAAGGGAGCTGTTTATAATCTTCAACAGAGGGTCACGTAATATATACGTATATAGCATTTCTTTTGTGGTTAATAAAAAAATTATTTTAAAAAATATAATCTTCAACAGAGGGTCACGTAATCCCTCCAAGCAGGATTTCACCAACCAAGAGGGACACGGATCGAGGGAGCAAGTGGTCGGTCTAGCTGCAGCTATAAGCCTATCGACAGCCTCTGTGTCCAGCAGGATGAACCGGTCGAGGACGGGCCCAGCAAGTGGCCACGGAGTCTCAAGTTCTTTCACGGTATCAATTGTGGCTGGAAGATCCCGGCGAAGTAGCGAGATCTTATCTGCAAAACAGCTCTGAAAAACCTCGGCTAAAGGGGCCTGATCACCACTTTTTGGGACGGTAGGAACCGTCGTTAGAGATCGAATTATTTTGAACAATTTTGCCGACGCTATCAAAGAAGCATAATATACTCGCTTTGCCTTGGTCATAGCATGCTCATAGGACTCCCTAAATGCCTCATAAGCTGATCTTGATGCTCCGTCACGGAATTCTTGCCACACGCCTTCTAGCCGTCTCTTTTCCCACTTCACCAGTCTAAGTTCCTCGGTGAACCAAGGAGACCGATTTCGGTAGGGTCGAAGGGGGCGTCTAGGGGTGATCCCGTCGAGTGCATTGGATAGCCTAATGTTCCATGTGTCCACCTGCACATCGATCGAGTCGCTGGTAGGCTCCAGAGCATTCCTGAACCTACTGGGTTCCATAAGTCTCCTTGGGCGAGCCCAAATTGGCTCGGCTCCCTTACAGGGTGGGTAGGCATGCTCCAACCGGGCTGTCAGGGCGCAGTGATCCGACCATGGAATCTCAGTCGTGGAGGCTTGGGTCACTTGAATTCCTGCACTGAAAATCAAATCTAGCGTGTGTCCCGCCTGATGCATGGGCCCAGTACTACAAAGCAAGAGTCCTAGTGTTTCCATGGTAGACACTAGGTCCATAGCCGCTAAGGAACAAGAGTCTGCATCAGCGTGGATGTTGAAATCCCCCAAGACGATACGTCTGGGGAACCTCAAGGACCACTCCAACACAAGTCTCAAGCAGCTGGGATAGGCTGTCTGCTGGTTTGCCCCATTACTTTGTCCTTTCAGGAATTGTATCTATTTTTAAAAAGTCCACATTATATATTACAACTAAGCAATTCTAAGAATATGATATAAGCACTAGCTGTGTTGGAATACAATACTAAAACAGTATGCAGTTTTCTTCCATGTACTTTGTTACTGTTTATTGCTTGGCAATAGAAATGTGTAGCATTTTATGTATATTGAGGAATTAGCATGTCATGTCATCTTATACAAAATGGGGAAAACAATAACTAGATCAGCTTCAATCTGTGGTGTTAGCAGACAACACCAACTGCAAAGAGTGAAATAAATTTACTAATTTGGGATTCTTCTATAAAAATGTGAGGAAGAATAATGATTTTGGCTTTGAAGTATTTTTCTCAAGCGAGTACCTGCTTCTGCATAAAATCTTGCAAGTACCTTCTACAGACAAAAACTTGGCTTAGTATGTAGGAGGATTATAGATTATCATGACAGAAGATATCACAAGAAGGATCAGGCCCTACCTGTATAATAGAGGTCAATTGAATTCCTTTCCACTTATTGTGGTATTGCATCCAGCTGAGGTCTGTGGTGCTGAAGAATACAATTAGCACAAAATTAGCAAGATTGCTACAGCCTGCATAGACCACTACAATCTGTTTATAGTCATCGTCTCCATGTAATATTAGAGCAAGGGAATCTTGTCATGCAGCAGTTCTTCTCCAGATGTTTCCAAAAATCCCAAAGGGGCATTTATAGGATTACAGTTACTTTTCATATAGTCAATGTGTGTATGTGTCTGTTGTGGGAGGGATTAGAAGGAAAGCCACAGTGGATCCTCCTAGTTTGTCCTGGATCTGGAAGAATACAGTTCTAAAAAAACACAGCAAGAAGAAAACATTTTGACATCTGTCTTTTCCAATTGCCAAAGATGAAATGGCTCCATAGTAGGTGGAAGTTTAGAACACTATACTTACTTACTTAGGCGATCCCTCATTTTCCGAGGATGATTGTCTTCCAGTATTCTTGTGGGTCCGTATGTGGCTGTGGCGCCCTATTCTTGCTCTGCGTCTTCTTCCGCAGTGAGGGCATTGGTTTCCAGGTGGAAGGCAGTCTCGGTCGGGGTTAGCTTGATGTGCCTTCCTCTTGGCACGCTTCTCCCTTTCGCCCTCCATTTGTGCCTCTTCAAATTCTGCAGCACTGCTGGTCACAGCTGACCTCCACCTGGAGCGGTCAAGGGCCAGGGCTTCCCAGTTCTCAGTGTCTATGCCAGAGTTTTTAAGGTTGGCTTTGAGCCCATCTTTAAATCTCTTTTCCTGCCCACCAACATTCAGTTTTCCGTTCTTGAGTTCGGAGTAGAGCAACTGCTTCGGGAGACGGTGGTCAGGCATCCGGACAATGTGGCCAGTCCAGCAGAGTTGATTGCGGAGGACCATTGCTTCAATGCTGGTGATCTTTGCTTCTTCCAGCACGCTGACGTTTGTCCGCCTGTCTTCCCAAGAGATTTGCAGGATTTTCCGGAGGCAGCGCTGATGGAATCGTTCCAGGAGTTGCATGTGATGTCTGTAGACAGTCTACATCTCACAGGCATATAGCAGGGTTGGGAGGACAATAGCTCTATAAACAAGCACCTTGGTATCCCTACGGATGTCTTAATCCTCAAACACTCTCTGCTTCATTCGGAAAATTGCTGCGCTCGCGTTGTATTTGGGTGTCGATGTTGACTTTGGTGGAGAGGTGGCTGCCAAGGTATCGGAAATGATCAACATTTTCTAATGTTACACCATTAAGCTGTGTCACTGGCATTAGAAGACTATATTATCAGCATTGTTACGGGATATTAGTATTATACTCATAAATTAAAGACATTTGGTATTAGATTTTTTTAAAATTCTCTACATCTAAACACCCTTTTGTCTGATGACAAACTCTGTTTTGTTGTTCTAAAATGGGAAAATTAGCCTGATGTTTGAAGCTGAAGTGCCAGCCACTGGTTGCTTTCATTTCCTGGTGAATAGTAGATCTATGATTCTGGAACCATGTTTGCATGCTTGTGGTTGCTTTGCCTGTGTGGTGCAGATGACATCCTACATTCCTGCATTCAATAAATCACATAAATAAGATTGCAGGAGTGACAGATTATGTGTTCTTTATTATAGTAGCAAAAACTATAGTAGCAGTATGCTTAAAGTATCTATTTATCTTGAGAGTAACTTCACAATTCAGCAGCAGATCAGTTGCACAACTTCAGCGCTTTCCAGTAGCATCTTCCTGCACAGTATTTTCAGTCAACTGCTCCCACAGCCTGCAGTCACTCTGGAACCTTTAAAGACACTTGAGCACATGCCCGACCATTGTCCGTTTTACCATTGTCTTTCCCCCAGTCTAGATGATATTACAAACTTACCACAGCATACAGTTATATCTTGTCTTAGCAGACAGGTTCTTTTAATAACATATAGCCTTCGATGAACAACATCACAGCACAAGGAGAAATATACACTGTACATGACTTCCTTATATACAACTCTATACAATTACACATAGCAATCTTTGATTGGTTCCCAACGCATTAACTTAACTCTGACCCAGGATTACATCATTCACAATCACCTGGACTAGGCCAGAACACATTCCCCAAATGATTCCCTATATACAGTTAATGCATGACTCAGCATTTCCAATAGAAGCCTATTAGCAGTGCATGACTCAGCTATATTACATTACAATACATTGTAAAACCTGTTTATTTAAAACATTTATATTCCGCCCTTCTTACCCCGAAGGGAACTCAGAGCGGAGCACAGCATATATACGGCAAACATTCAATGCCGGGACAAGAATTCATATGAATATGCATAAACATTAAAAACATTTATCAGAATATTAAAATGCACTGTTTAAAACCATCTTGGTCATCTGCGTCAAATCTAAATTAGCCTGGTACAGTTTCCCATTGCTGCCTTATTGCCCTGTCCCAAAAGCTTGGTCCCACAGCCAAGTTTTTACCATCCTTCTGAAGGACAGGAGGGAGGGAGCCATAATTAGCCCATAATTAACCTGTGACAGCTGCAACAGAAAAAGTCCCGATCCTTTCTAGAACTTAGAAAAAGTAGAAAAAGTACGTTGCAAACCCCTAGTAGCAACATTAATGTCCTTTGCTGGTTTTCAACCATCTATATAAATAGACCCCTTCCGCCTCCTTCTCCACATTTTCTCTCCCTTGACTGATGGACACCACCTCTTTACTGGGGCAGGCAGAGTTCAGGTTGGTGGGAAGGCCACTCTCCTTCCTTCCCTTCCTTTCTCAGTCTAGAGGCAGGAGGTTTTTGATCTACACCAGGCTGTTAGGAATTGTGGGAATTGGAGTCCAAAACTCCTGGAGGACCCAAGTTTGCCCCTGTCTGGTCTACACTGCCTAATTATGGGCCCCATAGGCCATTCAGTACAACCACATTTGGCAGTAAAGGAAGACACCATCAAAGTGCTCCTGACAGATGGCCATCCAGTCAGAAAGGAGTCCCAAAGGCCATCCAGTCCAACCTCATTTGGCAATAAAGGAAGGCACACTCAAAGGCCTCCTGACAGATGGCCAGCCACTTGGAAGGGAGCCCCAAAGGCCATACAGTCCAACCCTCTTTGCCCATAAAGGTGTGTCTGTCTGTCTGTCTGTCTGTCTCTGTCTAACCATCCATCTATCCATCTACCATTCCATCTATCTATCCATGTTCTGCCCATCTCCTTTATGTTCCATCTATCAATGTCCCTTCCATCTGTCCCTTCTGTCTATTGTTTCATGTCTGGAATTCCTCTATTTTCTGTGGGCAGTGTTCAGCAGCTATTTCACATTTCTAAAAATTATATTTTTATATTTCATATTTCTAAACACACACACACACATGGGAGCTCCATTAGCTGCCGTTCATTTTCCGGGCTCAATTCAAGGTGCAGGTGCTTACCTACAAAGCCCTAAACGGTTTGGGACCCACCTACCTACGTGACCGCATTTCCGTATATGAACCCACACAATCCCTTCGTTCATCTGGTGATGCCCAGCTCACGATCCCACCAGCATCGCAAGCACGATTGGTGGGGACGAGGGACAGGGCCTTCTCGGTGGTGGCCCCATGACTCTGGAACTCCCTTCCCAAGGACATCAGGCATTCCCCAACACTGGCCATCTTCAGAAGGAGCTTGAAAACATGGATGTTCCAGTGTGCCTTCCCAGATTAAGGAATCCCAAGCAATTGTCCCTAATGCACTTTATGAGAGAGTTAGAATTGTCTGCACATCCTTCTATTCCCAAAATATCCAGTTTACCTCACCGGGACATGCCCAGCATTTTTAGAATTTTAACTACTACATTTGGCCCTGCCACAGGTTTTTAACAGTGTCGTGCTTTTGTTACTGTTTTATTGTTTGCTTATTTATTGTTGCATTGTATTGTTGTCTGTTGTGTTTTTGTTAATGATGTACTTTGGGCTCGGCCTCTTGTAAGCCGCACCGAGTCCTGCGGGAGATGGTAGCGGAGTACAAATAAAGGATTATTATTATTATTATTATTATTATTATTATTATTATATATTTCATATTTCTAAACACACACGGGATACACACACACACACACACACAGAGCAATTAGGAGACTAAGGAATTGTCCTGCCCTGTTCTTAAAATGAGTAAAACTACAAGAGAAGAGATTCCATCTGAACATGAGGAAGAACTTCCTGACTGTGAGAGCCGTTCAGCAGTGGAACTCTCTGCCCCGGAGTGTGGTAGAGGCTCCTTCTTTGGAAGCTTTTAAACAGGGGCTGGATGGCCATCTGTCAGGGGTGATTTGAATGCAATATTCCTGC
Organism: Anolis sagrei ordinatus; assembly: GCF_025583915.1. Taxonomy (NCBI): domain Eukaryota; kingdom Metazoa; phylum Chordata; class Lepidosauria; order Squamata; family Anolidae; genus Anolis; species Anolis sagrei. The sequence continues at coordinate 60,464,813 of NW_026847660.1, read as the reverse complement.
TTCTTGGCAGGGGGTTGGACTGGGTGGTCCATGAGGTCTCTTCCAACTCTTTGATTCTATGATTCTATGAGGTACAAGAAGGTCTAAGGGGGCACATGACACAGGAAAAGATAAGGAAGATTACATGGATAGACAGAGAGATAGGTAGGTAGGTAGATGGGTAGATAGATCACTGGATACACACACAGGTATCTGCTTCTGGGAGTTGTAGTCCTAAACACCTGAAGGGTTACAGGTTGTGCATCACTGGTGTAGAGCATTTTACTCATATTCAAACAAACACGAGTAGAAAAACTGCTCAGACCTCACCACCCAACCAAAGTCAGGATCTAAGAAGCTCGGGACACAGGAGGCAAGGTCAGCAATTGTGATCATGTTCGGAAACCCTCGTGCCTTCAAGAGAATGCCTGAAGAGGACCAGTGGATGCATTTAAAATGCATCATTTTCTCCCACTGGCTCACAGTTTGTAGGTGTACTTACACATTAGAGTGACTGCTTGGCATGATTGATGGCTAATCCATCAGCCGAATGACTGCTCAATAGAAGAATCACAAAAGAGAGGTTGCAAAAGAGCTGGGGGAACCCGAACCTTTCATGTATTATTGAGGTCAATCTCCAATACCAATCAGCACCTCTCCGCCTAGCTAAAACTGAGAGATGTTCATAAACGCTTGAAGGGCCACAGGTTCCCTGGTCTAAGCACACCTTACATGGCACTACACTAATAAAGCAATGCAATTGTCCTTGCTTTCCATCTGCTTTAGAGAATAACACATTCAGCCATCAGATGCATAATCAACCATAAAGGGATGATGCACTGCCACTTTGGCACCTTAAGGAGTTCAATGCCTCTCATTACACCTAGGAGTGCACCTGCTACAGGCAAGCTGCCAACCTGTATTTGGGAGGGATTCTTTCTAGGAGCATGAGCCTGCACTGATGTATTTTCCCCATCATTAAGCTTGGCAATATTTATTTGAAATAGAATTGTAAACAAAGTTTAAACAAAGTATACCTATAACTCGAGTGCTGGACGAGTGCCTGGCCGCTGTGACTGTCTGGATGAGGATGAACAAGCTGAAGATCAATCCTGACAAGACAGAGGTCCTCCTGGTCGATCGTAAACCGGATTGGGGTATATAGTGGCAAACTGTGTTGGACGGGGTTATACTCCCCCTGAAGTCACAGGTCCGCAGTTTGGGTGTCCTCTTGGATTCATCACTTATGCTTGAGGATCAGGCGTCGGCGGTGGCTGGGAGGGCTTTTGCACAACTAAGACTCGTGCGCCAACTGCGATCGTGCCTCGTAAAGGCTGATCTGGCCAGGGTGATCCATGCCTTGGTTACCTCTAGATTGGACTACTGTAATGCGCTCTACGTGGGGCTGCCCTTGAAAACGGCTCGGAAATTCCAACTGGTCCAATGGGCGGCGGCCAGGCTGTTAACTGGTGCTCCTTACAGAGAGAGGTCAGCTCCATTGGCTGCCGTTCATCTTCTGGTCCCAATTCAAGGTGCAGGTGCTTACCTACAAAGGCCTAAAATGGTTTGGGACCCGCCTACCTGTGTGTCTGCATCTCTGTATATGAACCCACATGATCACTCCGTTCATCTGGAGAGGCCCTGCTCACGATCCCTCCTACGTCACAAGCGCGTTTGGTGGGGACGAGGGACAGGGCTTTCTCTGTGGTAGCCCCCTGACTCTGGAACTCTCTCCCCAAGGACATCAGACAAGCCCCAACGTTGACAGTCTTTAGGAAGAGCTTGAAGACCTGGCTGTTCCAGTGTGCCTTTCCAGAATAGGAAACTCCCAGCATCCTGTCCCAAACGCACTTTATTAGATATTTGAGATTGCCTGCACATTGCACCTACCCTAAAATCCTTACATTTCACCTGTCATGTCCAGCACTTTTAATTTTTATTCATTACATTTGGCCCGGCCCTAGTTTTAACTGTGTCATGATGTTATTGTTTAATGTTTTATTGTTTATTGCTTAATGTTTATTGGTTTGCTTGGGTTTTATTATGTACTAGCTTGGGGACCTGGCGCTACCCGGGTTATTTGAGAAAGGAATTGTGTATCAAGGTTGGTCTTTATCAGTTATTTATATGACTTGCAGTTGTCTCAGGAAGTTGGTGAAGGTACTGTGAGTCCCATTATCTGTGGTCCATCCTCCTCCAAACTGCTCCAGGATGGAGAGTGGGTCATGGGCATTTTGTGTGCCAAGTTTGTTCTTCATTGGTCATTAGATGAGTGTTGCAGAGGTCTTGGGAAGTGAGTGAAGGTACTTGAAGTCCCATCATCCATGGTCTGTCCTCCTCGAAAGTGCACCAGGATGTAGAGTGGGTCATGGGGACTCTGTGTGCCAAGTTTTGTCTTGATCAGTCATTGGCGAGGGTCTCAGTGGTCTCAGGAAGTGAGTGGAGTGACTGCAAGTCCCATCATCCATTGACAAATTCTTCCAAACCGCACCAGGATGTAGAGTGGGTCATGCGGGCTCTCTGTGTAAATTGTGGTCCTGATCCATCATTGTTGGCAGTTGTAATGGTCTTAGGAAGGGAGTGCAGGTATTGCAAGTCCCATCGTCCATGGTGCATCCTCCTCTAAACTGCACCAGGATGTAGAGTGCGTCATGGAGACTCAGTGTGCCAAGTTTGCATTTTATTGGTAATTGGATGAGGGTTGCAGTGGTCTCAGGAATTGAGTAAAGGTACTGCAAGTCCCATAATCCATGGTCCATCCCCGGCCAAACCACACCAGGACGTAAAGTGGGTCATGAGAGGTCTATGTGCCAAGTTTGGTCCTGATCAGTCATTGGATGAGGTTAATAGCGGTCTCAGAATGTGAGGGATGGTACTGCAAGTCCCATCATCCATGGTTCATCCTCCTCCAAACTGCAGTAGGATGTCGAGTGGGTCATGGGGGCTTTGTGTGCCAAATTTGGTCTGTATTGGTAATTTTCTGACCCAGCCCCCTCTGGCCTTTTCCTTTCCTCTCTTTGTCATCTCGGAATCTTGGAACTGAGGCTGGCCAATCAGAGACCATATGCAAATTTCCTTCTCTCATGTCTCCGTTTCTGTCATGAACCCTTTTCTCCACCAGGGGCTCCTGTAAAGCTGGCCAATCAGAGACAATATGCAAATAGCACCACTGCGGCAGCCAATCAGAATGTTGGAACTTTCAGGCTGGCTAATCAGAATGCTGGCACATACACAGCCACACCGCCACACTTTTGTCCTCCGCATACAAGTTTTGACTTTTATTATATGTATAGATTTGTTATGCTGTTGTTTTATTGAGGCCTTGGCCTGTGTAAGCCGCACCGAGTCCTTCGGGAGATGTTAGCGGGGTACAAATAAAGATAATAATAATAATAGTAATAATAATAATAATAATAATAATAATAATAATAATAATAATAATAACTTACAAAGTTTCTTCAGTTATAATAATAATAAAACTTTATTTGTATACGGCCCTATCTCCCCTAGGGGACTCAGAGTGGTTTTCACATATGCAAAATAATACAAAAACATACAATATAAAACAGAAATATAGACATAAACAGTTAACACAACATATACATTAAAATCAATTTAAAACCAGTTCCGCTCTTTTCTTTGTGTTGGTTAAGCTGCCAAGGGCCAAGATTTCAATAAGGGGCCTGGACTATTTGGAATGGGCTGGGCCAAGGAGAAGGAAAAAAATGGGGCTGGTTGAATACTGCCTTAATCAAGCTTAAGGCACTGAAAATAATAAGACTTAAAGTTAATCATAACCAAATCTGAATTCAAGTCAACTGAGATTTGATTTTGTTACTTTTGCCATTCCTAAGCTTTCAGTTTCACCTGAGTATATTTGCAGAGGCTGCTACAAACAAACATAGGCATGTGTGTGTGAATTTGATTCTCCTTTTTTTCTCCTGACAAGCCCCACCCTAGCTGATCCAGAAGAGACCTTTTCTGGGAGATACCAAAGAAGAGGGGAGCTAAATACAATCAATCCGTCAATAAAGTGTTGATTTCCTGATATTGTTTACGTAGCAAATGCCTTTGTCTTTATGGAACTTTTGGATCCAGCCCAGCACCTTCCAACCTTCTGATAACTGGCACACATTTTGTCTGTATTGGTTTTGCTTTTTGTATTGTACTGTGTGTTGATGCATTGTTTTTAAGCACTTTGTGTCATATGTAAGCCTCCCTGAGTCCCTTTGGGGAGATAGAGGCGGGGTAAAAAAATAAAGTTATTATTATAACGCTTCACTGTTGCTCATACTCTTAAGGTTATCCCATTTGTGTACACTTCAATAGAGAAGCATATTATTGTGCTTCAAATGTGGTTTAGCTTCATCCCCCATCAGTTCCAGCCAACCTGGAATGATGGGGTCCTTAGTAGAACAACATATTTAAAAGCCACATGTTCTGCAGCTCTAGTTTAGGAACCCCTCTTGACCGGAAGAAAGCAAGTCAGAGCAGTAACATATACTAGTAAGGTAAAGATAAAGGTTTTCCCCTGACATTAAGTCCAGTTGTGTCTGTGGTGTGGTACTCATCTCCATTTCTAAGCCAAAGAGCCGGCGTTGTCCATAGACACTTCCTAGGTCATATGGCTGGCATGTCTGCATGAAGCGCTGTTACCTTCCCGCTGGAGCGGTATCTATTGATCTACTCACATTTGCATGTTTTCGAACTGCTAGGTTGGCAGAAGCTGGGGCTGACAGTGGGTGCTCACACCGCTCCCCAGATGTGAACCTGCGACCTTTCAGTCAACAAGTTCAACAGCTCAGTGCTTTAACCCACTGTGCCACCGGGTGCTCCTCGGTGATATATTTATTTATTATTATTTATTTGGGGTGCTTCTACCCCGCCCTTCTCAACCCCCTAGGGGGGACTCAGGGCAGCTTACAAAAACAGGCACAATTTGATACCTAACAATTCACAAAGTACAATATACAATTTACAATTTAACATCAGCAATTATCACTAGTTAAAACAATCACTATACTAACATATACTATATATATATATATAGAGAGAGAGAGAGCGAGAGAGAGAGAGAGAAAGTATATAACATATACTATCTATCTATCTATCTATCTATCTATCTATCTATCTATCTATCTATACACACTCTAGCTTGGGGACCTGGGCTATTTGAGAAAGGCATTGTGTGCCAAGGTCGGTCTTTCTTAGTTATTTCTGTGGCTCACAGTGGTGTCAGGAAGTTGTAAAAGTACTGCAAGTCCCATTGTCCATGGTTCATCCTCCTCCAAATAGCACCAGAAAGTAGAGTGGGCCAAGAGGGCTCTGTGTGCCAAGTTTGGTCTTGATCGGTCATTGGATGAGGGTGGCAGCGGTCTTGGGAAATGAGTCGAGGTACCACAGTTCAAAAGCATCTATCTTCTTTCGCTCAGTTATTTCTTAGTTATTTCTGTGGCTCACAGTGGTGTCAGGAAGTTGTAAAGGTACTGCAAGTCCCATCGTCCATGGTCCATCCTCTTCCAAATAGCACCAGGAAGTAGAGTGGGCCAAGGGGGCTCTATGTGCCAAGTTTGGTCTTGATCGGTCATTGGATGAGGGTGGCAGCGGTCTTGGGAAATGAGTCGAGGTACCACAGTTCAAAAGCATCTATCTTCCTTCTCTCAGCCTTCCCTAAGGTCCAGCTCTCAGATCCGTAGGTGACTACGGGAAATACCATTGCTTTAACTATGCGGATCTCTGTTGCCAGTGTGATGTCTCTACTCTTCATTATTTTATCGAGATTGGACATTGTTCTCCTCTCAAGAAGTGTCTCCTGATTTCCTGGCTGCAGTCTGTGTCTGCAGTAAGCTTTGCACCTAGAAATATAAAGTCTGTCGTGGCCTCCACGTTTTCTCCCTCTGTTTCCCAGTTCTTGTTGCCATAATCTTGGTTTTTTTATATGTTTAGCTGCAACCCAGCTGTTGCACCTCAGAATAGGTTCACCTTGCTGAAAACACCAAACTGCACACAGACAGAAGTCTTTATAGTTTATTAAAAAGTACAAGATAAAAAGTTCTTAAAAGCAAAAGTAATGTTCTAAAAGATCAATATAAAACAACATTTTGAAGCAAGATCCAAAAGGGCACCAAGAAAGCAAAAACCCATGAGAACATGACTAAGTCCTGAGACCATGAACACAAGAACTGCAATATAATCCAGACAAGCAAAATGCAAGCTTCTTTTTAAACAAAAAGTTGCTCTGACAAAGGTTTGGTCCCAAACACACAGCTTAATACCCTTTGCAAAACATGAAGGCGCTTCTTTGGCCTCTGGCCTCCTTCTTGTTAGCTATTCTCACACTCCTTCGAACTCTGAATTCCAAACGGTCAGCACGATCTAAGTTTCCTGTTTCGTCAAGGTCAGTCTGTTCGTTAGTGTTATCCAGTTTGCCTTCCTGCTCATTATCAGGCTGAGAACTGTCCTCCTTTTCTGAGTCAATTTGCACCTGCACCTGGCTAGTGTCAGAATCAACAAACTCATTTCTTGCTGTGGGAAACTGAACTTCCACAACCTGTATCTCATTGACTATAACAGGGACATTTTGATCCAGATTGTCAACCTGAATCCCATCGCCCTCATCAGAGGCACTCTGTGGATCAGAGGCACTCTGTGGTTCCAGCTGAGGCACAACACCAGCTGAGTCACAACACCAGAGATGCGTAATCGCATCTCTGTATACGAACCCACATGATCCCTTCGATCATCCAGGGAGGCCCTGCTCTCGATACCACCAGCATTGCAGGCACGATTGGTGGGGGCAAGAGAGAGGGCCTTTTCGGTGGTGGCCCCTCGACTCTGGAACTCACTCCCTAAAGACATCACAGGCTCCAACTTTGGCAGTCTTCAGGAGGAGCTTGAAGACATGGCTGTTCCAGTGTGCCTTCCCGGAATAATGACCCCATAGGACTTTGTCCTCCAAAACACTTTACATTTCTTTAAGTCTGCTCTTTGCCCTTCCACAAACACCAGTATCACCTTCTGTTCATGTCCCAGCATTATTTCCAATTTTAACTTAACATTTGGCCTTCCCACTGTTTTTAATTATGTGTTGTTTTATTGATAATGTTGTTTATCTTATTGTCTACATGTTTTAATTGCTTGTATTGTTGTTATTATTGCTTGTACTGTTGTGTTTGTGCTCGGCTTCATGTAAGCCGCACTGAGTCCCTTGGGGAGATGGTAGCAGGGTACAAATAAAGTGTTGTTATTATTATTATTATTATTATTATTATTATTATTATTATTATTATCATCTTGTGCTTTCTTCTTTCACCCTCATTAGAAGACTCCTCAGCTCCTCCTTGCTTTTGGCCATCAAAGTGGTGTCATCTGCATATCTAAGGTTGTTAATGTTTCTTCCAGCAATTTTCACCCCAGCCTTGCATTCATCAAGCAAGGTTTGATATGTCAAGGTTTGATTCGTCAAGCAAGGTTTGATATTATTAATATGTCTGCCAAATGTTCCTATTCCTCATTGTATCACATAATTTTAAGTAACCACCCATTTAAATCTATATAAATAAAACTGTAATGTTAGTTTGTGGGATTAACAGAACTCAAAAACCACTGGAGGAATTGACACCAAATTAGGACACAAGACACCTAACAACCCAATGTATGTCCTTCACTCAAAAAATTGATTTTGCCAATTGGGAGTTGTAGTTGCTGGGATTTATAGTTCACCTACAATCAAAGAGCATTCTGGACCCCACCAATGATACAATTGAACCAAATTTGGCACACAATTCTCCCATGACCAACAGAAAATACTGGAAGGGTTTGGTGGGCAGTGTCCTTTGGTTTTGGGGTTGTAGTTCACCTACATCCAGAGATCACTGTGGACTCAAACAATGATGGATCTGGACCAAACTCTCACAAATACTCAATATGCCCAAATGTGAACACTGGTGGAGTTTGGGGAAAATAGAATCTTGACATTTGGGAGTTGTAGTTGCTGGGATTTATAGTTCACCTACAATCACAGAGCATTCTGAACCCCACCAACGATAGAATTGGGCCAAACCACCCACACAGAACCTCCATGTGGGCCACAGCAACGCGTAGCAGGGGACGGCTAGTTTAAAATAATATATATATATATATATATATTTGCAACCTTTCTCTGGCTCCTGAGCAGAAGGTAAAATGGATGGAAATGGCAACTCTAGTGAGGCTTTTCTACAGCAAATGTGCTAATTGTATTTTCCTGGTGTTTGAACTAAGGGGAGAGGATACAAAAAGAGATACTTACGTACTGCTCTCAATCTCATTTCCTTGGAAGTAGCGTCTCCTGTTTCCAGTGGGACTTTCTTCCATGTAAATATGTTAGGATTGCAGCCAACTCCTTATTGACTATTGGGGTTTTGATCTCTACATGTGCCATTGTCACACTTTCATTTCACGGAGAGACAATTATTTAACCCTTTGCTTGGTTTTTGCTGATGTTCCATTAAAAGCAGCAACAGAGCATCTGTATAATGAGGCTTTAGCAAGAGAAGTTCTTTTCTGGCAGTTTGGATGTGACAGAACATTATGAGAACGATTGATTTCTCCCCCTCCCCTCTCCCTCTCCTACCTATGTGTCATTTCTTCCTTATTTCCTTAATTGCTGGTTCCTTCACAGTAAAGATGGGCAGATCAATGGGGTTAATACAGAAGATTGCTGGGAGGCAGAGTGCCATTGATTCGCCAGCAGGAGCAGAGCCCTACCTTCCCCAAGTTTTTGGTTCCCTCTTCAACATTCACAGCAGCACTGTTGACATGGTCTTCAATCCTGTCAATCTTCTCCTGCTGGGACTAGATGCAAAGGAATTACGAGTAAGGTTTCCTGCTGGGAAGCGGCAGTAAGCCAATACACACCATTTTAATGTCTGTAATCAGGGCCCCCACAGCAGCTTTCATCTGCTCCACTCTGCAGCCATGCAGCCTTAATGGTAGTTCATTAATAGCTTCTGATAAACTGTACTGAAAGCACAAAATTACATAGAGTGAGGAATTTAACTATTTGGCAATAAAATGGGGCAATATTACATGCAGGATTGCTAAAAGTTAAAGACACGACTGCTCAAACATATTATTTAATGCACTGCTATGTGAATAGATGGACTTAGACCCCAGGGGAAAATCCAAACAAGCGTTTATGTGTCAAGCTGGGTTTTCATATAGAAAACAAGTCCAGCTGTACAAAGAGAGGCATCAACAACACTGCACAAATTTCAGACTAGAGAAAGCAAAACTCGCATGTTTTCCTCTGAGCTTGTAAAACCTCAACTTTATAAAGAGTGGACGTCTGAAAAGGATTGGCATGCTTTGTATGAGTTTGGCCCCCTAATTCAAGGCATTGCATTTATAGAAGATTTTATTTATTTATTTATTTATTTGTTTGTTTGTTTATTATTCAAACTTATATGCTGCCACTCCCCTGGGGCTCGGAGCGGCTTACAAGAACAGGCTAAAATCTAACACAATTTAAAAACAATTTAAAACAATTTAAAAACAATTTAAAAACAGCAATATCAAAGATCAAAGGCCTGTCGAAACAGATATGTCTTACATGCCCTGCGGAAAGCTGATAGGTCCCGCAAGGCACGGACTTCAGGTGGCAGAGTATTCCAGAGTGATGGTGCCACTGCTGTAAAGGCTCTGCGCCTGGTTGCTGTTAGACGCAAGGTCTTGACACTGGGAATTTCCAATAGATCTTGGTCCTCAGAACGGAGGGATCTCTGGGGTTGGTAGGGGGTGAAATGGTCCCTTAGGTACATAGGCCCCAGACCATGCAAGGCCTTAAAGGTAAGTACCATCACTTTGAAAGTGATCCGGTGCCCAATTGGTAACCAATACAGCTGTAGTAAGATTGGTGTTATGTGGCATCTCATCGGAATTCCTGCAAGAAGCCGAGCAGCTGCATTTTGTACCAGCTTGAGCTTCCAGATCACCAACAGAGGAAGGCCAATGTAGAGGGTGTTACAGTAGTCCAGTCTTGAGATGACTGTGGCCTGGATCACCGTAGCTAGGTTGTCCCTGGACAGATAGGAGGCCAGCCGTCTAGCCTGCCGCAGATGAAAAACAGCGGTTCTGCTAACAGCGGAGACCTGGGCCTCCATCATCAGCAAAGGGTCCAAAAGGACTCCCAGACTCATTACCAATGATGACGGGTGTAGCGCCTCCCCATCCAGGGTAGGCAGCTGGATATCCCCACTGCCCGGTTGGCCCAGCCATAGGATCTCCGTCTTTGCTGGATTCACCCTCAACCTGCTGGCACGCAGCCATCCAGTAACGGCCTCGAGGCACTGATGGAAACAATCAGGTACAGAGTCCGGTCGGCCTTCCATCTTCAGCACCAACTGAGTGTCATCAGCGTACTGGTAACACTCCAGCCCAAAACCTCGAACCAGCTGAGCAAGTGGTTGCATATAGAAGTTAAACAACAGAGGGGAGAGAATGGCCCCCTAAGGAACTCCACAAGATAGAGGGGACCTCTCAGAGACCAACCTCCCCTCTCCACTCGATACATGAGCTCAATGGAAATCATCCTCTTGCTTTTCTAAAACTTCTTTGTTTTGATTTATTGTTAGAACATATTTCCCCTGTGAATAATAATTTTAAAATCCCAAGAAACAGCCCTGAAAATTATTGCCCATAACTGAAAACTGTTACACAACGCTAGTTTTATTCCAGTGTCCTAACGCCCAAAAAACCCAGACACAAAATAGTCTCAGACCAATAGTCAAAGGTAAACAGAAAATCTTTACTCTCTTAACTTTGCAGAGATGAAACAAAATTGGCAATGCTGCACATAAAAATCAGCAGTGCAATATATTTATTTATTTATTTATTTATTTGACTTGAATACTCCCAATTTGGCTCGGAGCGGTTTACAGCAGTAGATTAAAACAATACAATTAACTTTAAAATACAATAAAAACAAGATCGGACATAGTCCCGAGTTATTCACCCATCAAAAGCTTGTTGGTAGAGAAAGGTTTTACAGGCTTTCCGAAAAGCAAGTAGATCTCGGATAAATCAGGTTTCAACTGGCAAGGCGTTCCATAAATAAGGGGCTACAATTGAGAAGGCTCTCTGCCTAGTCGAGGACAGATGATAAGACCGGATGTTGGGGACTTCAAGCAAATTTTGGTCTTTGGACCGAAGTAATCTCTGGGGTTGGTAGGGGGATAAGCAGGCCCTCAGATACGCCAGCCCCAGACCATATAAGGCCTTAAAGGTTAATACCAGCACCTTGAAGGTAATCCGTTACTCAATCGGTAGCCAGTGCAGCTGTTGTAGAATTGGGGTGATACGACACCTCGCCGGCACCCTGGCGAGAAGACGAGCCGCCGCATTTTGCACCAGCTTCAGTTTCCGGATCACTGACAAAGGAAGGCCAATGTAGAGGGCGTTACAGTAGTGAAGCCCTGAGATGACCGTTGCCTGGATCACCGTAGCCAGGTTGTTCCTAGATAGGTAGGGAGCCAGTCGCCTAGCCTGATGCAGATGGAAAAACACAGATCTGCTCACAGCAGAGACCTGGGCTTCCATTGTGAGCAGAGGGTCTAATCAGACACCAAGACTTTTTACAGAAGATTTACACAGTCTTTGTAATATGCATAAAATAAAGCATCTTCTAAGCAGCAAATGGGAAATCAAAACAAACTGAAGTAAATAGCCATTTCACCATCAGCATCTCCTGCTGGTACTCCACACTGGTGATACAGAACTCCAGCAGCAGCTCACCAGAAAACCAGCACTCACCACACTGTATTCAAAAACCTCAAACAGTTATAGCCCCTTGGTTGTGGCACATGATTGCTGCTTGACCTCCTTAGTCAGCTGAACAAGATAATTACAAACAATAAGGTTTTTCTTCACACATATACTTGTGTCCTGCAAGGACTTACCATAACAAAAACTCTTAAAGTAAAATCCATTTACAACTGGTGAATTCTAAATTACAATTTTACTGCAATTTCTAATGTTTAGATATGTGTCTCTTGCATAGAGACTGTCCAAAGTAGATCCAATGTAGAGTGTAGATAGCACCGGGATTTTGGCGCAGATGGCTGGGAGTCAGCTTCATTAAGATCACTACTGACCAAAAGGTCATGAGTTCGAAGCCAGCCCCGGTCAGAGTGAGCTTCCGACCAATTTGTGTAGCTTGTTGTTGACCTTTGCAGCCCGAAACACAGTTGCATCTGCCAAGTAGGAAATTAAGGTACCACTTATGTGAGGAGGCTAATTTAACTAATTTACGAGGCCATAAACATCTCTAGCAAGCATGCAAAAAATGAGGAAGTACTTCAAGAAGGGAAAAAAAGGATGACCTTCAAGAAGGGAAAAAAGGATGACCCAAACAACTACCGTCCAGTCAGCCTCACGTCAATACTAGGCAAGATTCTGGAAAAGATTATTAAGGAAGTGGTCTGCAAACACTTAGAAACAAATGCGGTCATCACTAATAGTCAACGTGGATTTATCAAAAACAAGTCATGCCAGACTAATCTGATCTCTTTTTTCGATAGAGTTACAAGCTGGATAGATGCAGGGAATGCCGTGGATGTAGCGTACCTGGATTTCAGTAAGGCCTTCGACAAGGTCCCCCATGACCTTCTGGCAAACAAACTAGTCCAATATGGGCTAGGCAAAACTACGGTGAGGTGGATCTGTAATTGGTTAAATGGACGAACCCAGAGGGTGCTCACCAATGCCATCTGAACATGAGGAAGAACTTCCTGACTGTGAGAGCCGTTCAGCAGTGGAACTCTCTGCCCCGAAGCGTGGCGGGGGCGCCTTCTTTGGAAACTTTTAAACAGAGGCTGGATGGCCATCTTTTGGGGGTGCTTTGAATGCAATATTCCTGCTTTTTGTCAGGGGGTTGGACTGGATGGCCCATGAGGTCTCTTCCAACTCTTTGATTCTATGATTTTATGATTCATCAGTGTCACAAATGGATGGTGAAGCGACAGCTCCCCTGGTGGCCAGAATACCCTCATGAAAAAGCTGGATTGTTAAATAGCCTCTGAGTGTCTGTCTATATATCTTGTGTGTCTATGGCATTGAATGTTTGCTATGTTTATTATATTTTATTAATGTTATTTGTAATGATTTTTTATCTATGTTAAATGTTTTTAATGTTTAATTATCTTTGTATTGCTGTGGGCATCGAATTGTGCCATTTTGTAAACTGCCATGAGTCGCCCTTGGGCTGAGAATGGCAGTATAGAAGTATAGTAAATAAATCTTAAATAAATAAAAATGTAATGTTCGTTTGTGGGATTAACGGAACTCAGAAACCCCTGGATGAATTGACACCAAATTTGGACACAAGACACCTAACAACCCAATGTATGTCCTTCGCTCAAAAAAAATATATGATTTCGTCAGTTGGGAGTTGTAGTTGCTGGGATTTATAGTTTACCTACAATCAAAGAGCATTCTGAACCCCACCAACGATGGAATTGAATCAAACTTGGCACACAGAACTCCCATAACCAACAGAAAATACTGGAAGGGTTTGGTGGGCAGTGTCCTTTGGTTTTGGAGTTGTAGTTCACCTACATCCAAAGATCACTGTGGACTCAAACAATGATGGATCTGGACCAAACTCTACAAGAATAGTCAATATGCCCAAATGCGAACTTTGGTGGGCTTTGGGGAAAATAGAATCTTGACATTTGGTAGTTGTAGTTGCTGGGATTTATAGTTCACCTACAATCACAAAGCATTCTGAACACCACCAACAATAGAATTGGGCCAAACCTCCCACACAGAACCCCCATGTGGGCCACAGCAACGTGTGGCAGGGGACGGCTAGCAAATAAATAAATAAATATGTATGTGTACATTGTTATCTGCCCTGAGTCCCCTGCGGGGTGAGAAGAGCGGAATATAAATACTGTAAATAAATAAAATAAATAGATAGGGCATTGCTGTCATAAAACAGCACATTTCAGATTAGAGGAAGAACAAGAAAATGCACTTCTGATGGTGTGGGTGATATTGACCTCTTTAAAATAATGATGAACAGGACAAAGCATTATCTCTGAATATGTGCAGCATGTTCTCTCACTGTTGTCCCTGCTTAAATTGCCAATGCCAAAGAGAGAAATTTGAGAACAGGCATAATAACCCTTTCTCCTAATGAATCTGGATCCCCAAAATTATAATTATTCTCCATCCCTAATCAAAAATAGGCACCCAAGCCATATAGTTAAAAATATTAGTTTCAGTGCAGCATTCTTCCAACAATTGTGTACAGAATAGAAGCCTCATCGAATGTATGTCTCTTAAGTTGTAAGTGGGTACCAACACATTCAAAGAGAGAAAAATAGGCATCTATAATAGCCATTTACATACGCCTGTCACAAAATGCTCTGGCAAAAAGTGCTTGTCAAACAGAAAATCAATATTAATCTACACATGTTTGTTGTAGCTAATGTAGAAATTGAAATATGGACCACTTCTCAAAAAGCAATGTTGCTTTACAGAATCAGTTGTCATGGGGAAAACTGAATTACACAGTCACATCTGAAATGGTGTTTTACTTGACTACGATTTAGCTCTTTAAATAATATTGGAAGCAGTTTGATTAACTGTAAAAAAAATATGCATTCTGATTATTATTATTATTATTATTATTATTATTATTAACTTTATTTGTACCCCGCTAGCATCTCCCGAAGGACTCGATGCGGCTTACAAAGGCCAGGCCACAATAAAACAACAATATAACAATTACATTTAAACCAAAGCAAATCGAAATAATTAAAGCAATAACAGTAAACAATAAAACAACACACCGTGATACAATAAAAACGAGGCCGGGCAAATGTAATGGGTGCAGATTAAAAAGTGCTGAGTGTGCTGAGTGATATATAAGGATTTTTGGATAGGTGCAATGTGCGGACAATCTCAATCTCTAATAAAGTGCTTTTGGGACGTGTTGCTGGGGTTTTCCTATTCTGAAAAGGCACACCGGAATAGCCAGGTCTTCAAGCTCTTCCTAAAGACTGCCAACGTAGGGGCTTGTCTGATGTCCTTGGGAAGGGAGTTGCAGAGTCGGGGGGCTACCACAGAGAAGGCCCTGTCCCTCGTCCCCACCAGCTGCGCTTGCAACGCAGGTGGGATTGTGAGCAGGGCCTCTCCAGATGAACAAAGAGAGTGTTTGGGTTCATAGACGGAGATGCGGTCACACAGGTAGGCAGGTCCCAAACCGTTAAGGGGACCTGCCTTGAATTGGGACCGGAAAATGAACGGCAGCCAGTGGAGCTCCTTGAACAGGAGGGTTGACCTCTCTCTGTAAGGAGCACCAGTTAACATCCTGGGTGCCGCCCGTTGGACTAGTTGAAATTTCCGAGCCGTTTCCAAGGGCAGCCCCAAGTAGAGCGCATTACAGTAGTCCAATCTAGAGGTGACCAAGGCATGGACCACCCCGGTCAGATCAGCCTTTACGAGGTACGGTCGCAGTTGGCGCACAAGTCTCAATTGTGCAAAAGCCCTCCCGGACACCGCCGACGCCTGAGCCTCAAGCGTAAGTGATGAATCCAAGAGTGTTCCCAAACTGCGGACCTGTGACTTCAGGGGGAGTGTAACCCCGTCCAGCATAGGTTGCCACCCTATACCCCGATCCGGTTTTCGATCGACCAGGAGGACTTGTCGGGATTGATCTTCAGCTTGTTCCTACTCATCCAGACAGCCACAGCAGTCAAGCACTCGTCCAGCACTCAAGGGGCTTCCTTGGAATTAGGTGGAAAAGAGTAATAGAGTTGTGTGTCATCTGCATAGAGATGGCACCTAACTCTAAAACTCCGGATGACCTCTCCCAGCGGTTTCATGTAGATGGTGAAAAGCATGGGAGATAGAATAGAGCCTTGCGGGACCCCACAGGTCAAAGGCCAGGGGTCCGAGCAGGCATCTCCCAGCTTCACCATCTGGGATCGGCCGACACAGGTTTAAACTTCCCTTAATAATCTGTGGTAATCTTACCTGTATCATAGTTTCATAAGTAAATTCCTAAATAAATAGAGAGGGGGGATTATCAACATGCTACATATTTAACCTATCAACATACTACATATTTAACCTATTACTTCCATGTTCTCTTGACTTCAATGGTGGAGGGGGAAAGCATATGTTTTATTATCCTTTTGCAATCCATGCTCCATTCCAGTAATTACTTGTAGATTCTTGTAATTATCTTTTTCCTACTCCCAAAAAACTTTTGCCACATCGACGACCCCTCCTAAAAGCCTAAAACACCGTCTTTTTAATAATAATCTTTGATTTTGTAGCATTGAAACCAGGACATATTGGCAAATACCTTATTTAATTCTTCGGGATTGTGGCGCAGCTGGCTGAGTGTCAGCTGCATTAAGATCACTCTGACCAAAAGGTCATGAGTTCGAAGCCAGCCCGGGTTGGAGTGGGTTTCCAACCAATTGTGTAGCCTGTTGTCAACCTTTGCAACCCGAAAGACAGTTGCATCTGTCAAGTAGGAAAATTAGGTACCACCTTAAAAAGTGTGGGGAGGCTAAATTAACTGATTTGTGAGGCCATAAAGAAGACTCCAGCAAAAGCATTCCAGTGGGGAAGCATGCGGGGAATGCGGAAGTACTTCAGCAGTGTCGCAGATGGACGATGAAAGCGACAGCTCCCCTGGCGGCCAGGAAAAGTTAAATAGCCTTTGTGTATGTTGTATGTTAAAATTGCCATTGAATGTTTGCCATATATGTGTACACTGTAATCCGCCCTGAGTCCCCTGTGGGGTGAGAAGGGTGGAATATAAATGCTGTAAACAAATAAATAAATTCTTGTGTTTTCAATTTAAGTTCCTTATGTTCTTTCTTCACGGTATCTCTGTAGGTGGGTCAACCACTCCATCCTAGCTCTCTCCTTTGGCATGCTTCCAAAGGAGAGCCAAAGGGGAGTTTTCTTATGTATTCTTTGTTTATATTTATCCCGTGTTTTCAGCAAGGCAGAATGTATAAAATGGTTCCCAAAATTATTATCTATATTTTTCTTTCATACCAGAGGTACATGTGCCACCCTGCTCTAAGATCGTAATCCTCTAATGTCAATACCTTCTTATTTTGTAGAGTTATCCACTCTTTTATCCATTCAGGCCACTGGCTTCGCAATAGATCTTGGAGTCCTCGTGGACAACAAGTTAAACATGAGCCAACAATGTGATGTGGCGGCAAAAAAAGCCAATGGGATTTTGGCCTGCACCAATAGGAGCATAGTGTCTAGATCTAGGGAAGTAATGCTACCCCTCTATTCCACTTTGGTTAGACCACACCTGGAATATTGTGTCCAATTCTGGGCACCACAATTCAAGAGAGATATTGACAAGCTGGAATGTGTCCAGAGGAGAGCGACAAAAATGATCAAGGGTCTGGAGAACATGCCCTATGAGGAGCGGCTTAAGGAGCTAGGCATGTTTAGCCTGAAGAAGAGAAGGCTGGGAGGAGATATGATAGCCATGTATAAATATGTGAGAGGAAGCCACAGGGAGGAGGGAGCAAGCTTGTTTTCTGCTTCCTTGGAGACTAGGACGCGGAACAATGGCTTCAAACTACAAGAGAGGAGATTCCATCTGAACATGAGGAAGAACTTCCTGACTGTGAGAGCCGTTCAGCAGTGGAACTCTCTGCCCTGGAGTGTGGTGGAGGCTCCTTCTTTGGAAGCGTTTAAACAGAAGCTGGATGGCCATCTGTCAGGGGTGATTTGAATGCAATATTCCTGCTCCTTGGCAGGGGGTTGGACTGGATGGCCCATGAGGTCTCTTCCAACTCTTTGATTCTATGATTCTATATAGATTTAGGTTTGGTAAGCCAAGGCCTCCTCTTCTCCTTTCGTCTGTTAGATTTGTATAGCTTATCCTGGGTTTCTTATTGTTCCAAATGAATTTTGTTAAGTCTTTATTCCAATCCTTGAACACTTCCACTTTCCTGATTATGAGTAGGTTCTGGAACAGATATATCATTTTTGGGAGAACACTTGGCCAGGGTGGTCCACGCCTTGGTTACATCCAAACTGGACTATTGGTACAACGGTCGGTAGCCAGACTCCTTACTGGAGCAAACTATAGGGAGCATACAACACCCTTATTAAAACAGCTTCATTGACTGCCGATAAGTTGCCGAGCCAAATTCAAGGTGCAGGTCATGACCTATAAAGCCCTAAACGGTTCGGGCCCCACCTATTTCCACGACCGCATCTCCTTCTATGAACCGGCACGAGCTCTAAGATCTTCCAAGAAGGCCGTCCTCTCGGTCCCACCACCGTCTCATGCGTGGTTGGTGGGGACAAGAGAGAGGGTCTTCCGGGTGGTGGCCCCCGCCTCTGGAACGCCCTTCCAAGGGAAATAAGACAGGCCCCATCCTTCCCCTCCTTTCGAAAGAGCTTGAAGACCTGGTGGTTTCAACAAGCCTTTGAAAATGACCAGTTCTAACACAGCCCTACATATTGTCTAATACGGCTTATTCTTCCTACCAATTACCCAGATCATTTCCTCTAATAGGCCCCGGAATGAACAGCCACAGACCTGTTCCTAATATTATTGTTGCCTGCCATAGCATTGCACTTAATTCCCGGGCCCCCTAGAATTTTGGCCCAGCCTTTTAATTTTTTTAAATTGCCTTGAACAGGCAGGATTACTTTTAATATATGTTTTAATATATGTGTTTTAGATTTCAGATTTCCCCCCAGGTTTTGGAATACCTTTATTTATGTACATGGACATAATAATCTTGGAGACGAAACCCAGTTTTAAACATGAAATTCATGTATATTTCATATACACTTGATATAGGTAATTTATGCACAATATTTGTAATAAAAAATTAAAATTTAATTTTTGTGTGTGTTATTGTCTATATGCGAGTTATATTAACTGTATTATTTTATTTGCTTACTGCTTTGTTGTTTTATTGATGTGTTGTTGGGCTTGGCCTCATGTAAGCCATCCCGAGTCCCCTTGGGGAGATAGTGGCGGGGTATAAATATAAATATTATTATTATTATTATTTGCATGAAACAAAATTTGGGGACATTGGACCATATCAAAATAAAGGTCCATGTACACTGCTATATAACCCAGTTTCTGAATTCAGATTATCTGCTGTGAACTGGATTATATGAATCTACACTGCTGTCTGTCACACTGAAATCTAGTTCAAAAGAGATCATCTGGATTCAGAAACTAGATAATATGGTAGTCTAGATCCAGCCTTAGCTACCCATGTGAACAACTTTGGATTCTGGGGTATTTTTGATTTCAGAATTGTGAATAAGGGATGCTCAACCAGTAATTTCAAAAGTTTTCTTTTCACTGAACAAGACTGGCAAGAGTTTTTACACAATTCTTGATTATTCATTGCAATGTGAGACCTCCATTTTGTTGTTGTGTTCAGAACAGATTACTGGGAGTAGTGAATCTTACCTAGTAGGCCGGAAAGGAAGCCTGGATAACAGTATGGCAAACCTCCATTTTGGGAGTGTAAGCCATGGAAGCAGTCATCTTGAGTGAGGATAGAGAGAAGATGGAAGCTAGAGAGAGAAGATGGAGTTTGAGGTCTCCTAGGATTGGCTGGAGCAGATGGGAGGAGCCAAGTCTTAGGAGGAAAAGATTTCAGCTCCTGTGAGGGTTGAGAACTGGGAGCTGATGGGGGAAGAAGTGTTTTTGAAACTGGGTTTTCAGGGAGAGAGTGTCTGTGTCAGACAGTGCTGTTAGCTGACAGGAGAAAGGTCAGACAGCAACCTGATTTCTTGTGGGAGTTGGCACAAGAGATTAGCTCTCTAGGCTGAGTTAGGTAGCAGGAAGAACTCTAGGGAAGAGTTAGCTAATAACTCAGGGGACTACCTAGGATAGGTTAGTCAGAACTCATTACTAATTCTCTGAAGTAGAGTGAGGGATTTTTGTTACTAGCAGCTAGATCTGTTTGATTAGCTCTGACTGTAACTGAGTGAAGAAACTTATTCAAGCAACCATCAAGCTGAAGTACTTTTGTACCTCTCAGAAGTAGTTTGTTGTCTGTTCTTATAAATAAATGTTTTTCTATTTAACTTTCAAAAAGGTCTCCATTGTACATCTTTCCATCAACAAGCTTTGTGATAGTTCCACTATTTTTAACATCTGGTTACTACAGAAAAGCTTCCTTACAAACAGTCCATTTGGGAGCCAAGGAAAAAGCAGTGTTGGCAGGAGTGGGAAAAGTTTACCTCAAATACTCATTTTAAAATCCTAAAACTACTTAGGTTGGTGGCAGCATTAATTCAAAAGAAGCTTAAAGACAAACAGTGTTCACTCTACCAATGCACATATCTCACATCATCTCGCTACCATATTGGAGGCACAGGGGTGGGATTTTTGAGGAGAAGGCAAACCTTTGGGGGAAGATCCATCCCGCCCAGCCATAATACTAATAAGCCTCCTGCCTCATGCCAGTGGTGTGATATTACATATAATCTCTGGCATAGACACTGAGAACTGGGAAGCCTTGGCCCTTGAGCGCTCCAGCTGGAGATCAGCTGTGACCAGCAGTGCTGCAGAATTCGAGAAGGCACGAGTGGAGGGTGAAAGAGAGAAACGTGCCAGGAGGAAGGCGCGTCAAGCCAACCCCGACCGGGACCGTCTTCCACCTGGAAACCAATGCCTTCACTGTGGGAGAAGATCAAGAATAGGGCTCCACAGCCACCTACGGTCAAGGGTCAAGAATAGGGCTCCACAGCCACCTACGAATCCACAAGGAAACCCATCATGGAAACCATCTTACTCGTCCAACGAGGGATCGCCTAAGTAAGTAAGTAAGTTAAATACATATAATCTTTTACAGTGGTGTCCAGCTGTGGGATATATATAGTATTTCGTTATAATATATTGTATGTATGTATATCTTGGAAGCCGCTCTGAGTCCCCTTCAGGGTGAGAAGGTCGGCTTATAAATGTCATAAATAAAATAAATATTACATGTAATATTCACAAATTTGCGTGTCATCGTTGCGCAGGGGCCATGCTAATCTTCTCTGTATTGTTCCAATTTTAGTATATGTGCTGCCGAAGTGAGCACATACATGTAATATTGCTAATAATATTATAATGGTATAGTTCAATATAGTCATATATAATTTCTGATATTGTACTATGCTAATAATATAATACATTGTATGTATATATATCTTGTAAGCCACTCTGAGTCCCCTTCGGGGTGAGAAGGGCGGCATAGAAATGTCGTAAATAAATAAATAAATAAATAAATAAATAATGGGTGACACGCGGCATGATCTATAACAATATTAATGGTATATCTATTATACTGGGCTTAACATTTCTTAAATCTATGTCTCTTTCACCAACTACCACTTCTTGCATCCAAGGCTTATTATTTTTGTTTTAAAACCCATAGATCAGTGTTTCTCAACCTGGGGGCCCCCAGTGGCGCAGTGGGTTAAACCCCTGTGCCGGCAGGACTGAAGACCGACAGGTCACAGGTTCGAATCCGGGGAGAGGCGGATGAGCTCCCTCTATTAACTCCAGCTCCTCATGCGGGGACATGAGAGAAGCCTCCCACAAGGATGATAAAAACATCAAAATAATCCAGGCATCCCCTGGGCAACGTTCTTTCAGACGGCCAATTCTCTCACACCAGGAGTCACTCCTGACACGACAAAAAAAAAAAACCCAAAAAAAAACCCTGGGGGTCGGGACCCCTGAGGGAGTCGCGAAGGGGTGTCAGAGGGGTCGCCAAAGACCATCAGAAAACACAGTATTTTCTGATGGTCAAGGGGATTCCATGTGGGAAGCTTGAGCCAATTCTATCGTTGGTGGAGTTCAGAATGTTCTTTGATTGTAGTGAACTATAAATCCCAGCAACTACAACTCCCAAAAGTCAAGGTCTATTTTC
Source organism: Anolis sagrei ordinatus (assembly GCF_025583915.1). Classification (NCBI taxonomy): domain Eukaryota; kingdom Metazoa; phylum Chordata; class Lepidosauria; order Squamata; family Anolidae; genus Anolis; species Anolis sagrei. Next base: position 60,442,896 of record NW_026847660.1, on the reverse strand, counting down.
CCCAGACTCCACCAGTGTTCACATTTGCACATATTGAGTATTTGTGCCAAGTTTGGTCCAGATCCACCATTGCGTGAGTCCACAGTGCTCTCTGGATATAGGTGAACTACAACTCCCAAACTCAAGGTTAATGCCCACCAAACCCTTCCAGTGTTTTCTGTTGGTCATGGGAGTTCAGTGTGGTAAATTAGGTTCAAATCCAACGTTGGTGGAGTTCAGAATGCTCTTTGATTATAGGTGAACTATAAATCCGAGCAACTACAACTCCCAAATGACAAAATCAGTCCTCCCCAACCCCACTATTTGTGGGGTATTTGTGCCCAGTTTGATCCAGTGAATGCAAATACATATTGCATATCTAATATTTACATTATGATTTATAACAGTAGTAAAATGACTGTTATGAAGTAGCAACAAAAACAATGTTATGGTTGGGGGTCACCACAACATGAGGGACTGTATTAAGGGGTCACGGCATTAGGAATGTTGAGAACCATTGCCATAGATGTTATGAGTAGTCTTCCAAGCCTGGCTCTGCATGGGCTGGGATGGTGTACAAAGAAAAGATGGAAAATTTGAACTATATTTAAGATAAGTATTTGGGGTACAGCACAGTTAGAATTCTTGCTGACTTATTGCAGCCCAGCAAAAACTAGTCTCTGACCATTAGGCTGCCTCATTTGGCTATTACTCACTTTTCTACAGGGAGTTAATTTTTTTGTATTTTCTCACATCAAATAGGCCCCCACAATAACAACATTCTGGTCCCCCATTCATTTCATTGGAAATAAAAGAAATGCATTTCTATCTACCTTTGTACTTTTATTTGCACTTTCAAAGGTGGTCAAAAGTACAATAAAAGTAATTATTATATGTAAACTGAAAATTCATAAAAATGGCTAATTATGTGCACATGGATTAGACATAGAGTGGCTGTGCATATATTTGCTTAAAACCTGTGGCAGAAGACTTAGGTCAATATTGACTTAGGAATTCCTAATGTATTTTTACAACATCTAATTTTGAGAGCAAAGTATGTGCTGCGGAGAACATTTGGTAGCAAAATAATTAATCAGATTTCTTTGCAAACAAACAGAACACTAGCCCATTGGTAAACATTTAAACAGCTTACAGCAAATACATTCTACATGTCATATAATTTATTATCAAGTGTCCCAGACTCTTAACTATTTAATTAAAATAAAGATCTAGTCTTTTTCTTGCTTCCATGGATGCAACTATATATTATATGCTGTTGCTATCAGATGTGCACACACACGTTGGGCACCATTGCAGACTAAAGGCACATCCCAATTGGATATAATTCTTTCAAATTTAAATGTGTACAAAAACAACGATTCTAAGAAATAGTTTGTGGACAAAGTTATTTTTATTTTGCTAAGCCCAATTGTGACATGCTCATGGAAACAATACAAATGTTTATTTAAGACATTAATAGTAGGCTTTCCCATGATGAACAGAAAGCTAACCGTGCTTTAATTTTATGAAAATCAACTTGTTACAACTTTGCTTAATTGATTTTGGTGGACAAGCATTAGCGACTTTCTCTGGGAATCAGTATCTTCATAGTAGTTATAACAATAATTTGTTTACTACTTACTTCTTTGACAGTGGCCATAGCAATCTTTTAGAGAAACTTTCAAATTATTTAGGTTCTTCATTATATTTTCTCAGACATGAGAATGCTAGATTTCTTGGGATTTATTTACTTATTTATTGCTGTTTATTGTTATTTGTTTTTGGCTTTGACTCATGGGGATCATATGAATGAGAGACCTTCAAGAACCTCACTCAGCAGTGTCAGGAGCCAGTTTCCAGGCCCTCGGTTTTGGCGCTGAAATTAGGGTCCTGACGTAAAACTTTGATAAGAACTCTGCAGCTGTCGACCTTGGAAGGCAACTGTTTGGCGAGAACATTGCATGGGGTTTTTCACCCGGCGGGAATTGTACCTTCAAACGAGGGGGAGTGTATATAAGGGGTGACCAGCGGCTGCTGGTCAATCTCGGCTTTTCATGTGTCCATGTATCCTGCAGTAAAGATTCTCTTTGATAATGGATCGGAGTCCCGTGTCTTCCTTGGGAACGGCTGCTGTGAGTTGACAGTTAAGCCGAGATTCATCGTACTATCTCGCATTTGCAGTGAGGTGCTACTATGGACGAAGACGAGGTTTTGCAGGAGGAGGAGAACCCCATCCTCGGAGTGGAAGGGGGTGAGCAGGGGAGTGGAAGGGGGTGAGCTTCTGTCTCCCTTCGAGGAGACAGAAGCAGAGCTTGAAAGAGTGATGGCTTTGGCATCGTCTACCGCCTATGCCCGACCCAATGGGGTAACCCAGAGATGAGCAAAAGGACGGGTGGATGTCGTGAGGGGAAGCAGTGACCTGGAATTCTCCTCCCCCCAGAGAATGGAGTATCTGGAAGGGAAAGTGGCAGCCATGGAGACCACCCTCGCGGTCATGTCGAGAGTGATGGAGTGCTTGGCCCCCCTGGTGGAGGAAACGCAACCCCGGACGGAGTTGCTGTGGAGTGCAAGCGGAAGGAGCAACCAGGAACCCGGGGCACGTCCCAAAACCCAAATGAGCTGGAGGCAAGGGGCGGAGAGTGACGAGGAAGGGGAGAGACCGCGGGGAGCCGCACTCGACCACCAAACTACACCCCTGGTGCCCCTGGCTGGAGCCGGGCATGGCACAGGGCCACGAAGATTGCCCCCGGAGTGGCAAGGGCTCCAGGGAGGGCCAACGTATGCAGACGCCCGAGAGGTACAACCGCTAATCCTCCAACAGAGAAGGGAGGAGTTGAGAATAGAATTCGGAGGGGAAGCCGAGGAATTAGACTTCTTCCTAACTATGGTGAAAGGCTACTTGGAAGACAACGCACCTACCTTAAGGTCGGAAGCCAGCCGGGTGTGAGCTGTCGGTGCAGTGTTGAGGAGGGGAGCAGCAGTCCTGGCCAGGCCTTACAAATTCATGACTATGGTTTCTGATCTGATTCTGACATCTGAGGGTGAACTCTGTTTTATAGTAGACTGAGGCTGAAGTCAATAGCCTATTAAAGTGGGGATGGTTTTGTAGCCATCAAGCAGTACAGTACACCTTACGGTTGATATAAGGAGGTTTTCTTGGCTGAGCCAAAAGAACATAGACTCAGTTCCCAAACAGAACTGGTTGTAATTATCCTTACTTCCATCCTGTATTTCCTGGACTCAAGTGGCCTGGGACACAGGATGGCAGTCTCTTCCCCCGACTCATGTCACAGTGGCCAATGGATTCTATCTGTTCTTCGTCATGTGCCATGATGTCAACTGGGGAGGGGGGGGGGGGGGGGGGGGTTATCAGAATGTCATCAAACAGAATTTCTACACATTTTAAAACAGTTTAGAGACGGAGTGCCACAAAGCCCACCATAGGATGAAAAACTACTTCTGCCAGTTGCCCCATGGGACTCCATATGTAAACTATTTCAGAAATGTTTGGAAACTGATAATTCTGGAGTCAGGGAACAATTGTCTTCAGAGCGCCCGATGTTCATAGAAATGGACATCTTATGTAGGTGTGGGATGACAGATGTCAGATTCACCCATTCTAGTTTGTCTACGGGCTGAGAAAGGTGGTCTTCAAATACAGTAAATAAATGAATGAATAAATAAATATGTATCAGACACTGAAAAAAAACCCAAAGTAAAAAGCACACAAGCATGACAGCATTAATGAATGTTGTTTTAGGGTTGTGGATACACCTGCGTTGAACCTGTGTTATCTACCCAGTGGCACCAGCCTGAAGCAATGGAGGAGGATACATCTGATTTGCAAAGTATTATTCAACTGTCTTGTGCAAAGACAAAGAAAACATGGCTGTTGTAGGCAGCAATGTTCTCCCCAAGGATATCAGACAAGCCCCAACATTGGCAGTCTTTAGGAAGAGCTTGAAGACGTGGTTGTTCCAGTGTGCCTTCCCAGAATAGGAAACTCCTAGCATCATGTCCCAATCGAGCCCCCGGTGGCGCAATGGGTTAAAGCCTTGTGCTGGCAGGACTGAAGACTGACAGGTCGCAGGTTCAAATCCCGGGAGAGGCGGATGAGCTCCCTCTATTGGCTCCAGCTCCTCATGCGGGGACATGAGAGAAGCCTCCCATAAGGATGATAAAACATCAGAAATCATCCAGGCGTCCCCTGGGCAATGTCCTTGCAGACGCCCAATTCTCTCACAACAGGAGCAGTTGCTCCTGACACGACAAAAAAAAAATGTCCCAATTGCACTTTACTAGAGATTAAGATTGTCTGCACCCCGCACTTATTTCCAAAAACCTATCCATTTTACCTGTCATGTTCAGCATTTTAAAATTTTAATCATTACATTAGTTTTAAATGTGTCATGGTGTTATTGTCTAATGTTTATTGCTATTGTTTTAATGTTTATTGCTTGTTTTATGAGTTTATTTATTGTTGTATTTGTTATGCTGTTGTTTTATTGATGTGTTGGGCCTCTGGCCTCTTGTAAGCCGCACCGAGTCCTTCGGGAGATGTTAGTGGGGTATAAATAAAGGATTATTATTATTATTATTATTATTATTATTATTCTCTCAGTGCCTCACTGTCATGAATGACTTTTCAATAACTTTGAAGAATAGGTTCTTTTTATTGCAATTTCCAGTGTGAGAAGGTATATCAGATTACAGAAAAACATTTAGACAAATAATGACTTTGGACATACAGACATACAGATTCTATGCAACTACACTGGATTTAAAATTACATTGGTTAACAAACAAACAAAGGGGAATTACATTTTCACTCAACATTCACACACATGTACACGCATTCATCCACATGCATCCAAATATTACCATATCATTTTCTCGCTCCTTGGAGAAGCACTTGTTAGGCCAGACCCCGCTTTCCTGCAACCTGCCAACGTATAGTTCCAAAACTTCCATAACTTCATAATTTCAAAACACCAAAATGCATCCTTTCCCTAAGAACAATGCCAAGGACCAGATCTCTGTTTTCCATACAGCAAAACCTGACTCCCGGCACAAAATCGAAGATTCCAAAAGCACACTTCTTCCTCTTCCCTTGAGAAAGAAGCCCCAAAGTGACCAGACTGCTCCCTTGCAAATCTGCCACTATCCTTAGGTACACTATCTCTCTCCTTCCCATGGAGCAGAGCATAGCGGGTGGACAGACTCCTCAGGACTGCCACACTTTGAGCATTATTAGATTGAGTCTTTTATAGGAATAGTCTGTTGATGTAGTCCCAAAGTTGTAAGTCAATGATAGACGTCTTCCATCCTGGCTCCATCTCAGTTTCCTGGCCAGATGTTGATCTTCTTGATTGGTGTTGATCTTATGTTGACTTCCTTCTTAACATAAGGAAGGTTGTAAACATTTCCTTTATCACTGTCCCAGTTCTTATCAGGGTTTCTCATTAGCAAGTCCAGTAAACAGGTAATTAGTCATTGCAGGCCTGGGTCTTTTACTGGTGTTTCCAAAATTATTAACTCCATACATCCTTTCATTCTTCCATTCATTCCCACACATCATTTTAAATTCACATTTATCAAATCTGCACACTGAATTTCTTGTGACATCACCAGAGGTCATGTTGGTGATGGGAGTTGCAATCTAGTTGCAATCTAGCATCATCTAGAGGGCTGCTCGCCATCCATCATAATACTAATTGCACCCCCACCCCTTCTCTCACCCCTAAATTGTTTATGCTCATCCAATGCAAGGCTTTAGTAAACTCAAACAAATATTTGGTGGTGCTGCTGCCAGACATGTATTTTGACTCTTATTTTCTGTATTGTATCTTTGATATTTTATTGAATCACAATCCAAACTGTCACCCCTCTCCCGCCCCAGAGCTTATGGGGAAAATCCATTGAGAATTATAGTAATGGTTGTCTACACATGTGGCAAGGCCTAAATAAATAAATAAATAAATAAATAAAACAGACAAGAGTTCCACCATCAGGTCTAAGAAGAAACTACAAGAAATAGCAACAGTTCTTGGAATTGGTTTAATTCTAAAACCAGGTTTTATAAAATGTGGCTCAAAAATTGAGGCCAAATGAGTACAACATATCTCATGAAAACTTATCATTGATACTATATATATGTATATGTGTGTGTGTGTGTGAGAGAGAGATTTATTGCTTATTTGCCTCAGTGATGTCTTGTTACGTTCATGCAACACAACTTAGCGTGTTGACTGCAAACTGCAGTCAACATGCTAATGTGTCACAGCACAAAGTTTGGAAAGCTCTGCTCTAACCCTTCACCACACACATTGGATGCTCTGAATACACAAACAGCGGAGGCTCTGCTTCTGATAATGAAAATGCACATTGTCAACAATTATTGTCACCATCTGTAAATAGCCTACCTTTGAATATGTTACAATATTTCCACCAGATGCTAAGGAGGCTGTCCAAGTCCTGAACTGCTGTGATGGTCTGGATGAGGGCGAGTAAATTGAAGTTGAATCCAGACAAGACAGAGGTCCTCCTGGTCAGTTGCAAGGCCAAACAGTATATAGGGTTACAGCCTGTGCTGGATGGGGTTACACTCCCCTTGAAGGCACAGGTTCGCAGCTTGGGAGTCCTCCTGGACTCATCGCTCCCATCTTACGCCAACTCCACTGGCTGCCAGTTTGCTACCAGGCACAATTCAAAGTGCTGGCTTTGGCCTATAAAGCCCTAAACGGCCCTGGCCCAATTTATCTGTCTGAACGCATCTTCCCCTATGAACCACCACGGAGATTAAGATCTTCTGGGGAGGCCCTACTCTCGGTCCTACCACCATCACAGGCGCGTTTCGTGGGGACAAGAGACAGGGCCTTCACAGTAATTGCCCTTCGGCTATGGAACTCCCTTCCTAATGAGATCAGGTCAGCCCCCTCCCTCTTGTCCTTTAGAAGGATGATAAAAACATGGCTGTGGGACTGAGCCTTTGGGACTGTGTAATGAGGCAGCGATAGGAAGCCTTAGTATGCCAACCAAATTTGATATGGTTGTTGTTCTGTCATGCACTGGGCCTGTAAAGAATTTCCTTTAGAACAGGACGTGCAACCTTTACCCAGCAGGAAGCCAGGGGCCCCAAAGAGAAGCTCTTAGGAATTTCCCACCACAAACAGTCTTTAGAGGGCTTCTGAAATATAACAAAGTCAATCAAACAGAACAATCAAACAGAAACTTCTCTTGTCTTTAAAAGGTTAAACAAATGCTTCCAGGCTTTTGTGCAACTGGTTGCTACTAACTGTTACTTTACTTTAAAGGAAAATCCCTTTCTAACTTCTTCCAGGCTGACTGTGAACCTAAACCTAACTGATGTGGGCTCCACTGCGTCTCAAAGCACCAAGTGGACCTACCAGCAAGGCCTGTAGTCTCTTTAGCTGGAGTTCTTTGATATTCAAAGCTGTTTTTCCCTCCGAAATTCCTCAGAGCTTTAGGGCTGTTTCCCTGGGAATCTTTGGAAATCTTTGGATGCTCTTAAAACTGTTTTCCCCTGGAAAGTCTTGGATGCTCTTAAGACTGTTTTCCCCTGGAAAGTCTTAAGGGTTGAAGCTTTTGTACAGGGGAAGCTTGCACACGTCCTGTACATTAGCTTTCCTTGTTGAGACTAACTTAAAATGGCTCCCTTCCCTTCCCAATTGCCCTGAGCAAGGGGCGGGACCAAAACTTAATGATGATGGACAGGTGATTTGCCCTATGATTGCAACCAAAAGAAGCCACCTATCTGCAGAGTCCCTGAAACCCAGGACTGCAAACAAACATTTAATACAAAGCAAATAAAGTTGGAGCTCCTGGTACAGCCGTAGCAGAACAGTTGTTGAGACAGTTTTAACTAGTGGATTTTAACATCGAGATATGTGATTTTAATGCTTTTGTATGTGTATGGTATAATACGTTTCGGCATTGAATGTTTGCCGTTTATATGTTGTGCTCCACCTTGAGTCCCCTTCAGGGTGAGAAGGGCGGAATATAAATGCTTTAAATAAATCAATAAATAAATAACTATTCTGCTTTCATATCATTGCAATCAATAAAACGGTAAAATGTCTGTTGCAAATTCAGACATGCCAACTATTCACTACAAGTCATAATTTTCTCTTTCTATCAAGAGATTTGGATGTTGAGGTGGGTGATCGGAAAATTAGTGTTAAATTCTGGTCTGTGCATAGATTAGCATGGAACCCCTATGTTCGTGGGCCCCCCAGTGTGCACATGCGCTAGGATGACACTGGAGATACTTTCATTTCATGGATGGATGCTGTTTGCTCTCTTTCGGCTTTAGTTCTTCATAGAGTCATAGCATAGTATTCTTTTTAAAATTAGCAGCAAGCTCTTAAAGTGCAATTAACTCTTCTGCTCTGAGATATGTTCCATAAGTAGACGCACAATGTAGGTACAACAGCCTGTATGGCAACTACTGCTTGTACTCTTGTCCAATATAATATTTGCACTTCTTATTTGCTTACAATGCTGGGTTTAATTATCATCTGATTCATGCTCAATCTCAGAGTTTTCATAATCAGAATTTAGTGAGTCTATATAAAAATTTCGCAGAGCTTCTGGACTGCTAGTAGTGGCTTATCTCTTTAGGAAGTCCCCATTATGTCACTGCCATTGTAAAATTCTATGTACACAAGTCTGTTCTAGTACAGATTGAGACAGATGGATGTGTCTATACCCTGGAGAGGAGAAGACAAAAATATAATGTGGTAGCAATTTCTGGAGGTCTATCAGGTGAAGGTGGAACAAGCTTGGTTTGTTTGTTTGATTGTTTTCGATGTCTAAGAATAGGACACAAACCAAAAGAGTAAAATTACAAGAGTAGAGATTTTAGAAAGACTTCTCTCACTGAAAGAGTTGTTTGACAGTTGAATAGATTACCTCAGAAAGTGTTGCCATTTCCTTTGTTGTAGGCTTTGATGGCATGGTTACTCTTGTGTTTGCTTTAGCTTTAGCTTCCTATGCTGGCAGGGAGCTGTACTAGATGACTCTTGGAGTACCTTCCAATTATTATGATGGCATGGGTTCTGAGAACAGTTTGATTCAGCCATTTCTGAAAGGCTACCGTGCCAAGGACGTACCAGCTGCTACATATTAAATGAATTACAAAGCTGCAGAAATAGTAAAGTTTAGAGATAATCTAAATGGATTTTGAAAATACTTGCTGGTTTCTTCCCTGAGAGCCCAATCATAGAATCATAGAGTTGGAAGAGACCTCATGGACCATCCAATCAGAGGCAGCCCTAGGTAATTTTCAACGGTAAGCAAACAGTATTTTGTTGCCTCCCCCCCAACCAATCATTGATATATATTTTCTGTTCGTCGTGGGAGTTCTGTGTGCCATATTTGGTTCAATTCCATCATTGGTGGAGTTCAGAATGCTCTTTGATTGTAGGTGAACTATACATCCCAGTAACTACACTTGCCGCACTTGCTCCTTTGCCTGGCCTGCTTTGGGTCTGGAGGCGTGCCTGAAGACCCCGGTGTGTGCATGAAAAGTCACCTCTTCTCCTGACTTTCCTGAAGGTAGGCGCAAAAACAAAGGAGGGAGCGGAGGTGGGAGATACCTCCAGCTGGAGGGGCTCTCTCTCTTGGTCCCAATGGCTGAAGAGAAAGTCAGGAGAAGAGGCGACTTTTGGTGCGCACGCTGGGGTCTTCAGACACGCCTCCGGACCCGAAGCGGGCCAGGCGCGGCAGCTCCGCCCCTTGGCCCACCCATGGATTGGGGAGAGGAGAGGAGGCAGGTGGAGCGCCGGGGATCGGGAAAGGGAGCCAGTCATGGGGAAGGGATCGAACACGGAGAACGATTGAATGCCGGCTCTGCTCGCGCACCCGGTGGCTGGGTGGAGCAGGAACGAGAGGGGCTAGGCGAGGCTCAAGGGCCCGGCCCCTTTGGGAAGAGGATCACCCGGCAGCGAAGGCAAGAAAGCCGAGGCTCCCCCCGGACTGCTAGGGCTGTTGTGAGCTGAGGGGGCGCTCCTCAAGTGGCGGTCAAGGGGCATTTACAGAGGCGCCTCTGCGCCCCTGGCAAAAAAAAGTGTTCTGCGACCGCTTACTTCGCGTAATGGACGAGCCGCCCCTGGTATCAATCCAGCTCCCTGCCAAAAAGCAGGAAAATCAAATTCAAAGCACCCCTGACAGATGACCATCCAACCTCTCTTTAAAAGCCTCCAAAGAAGGAGCCTCCACCACACTCCAGGGCACAGAGTTCCACTGTTCTTCCTAATGTTCTTCCTAATGTTCAGATGGAATCTTCTTTCTTGTAGTTTGAAGCCATTATTCCACGTCCTAGTCTCCAGGGCAGAAAACAAGTTTGCCCCCTCCTCCCTATGACATTCAATAAATGTTCTTGTTATTTTTATCAACTTATATCAGCCTCAGTGTGAATACCTTTGTGGTCAAAGAATTAATAAAGTCAGCTTCACAACAACCTTTAAGAAACTACAGTGGCACAGTGTGTGTTACAGAACAAACTCTCAATATTACGTCAGCCTGATTATTATTGAAATCGTGGCAGAGGATTTCATTCGAAGAAGCATTTTAAGTCTCTCAGTTCCAGTTGTTCCCAGTTCCTAACTTTTAAATATACAGTTGGTTCAGCAACCATACTCCCTCTTCCTTTTGTGAGCGTTATAATTTTGGCTGAACAGCATTGGGATTATTTTATATAATTTTATATAATTAAAAATCTTACTCTACTTTACTCAGCTCTTTATACCATCTCATCCAGAAACCCCTGGAACTGGGAGGCTACCATAAGCTACCATAAGCTCCCCCCCCCCCACAAAGTTAGAGACCTATGGACCTTTGGATTTTTTGTTGTTTCCTCTCATACACTCACTGATCAGTTTGACCCTCTCCACATATGGACGATAACACCATTCTCACTGCCATTCTCGTGAGCTTATTCATTTACAATTGGTCAATCAGCATCTCCTGTGAGTCATCCCCCTCCCCCCACCAACAGGAATAGTTTTAGAAGTTGTACTGCCACCTTTTTGATATCAAAAAGTTTCCTATCAATACGTTCTTCTTTCAAAACGAATAATATACTAGTATATTTCAGTGATTGTCTATTCCAGCCTCAAAATACGTATTCCACTTGAAGAAGAGACTTGAAGTTCTTGAATTGCATAATGTATGACTAATATATGTAGTCAAATTTCACAGTACGTATGAGTAATTTTTCACTTCCCTATATTTCATTTTATTTTATACTCTAAAGCCCCCATCATTATTTTCTGTTCATCCCATTACACCTGATTTCAGAGAAACTTCCTGATAATCAAACTTGGAAAAATGATTTTTCTATGCCTCTGAAAATATATTTCTATTCCACAGCAAGTGAGCAAAGAGCATTTTTGCATTAAAATGCTAAAGTTTCTATAGTGGAAAAAATATCTAAAACATATAGGAAACTTTTGTAAACCTTTATGAAAGATGTTGGATTGCTTTTACATATTCTTTTCTATTTGCAAAATCTATCAAAGTGCAAATGGCAAAACTAGCATCCTGGTTCAATGGAAGATCAAATCTAAAGTAACTTAAACAGTTGGAGTGCAGCTTTCAGGAAAGGGATACAGTGGGTGAAAACCCTGAATGGAAGCACGTTTGAAAGAATGAGAGAGAGTGGACAAATACTGCCATGCATGTGCACACCAAATGCTTGTGCACCCACCAAAATATTTTGTGATATAATAATTTGATGATTTTAAATAAAATTGACTGGACTCAGACATATTCAGAGGTCACTGGATTTCATATCCAAATCAAATTTAAAAAGATCAGGAATCCAAAGATTTGTTCCATTAACCAAAATGGGAAATTCAGAATCTGTTTTAATTGAGGAAAAATATAATTGGCCCTAAGTCTTTGTCATGTGCTTGTTATTAATGACTTGATTTGTTCTTTGTGGTCTGTAGAGATGGAAGTGTGTTGAACGAGACTTGAGACTTGAATTTATTGGGGGGGGGGGGGGGGTATGGGGACTGAGATCTGAATGAATTTGTGGAAGCATATGTAGTACAATGGGTTAAATCCTTGTGTCAGCTGAACTGCTGACCTGAAGGTTGGTGGTTCGAATTATGAGATGGGGTGAGTTCCCATCTGTCAGTCCCAGCTTCCTATGCGGGGACATGAGACAAACCTCCCACAGGATGGTAACATCCAGGTGTCCCCTGGGTAACGTCTCTACAGACGGTCAATTCATAGAATCATAGAATCAAAGAGTTGGAAGAGACCTCATGGGCCATCCAGTCCAACCCCCTGCCAAGAAGCAGGAATGTTGCATTCAAATCACCCCTGACAGATGGCCATCCAGCCTCTGTTTAAAAGCTTCCAAAGAAGGAGCCTCCACCACACTCCGGGGCAGAGAGTTCCACTGCTGAATGGCTCTCACAGTCAGGAAATTCTCTCACACCAGAAATGACTTGCAGTTTCTCGTCGCTTCTGCCTCTCTCTCTCTCTCTCTCTCTCTCTCTCTCATTCTGAGTTCTGAGTTTTAGTTTGGAACTTTACAGTACAGTTTGGAACATTACCTCTAATATGTCATTCCTCCCTGTTGCTCATCATGGTGATTAAACAATAGCATGGGGCATTCTTTTACCTTCCCGTTGAGGCAGTACCTATTGCTCTACTCGCATTGCATGCTTTCAAACTGCTAGGTTGGCAGAAGTTACAGCTGACAGTCAGGAGCTCACCCTGAGTCACGACTTTGAACTGCTAATTACAAAAATGTTTGGACTGACTGAATAAAATGTTTGGAAGAGAGAATGATCTAATAGTCTCCTTGGATTCAAACAGACCAGTGCTTGTATTTTTCCTGTTCAAACATAATAATAATAATAATAATAATAATAATAATAATAATAATAATTCAGACAGCACAATACTCCTGACCTCACGGTTGTGTTAAAAAACAAAGTATGGATTGTCGATGTTGCAATCCCAGGAGACAGCAGGATTGAAGAGAAACAACTGGAAAAGCTGTTCGAAATTGCGACTCAGGGTGAACTCCTGACTGTCAGCCTTAACTTTTGCCAACCTAGCAGTTTGAAAGCATGCAATGCGAGTAGAACAATAGGTACTGCCTCAGCGGGAAGGTAAAAGAATGCTCCATGCAGATATGCAGACATGTCAGCAAAAAGATTGGAGAGGTTTATGGACAGCAGTTTCCTTGGCATGGACAATGGAATAGGAATACCTCCCCATGGCCGGAGTTGAGCATCACTTTACCTTATCTTTGTATTGTTCATTGTGTAAAAAGTACTGAATGCTTGCCTTATATGTGTACTGTAATCCACTCTGAGTCCCTCCAGGGAGATAAAGCAGAATATAAATAAAGATTATTATTATTTGAAACACAACAAGATGAGTCCACAGCAGACATTCTGCTGGCTGTTGTATTGGATCACACGTTGGGCACTTCCCAAGTGTCTAGGACTGTGTGCTGTATCGGCGAATAATGCGTGCAGATCCCAGTAAGGTGGCCTTCCTTTTTTAAAATGCGCACCATTCAGTCGGTTGAAGACATAGCGGAGCGCTAGTGATCTCGTTCGAGAGGCGGGAGTATAAAGTTTTGTCCTGACACAGTTCAGTCACCATCATGCGTTGGAACAGTGAGGAGCGTGCTTTTGCCGTTGAGGCCTACTTTTCGAACGGATGTTCTGTGATCGCAACCCAGCGTGCCTTTCGGAATCGCTTTAATTTAGCCCCATTGGCCCCTGTCCTGGACCGGAAATCAATTGTGACATGGGTCACTTCGTTCAGACAAACTGCAAGTGTGACAAGATGAAGAACTGGAGTCCCTCGGCCCATTAGATCACCTGAGAACATAAAGGCAGTGAGGGCTTCAATCTTGCGATCATCACGGCGTTCTGCGAGCAAACATGCGTCTGCCCTTGGACTTTCCGATCGTTCTGTGAGGAGAATTCTTCATGATGATCTTCATTTCCATCCTTACAAGATGGCGATTGTGCAGGAACTTTCTGAACGTGACTTCAATTCTCGGAGGAACGCGTGTGAGGTTCTTCTTGAAGTCGTTCCTGAGGATGCTATTGGGGTTTTTTTTTAGTGATGAAGCCCATTTTCATTTGTGTGAATCTGTCACAAACAAAACATGCGCTATTGGGCTGACAACAATCCTCAAGAATTGCATCAAAGGCCTTTGCATTCACCTAAAATCACAGTGTGGTGTGCAATTTCCTCAGTTGGAATTATTGGTCCCTGGTTCTTTGAGGAAAATGAAGTCGCAGTGACAGTGAATTCGGACCGGTATGTAAACATGTTACAGGATTTTTCTTCCCCACGGCTAGATGGGTTGGACTTAGGGAACATTTGGTTCCAACAAGACGATGCAACTGCACAGACTTCAAGAGCATCAATGGCTGTTTTGAGGGAACACTTCTCAGATCGCCTCATCTCTATTAGGGGGGATTTGGAGTGGCAGGCCTCTCTCCAGATTTGGCCCCTTGTGATTTTTTTCTATGGAGTTTTTTAAAATCCCGTGTTTATGTGAACCGTCCAAGGATTCTACAAGATTTGAAGACCAACATCCAAGAAGAAATTGCCAACATAACGCCTGGTATGCTGGCAAGAATCATGACAAATGCCAGAAATCGGTTTACTCAGTGTATGGAGAATGGAGAATGGGGGATGTTCTGTCGCGCACTGGGTCTGAACAAATTGTCTTTATTCTATAGGATGTATACTTTAAACCCAGTGGGAAGCCGGGGTGCCTCAAAGAGAGATTCTTAGGGATTTCCTGAAGTGATGGTCTTTAGAGTCTTTAATGGTACAACAAAGTCTTTATTAAGGAACAAATAACAAATCCTCAAACAACACTTCAAGGCTTTCTTATTCTAGTCTTTAAGAGACTGGCACTGACTTGGATTAACTGTACTTTCTCAGCATGAGGAAGAACCCTTTATAGTCTCTCCCAGGCTGTCTATCATCTGGGCCTTGCTGGTCTGGGTCTTACTACCAATCCCAAATGCATCTGGACATCGAGTAAACCTACCAGCCAAGGCTTGAAGACATTTCATCTGGAATTTCATGGTTCTGTAATGCTGTCCTGTGGGAACTTCAGGGCTGTTTTCCCCTCTGGTGCTGTGAGGCTGAGAGCAGTGGTTCTCAACCTTTCTGATGCTGTGACCCCTAAATTAAGTTCCTCATGTTGTGGTGATCCCCAATCATATTTTCATTGCTACTTCATAACGGTAATTTTGCTACTGTTATGAATTGTAATGTACTGTATATACTCGAGTATAAGCTGACCCGAATATAAGCCGAGGCACCTAATTTTACCATTAAAAACTCGGAAAACGTATTGACTCGAATATAAACCAAGAGTGGGAAATGCAGCAGTTACTGGCAAATTTCAAAAATAAAAATAAAATTACATTAATTGAGGCATCAGCAGTTTAAATGTTTTTGAATATTTACATAAAACTGTAATTTAAAACTGTCTAACTCTCCGCACAGCAACCACGCGCCCCTTCCTCTCCTCCTCTCGGAGCGCGAGCTCTCTCAGCACTGCCTTCTTCTCCTTTCTCTCTCACCCAGCTGGCCCTTCTTTCAGCCCCACCCCTCCCAATCAGGACTCACTCAAGTATAAGCCTTCCGAGCTCAGTAGAAGCAACAGCCCAGCGGCGTGCTTTCTCCCGCGCTCACCTTTGCCTCTAAGCTCCTCCTCCTGACTCCTTGCAGCCTTGTGGGAAGAGGAGGAGGAGCCAACCAAGGGCCAGCAGCCATTTTGGAGAGGAATAAGGGGCGGGGCCTACCGAGGAGCCTTCACGACCCCCAGAAAATGGCTCGGCGACCCCACTAGGGGTTGCAACCCCCAGGTTGAGAACCGCTGGGCTGAGAGGCTGTGAGCTCTCAGCCAGAGCCTTTGGGATCTTTTCTTTCTGTTTCTATTTCCCTGAATGATCCCCAGATGATCACCTGATGGTCCCCAGATGATCTTGAGGAATGAAGCTTTTCCTATGGGACGAGCTGGTCTGTGTCCTATAGACTAGCTTCCTTGTGTGTGACTGACTGAAAATGGCCCCCTTCCCTTCTCAAAACCCAAAAAGGGGGCGGAACTAAGGAACCCAATGATGATCAGGGGCGGCTCGTCCATTACGTGAAGTAAGCGGTCGCAGAACACCTTTTTTGCCAGGGGTGCAGAGGCGCCTCTGTAAATGCCCCTCGACCGCCACTTGAGGAGCGCCCTCTCAGCTCACAACAGCCCTAGCAGTCCGGGGGGAGCCTCGGCTTTCTTGCCTCGCTGCCGGGTGATCCTCTTCCCAAAGGGGCCGGGCCCTTGAGCCTCGCCTAGCCCCTCTCGTTCCTGCTCCACCTGGCCACCGGGTGCGCGAGCAGAGCCGGCGCTCAATCGTTCTCCGCGTTCGATCCCTTCCCCATGACCGGCTCCTTTTCCCGATCCCCCGGCGCTCCACCCGCCTCCTCTCCTCTCCCCAATCCGCGGGTGGGCCAAGGGGCGGAGCCGCCGTGCCTGGCCCGCTTCGGGTCCAGAGGCGTGTCTGAAGACCCCAGTGTGCGCACCAAAAGTCACCTCTTCTCCTGACTTTCTCTTCAGCCATTGGGACCAAGAGAGAGAGAGAGAGACCCCTCCGGCTGGAGGTATCTCCCACCTCCGCTCCCTCCTTTGTTTTTGCGCCTACCTTCAGGAAAGGTGGGCATCTCCACCTCTCTCTCTCTCTCTCTTGGTCCCAATGGCTGAGGAGAAAGTCAGGAGAAGAGGTGACTTTTGGTGCACACGCCGGGGTCTTCAGGCACGCCTCCGGACCCAAAGCAGGCCAGGCAAGGGAGCAAGTGCGGCAAGTGTAGTTACTGGGATGTATAGTTCACCTACAATCAAAGAGCATTCTGAACTCCACCAATGATGGAATTGAACCAAATATGGCACACAGAACTCCCACGACAAACAGAAAATATATATCAATGATTGGTTGAGGGGGGGGCACCAAAATACCTTTTGCTTACCATTGAAAATTACCTAGAGCCGCCTCTGATGATGATGGACAGGTGGCCTGCCCTATAACTGCAAACTTTAACAGGAAGCCACCCTGCTGCAGAATCCCAAGCCTTGGACTGCAAGCAAACATTTGATACAAGGCAAATAAAGTGGGAGCTTCTGGTACAGCTGTACCATCACAGGGGACGTCATCTACTTAATTTGATCTTCAAAACTACGTAAAACAAAACTTTAGGTATGTGCCTACATTATATAAAAAAATCTGATTCATACAATGGGTTTTATTAAGTTTTGAAAAAAGGAAGTTATGCTGCTGCACCTTGTATTATGCTGTTAACCCATTTTAAGTTAATGTGCTTGATTTATATACTGACTGGATGTATGCTGTGATAAGAGCTTGAAATTTTTGAAATCAAGGAGAGAATATGATGCATTTATACTGTGCATACCCTATTCACATTCTTATGCATTCCAAAACTAAATTAATTTTATTATATTTGATTGAAATGGGGTTCATTTAAAAATTACAGTGGAAAAGTCTTTCACTTGTATGAAATATGTGTGGCTTGTGTCATATTCACAATGGAGAATTTGAAAGATTTTGCCTGCAGTGTTATTGTAATCCTGCTCTACCAAATAAATCTGAGAATTGAAAGATCACTATTGTCTAGTGTGAGATATAGAAATCTGTAACAATCCGTGACTGCTGAGGATCTGTCCCATGGCATTTACCAGGGAGCGGTGGGGAGAGGTGTCCTAGTGATTCATCCATGCATTATAGCTGACAGACTGTGTTAGAAACAGAGAGGAAGCTGTAAGCAATCTCAGCATGGGTGTTAGCCAAACTGGCTGAATTATTCATCTGTGAATAAATTAGTAGTTATATTTAGCCTCTTCTTCTCTATACAAAGCCCCAGAAATGGATCCTTAGTCCTAAGAGTGGATTTATCTTCTAAGTATTTGCGAGCTACTTTTATTGCACTCTTGCTGGAATAGGTTTATAATCGGTTACATGAACTGTTGCTGTACTTGTTCAATGATACCGGTGCTCAGTCTCTGTCTTACTCAACATTGCACCAAGCCATGTGTGTCAAACTTTACAGTACATGGGCTTAATGCATAAAAACGCTATAGACGAGATTTGTTCAAACGGGTGCAACACTAGAGTGTTTGTGGCAGAGACCTGGCTAAAATCTAAAGACGCACAATCCAAATATATGCTCATTCAGGATGATTTTCACCAAAATACAGTCTCTCAACTGCATTGATGACAGTTTCTAAAACTGCCCTGCCTTTTGTAAGAAATTGCTTTCATAAGAATTTGCTTTCTGCAGCGGAATAGCTCATAGGCTTGGCACAAAGTATCATCTATATAAATAAAAATATAATGTTGTTTGTGGGATTAACATAACTCAAAAACCACTGGGTGAATTGCTGCCAAATTTGGCCACAAGATACCTACTAACCCAAGGAGTAACCATCACTCAAAAAATTGATTTTGTCATTTCGGAGTTGTAGTTGCTGGGATTTATAGTTCACCTACAATCAAAGAGCATTCTGAACTTCACCAATGATGGAATTGAACCAAACGTGGCACACAGAACTCCCATGACTAGCAGAAAACACTAGAAGAGTTTGGTGGGCATTGACCTTGAGTTTGGGAGTTGTACTTCACCTACATCCAGAGAGCACTGTGGACTCAAACAATGATGGGCCTGGGCCAAACTTGGCACAAATATTCCATATGCCCAAATAGGAATACAGATGGAGTTTGGGGGAAATAGACCTTGACATTTGGGAGTTGTAGTTACTGGGATTTATAGTTCATCTACAATCAAAGAGCATTCTGAATTCCACCAATGATGTAATTGAACCAAACGTGGCACACAGAACTCCCATGACTAGCAGAAAACACTAGAAGAGTTTGGTGGGCATTGACCTTGAGTTTGGGAGTTGTAGTTCACCTACATCCAGAGAGCACTGTGGACTCTAACAATGATGGATCTGGGCCAAACTTGGCACAAATATTCCATATGCCCAAATATGAACACAGATGAATGTATTGTCGAAGGCTTTGATGGCCGGAATCACTGGGTTGTTGTAGGTTTTTTCGGGCTATATGGCCATGGTCTAGAGGCATTCTCCAGCTGGAGTTCTCTGGGTCTGTAAAGCTGTTATCCCTCCAGAATTTCTTAGAGACTTTAGGGCTGTTTCCCTCAGATGCTGTAAGGCTGAGAGGCTGTGAGCTCCCTGCCAGAGCTTTGGGACTGTTTTCCCCTGGAATGTCTCTGGAATTTCCTGGACTTCGGTCTCCCTGGATGGTCTTAAGAAATGAAGATTTTGTGCAAGTGAAGTTTGTCCACATCCTCTAACTTAGCTTTCCTCACTAAGACTAACTAAAAATGGCCCCCTCTTCCCTTCCCATCTCCCTGGGAGAAGGGGCGGATCCAAACTTAAGAATGATAGACAGGTGGCTTGCCCTGTGACTGCAAACCAAAGGAAGCCACCCTTTTGCAGAATCCCTGAAACTTTGGAATGCATGCAAACACTTAATAGAAAGAAAATAAAGTTGGAGCTCCTGGTACAGACGTACTAGCATAGTGTTATTGTTGTTGTTGTTATATAGTTTGCATTATAATTATCACTGTAGACTCATATAATGCAGACTGAACTGCATTGAACTAGATGATATGAGTCTATGGGCGCATCCAGACAGCTCACAGAAAGCGTGAGCTCCCACACATTTACATGGAGTGTCCAAACAACACGTCAGGTAAAAGTGAATTAATTTGGCAGAAAGAAGGAAACATACTAATGTATGAGTAGTATGGTAGAGTCTTCCTTGGCTGCTAGTTTTGGAAATGATTGCCCTGGACCTTGATGCTCCCGTATACAATACAAATATCAGCAGTAAACTCCACTGAATTCAGTGGCACATGCTCAGAGAGACATGTGTCTGGGCCTTGCAGCCATGGTGGGTCAAGTTCCAGACTCTTTTCTGGCTATTCTAATAGTATTGTTCTGTTGCACGTTGGGCCTGTAAATAGTTGTCTTTAAAACAGGACGTGCAACCTTTGCCCAACGGGAAGCCAGGGGGCACAAAGAGAAGTTCTCAGAGGTTTCCACCACAAACAGTCTTTAGATGGCTTGGGAAGTACAACAAAGTCTTTTATTAATGAATGAACAATCAAACAGAAACTTCTCTTGTCTTCAGTAAAGTTAAGCAAATAATTCCAGCTTTTAGGTAACTGGTGAATTCCTAATCTTGCCCACGAAGGACAGGCAACTATCTTCAATAACTTCTTCTTTACTTTAAAGGAAAATCCCCTTTTCAACTTCTCCCAGGCTGACTGTAAACTTAAACCTAACTGATGTGGTCACCACTACCGGGTTGAACTGCGTCTCAAAGCACCGAGTGGACCTACCAGCAAGGCCTGTAGTCTCTTCAGCTGGAGTTATTTGATCTTTAGGGCTGTTTCCCTGGAAAATCTTTGGAGACTCTTTTCCTTCTGTTTCTGTTGGAATTTCTGTAACCCTGGAAATTCTTAAAAGTTGAAGCTTTTGTACAGGGGAAGCTTTACACACGTCCTGTACATAGCTTTCCTTGTTGAGACTAACTAAAAAATGGCTCCCTTCCCTTCCCAATTGCCCTGAGCAAGGGGTGGGACTAAAATGTAATGATGATGGCTTGCCCTATAACTGCAACCAAAAGAAGCCACCTATCCGCAGAGTCCCTGAAACCTAGGACTGCAAACAAACATTCAATGCAAAGCAAACAAAATTGGAGCTCCTGGTACATCTCTGTGGGCACAGGAGGTAGCTTAAATGCAGAACACCAGTTGCTACCAGAAAGATTTAATAATATGAGATGCCTAACTAAGCACACTGGCATTTTGTTTAATGATGGCGCTTTGTTCTCCTTTTCTTAACTTTCTGAGGGTTTGACCACATCCTTTGCCCAATATTTTATAAGTTCTGTAAGCCTGGGGTCAAAGCCAAAAATTCCAAGACATGCTGGAATTCGAACACAAAGAGTTTAGCCCTGCTGTTTTGATTTAAAAGGTGTGTGTGTGGCAGGCAGGAAAGAATGAAGACAATAGAAGAAAAAGTTACAATCTTAAGCCGAGAGCAAGCAGGCTTGATGTCATCAGGAAGCAAACTTTAGCATAAGGTTGGCACGTGGAGCATTCAAAAAGGGAAATTAGTGTATGGAACTGGGCCAGGGACACTGAAATCAGCTGCCTTGAGAACTTTCCAGTGATCCTCAACCTCAGCCTTTTCAAAAGCAATGCTGGCCATGTCTCACAACGCAGCATTTGTGACATCATTGGCTGTTGCCATGGGAGTCAACATGATACCACAGGTTCAATACAACCTGATTCCTCTGCAGGATCATAGAAAAATAAGGCAGTAAAGGTACCAGCTCTTATTCAAAGATAAATAATAGATCTAACTCAGTGGTCCTCAACTTTCCTAATGCCGCGACCCCTTAATACAGTTCCTCATGTTGTGATGACCCTCAACCAGGCATGTAGCCAGGGGGGGGAGGGTTGAGGGGCTTCAGCCCCCCCCCCCCCGAAATTCTCATGGTGGTTCGCGAAAGCCTTACTGGTGCATTATTTAAACTGTTATGTTTATTCATATCATGATCTGATCACCATACTCAATATATCCCATATGCATGGGGGTATTGGGGTAATGATACAAAAGGTTTGCTAGGCTAGACCCTCTTTCACTCAGACTCAGCCCCCCCCGATACTCAGCCCCCCCGAAACCCCCCTGAAAAAAATTTAGCCCCCCCCCCTGAAACGAAATCCTGGCTACGGGCCTGCCCGCAACCATAACATTATTTTCATTGCTACTTTGTTGCTGTCATTTTGCTACTGTCATTTTGCTACTACAGTGGTCCACACTTGTGCCGTCATGCCTGGGGGTTATAACTCTTAATGAAAGAGGCATGGACGTGGCATCTTTCCCCAGGGGATTGCTTCTTGTCCTCCTATAGGAAACTGGAACTCCCAAAGACCAAAACACAACAGATAACTCGAAATGGTATTTATTGTTCACAATGAGTTATCTTTCTCAGGCATAAACTTGATGTTTCAACAGGGATAAAAGAAAATTTACTTTACAGTCTCTGAAGTCCAAGGAGTTTGTAGCTGAGAAGCTTTTCCTGTTTCCTCTTTCCTCAATGGCTGTGAATGCTGGAGCAAACCACAACCTTAGTTCAAATGGCCTATGTTTGAAGACTCAGGATCTTCCTCTGGTGCCAAAAGAACCGGTTTGAAGGCGCTTGAGACTTCCAACGTCGTTCAGGTTGGTCTGAACATGAAGCCCAAGTCTCAAGGATAAAAAACCTCAGAACTGGTGCTGAGAGGTAATTTAAGCAGAGGCTTTTAGAACCAAGTCTCTTACTCACGTCCATCCGATAGAAACTCTGATGGCAGAATGAAAAGGGAAGCACTCCCCTCTTCCAGGAAGAGTCAAACAATACTGATTGACAGCTATAAGTAACCAATCCATCCAACTATACATAAGCAGGGTAAAAAGGCAGGATTAAGCATGATACTACAGTTTAAATCTTGCAACTAACAGTTCTACACATAGGTGGTTCCACTCGCACCGTCACAATGCTCTTGTTACATCCCGAATAGATTACTGCAACGCACTCTACGTGGGGTTGCCCTTGAAGACTGTTCGGAAACTTCAACTAGTCCAACAGGCGGCAGCTAGATTACTCACCGGAGCATCATGCAGGGAGCATACCACCCCTCTGTTAAGTCAGCTCCACTGGCTGCCAATCCATTTCCAAGCACAATACAAAATGCTGGTCTTGACCTATAAAACCCTATACGGCTCCAGCCCAGCGTACCTGTCTGAACGTATCTCCTTCTACGTCCCGCCTCGGAATTTAAGATCTTCTGGAGAGGCCCTGCTCTCAGCCCCGCCCTTGTCACAAATGAGACTGGCAGGAATGAGGGACAGGTCCTTCTCGGTGGTGGCACCTCACCTGTGGAATTCACTCCCCGGGGAAATTAGATCATCATCATCCCTTCTCTCTTTCAGAAGGAAATTAAAAACATGGATATGGGACCAGGCCTTTGGGTAATTAACTGATTTATGAGGCCATAAAGAAGACTCCAGCAAAGCATTCCAGCGGGGAAGCATGCGGGGAATGCGGAAGTCCATTGTCCATCAGCGTCGCAGATGGATGATGAAAGCGACAGCTCCCCTGGTGGCCAGAAAAAGTTAAATAGCCTCTGTGTATGTCTGTATATGTTTGCATGTCAAAAATTGGCATTGAATGTTTGCCATATATGTGTACACTGTAATCCGCCCTGAGTCCCCTGCGGGGTAAGAAGGGCGGAATATAAAAGCTGTAAATAAATAAATAAATAATCTGGCAGACTGACAAGGGCAATGACGACAAGATGCTATGGAAATGGATTATGATAAACTGAATGGAATCACTAATTACAGAACTCGGCAGGATGATGGCCACCAGACTGGCTTATTTTCTAGTAGATTTTATTGTATTAACTCAATGTTTTAATGATTTATAATTACTGTTTTGTTGTGCATTTTATTGTGTTTAATTGTAGGCATTGAATATGTGCCGGCTAGAAGCCGCCCTGAGTCCCCCTTAGGGGGTTGAGAAGGGCAGGGTAAAAATACCCGAAATAAATACATAAATATCTGATATGCAGGATGTATTTTCATTCACTGGACCAAATTGGGCACAAATACCTAATTTGCCAAAATTTGAATACTGGTGGAGTTGGGGGGGGGGGGATTGATGGTGTCATTTGGGAGTTGTAGTTGCTGGGATTTATACTTCACCTACGATCAAAGACCATTCTGAACTCCATCAATGGTGGAATTGAACTAATCTTGGCACACAGAACTCCCATGACCAGCAGAAAATACTGGAAGGGGTTGGTAGGCATTGACTTTGAGTTTTCGAGTTGTAGTTCACCTACGTCCAACCTACGTGGACTCAAACAATTTATTTATTTATTTATTTTATTTACAGCTTTTATATTCCACCCTTCTCACCCTGTAGGGGACTCGGGGCGGATTACAGTGTACACATATATGGCAAACATTCAATGCCAATTTTTGACATACAAACATATACAGACATACACAGAGGCTATTTAACTTTTTCTGGCCGCCAGGGGAGCTGTCGCTTTCATCGTCCATCTGCGATGCTGATGAAGCACTTCCGCATTCCCCGCATGCTTCCCCGCTGGAATGCTTTGCTGGAGTCTTCTTTATGGCCTCATAAATCAGTTGATTTAGCCTCCCCACACTTTAAGGTGATACCTAATTTTCCTACTTGACAGATGCAACAATGATAGGTCTGGACTAAACATGGCACAAATACTCAATATGCCCAAATGTGAACACTGTTGGAGTTTGGGGAGAAATAGACCTTGACATTTGGGAGTTGTATTGCTGGGATTTATAGTTCACCTACAATCAAAGAGCATTCTGAACCCCATTTGCAACCCAAAAGACAGTTGCATCTGTCAAGTAGGAAAATTAGGTGCCACCTTAAAGTGTGGGGAGGCTAAATTAACTGATTTATGAGGCCATAAAGAAGACTCCAGCAAAGCATTCCAGCGGGGAAGCATGCGGGGAATGCGGAAGTGCTTCATCAGCGTCGCAGATGGACGATGAAAGCGACAGCTCCCCTGGCGGCCAGAAAAAAAAGTTAAATAGCCTCTGTGTATGTCTGTATATGTTTGTATGTCAAAAATTGGCATTGAATGTTTGCCACCAATGATGGTCTTTGGTGACCCTTTTGACACTCCTTTGCAACCCACCCAGGGGTCCCGACCCCCAGGTTGAGAAACACTGATCTAACTGGACATGCAAAAAGATAAACAACAAAACTGTTTGAAAGGTAAATGAATATGTTTTATGACAGGTGCATTTGAAGTTGCTTCTTAACAAAGACTCACAGCTCCTTATGAGTTTGTAGTAGCAGATCTGGAACAAATGCAATAGTTAAGGAAAACTACAAAAGACTCCTGAGAAGATTTCTGCCTTGTCAGACTTTTAAAAGAGTAAATTCATGTATTCATGTACAGGTTATCCATTTGTTTGCCTCTTTCCCTACATCATCCCCTGAGAGTGTGCTTCCGGTGTGGTATCCCTCCTCCTTGAGACAGAGCATCCATTGCTTTCATGTGGGGATGAGATCAAAAAGCAGAATTGCGGCAAAAACATTATGTCCCAGGCTCTGGCTCTATAATAGTCAAACCACAAACATGCAGAATGGACTTTATTCCCAAATGATTCACTAAACAAACACTCTATTAAAATGGTCTGCTCTCGAAGGCGAATGAATCCTTTGAGATTCCAGGAGGCCTAAGAGGGTTCTATTAGGGCTGGGCGGTTTCGTTTCGTAATTTCGTAATTCGTTAAAAATTCGTTATTTTTTTTTGGTTACAAAGCGATAACGAACCATTCAGGAGCATCTAAAAAACAAAACGAATTTTTCAATTCGTTTCGTAATTGCTTCGTATTCGTTTCGTATTCATTTCGAAATCGTTTCGAAATCGTTTCGTTATTATTTCTGCATGTCTGGGGCAAGTTTTATAGCTGTTGTTTGTTTAATCAGTGAAAAAAAATTATAAATATCACACCAACAGTCAACAACAGAGGGAGAGGGAAGCTTCAGAAGTTCCCCTTGTCCCATTTGGAGGTTTTTTAGCGTATTGCGCGGTCGCGTCCGCCATTAACAAATCGATTCGTCTTCGTTTCGTATTCGTTTTGTATTGTTTCATAATTTTACGAAATTTTGTAAATATCGAACTTTTTTAAAGAAAAATTTCAGAATTCTTTTAAATATCGAAACGCAAAAAAACCCCAAAAACGAATCAAGTTTAGAAACAAATTTTTCCGTGGTTGCCGAGCCCTAGGTTCTATGGCTGGCATCACCAACGATCCTGTTGAAGCCCTAGTCTATAAGTGGAATCAAAATTTAACCAGAGCTATGGAATGATCACTTCTAAATGTCTTCTCCAATCTGTTACTAATCAGGCTTCTTGGTATACAAAGATCCTCAGGGTAATGGAATGGGAAGGACTAGAGCTAAGATGGTAGAAAACTCTACTGTTATGTGACACGACACAATTCCTTTTCCTACTCTGCATGTATTGCATCTGTGGATTCACATCCAACCGAGCTGCTCAGAGTGGTGAGAGGTTGAATCCAGGTACTCTCCCCTCTAGTCCATTATTAGAACTTTCAATAGTTCACTGTGATGCCTTTAATAACCATTTTGCAGATAAAAACTTTCACTTAAGACAGTGATTCTCAACCTGGGGGTCGGGACCCCTGAGGGGGTCGCGAGGGGGTGTTAGAGGGGTCGCCAAACACCATCAGAAAACACAGTATGTTGTGTTGGTTATGGGGGTTCTGAGTGGGAAGTTTGGGTCAGTTCTATCATTGATGGGGTTCAGAATGCTCTTTGATAGTAGGTGAACTATAAATCCCAGCAACTACAACTCCCAAATGTCAAGATCTATTTTCCCCAAACGCCACATTTGGGTGTATTGAGTATTTGTGCCAAGTTATGTCCAGATCCATCATTATTTGAGTCCACAGTGCTCTCTGGATCTAGGTGAACTACAACTCCCAAACTCAAGGTCAGTGTCCACCAAACCCTTCCAGTAGTTTCTGTTGGTCGTGGGACTTCTGTGTGCCAAGTTTGGTTTAATTCCATTGTTGATGGAGTTCAGAATGCCCTTTGATTTTAGGTGACTACAGCAACTACAACTCCCAATTGACAAAATCAACCCTCTCCCAAACCCCACTAGTATTCAAATTTGGGTGTATTGGGTATTTGTGCCAAATTTGGTCCAGTGAATGACCTGCATATTGTATATTTACATTGTTGTTGTTCATTCGTTCAATCGTCTCCGACTCTTCGTGACCTCATGGACCAGCCCACGCCAGAGCTCCCTGTCGGCCGTTACCACCCCCAGCTCCTTCAAGGTCAGTCCACTCACTTCAAGGATGCCATCCATCCATCTTGCCCTTGGTCGGCCCCTCTTCCTTTTGCCTTCCACTTTCCCCAGCATAATTGTCTTCTCTAGGCTTTCCTGTCTCCTCATGATGTGGCCAAAGTACTTCAACTTTGTCTCTAGTATCTTTCCCTCCAGTGAGCAGTTGGGCTTTATTTCCTGGAGGATGGACTGGTTGGATCTTCTCGCAGTCCAAGGCACTCTCAGCACTTTCCTCCAACACCACAGCTCAAAAGCATCGATCTTCCTTCGCTCAGCCTTCCCTAAGGTCCAGCTCTCACATCCGTAGGTGACTACAGGGAATACCATGGATTTGACTAGGCGATATTTACATTACAATTCGTAATAGTAGCAAATTTACAGTTATGAAGCAACAACGAAAATAATATTATGGTTGGGGGTCACCAGAACATGAGGATCTCTATTAAGGGGTCGCGATTAGGAAGGCTGAGAAACACTGACTTAAGAGCTAAGTTAGATGTCGTCATTGGAGCAGAAGTTAATAACAAGGTGTCCAGCAACTCTGCAGATAGCTACAATTTAACCACAAGTTTCCCTTTGTTTTTCTTCTTCCAGGAAAAAGTGCAATATTGTTTTATTTCTTGTATGAAAGCAGAAGTGGAAAGCTGTCACTTATGGATTACACTTATGGATTTCTTGGATTTCTTTTAGTTACCATGAACTCTTTTTCTGGTTTCTAACCCTATTATCTATGGCTCTGATCTCCTTTTGTGGTCCTTGATCCCCCCCCCCCTTTTTGTGGCTCCTGACCCCCCCCCCCCTTTTGGAGGATGGGATTCCCTTTTGTGGCCTTACCTCCTTACCTAACCCCGATCCCCTTTTTAATCCCTATCTTCCCTTTTTGTGGCCCCTGACCCCTTTTGTTGCTCCCTTATTGTGGCATCTTATTCCCCCTTATGTGGCGGCTCTTAGACCCCTTTGGTGACCCTAATTCCCTTTCTATGGCCTTTGAACCCATTTTGGTGGCCAATAATCCCTGTTTTGGTTACCTTGACCTCTTTTTCCCCTGGCCACCCTTATTGTGGCATCTGATTCCCCATTGTGTTCTTGAAACCCCACCACCACCCCTTTTGTGGATCCTAGTTCCCTTGCGTGACCCCAATTTCCTTTCTATGGCATTTGATCCCCTTTTGGTGGCTAATAATATCCTTTTTGGTTACTGTACCACTTTTTCTGGTCTCTAAACCCATTCTCTATGCCTCTGATTGCCCTTTGTGGTCACTGATCCCCTTCTGGGGGGACCCAATCTCCTATTTCGATCGCTAACTTCCTTTGGTACTGCTGATCTTGTAATTGGTTAAATGGACTAACCCAGAAGGTGCTCACCAATGCTTCCTCTTCATCCTGGAAAGAAGTGACGAGCGGAGTGCCGCAGGGTTCTGTCCTGGGCCCGGTCCTGTTCAACATCTTTATTAATGACTTAGATGAAGGGCTAGAAGGCATGATCATCAAGTTTGCAGACGACACCAAATTGGGAGGGATAGCCAATACTCCAGAAGACAGGAGCAGGATTCAAAATGATCTTGACAGATTAGAGAGATGGGCCAAAACTAACAAAATGAAGTTCAACAGGGACAAATGCAAGATACTCCACTTTGGCAGGAAAAACAAAATGCAAAGATACAGAATGGGGGACAATGCCTGGCTAGAGAGCAGTACATGTGAAAAAGATCTTGGAGTCCTCGTGGACAACAAGTTAAACATGAGCCAACAATGTGATGTGGCGGCAAAAAAAGCCAATGGGATTTTGGCCTGCATCAATAGGAGCATAGTGTTTAGATCTAGGGAAGTAATGCTACCCCTCTATCTGCTTTGGTTAGACCACACCTGGAATATTGTGTCCAATTCTGGGCACCACAATTCAAGAGAGATATTGACAAGCTGGAATGTGTCCAGAGGAGGGCGACTAAAATGATCAAGGGTCTGGAGAACAAGCCCTATGAGGAGCGGCTTAAGGAGCTGGGCATGTTTAGCCTGAAGAAGAGAAGGCTGAGAGGAGATATGATAAGCTTGTTTTCTGCTTCCTTGGAGACTAGGACACGAGGGAGCAAGCTTGTTTTCTGCTTCCCTGGAGACTAGGACACGGAACAATGGCTTCAAGCTACAAGAAAGGAGATTCCATCTGAACATGAGGAAGAACTTCCTGACTGTGAGAGCCGTTCAGCAGTGGAACTCTCTGCTCCGGAGTGTGGTGGAGGCTCCTTCTTTGGAAGCTTTTAAACAGAGGCTGGATGGCCATCTGTCAGGGGTGATTTGAATGCAATATTCCTGCTTCTTGGCAGGGGGTTGGACTGGATGGCCCATGAGGTCTCTTTCAACTCTTTGATTCTATGATTCTATGATCTCCTTTTATGGCCTTATCTGTCTTGAGTTGCCTAAGTGGTGAGAAGGGCGGTATACAAATATAGTAAATAAATAAATAAATAAATAAATAAATAGTTAAGGGGTGATGCCTACTGCCTGAAGGGGTGATGGAGTTTTCTTATGTTCCCCCCATTGAGTGTTTGTGAAACTTGTGTGACCAGCCTAAAAATAACGTGGGGGTTAATTCAAATTAGGTTTCTGGGTAAAAGGCCACCTTGGACTTGACTATTGAGACCATTCCATGGCCATGGGTTTGGGGGTCCTCTTTTGGGATATTAGGGTTTTGATAACTATATTAACCATCTGATCATTTTACTCCATAAAATAAATTCAAATAATCTTACATAGAAGCCAACAAAGTATAACAAAGTATAAGGGAAGAGAAAAGGAAGGAGAAGAGAGGGAGAGGAGAAACAAAAAAGAGGGGAGGGAGGGAGGGAAGGTGGGAGAGGAAATGGGGAAAGGTTATGAGAGGAGGAAAGGGAAATGGAGAAAGTGAAGAAAAACGAAGAGAGGAAAGAAAGAACAAAATGAAGGGAGGGAGGAAAGAGAAAGGAAGGAAGTGTAGGAAGGACATAAAAAGAAAAGAAAGAAGTAAGGGGCAAAGTTTATGAGGGGGAAGAAGGGAAGAAAAGAAGAAAAGAGAGACCAAGAAGGTATATGAGGGAAATGGAGGAAGGAAAGAAAGAGCCACAAAGAGCCTGCCCACCATTGCCAGAGTGTTGCCATGGAGACATTAGGAATTAGGCATTCTCAGAGCTGGAGAAGGGAAAAAGCAGGCAGGTAGTGGCCCCTCCGATACCCGGGCAAAGCTGTGTATTTAGACTAATTATCTATATACGTATAGTATATTCAAAGTTTTTTTTGTGGTGTCAGGAGTGACTTGAGAAACTTCAAGTCGCTTCTGGTGTGAGAGAATTGGCCGTCTACAAGGACGTTGCCCAGGGGATGCCCAGATGTTTTGCTGTGTTACCATCCTTGTGGGAGGCTTTTCTCATGTCCCCGCATGAGGAGCGTGAGCTGATAGAGGGAGCTCGTCCATGCTCTCCACAGATTCGCACCTATATACAAAGTGAATGTATTTTTGTATGTTTGTTGTGCAAAGGCTCCTACATGGTTTAATGGATTTGTATTAAACTTGATATACATACCTTTCATGATCCAACTTAAAACAATGTCAGGGTTTCAACTACAAATAAACCCCATTTGGGGATAGAGCCCCAAAAGCAAATATACAGGTGTTATGTATGCAGCACTTAGATGCAATCACAAGATGGCAGTATATAGATGGAAAGGCTTTGTCAGGGGGAGAGACTAAAAGTATATTTAAAAAGTTGACAGATTAAAGTAAGTTTTAAACATTGTACTCGTTCCAAATCACATGAATTAATTAATTAGACTTTAAATATTTCAATTAAAGCTATGTTTTTATTTGGAGCAAATGAAGTCAGTCTTAGTGCCGATTAGGCCTCCCGAGAGAGGGCATCCCACATCTCCCATATCCTTCCCATTGGTGGGACAGAGATCAGCCTGCTCCAGAAGACTTCAATCCCTGGACAGGTGTATATATAAAGAGAAGTATTCCCTCGAGTGTTATTATGGGAAAAATCACCATATACTCTGGCATATAAGACTACTTTTTAACCCAAGAAAATCTTCTCAAAAGTCAGGGGTCGTCTTATACACGGGAGTCCTCTTATATGCTGGAGTTGTCTTATTCGCTGAAGTAGCCTTCTGCATGGGGGTCGTCTTATACACGGGAGTAGTCTTATACATGAGAGTCGTCTTATACGCTGGAGTAGCCTTATGCATGGGAGTTGTCTTTTATATGGGAGTAGTCTTATACGCCGAGAGTCGTCTTATAGAGCGGGTGCTGAAACTTCCAATCCGGATTGGAGAATCTGTGGTTGCTGCATATTATGGGGGGAGCTCAAAAATGGCAGCGGCCGTGTCCCTGCCATATGCAGCGAGTGTATGAAAGCATTAAGGGCGACGCTGTACAAGTACGGTAGAAGAAAATCCATTCATCAGGATTCATGGGCTTAATGTGGTCCCGATGGTGAGGTGAAGGGGTGCCTCACCGGGAAGGTGTAAGTGAAGGGCGGAGCAAACTGCAGGCATCCGGGGCGCCCGGGGTATGGAAAAAAGAGATAGAGTGGCTCTGGGCCCAGAAAAACACAACTCTTTTACCTGTCTGGCCCGCCCTTGTATCCTCTTACCGTACCTCCTCCTCTGCCACTCAGATCTCACTCCTGAAGACTTCAATGAAACGGTGCAGTTGAACATGTGTGAGATCTGAGAGGCAGAGAAGGAGGAAGAGTAATAGGAAAATTACCATATTGAAATCAAATCTGATGCTTTCATAATTTTTATTTGGTGTGCGTTGGAAGAGGGGTAGTCTTATACAGCGAGCATATCTCAAACTATATATTTTAACTGGAAAAGTTGGGGGTCGTCTTATATGCCGGAATATACGGGTAATCAAAAGCAATGCTTTTCACTTTTATTAGCTCAACACGATTTCAGTCTCAACACAATTCAAATACATTTTATTTTTGTATCCATTAACTTTATAAAATATATTTAGTAGCTGGTTTTAAAAATCTGTCGTGTTAATGACTAATGCTTCAGACGTGTTTGGGTTATGAATAAGAAAGAATAACTGAAGTTTTTAAAACTGCTTTTTGAAAACCTGTTTCCCATGAAGCAGTCTCTGAGAGGAGGTGGGAAGTAAGATAAAGGATCTGTTGGGGTTCAGCCTGTGTGTGAACCTGAACCTGATTCTCTGATTGTATTTCCTGATACCAATGCAGATGTCAATGTGAATTCTGAGGCCAATTTAGATGATGATGGTTTGAGTAGTGAAAATCCTACAGCCTTGGAAAGTGAAAGTCAAGATTCCCATGAGAACATGCATTCCGAGCCGAGCCGAGATGTTTCACTCCCTTTTCCTCCCAGTCTTAGTTCTCCAGAGAATCTGACACCTGATCTCCCTAAAGAGGATAGGCGGGGGCAGATTTGGCAGAGCCGGGGGGAAGCACAACGTTTACGTAGGTCAGCTAGATTAAGAGAAATGCAAACAAAGTCTTCAGGAATGTCTCGCAATAGAAGTATGCCTGGCCTGAATGCAGCTTAAGACCAGGCATCGTTCCAGATTCATGTGCAAGCTTTTGCAGGTCTCCTGATTCAAGTGGCCTTGTTCCTCGGAGGTTTTTCAGTTGTTCCGAGTACGGTTAGCGGATTGCTAACAGGTTCCAGGATTCAGCAGTTTTGCTGTGGGTTTTATGATCTTGTTTGTGGACATTTCATGTTGCTGATTTTTACCTTTGCATATTTCTTCTATTTTGTATTCACCTTTCATCAATAAAGAACGATTCTTTTCCTGAGGTCAAGTGTGGTGGATTGTTGTCTGAGGGTCCAGTTTCCTGCTCTGGGTTGAAACAGGATCAAACTATAAAACACAGACTTCTAGGACATATGCAAAAGCCAAGAATGTTTTGTGTTGCAGAAAACATGGCAGGGCAATCTAACCGATTTAGCATTATATTGTTGCTTGTTAAGAATTGTTCAGACACTTTTAGTCATTTCAAACACTAACGTAGTTTTATTAAACAAAACACATTCATCTATCCCAGGTTTGCGATCGCGTTTCTTTTTTCTTCAAGTCCACCTTTACTGATTGGTTCCTTAAATGACAGGTGCACATTCTAGAACAAACTTTACATAGGTTACTATAAGAAGCAGAAGAGCCAGGCTGGTAAATGGAAGGAAAAAAGATAGATACTAGGCTTGGGTAACCACGGAAAAATTTGGTTCTAAACTCGTTTTGTTTTTAGGGGGCCCTTGCGTTTCGTTTTTTTAAATAATTCCAAAATTTTCCTTTTAAAAATTTCGAAATATATGAAATTTCGTAAAATTATGAATCGATTCGTTAATGGCGGACGCGATTGCGCAATATGCTAAAAAAACCTCCAAATGGGACAGGAGGAACTTCTGAAGCTTCCCTCTCCCTCTGTTGTTGACTGTTGGTGTGATAAAACAAATAACAACTATAAAACTTGCACCAGACATGCGAAAATAATTACGAAATAATTACGAAATAATTACGAAATAAATTGAAAAAATTGTTTTGAATCTAATTTACTCCTCACACTATTCCTGCATGGCTCAATATTGGATCGTAAGCTAATTTAAATACGAATTAATAACGAATTACGAAGTTAACGAACGAAACCGTCCAAGCCGAACAGATACCATCCGTGGCTCTCTGATATTATATACTGTTTGCACTACAGTATTTAGTAAGACCCTATGTCAGAAAGAAGGTACTGTGGATAAACCTATCTACCACTTTTGTAAGCAGTTATCTGATAAGATAAGCAGTCTTCCGGATATGCCATCCAAGTTCTTGCTATCAATTTTTCAGTGATCCCAAGCATGTTCCCACTTTTAGTACGGGAGCAGATACATTTTTAATGTTTTCTCGGAGATAAAAAATTCACATCAGACATTAACAGAATTAAGCATACTTACTCAAAACACATGGGGCCTCGGAGAAAAATGTCATTCAATTTAATCACTTTAATTTACATTGGATATGTACCAGGCATTTCTTCAGCCCTACAGGTTAACTCATTTGCTCATGTTCATGCACACACATTCCCTCCCTCCATCCCTCTCTTACACACATCCACGCATTCTCTCACTGATGTTAAGAGGAGCCAAGGAACGTCTGAACGAAGCACTCCGCCTGAAATAAAAGCAAGGCACTCTCCTTTAATAGCTGTAATATTCCTGATTTTTTTTTTGCCCATGAAACAAGACATATATGCACACTAAGAAGTCTCAGAAAAGGAACAGATTCATCAACTTGGAATCGTTCTGTCTCTCTTTTTCTTGAGATTTATCAACAGTTGTATTACATGAAGATCTTTTTTTCTGAATGCTAAAAATAAAATAAAATTCCATCGGCAACAAGAATGCCCACCATAATCATCCTCTTTTAAACCCATAATCCATGGAACACCAAAGCATGAGTACATGAACTGTAACACAAGTTTCTGAATTTTTTTTCAGGAGGCAAGAACAACCTTCCCCTGAACAAATCTTGCCAAGATAATCTATGATAGTATTGTCGAAGGCTTTCATGGCCGGAATCACTGGGTTGTTGTAGGTTTTTTTCAGGCTATATGGCCATGGTCTAGAGGCATTCTCTCCTGACGTTTCCTGCATCTATGGCAAGCATCCTCAGAGGTAGTGAGGTCTGTTGGAACTAGGAAAAAGGGTTTATATATCTGTGGAATGACCAGGGACAAAGGACTCTTGTCTGCTGGAGCTAGGTGTGAATGTTTCAACTGA
Organism: Anolis sagrei ordinatus; assembly: GCF_025583915.1. NCBI lineage: Eukaryota > Metazoa > Chordata > Lepidosauria > Squamata > Anolidae > Anolis > Anolis sagrei. The sequence continues at coordinate 60,408,108 of NW_026847660.1, read as the reverse complement.
CCACCTTGATTAGCATTTAATGGCTTGGAAGTGCCTGGGGGAATCTTTCTTTGAGAGGTGATTTGATGTGCCTGATTGTTTACTCTCTGTTGTTTTGCTGTTGTAATTTTTGAGTTTTTTTTAATACTGTAGCCAGATTTTGTTCATTTTCATGGTTTCTTCCTTTCTGTTGAAATTGTCCACATGCTTGTGGATTTCAATGGCTTCTCTGTGTAGTCTGACATGGTGGTTGTGAGAGAGTGGTCCAGCATTTCTGTGTTCTCAAATAATATGCTGTGTCCAGGTTGGTTCATCAGGTGCTCTGCTATGGCTGATTTCTCTGGTTGAGTTAGTCTGCAGTGCCTTTCATGTTCCTTGATTCGTGTTTGGGCAATGCTGCATTTGGTGGTTCCTATGTAGACTTTTCCACAGCTGCATGGTATACGGTAGACTCCTGCAGAGGTGAGAGGATCCCTCTTGTCCTGTGCTGAACGTAGCATTTGTTGGATTTTCTTGGTGGGTTTGTAGATGTTTGTATGTTGTGTTTCCTCATCAGCTTCCCTATGCGGTCAGTGGTTCCCTTGATGTATGGCAGGAACACTTTTCCTCTGGGTGGATCTTCATCTTTACTCTCGTGGCTTGTTCTTGGTCTTGCAGCTCTTCTGATGTCTGAGGTGGAGTATCCATTGGCCTGTAGAGCCCAGCTTAGGTGGTTCAGTTCATCTTGGAGGAGGTGGGGTTCGCAGATTCTTTTGCACGGTCTGCCAAGGCTTTAATGGTGCTTCTTTTTTGACTTGGGTGATGGTTGGAGTTTTTATGTAGATATCTATCTGTGTGTGTGGGTTTTCTGTAGACGGTGTGACCCAATTGTTGATCTGGTTTGCGGATGACAAATTATTCAAGGAACATGAAAGGCACTGCAGAATACTCCAACCAGAGAAATCAGCCATAGCAGAGCACCTGATGAACCAACCTGGACACAGCATATTATTTGAGAACACAGAAATGCTGGACCACTCTCACAACCACCATGTCAGACTACACAGAGAAGCCATGGAAATCCACAAGCATGTGGACAATTTCAACAGAAAGGAAGAAACCATGAAAATGAACAAAATCTGGCTACCAGTATTAAAAAACTCAAAAATTACAACAGCAAAACAACAGAGGGGAAACAATCAGGCACATCAAATCACTCTCAACAAAAGATTCCCCCCAGGCACTTCCAAGCCATTAAATGCTAATCAAGGTGGTCAGTTGAAACATTAACACCTAGCTCCAGCAGACAAAAGTCCTTTGTCCACCCTGGTAATTCCACAGATATATAAACCCATTTTCCTACTTCCAACAGACCTCACTACCTCTGAGGATGCTTGCCATAGATGCAGGCGAAACGTCAGGAGAAAATGCCTCTAGAACATGGCCATATAGCCCGAAAAACCTACAACAACCTAGTGATTCCGGCCATGAAAGCCTTCGACAATACAATAACTGATATGTCTTAAAAGCCCATCAATTTCCACCTGAGGACTCAAATGTGTGAAGAAGTATCACAAATCTTCAGCTTCCATTCACTTCAGTGAGAACTAGGGTTTTCATGCCTCTTGTGGACTTCGTTTCGTCAAAGAAAGATGATGTTCTACTAGAACTACTGAAACATGAACCAAATCAATAACCAAAGTTTGTATTCACTCCAGTGGGTTAATGATGATTATGCCGTTTGCACATGTGTAAAAACACTGGCATAGCTTTTCAAATTCAGTCGTGATTGTGTACACAATTTGTACAAAAATTTAAATTAAAATCAAAACATGTTTGCCTTGCAGGTCAGGAAGTGAGATCAACCTGCAGGGGGAAAAAAACAGCTTCCTCTGATATTTAATTATGATATTCTGTTTGCACATACAGTCAATATAAAAAGCAATACATTTTCAAATATTATCTGTAGGTAAATTGAAATTATTAGCTATACTGATTAGAAGCCTGTTTCCCTATTGACACTATTACTAATTCTGATAGAAGAATAAATCCACTCCCCCCAAGATGTCCAAACATAAGAAATGATCAAATCAAGCAACTTTTTGAAAACCAGATAATCGCTTGATAGCTAGATTATTCACTGCAGCTACTAGGCAGTTAGTTTTGGCATATACTGGATTATATGATTTAAATTCCATATAAACAACATGGTTATTTTAAAAAGGACAAAATTACTGTAGATTGTTTAAAGCTAACAAAAAAAAATACCTGGACATCAGATTGACATTCAAAAAGTTTTCTTTTTTTTTCTTAGCAAAAGGACCAATGAAACCTTGACTTAGTACAGTGCATATAAATGTTTTTTTTGTAAAGAACGAAAATATTTAAATATTATTTAATTTAGCAAAACATGAACAATATTTTTTTAATATCAAAGTGCTAAATTGTACTGCCTTAAAAGTCACCGCAAATAAACAGTAAAGATAAGGTTTGCTTGTGAAAGGACAGATTTTATGTACAATTAGTTAATAAAAATGCACACATGCATATGCATGTGTGTGAGAGACTACCCACACTCACACCCATTATATATCTGAGTCAGTGTGAACACACTATTTAGTCACGCTGTGTAACACGGCTCCCTTGAGCTGGCAGTCATAGCAATAAATACAGGCAAAGCTTTACAATATATCATGCATACAAATATTTATACAAATAAAGACACTATGCAACAAATTGCTTCATATTAATATGGCATCAACAGTATAAACATACAAAAAGGGAAGAAGGGGAGTACATACAAGGAATGTTTAAAACACAGCCCATTAAACCCTCCCTATCAATATTTACGTTCATTTTCCTGAACTGTCTCATATCTGTTTTCTAACCAATTATCAAAATTCAGTGCTAAGCCCAGTGCTCAGTCTGATGCTGACCCTATATGTTTCATTGAATATACGAGGGGTATTTTTTAAGTAAGGTCCGTTTTGTTGTAGACACTAGTAGTTCGCCCGCATACCGCAACGAGCGTGTGCGTCGTGTACCGGCATGCCTCGGGAACAACTGTGCTCAGTTTCCGCTCTGTAGCTAACCTGTACGGTTCTGTTCTGTGCTTTAAAAATGTTTAAGACTATCAACTCACCCGCCGCATGTGAGGTTCGCTCAGTGATACAGTTTTTGTCAGCAAGGAACCTGCCTGCTGCAGAAATTCATCGACAGATTTGTGAAGTGTACGGTGATACTGTTATGAGTGAAAGCAAAGTGCGTAAGTGGGTACGACAATTCAAAGATGGCCGTGACAACATCCATGATGACGATGACGTGAAAACGGCAGCGAACTCTTGGTTATCGGAGCAGGCGGCAAGTTTTTATGAAGAGGGTATTTTAAAATTGGTTCAGAGGTATGATAAGTGTTTGAACAAACTTGGCAACTATGTCGAAAAATAGAGTGAAGTATGTGCTTTCTGAAAATAAATTTACTTTATTGAAATAAACTTTCGTTGTGTACTTATGTTCAAACGGACCTTACTTAAAAAAATACCCCTTGTACGTTGTTATTTACTTAATTCAGCCAACATTTGCGAGGTTCTCACAACTGGCTCTGGTTCCTTGCTGTAACGCTTACGCTTGTGAGTCATGCTACATTGATTCAAAGTTTGAGAAACTTTGTCCTGGAAGTTAATGCATGTAAAACCATTTTCCTCACTCACTTCTATATCTATTATTTTCATTTTTCATATTAAAATAAATTATAGTTAATAAACAAGACTTATTAAGACAGCACGTTAAAATTGCACTTGAGATTGGGAGCTAACAGCCATTGTCTTTTTGCTATATCTGATTTATAGGAAATAGTGAATGAACGTTGTTTGGGACGGGGAAGTCGTGAGAGAAAGCATTTTAATGTATGCCTTTGGCAAGGGGAGTAAGAGAAAAGTCCAAACTATAAAATACACACTACTTGGATGAACAATTTGTTATTGTTTCAGTTTTCACACATGTAGCGTCTACAATTTTCTACTCACCAAAGGTGATGAGATGCTATGCAATAGAGTTAAAACAGTCATATTAACACCTTCTTCTAGCTGGGATAATATCATTCAAAAGTGCCATATTTAGCTATTAAAAGCAAAACAAAACTGCATCCAACTCCCCATCTGCTATCTTCAGAAATGTAAGTTAGGTTTTAGGCCTCACTTTGCAAGGAAATGCATTAGGAAAAGTCCACAGCTTAGTGTTGGAACGGCTTCCCACACTGTTAGATGAGAGGAACGTTGTTAGCAGTAAATTCCAATCTCTATGCCCACTTAGATAGACAGTTACCTTTCTTGAAGGCAAATCTGATTCTCAGAATGGTAAGGTGTCCAGAAACAGCTTGTCGATAATGGAAGGGGGTGGCACCAAATCTTCCAATTTCAGGTAAAAGATACGCTGCAATCCGACCGTGCAGAGAGAGCGCAAGTCAGCAAGGACACCAAGGACCTTAGACTCTGCAGGCTCAAAAGGAGGTCCTTTGCTCTGATAGCTGAAGGCTAAGTGATCTTTCAAGCTGCTCATGATCTTGTTGCATAGCTCATGCACTTTCTTTGGTTCTTTTAATCCATGTCGTTCTGCAAAACAGCAAAAGAAAATACTATGTGGACAAGCTGGAATGCTACAAAATAGAAAAAAAGTGATTCCTGTTGGCATAATGTTAACTCAGTGCAGAATCCTAGAATCAAAGAGTTGGAAGAGACCTAGAGTTGAAAGAGACCCCAGTCCAACCCCATTCTGCCAAGAAGCAGGAATATTGCATTCAAAGCACCCCTGACAGAGGGCCATCCAGCCTCTGTTTAAAAGCTTCCAAAGAAGGAGCCTCCACCACACTCTGGGGCAGAGAGTTCCACTGCTGAACAGCTCTCACAGTCAGGAAGTTCTTCCTAATGTTCAGATGGAATCTCCTTTCTTGTAGTTTGAAGCCATTGCTCCAGTCCTAGTCTCCAGGACAGCAGAAAACAAGCTTGCTCCCTCCTCCCTATGACTTCCTCTCACATATTATACATGGCTATCATATCTCCTCTCAGCCTTCTCTTCTTCAGGCTAAACATGCCCAGCTTCTTAAGCTGCTCCTCATAGGGCTTGTTCTCCAGACCCTTGATCATTTTAGTCGCCCTCCTCTGGACACATTCCAGCTTGTCAATATCTCTCTTGAATTGTGGTGCCCAGAATTGGACACAATATTCCAGATGTGGTCTAACCAAAGCAGAATAGAGGGGTAGCATTACTTCCTTAGATCTAGACACTATGCTCCTATTGATGCAGGCCAAAATCCCATTGGCTTTTTTTGCAGCCACATCACATTGTTGGCTCATGTTTAACTTGTTGTCCACGAGGACTCCAAGATCTTTTTCACACGTACTGTCCTTCACTGGTACAGCCGCTTATCTTGCTATTTGTTGGTTGCTGCATGTATTTTAAAGTTCTATGCCTTTGCAGTTAGATGGCTTTCCTTACTTTGCAGTTATTGGGTCAATTGCTTGTCAATTATTATTAGGTTCTCTAGTCCCGCCCCCTTTTTGGGCTTTGGAGGGAAGTGAGCCATTTTGTTAGTTAGTCTCAGCCAGGTTAACCAATGTATAGGATGTGTGTAACTTCCCCTGTACAAAGGCTTCAACCTTTAAGAATCGCCAGGGAAGCATTTCCACAGCCTTACGCAATCCAGGGGAGAACAGCTTTAAGAACTCCAGGAAAACAGACTTAAAGACTAAAGAACTCCAGCAGAACATCCACTGCCTTGCTGGTAGGTCCACTCGGCGTCCGAGAAGCAGTTCGGCCCGGTAGCGGAGCACGCATCAGTGAGGGTTGGATTTTAGTCAGCCTGGGAGAAGTTAAAAAGGGGAATTTTCCTTTAAAGAAAACATTATTGAAGATAGTGCCTGTCCTCTGTGGACAAGATTGAGAGAACCAATACTTTATCAAGAAAGCCTTGTAGTTCGTGTTTGATTTCATTAATAAAAGACTTTGTTGTATTTCTCAAGCCATCTGAAGATTCTTTTGTAGAGGAAGCCCCTGAGAACTTTTCCTTGGGCCCCCTGGCTTCCTGCTGGGCAAAGGTTACACGTCCTGTTTTAAAGCCAACCAGATACAGGCCCAGCGGCGACAGAACAGTTAATGAAACATTTGATTATGATTTTGGACATCTTTCAATTTATGCAAATTGGGTTTTTGCAGTTGTCCATGCCTGTGTATGTAGAATAGTCAGAAAGCTCTAGTCCAGTGTTTCTCAACCTGGGGGTTGGGACCCCTGGAGGGGTCACGAGGGGGTGTCAGAAGGGTCACCAAAGACCACCAGAAAACACAGTATTTTTTGTTGCTCATGGAGGTTCTGTGTGGGAAGTTTGGCCCAATTCAATCCTTGGTAGGGTTCGAATGCTCTTTGATTGTAGGTGAACTATAAATCCCAGCAACTACAATTCCCAAATGTCAAGGTCTATTTCCTCCAAACTCTACTAGTGTTTACAACTGGGTGTACTGAGAATTCGTGCCAAGTTTGGTCCAGATCCATCATTGTTTGAGTCTACAGTTCTCTCTGGATGTAGGTAAACTACAACTCCCAAATCTCAAGGTCAGTGCCCACCAAACCCTTGCAGTATTTTCTGTTGGTCATGGGAATTCTGTGTGCCAAGTTTGATTCAGTCCCATCGTTGGTGGAGTTCAGAATGCTCTTTGATTGTAGGTGAACTATAAATCCCACCAACTAAAACTCCCAAATGTCAAGGTCTATTTTCCCCAAACTCTACTAGTGTTTACCTTTGGGTATACTGAGAATTCGTGCCAAGTTTGGTCCAGATCCATCATTGTTTGAGTCTACAGTTCTCTCTGGATGTAGGTAAACTACAACTCCCAAAACTCAAAGTCAGTGCCCACAAAACCCTTCCAGTATTTTTTGTTGGTCATGGGAATTCTGTGTGCCAAGTTTGATTCGGTTCCATCGTTGGTGGAGTTCAGAATGCTCTTTGATTGTAGGTGAACTATAAATCCCAGCAACTACAACTCCCAAATGTCAAGGTCTATTTCCTCCAAACTCTACTAGTGTTTACAACTGGGTGTACTGAGAATTTGTGCCAAGTTTGGTCCAGATCCATCATTGTTTGAGTCTACAGTTATCTCTGGATGTAGGTAAACTACAACTCCCAAAACTCAAGGTCAGTGCCCACCAAACCCTTCCAGTATTTTCTGTTGGTCATGGGAATTCTGTGTGCCAAGTTTGATTCAGTTCCATCGTTGGTGGAGTTCAGAATGCTCTTTGATTGTAGGTGAACTATAAATCCCAGCAACTACAACTTCCAAATGTCAAGGTCTATTTCCTCCAAACTCTACTAGTGTTATTTGGGTATACTGAGAATTCGTGCCAAATTTGGTCCAGATCCATCATTGTTTGAGTCTACACTTCTCTCTGGATGTAGGTAAACTACAACTCCCAAAACTCAAGGTCAGTGTCCACCAAACCCAGTATTTCCTGTTGGTCATGGGAATTCTGTGTGCCAAGTTTGATTCAGTTCCATCGTTGGTGGATTTCAGAATGCTCTTTGATTGTAGGTGAACTATAAATCCCAGCAACTACAACTCCCAAATGACAAAATCAATCCTCCCATAACACTCTAATAAGAATACATCCTGCATATCAGATATTTACACAATGATTCATAACAGTAGCAAAATTACAATTATGAAGTAGCAATGAAAATAATTTAATGGCTGGGGGCCACCACAATATGAGGAACTGTATTAAGGGGTTGCGGCATTAGGAACGTTGAGAACCACGGCTCTAGAACATGGCCATATAGCCCGAAAAAACCTACAACAACCCAGCAATTAAACTGTAACTGCTCTCTAAATTAAGAGGAATACTAGCAAACTACGCAGTTGGGCATGACAGTGTGGTGCATATAGGTATGTGTGTTTTTATCAGTGTGGGGCAAATAAGGTCAGCTGATATTAGACCTCACTTATGTTCAATAATTGAACAAAATGTTTATATTACTTCCTAGGAAGAAAAAGAAATCTAAATGTACTATATTTATGCGATGTTACAGGTTTATCTTTTCACTGGAAGATTTGATGGCAGAATCGTCACAGACGCTGTTTTGGAGATCTCCCAGCTTCCCAACCAGTGAATGCTCAATAACTATGGCAACCATTATTTATTCAGTGAATTCAAGTGGAGATCAATATCCACCGCTAGCTCCATCAGTGCTAAGGCTGGAATTCCACCAGGAATTAACAGACGCTTTTCTAAGAAACCAAAAGAATCCAAAACTGTCTCAAGTGACTTTTGCTGTTTGGATTATTTTCTGTGTTTTGTTTTGTTTTTTTGGGAAGGACAGCAATCTGCTCAACCTCTAAAGTGTTAGTGATATAAGTAATCACAAAGTCAGATACTTCAGAGTTAGAACATAGTAACATAGTGTTTTATAAAGTGTTTATACATTATACTCATTGTATAAGAAGCTTCTAAAATTCTAGATTTCTAATTCAGTCTAAAACATATTGGGGGGAAATTCATGAAACACTGCAGGAAATATTAAAAATAAGAATACCTTTCAAACCAGAGATATTCCTATTAGGGATAACAGATCAAAAGTTAGAAAAAAATATGGACAACCTCTTTTTCCTACTGGACACAGCAGCAAGAATCTGCTACGCAAAACTTTGGAAAAAAGGAGAGATTCCAGAAGTTAGCGATTGGATAGAAAAAATTGTATATATCTATATAAATAAAAATGTAATGTTAGTTCGTGCTACCATCAGAACTCAAAAACCACTGGGGGAATTGACACCAAATTTGGACACAAGACACCTAACAGTCCAATTAATGTCCTCCACTCTAAAAATATTGATTTGTCATTTGGGAATTGTCGTAGCTGGGATTTATAGTTTACCTACAATCAAAGAGCATTTTGAACTCCACCAACAATGGAATTGAACCAAGCTTGGCACACAGGACTCCCATGACCAACAGAACACACTGGAAGGGTTTGGTGGACATTGACCTTGAGTTTGGGAATTATAGTTCACCCACATCCAGAGAGCACTGTGGACTCAAACAATGATGGATCTGGACCAAACTTGGCACGAATATTCCATATGCCCAAATATGAATACAGATGGAGTTTAAGGGAAATAGACCTTGACATTTGGGAGTTGTAGTTGCTGGGATTTATAGTTCACCTACAATCAAAGAGCATTCTGAACTCCACCAATGATGGAATTGAACCAAACATGGCATACAGGACTTCCATGACCAACAGAACACACTGGAAGGGTTTGGTGGGCATTGACCTTGAGTTTGGGAGTTGTAGTTCACCTACATCCAGAGAGCACTGTGGATCAAACAATGATGGATCTGGACCAAACTTGACACAAAAAATTCCATATGCCTAAATATGAACACAGATGGAGTTTGGAGGAAATAGACCTTGACATTTGGGATTTGTAGTTACTGGGATTTATAGTTCACTACAATTAAAGAGCATTCTGAAACCCACAAACGACAGAAATGGGGCAAACTTCCCACACAGAACCCCCATGACCAACAGAAAATACTTAAGGCCATCCAGTCCAACTCTCTTCACCAGGGCAAGAAAATGTAATCAGAGCCCTCCTGACAAAGAGCCATCCAGTCATAAATATAGATAGATAGATATGATTCTCTCACACACAGATATAGTATCATAGATTTGAAAGAGACCCTTAAAGAAGGACTATGATATGTTGCATATTCCAGAGTAGGCAAACCAGACACTCTCCACATCAACACTGACAAAGAAACAACAAGAAATACTGTTTACTCACAAGCATAAAGGAATTACATATATTAGAAACCAACACTTTCTCATTACTTTATTTTCCAGATCACCAGACTGGGCCACAGCAACGCGTGGCAGGGGACAGCTATTTAGAAATATGGACAGACTATCATACTTAATATCAAAAAATAAGGGGACCCCAATAAGAGAAACTGATTGGACAAAAGTGACAAATTATCTGAAACAGAAGAATGGAAATACAATAATATAAAAGGAAGAGAAAATAAGATGGAAGAAAAGACAAGATAAAAGAAAGTAGAGGAAAAACCACTCGGAAGATACTCAGGAAGTCAATAAAGGAGAGATATACCATCCCTCTCCTAGTTTTAACTACTTATTTACTGTTTTCTGTTGTGTGTTTTTTTCTCTTTTTTCATGTTGTTTCTAATTTTTTGTCTTTTGTTTTGATTTTTTTGTTTTTTGGTATTTTTGTGCGTTATTATTTTCTCTATTACTTTGTATTTTAAAAGAAAATTCGCAATAAAGATTATATTAAAATTCAATTTCTAACAAATGGATGATGAATAATAGTATCAATCAGTATTAATAAAGAGTACTTAAGAACAGTCATGATAACTGAAATCTAAGGTTCATATCAGCTACTTCTTAGTTCCCGTAAAGTCCAGGCAAAAAAACTATATTTAGCCTGTCCTCTCCTAATTTATATTCAGTGATGCAGTATGTCTGACCTCTTTTTAACCTCATTTTAAAGTAATCTGAGGGCACATTTACACTGACCAGCGAGCTAGCTAATTTCAAACTATGGTGGCTACAAAAAGCACACCACCAAAGTATCCTGCAGCGCAAATTAAGATCTTTAAAGTGCATCAAGAAAAGTTGGGGGAAAGTCTGAGTTAAACCCTTTATTGCTGTTCAGCGATCCCTAAATCTAAACCACATTGCATGGCAAAATGGTTTCTGCAGAATACAAAGCACTATGTTGTCATCTGCCCGCCTTGGAGCACATTTTAAAATTAAGAATAATTTATTTATTTATTTATTTATTTATTTATTTCAGGCACACAATTCAACAGATAAAATACATAACAACAATAATCACAAGTTAAAACATTCAATTAATATAAAACAACTAAAAGCCAACAGATGGCAACACAACTATGATACTATATCTGTAAGTGTGTATGTGTGAATCATATCTATCTATATTTATGGCTGGATGGCTCTTTGTCAGGAGGGCTCTGATGACATTTTCTTGGTGAAGCGAGTTGGGCTGTATGGCCTTAAGTATTTTCTGTTGCTCATGGGGGTTCAGTGTGGGAAGATTGCTCCAAATCTATTGTTCATGGGGTTCAGAATGCTCTTTGATTGTAGGTGAACTATTAATCCCAGTAACTACAACTCCCAAATGTCAAGGTCTATTTCCCCCAAACTCCATCTGTGTTCATATTTGGACATATTGAGTATTCGTGTCAAGTTTGGTCCAGATCCATCAGTGCTCTCTGGATGTAGGTGAACTACAACTCCCAAAATCAAGGTCAATGCCTACCAAACACTTCTAGTGTTTTCTGTTGGTCATGGGTGTCCTGTATACCATGCTTGGTTCAATTCCATCATTGGTTGAATTCAGAATGCTCTTTGATTGTAGGTGAACCTGGAATATTGTGTCCAATTCTGGGCACCACAATTCAAGAGAGATATTGACAAGCTGGAATGTGTCCAGAGGAGGGCGACTAAAATGATCAAGGGTCTGGAGAACAAGCCCTATGAGGAGCAGCTTAAGGAGCTGGGCATGTTTAGCCTGAAGAAGAGAAGGCTGAGAGGAGATATGATAGCCATGTATAAATATGTGAGAGGAAGCCACAGGGAGGAGGGAGCAAGCTTGTTTTCTGCTTCCCTGGAGACTAGGACGCGGAACAATGGCTTCAAACTACAAGATAGGAGATTCCATCTGAACATGAGGAAGAACTTCCTGACTGTGAGAGCCGTTCAGCAGTGGAAGTCTCTTCCCCGGAGTGTGGTGGAGGCTCCTTCTTTGGAAACTTTTAAATAGGGGCTGGATGGCCATCTGTCAGGGGTGATTTGAATGCAATATTCCTGCTTCTTGGCAGGGGGTTGGACTGGATGGCCCATGAGGTCTCTTCCAACTCTTTGATTCTATGATTCTATGAACTATAAATCCCAGCAACTACAACTCCCAAATGACAAAATCATTTTTTTTAGTGAAGGACATACATTGGGTTGTTAGGTGTATCGTGTCCAAATTTGGTGCCAATTGCCCCAGTGGTTTTTGAGTTCTGTGAATACCACAAACGAACATTACATTTTTATTTATATAGATTTCTAACTTTTTATGTAATTGTAACATGTTGTCATTGTGAAATATACTTCATTTTGAAACACTCAGTATGAGTCCACCCTATACTTCTGTGCGCTCGAGGAATTCCAAATAAAAACTTGTATTTTCAATTTAGCTATCATAAGCATTCAACAATAACACAGTCTATTATATACACCGTAATGGAAATTTACTCAAATGTGCTATTATCCGTAAAAACAATGGCAGATTTTTTTTAAAAAAAAGAACCAATCATTGTTACCTGTAATCAGACTTAGAGCTGATAAGCATGCTAAGGCTGGGATGTCAAGGTTGAGGCTCTGTAAATTTAAGGAAAAGTCTTTAATTGAGTCGAGCCACTCCCCAAATCCACGAAGGCACTGAAGTCGATGAAGCACAAGTCCATTGCAGAAAACAAATTTATCTTCAGCAGGGTCAGATCTTCAAAGGAGAAGAAAAGAAACAAGGTGAGAGATAAAAGTTATGAATCGGTGGGCATATGATATTCTTAAAAGCACACATTTATCATTTCAACACAAGTCCATGAATGTATGATATATCTTAAGTTTAGAAATATACTATTTTTTTAGGGAGGAAGTAAACACATATCTAAGAATACATTGAATAAATGAAACATCTGAGGTCAAACATGCCAAATAGTTCAAATTACTCTAGTTTATTAGGTATGTGCTCCAGCCCAAACACAAAACACAGAAACATTTGTTTTTGAAACTAGTGAAGAGAGACAGTGCATCCTTAACACTTGTCTACAAAATTAGAGGTTTTTATTTATTTATTTGTCGTGTCAGCGCAACCAGTCAATTGTATTACATTTCTAACAAAACAAAACAAACAGACAAAACACAAAATTTGCAAGTTTGGTAGTTGATTAAATGTCCTTTGACCAGTATCTGGCCACTTGGAGTGCCTCTGGTGTTGCTGCAAGAAGGTCCTCCATTGTGTATGTGGCAGAGCTCAAGGTGCATTGCAGCAGGTGGTCAATGGTTTGCTCTTCTCCACACTCGCATGTCGTGGATTCCACTTTGTGGCCCTATATCTAGAGGTTGGCTCTGCATCTCGTGGTGCCAGAGCACAGTCTGTTCAGCGCCTTCCAAGTCGCCCAGTCTTTTGTGTGCCCAGGGGGGAGTCTCTCATTTGGTATCAGCCATTGGTTGAGGTTCTGGGTTTGAGCCTGCCACTTTTGGAATCTCGTTTGCTGAGGTGTTCCAGCGAGTGTCTCTGTAGATCTTAGAAAACTATTTCTAGATTTAAATCATTGACGTGCTAGCTGATACCCAAACAGGGGATGAGCTGGAGATGTCTCTGCCTTGGTCCTTTCACTATTGGCTGCTACTTCCCGGCGAATGTCAGGTGGTGCAATACCGGCTAAGCAGTGTAATTTCTTCAGTGGTGTAGGGCACAGACACCCCGTGATAATGTGGCATGTCTCATTAAGAGCCACATCTACTGTTTTAGCGTGATGAGATGTGTTCTACACCGGGAATGCATACTCAGCAGCAGAGTAGCATAGTGCAAGGGCAGATGCCTTCTCTGTGTCTGGTTGTGATCCCCAGGTTGTGCCAGTCAGCTATCGTATGATATTGTTTCTAGCTGTGCTTGATGTTCAGGCAGTGCTTCTTTTTGGTAAGAGCACAGTCCAGAGTGACTCCCAGGTATTTGGGTGCGCTGCAATGCTCCAGTGGGATTCCTTCCCAGGTGATCCTCAGAGCTCGGGATGGTTGTCTGTTCTTGAGATGAAAAGCACATGTCTGTGTTTTAGATGGGTTAGGGATCAGCTGGTTTTCTCTGTAGTAAGCAGTAAGAGCACCTAGAGCTTTGGAGAGCTTCTATTCAACCATCTCAAAGCTCCCTGCTTGAGCAGTAATGGCACCATCATGTGGCATGTCGCATTAAGCGCTACATCTACTGTTTTAGCGTGATGAGATGTGTTCCACACCGGGAATGCATACTCAGCAGCAGAGTAGCATAGCGCAAGGGCAGATGTCTCCACTGTGTCTGGTTGTAATCCCCAGGTTGTGCCAGTCAGCTATCGTACGATATAGTATCTAGCTCTGCTTGATGTTCAGACAGTGCTTCTTGTTGGTAAGAGCATGGTCCAGAGTGACTTCCAGGTATTTGGGTGCGCTGCAATGCTCCAGTGGGATTCCTTCCCAGGTGATCCTCAGATCTCAGGATGCTTGTCTGTTCTTGAGATGAAAAGCACATGTCTGTGTTTTAGATGGGTTAGGGATCATCTGGTTTTCCCTGTAATAGGCAGTAAGAGCACCTAGAGCAAGGGTCCACAAACTTTTTAAAGAGAGGGCCAGGTCACAGTCCCTCAAACTGTTGGAGGGCGGGATAATAATTTGAAAAAAACATGACTGAATTCCTATGCACACTGCAGATATCTTATTTGTAGTGCAAAAAACCCACTTAAAACAATACAATAATTAAAACGAAGAACAATTTTAACAAATATAAACTTATTAGTATTTCAATGGGAAGTGTGGGCCTGCTTTTGGCTGATGAGATAGGATTGTTGTTGTTGTTTTGTGCTTTCAAGCCATTTCAGACTTAGGTTGACCCTGAGCGAGGGCCGGGTAAATGACCTTGGAGGGCCGTATCCGGCCCCCGGGCCTTAGTTTGAAGACCCCTGCTGTAGATTAATCATCTCTAAAATCTCATATTGAGCATAGAAGAATGGCAACACTAGAAAACTGTCTGCAGAATCTCATCTGGAGCTGGGTGGCTCTGTGTTGGGAGGGCTTGGCTTGTGCCTTCCAGCCTAGCAGAATGGGGATGGACTGGATAGCCTCTTAAAGGAGGGTGTCTCTTGCAATTTTAGGATTCTATGCCTCTTGTTTTCCTTCGATCTAGCTATCTTTCTCCCCCTCGATTTGGAAATAAGGCTGGGTTGGTCAGAAGTCTCCAAAGCAGGAGAGCAAAGCTCTGCATGCACAAAGAGCAATGAATGAGAGAAGGAGAGCCATTGCGTTTCCTTTTTCCCTCCTCCCTCCCTTCTTCTTTTTACCTTCCCATCCCTCTTTCTCTTTTGATTCACCCCCATTCCCTCCCTTCCCTTTGGAGATGCGCTTTCCTCCTCCTTCTCCTCCCAGTTTTTGTACATGGGAAAGAAAGCCATCCGCTCTCATGAACACATATCAAAGGGTGCAATTTCCCAATCGGCCACATGATGGCGTCGGATAATACAGAGTGTCGGATGAGCGGAGCTCGGATAACCGGGGTTCTACTGTACACTACAGGAGGTTCCATCAAGGAACTTCCCCAAATCTATATAAATAAAAATGTAATGTTCGTTTGTGGTATTCGCAGAACTCAAAAACCCCTGGATGAATTGACACCAAATTTGGACACGATACACCTAACAACCCAATGTATGTCCTTCACTCATAAAAACACTGAAAAACACAGCAGAAGGGACTTTAAAAAGCCCCAAAAAGCTAACTGATGAAAAGCTAAATGACAATACAGAAAAAAGGGAAGAAAGGGAGAAAAGAAAGAAAGAAGGAGGGAAAGAAAGAAAGAAAGAAAGAAAGAAAGAAAGAAAGAAAGAAGGAAAGGAAAGGGAGAAGGAAACATGGAAGCAAAGAGAGAAGGAAGGAAAGAGGTAGAGAAGGAAGGAAGGAGAGAAAGAGGGAGAGAAAGAAAAAGGGGGGAGGAAGGAAAGTTAGAAAAGGAAGGAAGGAGAGAAGGAAAGAAAAAAGGGAAAGAGGAAGTGAAGGAAAGGGGAAGGGGGGAAGATGTAGAGAAAGAGGGAGGGAAGGAAAGAGAGAAGGAAGAAAAGAGAGACAGCAGAAGAGAAAGAAAAAGGGGGAAGGAAGGAAGGAGAGAAGGAAGAAAGGAGAGAAGGAAAGAAAAAAGGGGGAAGATGTAGAGAAAGAGGGAAGAAGGAAGGGAAAGAGGAAGGAAAGAAAAAGGGGAAAGAAGGAGAGAAAGAGGGAGGGAAGGAAAGATGGAAAGAGAGAAGGAAGAAAAGAGAGACTGCAGAAGAGAAGAAAAAGGGGGAAAAGGAAAAGAGAGAAGGAGAAAGGAGAAAGAGAGAGGAAAGAAAAAGGGAAAGAAGGAAGGAGGGAAGGAAGAAGGAAAGAGAGAAGGAAGAAAAGAGAGACAGCAGAAGAGAAAAAAAAGGGGGAAGGAAGGAAAGAGATAGAGAAGGAAAGAAGAAGAGGGAAAGGAAAGAGGAAGGAAGAGGAGGAAGGAAAGAGGGAAAGAAGGAGAGAAAGAGGGAAGGTTGGCCACAGCAACGCGTGGCGGGTACAACTAGTGCATTGTAAAATGGTAACAGATGAGTACATTAACCATCTGAATTACTATTTGTAGAGAGTTCATCTTCTTATGGGTTTGTTCACTATTTGTTTCCATGAAATTTCACTTTGCCCACTTATTTCTATTCAGCGTAACTAATACAGGTATCTCCCCGCTTTTCACAAAATCATTATGAAAGGCAGGGGTGGGGTGAATCAAGACTAATAATTACACAGCGGGATGTGCTCCACCTTCATATTTCACTTCATTAAACCCTTGAGTGTAAACAAGTCAAGATGTTAGAGATTTCAGTTGTTTCGAAGCAAAGAATCTTAACAGGTCTGAGGTGTCATAAATTCTTTTTAAATGTAGTTTGGGAAATATCAGTGTTCGTGAAAATATTACAAAACAACGATCATTTCAGAGTTAAATTGCAGATTTAGGAACTTTAGATCATCTGGGAAGGCCCTGCTCTCGATCCCGCCTTCTTCATAGGCGCGACTGGCGGGGATGAAACACAGGACCTTCTCAATGGTGGCCCCTCAGCTGTGGAACTCCCTCCCTAGGGATATTAGATTGGCCCTCTTCCTCCTGACTTTCCAAAAAAAAAAAAAGTAAAAATCCGGCTCTTCGAACAAGCTTTTGGAAATGCAGTGTAATAGATAAACATGGAACTATGAAAGAATGAACATGGAACAACTAGACGACGCTACTGGAAAAATGAGTTTAACAGGTGATTATATGTTTTAATGGTTATTTTATATGGATTTTTATAATGTTGTGTTTTTTAATTGTATTTTATGACTGTTGAGGCATCAAATTGCTGCCAATTTGTAAGCCGCTTTGAGTCACCTTCGGGCTGAGAAAGGCGGGATAGAAATACCGTAAATAAATAAATAAATTTACCTGATTGACAGTCTCAAAACAAGAAGCTCCAAAAAAGCTGATTCTATGAGAAGAGTTTGATCTTCCTTTGGGAGATCCGTAAATCCTGGAATTTTTTCTGCCCAGCTTCTGGATATGTCAATGGAGGCAGTAAGAATATTATAGAACTGCTGTACGTGTTCCGCGTCTGTACCTGCAGAAGCTTGCTCAGTGGAACAGTACTAGAATGAAATCAATTAAAAAACAGAAAAGAGGGAGGAAATCATCATTAGGGGAGAAAATCATCTTCCTCAATCCTTGGTTGTTTATAGTCAAAAACACCTAACCTTTATACATGAGCAAGTTCATCTTATGTTATACACAAAAGTAATGAAGTATAATTTTACATAAAGACACTAGATAACAAAGGTTATTCCTAAGTATCATAGAATCATAGAATCAAAGAGTTGGAAGAGACCTCATGGGCCA
This sequence comes from Anolis sagrei ordinatus, assembly GCF_025583915.1. Lineage (NCBI taxonomy): Eukaryota > Metazoa > Chordata > Lepidosauria > Squamata > Anolidae > Anolis > Anolis sagrei. The sequence goes on along the minus strand of NW_026847660.1, from coordinate 60,390,387 downwards.
TCCAGTCCAACCCCCTGCCAAGAAGCAGGAATATTGCATTCAAATCACCCCTGCTTTCAAATCACCCCTGACAGATGGCCATCCAGCCTCTGATTAAAAGCTTCCAAAGAAGGAGCCTCCACCACACTCTGGGGCAGAGAGTTCCACTGCTGAACGCTCTCACAGTCAGGAAGTTCTTCCTCATGTTCAGATGGAATCTCCTCTCTTGTAGTTTGAAGCCATTGTTCCGCGTCCTAGTCTCCAAGGAAGTAGAAAACAAGCTTGCTCCCTCCTCCCTGTGGCTTCCTCTCACATATTTATACATGGCTATCATATCTCCTCTCAGCCTTCTCTTCTTCAGGCTAAACATGCCCAGTTCCCTAAGCCGCTCCTCATAGGGCTTGTTCTCCAGACCCTTGATCATTTTAGTCGCCCTCCTCTGGACACATTCCAGCTTGTCAATATCTCGCTTGAATTGTGGTGCCCAGAATTGGACACAATATTCCAGATGTGGTCTAACCAAAGCAGAATAGAGGGGTAGCATTACTTCCTTAGATCTAGACACTATGCTCCTATTGATGCAGGCCAAAATCCCATTGGCTTTTTTTGCCGCCACATCACATTCCTGGCTCATGTTTAACTTGTTGTCCACGAGGACTCCAAGATCTTTTTGTATGAAGAATAACATCCTGTTTTGGTAAGTGTTTGCTTTGGCGAACTTTATTTGGTTTTTAAAAATCTCCTTTGTCTGTTGTTGGTCACAGATTTTGTTGTATTCTACTGGTTTACATTATTTGTAAAGATCCCATAGTCTCCTTGACCTTTATTTGCTTCATTCTCTATTCTTATCCACTTCTCTTGCTTGTCCCCAGCAATTCCAGAATTGCTTTCAGTTGAAATGCTTCATAGTATTCTTGTAACTTTAGTATTCCCCATCCTAATTCTTTATTTGACATATATAGTTCCTTATTACTTATTCTTGACTTTTTCCCTCCAAATATCCACTTTCTTATTTCTCCATCCCATTTTTTAAATTTTTGTTGTTTAATCTCCAGCGGTAGGTACAATAATTTAGGGAGGATGCACATTTTAATTGCTCTAATTCTCACTGAAATACTTAATTTTTGATCATTCCAATTATTCATTTGTGCCTGTACCTTTTCCCATGTTTTCTTATAATTATAATCCCAGATCCTCATTGACTTATTAGTTAAGTAAATTCCCAAATATTTTATTTTATTTTTTACAATCTGTATATCTTTCCTTTTCCGAATATCTTCTTGGATTCCGTTCCCCAGGTTAAACCCCAACAGCTCTGATTTTGTCATATTAATCCTTAATCCTGAGATGTTATAAAAATCTTCCAATATTACTTCTAATTCCTTCAATGTATCCAGTGGATTTTCTGTTATTATTAAGAAATCATCCGCAAACAGGTTCACTTTCAATGTATTGTCGAAGGCTTTCATGGCTGGAATCACTAGGTTCTTGTAGGTCTTTTCGGGCTATAGGGCCATGTTCTAGAGGCATTTCTCCTGACGTTTCGCCTGCATCTATGGCAAGCACTACCTCTGAGGATGCTTGCCATAGATGCAGGCGAAACGTCAGGAGAAATGCCTCTAGAACAGGTTCACTTTCACTTCCTTCCCCATCCTAAATCCTGTTATTCTACCATTATTTCTAATTCTGTCCGCCAGATATTCTATAGCTATTGTGAATAACATTGGTGATAATGGGCATCCATGTTTTACCCCTCTTTCAATGTCTATTACTCTGGAGTATCTCTCATTAACTTTCACTTAATGAGGGATACTCCAGAAGGAAGGAATACAAAAAACAAACAAACAATAGGCCCAAGGAAAATAGCATTAAAAATATGGGGGAAATGGAAAGAGAAATGGATGCCATATTTATCAAAGGAAGCTCCTATAGGTAGTGTAAGAAATGAGGAGGACAAGAGCATCATAAAAAAACTGAAACAGACGGGATATAGTAAAATTAAAGATTTATATAATGAAAATAAGGAATTATTGGAATGGAAACAATTGGAAACATTAGGGGGCGGGATAAATTGGTTAATTCTAAGAGGAATTTGGGAACAAATTAAAAAGAGAGAAAGTCGAAAGGGAGAAAAAAGTATTCTACTGGTTTAAATTGTTTTTTTATCTACTCTGAGTGATATAGAGGTACCAGAAGGGCAGAATATAAGTTAATTTATAAATATATACCAAACTCTAAGTCCTGCTTCTAAGTCCTGGCTGCATCATGCTTGAAAGTGCCAAGTCTTACCAATGAGAATAAAAAGAGAAAAAAATAAATAAATAGTCACTCCTTTCCCCGCTTTTATGGATCAAATAGTATCAATCCCTTGGATTACTTGAACTATGAGAGATTGAGACCTCCACCTACACTGCCATATAATCCGGTTTCAGAATGCAGATTAACTGCATTGAACTGGATTACATGGCAGTGTGTACTCACAAGATCCGGTTCAATGCAGGTCAATCTGCATTATATGAGTCAACACTAACCAATATACTGCACTTCAAACGATCACCTTTATGTTACTCCTTACTTTTCTTTTGTTAAATTATAAGGTTGATACAATCTATATAAATAAAAATGTAATGTTCGTTTGTGGGATTAACAGAACTCAAAAACCACTGGGGCAATTGGCACCAAATTTGGACATGATACACCTAACAACCCAATGTATGTCCTTCATTAAAAACAATTGATTTTGTCATTTGGGAGTTGTAGTTGCTGGGATTTATAGTTCACCAACAATCAAAGAGCATTCTGAACTCCACCAACGATGGAATTGAACAAAACGTGGCACACAGGACTCCCATGACCAACAGAAAACACTAGAAGTGTTTGGTGGGCATTGACCTTGTGTTTGGGAGTTGTAGTTCACCTACATCCAGAGAGCACTGTGGACTCAAACAATGATGGATCTGGACCAAACTTGGCACAAGCACTCAATACGCCCAAATATGATGGTGTTTGGGGAAAATAGACCTTAACATTTGAGAGTTGTGGTCACTGGGATTCACAGTTCACCTACAATCAAAGAGAATTCTGAACCCCACGAACAACAGAATCGGGGCAAACTTCCCACACAGAACCCCCATGACCAACAGAAAATACTTAAGGCCATCCAGTCCAACTCTCTTCACCAGGGCAAGAAAATGTAATCAAAGCCCTCCTGACAAAGATCCATCCAGCCATAGACATATATGATTCACACACACAGAGATATAGTATCATAGATCTGAAAGGGACCCCTAAAGAAGGACTATGATATGTTGCATGTTCCAGAGTGAGCAAACCAGACACTCTCCACATCAACACTGACAAAGAAACAACAAGAAATACTGTTTACTCACAAGCAGAAAGACATTACATAGATTAGAAACCATTACTTTATTTTCCAGATCACCAGACTGGGCCACAGCAACACATGGCAGGGGACGGCTAGTAATGGTATAAAATCTTTTAAAAATTCTACTCAATATGTTTTTAAAATGCATTGAACTTCTCAGATATGTCCAAGAGGACAAACATTCCTGGCACAGCCAAAAGTAAAGACATTATTACTTTACTTGTGAGAAGTAATTTAATTATAACCATTATGAAAGAAGTAACTCCTACAGTTAATTAAAGATGGGCTCAAAGCCAACCTTAAAAACTCTGGCATAGACACTGAGAACTGGGAAGCCCTTGCCCTTGAGTGCTCTAGTTGGAAGTCAGCTGTGACCAGCAGTGCTGTAGAATTTGAAGAAGTATGAATGGAGGGCAGAAAAGAGAAACGTGTCAAGAGGAAGGCGTGTCAAGCCAACCCTGATTGGGACCGCGGGAGAACATGCAGTTCAAGAATAGGGCTCCACAGTCAGCTACGTACCCACCGCCAGTACATCGATCTTGGAAGACAATCCTACTTGGACAACGAGGGTTCGCCTAAGTAAGTAAGCGAGCCTGTGCTGGTACGGCTATACCAGGAATTCCAACTTCCTTTTCTTTCTTTGAGTGTTTGCATGTATTCCAAAGTTCCCTGCATTTTGCAATAAGGTGGCATCTTTGGTTTGCAGTCATAGGGCTAGCCACCTGCCTATCATCCTTAAGTTTTGGTTCCGCCCCTTTCCCCAGGGCTCAGGGAGGGAAAATAAAGACTTCAGGCAGTCTTACAGTTTTGGAAGCCCAGTTACAGGACGTGAGCTTTCCCCATCTGTAGAGAAGCTTCGTTTCTCACAACATCCGGGAGAAACAGCCCTAAAGCTTCTAAGGAAGACAGTTTGATAGCACAACCCTTGTTGGGGTTAAAGAAACAGCTCCACATCATTCGTGGAAAAATTTCCAGAAGGACTCCAACTGGAAAATCTACAAAGTCTTGGCTGGTAGGTCTACTCAGGTAACCAGTAGGGCCCACACCAGCAGAGCCTAGAAAACAGATTGCCCAGGGAGTGGTTAAAAAGGATTTTCCTCTTAAAGAAAAGAAACAGTTCACAAAGCCAGTTACCTGTCCTTTGTGGGCAAGATAAGAAGCATTTATTTGACTTGTTGAAGATCTAAAAAGTATTTGATTGTTGAAGACCTAAGCAATAATAAAGAACTTTGTTAAACTTTTTAAGCTCCTAAAGACTTTTGTATAGGAAAATCCTTACAGCCTCTCAGCTGAGGCACCCCAGCTTCCCGCTGGGCACAAAGAGCACGTCCTGTTCAAAAGCCAATTGCTATAGGCCCAGCGCGTGACAGCACAGAGCCTTCAGGCCTAATTCAAGGTGCTAGTAAAAATATGTGAAACTCTAAATGTCTCAAGACTCAAGTACATGAAAAATCACATTTCCCATTATGGAAAGTAGGGACTCTGTAGTTTTGTTCTCAAGTTGAATTTGTATGTAAGTTGTAACAGGTACATTTTTAAAGTATAACTCCAGCCAAAAAAAGGGCTGCAGCGCCAAAAAATGCTTTTTGGTATGGGTAAGGGAGCCTCATGGATCTGATTCAGACTCAGGGAGGGGGGGAGTGGAGAAGGAAGTCCAGAGAATGGCCACAGCCAGCCAAGGAAAGGCCTGGCCCTCGCTGTCAGTTTTTCGGGCTGTATGGCCATGTTCCAGCAGGATTCTCTCATAATTGGTGTTAATGGGCCCTTGGTTGTTTGTTGTCTGGAGTTCTGTTTCTGAGTGGTGTTCATTATTTACTGTCTTGATTCTGGTGTTTTTTAACATCTCCCAAACAGAAAATGCCTTCAGGTATCTAAGGCCAGGACACCTCTATGCAGATACCCTCACTGATTGACTTTGCAAACTTCATGGCTACTCAAATGGGAATTCAAGTGGGCTAAACTGCAACATTCACCCTGGGCATTCCACAGGTATATATACACCTACTTGCTTCACTGCCAACAGAACCCCTGAAGATGCCAGCCACAATGCAGGCAAACAATAGAAAAGAATCCTGCTGGACCATGGCCATACCGCCTGAAAAACTCACAGCAACCCTATCATCAACTCAACTGAATGGGCGAGGGGGAAATTAAACAAATCAGTCTATTCCGGATGCCATTAAAAACAACCTAACTTATAAAAAAACCCACAGGGAAATAGACATGACACAAACCTGATTATATATATAAATTATATCAATTTGATGTGATTTCGTTCATTGGTTCTTTTGTTTTTAAGGTACTCTTTATGCACAGAGCATTATATATATTATATATATATATATAAATGCTCTCTGCATAATGAGTACCTTAAAAACAAAAGAACCAATGCACAAAATCACACCAAATTTGGCAACAAAACATCTCAACACAAGGAGTGACCATCACTCAAAAAATTAGGATTTTGTCATTTGGGAGTTGTAGTTGCTGGGATATTTATAGTTCACCTACAATCAAAGAGCATTCTGAACTCCATCAATGATGGAATTGAACCAAACTTGGCACACAGAACTCCCATGAGCAACAGAAAATACTGGAAGGGTTTGGTGGGCATTGATCTTGAGTTTGGAGTTGTAGTTCACCTACTTCCAGAGAACACTGTGGACTCAAACAATGATGGATCTGGACAAAACTTGGCACAAGCACTCAATACGCCCAAATATGAATACAGATGGAGTTTGGGGAAAATAGACCTTGACATTTGGGAGTTGTAGTCACTGGGATTCACAGTTCACCTACAATCAAAGAGCATTCTGAACCCCACGAACGACAGAATCGGGGCAAACTTCCCACACTGAACCCCCATGACCAACAGAAAATACTTAAGACCATCCAATCCAACTCCCTTCATCAGGGCAAGAAAACATAATCAAAGTCCTCCTGACAAAGAGCCATCCAGCCATAGATATATATTAATAGATAGATAGACAGACAGACAGATATAGAATCATAGAATCAAAGAGTTGGAAGAGACCTCATGGGCCATCCCATGATTCACACATACACAGATATAGTATCATAGTTTTGAAAGGGACCCTTAAAGAAGGACAATGATATGTTGCATGTTCCAGGATGGGCAGATACTCTCCACATCAACACTGACAAAGAAACAGCAAGAAATACTGTTTACCCACAAACATAAAGAAATTATATAGATTAGAAATCAACACTTTCTCATTACTTTATTTTCCAGATCAACAGACTGGGCCACAGCAAGTCGTGGCAGGGGACGGCTAGTAGAGTATAAATGGCCAAGTAACATGAAATAAAATAATGGAAACGGCTGACAACTTTTGGCTGGCTTTGCTTTTTAAATAATAACCAGTAAAGCTTTCCCTATACTAAGTTAGGGGTGAAATGTTATTTGTTTAATTTCATCAATACATTGTTGCTAAATTTATATTAAGCTGGAATATGTCCAGAGGAGGTTGACTAAAATGATCAAGGGTCTGGGGAACAAGCCCTATGACAGTGTTTCTCAACCTGGGGGTCGGGACCCCTGGAGGGGTCAAGAGGGGGTGTCAGAGGGGTCACCAAAGACCACCAGAAAACACAGTATATGAGAATTCGTGCTTTTGATTGTAGGTGAACTATAAATCCCAGCAACTACAACTCCCAAATGTCAAGTTCTATTTTCCCCAAACTCCACTAGTATTTACATTTGGGCATATTGAGAATTCGTGCCAGGTTTGGTCCAGATCCATCATTGTTTGAGTCCACCGTGCTCTCTGGATGTACTCCCAAAACTCAAGGTCAGTCCCCACCAAACCCTTCCAGTATTTTCTGTGTTCCAAGTTTGATTCAGTTCCATCATTGGTGGAGTTCAGAATGCTCTTTGATCATAGGTGAACTATAAATCCCAGCAACTGCAACTCCCACAGGACAAATCAATACCTTCCCCCAATCCCACCAGTATTCAAATGTTGGTGTATTGGGTATTTGTGCCAAATTTGGTCCAGTGTATGAAAATACATCCTGAATATCAGATATTTACTATTCATAACAGCAGCAAAATGACAGTTAGTAAGTAGGAATGAAACTAATTTTATGGTTGGGGGTCACCACAACATGAGGAAGCGTATTAAGGGGTCGTGGCATTAGGAAGGTTGAGAACCACTGCCCTATGAGGAGCGGCTTAAACAGCTTGGCATGTTTAGCCTGAAGAAGAGAAGGCTGAGAAGAGACATGATAGCCATGTATAAATATGTGAGAGGAAGTCATAGGGAGGAGGGAGCGAGCTTGTTTTCTGCTGCCTGGATGTGGAACAATGGCTTCAAACTACAAGAAAGGCGATTCCATCTGAACACGAGGAAGAACTTCCTGACTGTGAGAGCCGTTCAGCAGTGGAACTCTCTGCCCTGGAGTGTGGTGGAGGCTCCTTCTTTGGAAGCTTTTAAACAGAGGCTGGATGGCCATCTGTCAGGGGTGCTTTGAATACAATATTCCTGCTTCTTGGCAGGGGGTTGGACTGGATGGCCCATGAGGTCTCTTCCAACTCTATGATTCTATGATTCTATCATAGAGAATGGTATGGGATGCTAGTAGCTGCAGTCCAACAAGAGCTACAGGGTGGTATGATTCTTATCCCTGCCTTGGTCAGTCACTACTAAGTCTTTCATGCAGTCCTAGGGTTTCCTTATTTCTCAGTAGAGTATAGAAATTACTTCATGTTGAGATACTATTTGACCTAATGATAGCATAGCCTTATGACCTATTACTTATTTATTTATTTCAATTACTTCTACCCCGCCCTTCTCACCCCCGAGGGGGGACTCAGGGCGGCTTACAAGCGAAGGCACAATTCGATGCCTATATCACATTATACAAAACATACAAAATGACCGGTAGCCTTATCATTTCAGTCTGGAGTGGGAATCATGCAATTGTTGCCAGATTTTGTAAGCCGCCTTGAGTCCCTTGTGGGGTGAGAAGGTGGGGTATAAATGAAATTAATATATAGTTGGATTGTGAGCCCCATCAGCCCTAACTAGCATAGCCTATGACAAAGAATCCTGACAACATGTGACATGTTCAATAATTGTCACCCAAATTTCGCAGCTAAAAAGCATATTACAGTAAAAAGCGGGGGGAAGCCTTTTCGGTGGTGGCCCCTCGGCTTTGGAACTCCCGATGGAGATTAGATCTGCCCCTTCCCTCCTGACGTTTAGAAAGCAGGTAAAAACATGGCTTTGGGATATTGCATTTGCAGAATGATGACTGAATCAATAACTGCTGACCTTTCTGGCGGATGGCAATGAATTTATGATTCTTTTGGATGAACTGATTTTTGCTGTAATTTGTATGAATTGTATGAAGTGTATTTTAATGTATTTTTATATTGATGACCTATAATGTTTTTCTTATTGTATTGAATTTTATGTTGTTAAGCCAGCCTGAGTCCCTCCCCGGAGGCGAGAAGACCAGGGTATAAAAACTCTAAATAAATAATAATAATAAATATTTTATATTGTTTATTTTATTTGTTATTTTATATATTTTGTTATTTTGTGTTTTATCATGTTGTATTATTTTGGGCTTGGCCTCATGTTAGCCGCCTTGAGTCCCCTTTGGGGAGATGGTGGCGGGTTATAAATAAAGTTTTTTTTAAAAAAAAATTATTATTATTATTACTATTACTATTATTATTATTAAGCCTTGGGGAAAATTAAGGCATGGCACCCCTATTTTGGCCTGTAGGGCTGATTACTATTTATTTATTAACTTTATTTATACCCCGCTAACATCTCCTGAAGGACTCGGTGCGGCTTACAAAGGCCAAGGCCCACAATAAAACAACAGCATAACAAATACAACAATAAAACTCATAAAGCAAAACAATGAACATTAAAGCAATAACAATAAACATAAAAAACAATAACACCATGACGCATTTAAAACTAGGCCGGACCAAATGTAATGAATAAAATTTAAAAGTGCTGGACATGACAGGTGGAGTGTAAGGTTTTTAGAGGTAGGTGCGGTGTGTAGACAATCTTAAATCTCTAATAAAGTGCATTTGGGACATGATGCTAGGAGTTTCCTATTCTGGAAAGGCACACTGGAACAGCTAGGTCTTCAAGCTCTTCCTAAAGACTGCCAACGTTGGGGCTTGTCTGATGTCCTTGGGGAGAGAGTTCCAGAGTCGGGGGGCTACCACAGAGAAGGCCCTGTCCCTCCTCCCCACCAAACGCACTTGCGACGCAGGTGGAATTGTGAGCAGGGCCTCTCCAGATGATTGGAGGGATCGTGTGGGTTCATATATATGGCCACGCTAAATTAGGTGCTATTTTTGAAAACTTGAGATTCTGGTCCCACATATGTCAAAATAGGACTATCAGCAAAAGTGAGAGAAGGCGTACATTTTCTGGAGTGCAAGTTTTCCATTGATCATGCAAACCAGGTGCAATACACTAACATGCGGCAATTCCTTTGGTTTTGGAGTCTTATGTGAGGATTGGGCAGGGTAAATTGCTCCAGCAGGTACTAGGGGAAAATGTTGATGCTGCCTTGCAAATAATTCCACCCAAATTCAGCATTATGAGAGCTGGAAACACCGTATTCCTCGTAACATTTAGCTCTAAACATATGACCTTTTCCAAAAATGATGGTGTCTCCAAATCACAATTAATGGTAGAATCGTCATGAAGTCAGTAAACAAAGGCTTTCCATTTGGGCCAAGATTCCCATCACCTTAACATAGTTACACAAGTCTGAAATGAAACTGCACCAGGGCACAAACAGGTGGGAGACCCAGATTAGGCCCATGCCCTTTAAAGAGTGTCCTCCTAGTAACAGCTTTTTGGAAAGCAAGCTTCTAAATATACTGTTACTATGAGGTTGTAAGTTAATACCAGCCCTAAAACAAGATAGCAACAAGTCAAAATGCTTCATATGGAATTTGAACAGATGTTCCTTCCGTTTGTACAATTATTTAAAATTGTTCAAGTTTTGTTCTAGACTTTTTTGCATATTAAAGACCCCATATTTTACAGCATAATTGATACAGACATCGTCAGACATTTTGTAAGGGCTGATTCTAATCCAACAAACCGCACGTCAAGGCAATTGAGAAAACCATGCAATATTTGATTGTTGCCTCTCAATTTCAGCAAAGTCATATTCAATTCCACTTTTTCTTCTACCAACATTCTGGTCAATTCTACTTAATAAAAAGTTATCAGTGCTGCTAAACTAAAAGCTTAGACAAGGAAGTAAAGCCAAACCAATAGGGCTGTCTGCAAGGAATCAGACAGTAAAAAATTATTACATCGAAGGATAAGATCTGAAATAATCAGCATCATTCATTCCAATTACCACAATTTTCTTCTAAATATTTGCCACTGAGACCAACCATTTTGATAAAAGGATTATTTTCAGAACAATTTCATTATGTACAAGCAGCTTTCCAGAACAATTTGCATAAAATGTATACATTTGTGATGTACTGTTAAAACTCCCAGTTTCTACAGTTCTTTCTACTTTGAGTTGTTCCATTTCCATCTTGTCTTTACTAATAATATAATATAGTATATTGTATATACATATAATATTTATAATATTATAATGTAATACAATATAATACAAGTAATAATAATTCAATATTATAATTATAATTATATATTTACATTACCTGTAATATTACTAATAATATTACAATATACTGGTATAGTGCAATATAGTAATATATACTGATATTGTACTATGCTAATAATATAATATATTGTATGAAAATATATATTGTAAGCCGCTCTGAGTCCCCTTCGGGGTGAGAAGGGCGGCATATAAATGCTGTAAATAAATAAATTATATATGGTGATTAATTTCAAGATTAGACTGAAATCAACACATGTGACTTAGCATCCAACTGAAACCTATTAGTGCTGCTTTTAAAACTTGAATTACAATGGGTGCTTGGTGTCTGCTGATGTTTGGTTCCAGGATCCCTAATGGATACCAAAATCCATCAATGCTCCACTTCCATTATATACAATGATGTAGGAAAGTAGTGTCCCTTATATATAATGGAACAATTAAGGTTTGATTTTTGGTGTGTGTGTGTATACACACACACACACACACACACTAGCTGTCCCCTGCCACACATTGCTGTGGCACAGTCTGTTGATCTGGAAAATAAAGTAATGAGAAAGTGTTGGGTTTCTAATCTATGTAATTTCTTTATGCTTGCGGGTAAACAGTATTTCTTGCTGTTTCTTTGTCAGTGTTGGTGTAGAGATTGTCTGGTTTGCCCACCCTGGAACATGCAACATATCATTGTCCTTCTTTAAGGGTCCCTTTCAAATCTATGATACTATATCTCTGTGTGTGTGAATGATATCTATCTATCCATCCATCCATCCATCCATCCATCCATCCATCCATCCATCCATCCATCCATCCATCTATCTATCTATCTATCTATCTGTACACTATAATCTGCCCTGGGTCCCCTGCGGGGTGAGAAGGGCGGAATATAAATACTGTAAATAAATAATAATAATAAATATCTATATCTATGGCTGGATGGCTCTTTGTCAGGAGGACTTTGATTACGTTTCTTGCCCTGATGAAGGGAGTTGGATTGGATGGCCTTAAGTATTTTCTGTTGGTCATGGGGGTTCTGTGTGGGAAGTTTGCCCCGATTCTGTCATTCGTGAGGTTCAGAATGCTCTTTGATTGTAGGTGAACTGTGAGTCCCAGTGACTACAACTCCCAAATGTCAAGGTCTACTTTCCCCAAACTCCATCTGTGATCATATTTGGGAGTATTAAGTACTTGTGCCAAGTTTGGTCCAGATCCATCATTGTTTGAGTCTGCAGTGCTCTCTGGATGTAGGTGAACTACAACTCCCAAACTCAACGTCAATGCCCACCAAACCTTTATTTTCTGTTGGTCATGGGAGTTCTGTGTGCCAAATTTGGTTCAATTCCATTGTTGATTGAGTTCAGAATGCTCTTTGATTGTAGGTGAACTATAAATCCCAGCAACTACAACTCTCAAATAAATGACAAAATCATAATTTTTTGATTGATGGTCACTCCTTGTGTTGTGAGACGTTTTGTTACCAAATTTGGTGTGATTTTGTTCATTGGTTCTTTTGTTTTTAAGGTACTCATTATGCACAGAGCATTTATAGATATATATATAGATATAGACAGGCATGTAGGCCCCCCCCCCCTCCCCAAATTCTCATGGTGGTTCGCGAAAAGGCCTTACTGGTGCATTATTTAAACTGTTATGTTTATTCATATCATGATCTGATCACCATACTCAATATATCCCATATGCATGGGGGTATTGGGGTAATGATACAAAAGGTTTGCTAGGCTAGACCTCTTTCACTCAGACTCAGCCCCCCCCCAAAACTCAGCCCCCCCAACCCCCCCTGAAAAAAATTCACCCCTCCCCCCCGAAACGAAATCCTGGCTACGGGCCTGGATATAGATATATAGATATATACATATATACTTGACATTAAGTCTAGTCATGTCTGACTCTGTGGGGTGGTGCTCATCTCCATTACTAAGCCAAAGAGCTGGCATTGTCCATAGACAATTCCTAGGTCATGTGGACAGCATGATTGCATGGAGCGCTGTTACCTTCCTGGCGGAGCGGTACGTACTGATCTACTCATATTACCATGTTTTCGAACTGCTAGGTTGGCAGAAGCTGGGGCTATCAATGAGAGCTCACCCCACTCTACAGATTTGAACTGCTAACTTTTTGGTCAGCAAGTTCCGCAGCTCAGCAGTTAAACCCTCTGCACCACTGCTATGAATAATCGAATTAGTGGATTTAGAATCCATGAATACAGAAGGCCAACTGAAGATCTAATGTACAAACTTAACTCTAATGAATGGAATCTGCATATGAAACACTTAAATTAACTACAATGAGTAGAATGAACACAGACATCTACTGATACATCCTGTGATCATCAATACTGCAGTAAGACACATTTAAAAAAGGGGGGAAGGAAGGAAAGTTAGAGAAAGAAGGAAGGAGAGAAGGAAAGAAAAAGGGAAAGAAGGAAGGAAAGGGAGCAAAGAAAGGGGGGAAGATGTAGAGAAAAGGAGGGAAGGAAAGAAGGAAAGAGAGAAGGAAGAAAAGAGAGACAGCAGAAGAGAAAGAAAAGGGGGAAAGGAAAGAGGTAGAGAAGGAAGAAAGGAGAGCAAGAGGGAGGGAAAGAAAAAGGGGGAAGGAAGGAAAGTTAGAGAAGGAAGGAAGGAGAGAAGGAAAGAAAGGAAAGAAAGAGGGAGTGAAGGAAGGGGGAAGATGTAGAGAAAGAGGGAGGGAAGGAAAGAAGGAAAGAGAAGGAAGAAAAGAGAGACAGCAGAAGAGAAAGAAAAAGGGGGGAAGGAAGGAAAGAAGTGGAGAAGGAAGAAAGGAGAGAAAGAGGGAGGGAAAGAAAAAGGGGGAAGGAAGGAAAGTTAGAGAAAGAAGGAGGGAAAGAAGGAAAGAAAAAGGGAAAGAAAGAAAGGGAGCAAAGGAAGGGGGGAAGATGTAGAGAAGGGAGGGAAGGAAAGAAGGAAAGAGAAGGAAGAAAAGAGAGACAGCAGAAGAGAAAGAAAAAGGGGGGAAGGAAGGAAAGAAGTGGAGAAGGAAGAAAGGAGAGAAAGAGGGAGGGAAAGAAAAAGGGGGAAGGAAGGAAAGTTAGAGAAAGAAGGAGGGAAAGAAGGAAAGAAAAAGGGAAAGAAAGAAAGGGAGCAAAGGAAGGGGGAAGATGTAGAGAAGGGAGGGAAGGAAAGAAGGAAAGAGAAGGAAGAAAAGAGAGACAGCAGAAGAGAAAGAAAAAGGGGGGAAGGAAGGAAAGAGGGAGAGAAGGAGAAAGGAGAGAAAGAGGGAGGGAAAGAAAAAGGGGAAGGAAGGAAAGTTAGAGAAAGGAAGGAGAGAAGGAAAGAAAAGGGAAGAAAGGAAGGAAAGAGGGAGCAAAGGAAGGGGGGAAGATGTAGAGCAGTGGTTCTCAACCTTCCTAACGCCGCGACCCCTTAGTACAGGTCCTCATGTTGTGGTGACCCCCAGCCATAACGTTATTTTCGTTGCTACTTCAGAACTGTAATTTTGCTACTGTTAAAATATTCATAATGTAAATATGCAGGATGTATTTTCATTAACTGAACCACATTTAGCACAAATACTCAATACAGCCAAAATTTGAGTACTGGTGAGATTGGGGGTGATTGATTTTGTCAATGCTGGAGTTGCTGGGATTTATAGTTCACTTTAAATCAAAGAGCCTTCTGAACTCCAGCAATGATGGAATTGAATCAAACATGGCACACAGAATTCCCATGACCATGAGAAAATACTGGGAAGGTCTGGTGGATATTGACCTTGAGTATTTGGAGTTATAGTTCACCTACATCCAGAGAACACTGTGGATTCAAGCAATGATGGATTTGGATCAAACTTGGCACAAATACTCAATATGCCCAAATGTGAACACTGGTAGAGTTTGGAGAAAATAGACCTCGCCATTTGGGCATTGTAGGGATTTTTAGTTCACCCACAATGAAATAGCATTCTGAACCCCATCAATGATAGAATTGGGCCAACCTTCCCATACAGAACCCACATCACTAACAGAAAATACTATGTTTTATGATAGTCTTTGGTGACCCCTCTGACACCCTCTCGTGACCCTCACAGGGGTCCCGACCCCCAGGTTGAGAAACACTGATGTAGAGAAAGGGAGGGAAGGAAAGAAGGAAAGAGAGAAGGAAGAAAAGAGAGACAGCAGAAGAGAAAGAAAAAGGGGGAAGGAAGGAAAGAGATAGAGAAGGAAGGAAAGAGGGAGTGAAGGAAGGAGGGAAAGAAGGAAGGTTGGCCACAGCAACGCGTGGCGGGTACAACTAGTACTCGTTATTTATTCACTTTTTAAAAAATGTAACCCACCAATATATAAGAGTTCAAAGAACTGGACTTTGGTTAAAAAGAAAACATTGCATTAATAATTAAATCTGATAGAATTTCATCAAAACATGTGCATTCAGAGACCTTTCATATTTTTTCCAAATCAGTTTCTTGCCATCAAATGTAACTTGGGCAATACACAGGCCCTCCATATAGTGCTATTTGAGTCACGATATTCACAGCAAAAAAAAAAAAGCTAGATCCCCTGGCAGTTTTAACCATTTGCAATCTGCAATATTCATAAATTAAACACACTCTCTTTGGTAAATAATTCTAGGGAGGGGGAGAGAGAATAAAAACAAAACATACTCTGGAATAATCAAGCTCCCTGGGTGCAGAATCAGATAAAGCTCGCACAAGAGCATTCATCATCGTGACTGGAGGCGAAGGTGGGGAGGGCTGGGAAGCCTCTTGCTGCAACGGGCTCTTTGGTTTCGAAGGCAGACGGCCTCTTCTCCCTTTTAAACTGTCAGTGCGGACAACTGATCAAGGCGAGAAAAAGGAAAAACAACAACACAGTTAGTCTTCAACGACACCATGGCCAATTCCTACAAGGCATACCCAAACACTATAGGATCAACTCTGACAATTAGAAGGGTGATGAGATCAGACAAAGATGCCGATTGACATTACCTGCAGTTTTCACTTAATTTCAAGGATATATATTTTTTGTATTGTCGAAGGCTTTCATGGCTGGAATCACTAAGTTCTTGTGGGTTTTTTCGGGCTATATGGCCATGTTCTAGAGGCATTTCTCCTGACGTTTCGCCTGCATCTATGGCAATGCTTGCCATAGATGCAGGCGAAATGTCAGGAGAAATGCCTCTAGAACATGGCCATATAGCCCGAAAAAACCCACAAGAACTTAGATATTATTTTTTATCCTAATCACCCTCTTTCCCTTTCTACTTACCAACATGTATATACTAACATAGTTCCATTCTCCCCAAATAACAATAATGAAGTATGTTCTCTATCGCCTTGTTTAATGAAAGTGCTACATATCTAATTTTTAGGCTTGCAATTATTCTGTTGAAAGCAACTGTGTATTACAATTTGCAAACTACAGATACACACACACAGAAGAAAATATATCAAAATACAACTTGTAACGCCTTCAAAATATTCTTATAATGGTAACTAACTTTTTAAAAAAATAAACTTTATTTATACCCCGCCACCATAATAATAATAATAATAATAATAATAATAATAATAATAATAATTTATTTATTTATTTCTATATATATAAAAATGCTCTGTGCATAATGAGTACCTTAAAAACAAAAGAACCAATGAACGAAATCACACCAAATTTGGCAACAAAAGGTCTCACAACACAAGGAGTGACCATCACTCAAAAAATTATGATTTTGTCATTTGGGAGTTGTAGTTGCTGGGATTTATAGTTCATGATACTAACAGGAGCGGGACGCAGGGAGCATACAACTCCCCTGTTGCGCCAACTCCACTGGCTGCCGACTTGCTACTGGGCTCAATTCAAAGTGCTGGTGTTGACCTTTAAAGCCCTAAACGGTTCCGGCCCAAGCTACCTTTCCGACCGCATCTCAGCCTATGAACCCACCAGAACTTTGAGATCTTCCGGGGAGGCCCTGCTCTCGATCCCGCCAGCTTCACAAGCACGGCTGGTGGGGACAAGAGACAGGGCCTTCTCGGTGGTGGCTCCCCGGCTGTGGAACGCCCTTCCCACAGATATTAGATTAGCACCATCTCTAATGGTCTTCCGCAAAAAAATAAAGACCTGGTTATTTGTGCAGGCGTTCGAATAATTAGTGCAAAGACTGGTAATGACATAGAAATGGAACAATGGATGACGAATCTGGATCATGTTTAGACGCCAGTGAATGGTTATCGTAGTAATTGTGTATTAATTGTATATTAGATTAGGTTGTTAACTGTTTTATATTGGTGTTGAATTCTGCTGTGTTCTGTGTCTTGTGAACCGCTGTGAGTCGCCTTCGGGCTGAGAACAGCAGTATAGAAGCAAAGTAAATAAATAAGTAAATAAATAAAATCTACAATCAAAGAGCATTCTGAACTCCACCAACGATGGAATTGAACCAAACTTGGTACACAGAACTCCCATGACCAACAGAAAATACTGAAAGTGTTTGGTGGGCATTGACCTTCAGTTTTGGAATTGTAGTTCACCTCCATCCAGAGAACACTGAGGACTCAAACAATGATGGATCTAGACCAAACTTGACAGGAATACTCAATATGCCCGACACCAAATTTGGACACAAGACAACTATCAGGCCAATGAGTGACCATCACACATAAAAACACTGGAAAACACAGCGGAAGGGACTTAAAAAGCCAAAAAACAAAATATACATTACAACTCATGCGCAAAACCACATATATATACAAGCACACACATATACACATATATACAAATATATACAGAAATATATACACACATATGCACACACAATTTATTTATTTATTTACTTTATTTGTATACCGCTCTTCTCAGCCAATTAGGTGACTCAGAGCGGTTAACAAGTAGCGGCAAAAATTCAATGCAAACATCGTACAGCCATTTAAAAGACAATTAACACAATAATACAATAAGCAATTAACATCAATAACCACCAGTAAACATCAATAAACAACTCACTGGCGTCTCATAACTAAAACACAAAACACAAAACACATATACACAGAAAGGGGGAAGGAAGGAAGGAGAGAAAGAGGGAAAGAAGGAGGGAAGGAGAGGAAAGAAAGAGAAGGAAATAAAAAGTGAAAGAAGGAAGGAAAGTGAAAGGGAAGGAAGGAGAGAAGGAATAAAAAGAGAGAGGGAGGGAAGGAAGGAAGGAAAAGGAGAAGGAAAGATGGAACCAAAGAGCAAAGGAAGCGAGGAAAGAAACAAGTAGAGAAGAAAGAAGGGAAGGAAAAAGAGGGAACGAAGGAAAGAAGGAAGGAAGGAGAGAAAGAAGAAGAAAAAGAGGGAGGGAAGGTTGGCCACAGCAACGCGTGGCGGGTACAGCTAGTTATTTATATACCGCTTTTTTCAGCCCTCAGGCGACTCAAAGCGGTTAACAGCAAAATTCAATGCAAAACATCATAAAATGATTATGGGACAGTTAAAACAATAGCATCATCAACAATTAAACATCAATATAACAATCATTAGCGTCTCATCAGTAAAATCAGAATCCAATCTCATCATCCGTTAATCCGTGTTCCTATATAATAATAATAATCATCATCATAATCCTTTATTTGTACCCCGCTACCATCTCCCGACAGACTCGGTGTGGCTTACAAGAGGCCAAGCCCAAATACAACAATAAAACAGCAGCAGCAACAACAACACAATAACTCAAAAAACAAAGCAATAACAATTAACAACACCCAATGACACAATTAAAAACAATGGCTGGGCCAATTGTAACAATTAAAATTCAAAAGTGCTGGGCATGACAAGGTGGGGTGTTTGGAGGGGGATGGGTATGCAGATATCCTGAATCTCTGATAAAGTGCATTGGGACACAGTGCTAGGAGTTTCCTTATTCTGGAAAGGCACACTGGAACAACTATATTCATTACACTGCTTAATCGAATGCTTGTTCGAACAGCCAGGTCTTCACTTTCCTCCGAAACGCCAATAGGGATGGGGCCGATCTGATATCTATAGGAAGGGCGTTCCATAGCCGAGGGGCCACCACTGAGAAGGCCCTGTTTCTCGTTCCCGCCAGGTGCGCCTGTGATGCAGGCAGGACTGAGAGCAGGGCTTTCCCAGATGATCTTAATGTCCTAGTTGGTTCATAGTAGGAGATGCATTCGGAGAGGTAAGTAGGGCCAGAACCGTTTACGGCTTTATAGGCTAACGCCAGCACTTTGAATTGTGCCCAGTAGCAAACTGGCAGCCAGTGGAGCCGGCGCAACAGAGGAGTTGTATGCTCCCTGAATGCCGCTCCTGTTAGTAACCTGGCTGCCAAAGATTGGACCATTTGAAGCTTCCAAGCAGTCTTCAAAGGCAACCCAACGTAGAGAGCGTTGCGGTAGTCTATACGGGATGTAACCAGTACAATAATAATAAAAAATTATTTGTACCCCGCTACCATCTCCCCAAGGGACTCGGTGCGGCTTACATGAGGCCAAACCCACAGCACATCAATAAACAAAGGCAATAACAAATAATCAATACAACCGTTAAAATAAAATAAATAAAACTCAAAAACAAAAAAATACACAATAAGCAATAAACAATAACAATAGTAACATATAGAATTTAAAAACCTATGGCCGGGCCAAATGTAATAATTAAAATTAAAATTTAAAGTGTTGGACATGAACTAAGGTAAACTAGGATAGGGTTTTCAAAGAAAGATGAGGGCACGCAGACAATCCTAAATCAATATTAAAGTGCATTTGAGGACATATTGAGGACAATGGCTTCAAACTACAAGAGAGGAGATTCCATCTGAACATTAGGAAGAACTTCCTGACTGTGACAGCTGTTCAGCAGTGGAACTCTCTGCCCCGGAGTGTGGTGGAGGCTCCTTCTTTGGAAGCTTTTAAACAGAGGCTGGATGGCCATCTGTCAGGGGTGATTTGAATGCAATATTCCTGCTTCTTGGCAGGGGGTTGGACTGGATGGCCCATGAGGTCTCTTCCAACTCTTTGATTCTATGATTCTATGATTCTATGATTCTACATATTGTCCGGGATTGTGGCGCAGCTGGCTGAGTGTCAGCTGCATTAAGATCACTCTGACCAAAAGGTCATGAGTTCGAAGCCAGCCCGGTTGGAGTGGGTTTCCAACCAATTGTGTAGCCTGTTGTCGACCTTTGCAACCCGAAAGACAGTTGCATCTGTCAAGTAGGAAAATAGGTACCACCTTAAAGTGTGGGGAGGCTAAATTAACTGATTTATGAGGCCATAAAGAAGACTCCAGCAAAGCATTCCAACGGGGAAGCATGCGGGAATGCGGAAGTGCTTCATCAGCGTCGCAGATGGACGATGAAAGCGACAGCTTCCCTGGCGGCCACAAAAAGTTAAATAGCCTCTGTGCATGTCTGTATATGTTGTATGTTAAAATTAGCATTGAATGTTTGCCATATATGTGTACACTCAGGCCCGTAGCCAGGATTTTGTTTCGGGGGGGGGGGGCTGAATTTGGTTCGGGGGGCTGAGTCTGAGTGAAAGAGGGTCTACCCTAGCAAACCTTTTGTATTGTTACCCCAATACCCCCATGCATATGGGATATATTGAGCATGGTGATCAGATCATGATATGAATAAACATTACAGGTTAAATAATGCACCAGTAAGGCCTTCTCGCGGACCACCATGAGAATTTCGGGAGGGGGGGGTTAAGCCCCCAAGCCCCCCTCCCCCCCGGCTACATGCCTGTGTACACTGTAATCCGCCCTGAGTCCCCTGCGGGGTGAGAAGGGTGGAATATAAAAGCTGTAAATAATAATAATTATATTGCTAAGAGTTTTCCTTATTCTGGGAAGGCACACTGGAACAACCACGTTTTCAGGCTCCTCCTAAAGACTGCCAGCGTTGGGGCATGTCTGATGTCCTTAGGGGGTGAATTCCAGAGTCGAGGGGCTACCACCGAGAAGGCCCTCTCCCTCGTCCCCACCAATCGCCCCTGCGAAGGAGGTGGGAGTGGGGACTTGGAGTGTCTTACATGGGGCCAAGCCAGAACAACAAATTACAATACACAAAATACAAATTGCAGTAAAATAAACAACATAACATTAAAGTATTAAACATCAAGCATGTAAACCAGGGGTCCTCAAACTACGACCCGAGGGCCTAATGCGGCCCTCCAAGGTCATTTGCCCGGCCCTCGCTCAGGGTCAACCTAAGTCTGAAACGACTTGAAAGCACACAACAACAATCCTATCTCATCAGCCAAAAGCAGACCCACACTTCCCATTGAAATACTAATAAGCTTATATTTATGAAAATTGTTCTTCATTTTAATTATTGTATTGTTTTAAAGTGTTTTTTGCACTACAAATAAGATATGTGCAAAGTGCATAGGAATTCATTCTTTTTTTTTTTTTCAAATTATAATCCGGCCCTCCACCAGGTTGAGGGACTCTGTTTAAAAAGTTTGTGGACCCCTGATGCAAACAATATACACAGAACATAGAGACCAAACAAAATGACAGAGGGTGGGCCGCATGTACATAAAATACTTTAAAAACTCTCATGGTGGTTCGCGAAAAGGCCTTACTGGTGCATTATTTAAACTGTTATGTTTATTCATATCATGATCTGATCACCATACTCAATATATCCCATATGCATGGGGGTATTGGGGTAATGATACAAAAGGTTTGCTAGGCTAGACCTCTTTCACTCAGACTCAGCCCCCCCCGAAACCCCCCTACTGAAAATTTTTTAGCCCCCCCCCCCCCGAAACGAAATCCTGGCTACGGGCCTGTCGAGGGAGCAATAGCATAAAATTACGTGCCTACTCTCCGAAAACACAACAGCAGAGCCAGGTCTTGAGACTCTTTTTAAAGGTTTCTAAAGTTTCCTAATCTCTCCGAGCAATTAATTTCAGAGTCGAGGGGCCACAGAAAAACAGAGAAAAGAAACCTTCCATTCATTCTTAGAAGGAAAGGTCATATTTATAATTTCTTTTGTCATTGCCCATTGCAGTAAAAGACTAGACGTAAAACAGCCTTAAAAATAAAAGTTTTTAAGACAACACACTAATGCCAATAACTCAAAACTAGGGCTGGGCGGTTTTGTTCGTTAATTTCGTAATTTGTTATTAATTCGTTATTTTTTTTATAACGAAGCGATATTGAACCATTCAGGAGCAACTAAAAATCGAAACAAATTTTTCAATTCGTTTCATAATTGTTTCGTAATCGGTTCGAAATCGTTTCGAAATCGTTTCGTTATTATTTCCGCATGTCTGGTGCAAGTTTTATAGTTGTTGTTTGTTTTATCAGTGAAAAAAAATAATTAAAAAAGATAATTATCACACCAACAGTCAACAACAGAGGGAGCGGGAAGCTTCAGAAGTTTCCCCTGTCCCATTTGGAGGTTTTTTTAGCGTATTGCGTGGTTGCGTCCGCCATTAACGAATTGATTAGTAATTGTTTCGTAATTGTTTCGTAATTTCTGAAATTTCGTAAATTTCGAACTTTTTTAAAGAAAAATTTCGGAATTCTTTTAAAAATCGAAACGCAAAAACCCCCTAAAAACGAATCGAGTTTAGAAACAAATTTTTCCATGGTTGCCCAGCCCTACTCAAAACTGATTAGTAATCCTTTGACCTTGACCGTTCAAAACAGCATTCAACTAAGCTATAATTGGTTTAATGCCATCATTAAATGGATATAAGCTTTCAATCCTAATAATCACCATGATGTAGTATTTGTATAATACTGGATAGCTTCTTATTATTCATAGAAGGAAAAAAATAGAAAATGTCCATGCAGTTCAAAGAGCCTAAACAAATACATGTAGATACAATACAACATAATGTCGATATCCCATTTGAAATGAGCAGCGTGTGAAACCTTCTTTGACAGCACGGAGAATAGACTAAACAGCTGCTGTGAATTGCCGTCTTTTTAGAAGTTCTCTTCCAGCTCCAGTAGTTGAATAATCTATTCATCATTTGAAATAAAGAGATACTACATACGCTGTCGTGACACTGATCTCTTATATGCATATAGGGGGGGAAGGACAATACTTCTTATTTCTACAAAAATATTTAAGGTAAGAATAACTCCTCTTAAACTCAAGCTATTATTCAGTATGTGATGTGTAGATTTAGAATATCAAACTCTTTACCTTCTTTGACCATGCCGACACTGAGACACTTCTGAAATCGGCAGTATTGACATCTGTTTCGACGGCGTTTATCCACTGGGCAGTTTTTATTAGCCAGGCAAACATATTTTGCATTTTTCTGAACTGTCCTCTAAAAAAAAAAAAACAGAATAGAAGAAAGAGTCAGCTGAATGAGCTGGGACCTGACAAGTTGCATTTTAATTACAATGTGAAAAGCAAGAGTGCAATCCATATAATTAGATAAAATTAATTTCCTAACACAGTAGCCTCCAGGAAAAACAATTTTATTAGTGTTAGCTACTGACAATGAAAATTATTGAGGATGGTTCGGAAGCTAGGCTCGGGAGACAGCTAACTCCTAAATGATAAAATCATATCTGAAATTACCAGGTCATCGCGTCATACCTATGGGAATTAGATTAGCTTCACTTTCAATTTTCCTTTGGGAACAATTTTCTACTTGGTTCATTCCCCTGATTATTACTGACCTTATTAAAATAAAATCAAAATTATCTGCAGATTGATTTTTCTCACTGTCCCTTATTGTTATGCATCAAACTAATTTAAACTCACTGTTACAACAAAGAGAAACAAAGCATCAAGAAAAGCAAATACGCTTGTTAAATTATTCTTATCATTATCATCATCATCATCATCATCATTATTTGTTGTTGTGTGTCTTCAAATCATTTTCAGTTGATGGCAATCCTAAAATGGCCCTAATACAGTAAAAGTTTTCTGAATGCCACCCATTTTCACAAATCTGTTAGCAACGATGTGCAGTATTTACAGTGGACTCTGCAGAAAATGCTTCAGTTGTACTCCACAAAAAGAGAAAACAGCCTACTTGGCAAGCCTTGCAAGTGCAGATTTATTACCTGGAAACATTTGATTTTAATGCCTATTTTATATATCTATATACTTGGGGCCATGTAAAAGCTTATTGGGCAGAAAGGGGTGATGAATGCAAAACAGTTTAAGAAGCCCTGATTTAGACTATTGTTATGCTTAGGACAATTGCTAAAGCTCTGAAGTTTGAGACTTTTAAACTATATTTTAAACTATAATTACCAGCAGTAATTATTTTGTAAAAAGGAATCAGTGGTCTTGAAGTAGACAAAATAGATAAATGTACAATATCAATATCATTTACATGACCACAGATATAGTTATATACATTTACTGATAATAAACAAGCATTTGCAAGACTGATTTTCCTTTTTATGAAGTGTACCTGAAGCATTTTCTACACTGTAAACACTGTATGCTATTGCTAACAAATTCAAGTAAATATATCGAAACTTTTTAGTCTTCCCATTTTTGTGACCACAACATGGAGCTATATATATATACACACAAATATAGTTTAAAAGTCTCAAACTTCAGAGCTTTAGCAATTGTTTAAAAGTCTAATATACACAATATTATATATATATATATATATATATATATATATATATATATATATAGAGAGAGAGAGAGAGAGAGAGACTTTAAAAGTCTCATATACACAAATATAGTTTAAAAGTCTCAAACTTCAGAGCTTCAGAGCTTTAGCAATTGTCCTAAGGATTTTGTATAAAAATAGAAAACCACCAGCAGTAATTATTTTGTAAAAAGGAATCAGTGGGCTTGAAGTAGACAAAATAAATGTACAATATCAATATCATTTACATGACCACATATATAGTTATATACATTTACTGATAATAAACAAGCATTTGCAAGACTGATTTTCCTTTTTATGACTAACAAATTCAAGTAAATATATCGAAACCTTTTAGTCTTCCCATTTTTGTAACCACAACATTGAGCTATGGGGGTCAGGGCCTACAGTTTAAGATGCAGTGGTTTAGTGTATGCCTTTAAAGATAATTATATATATATATATATATATATATATATATATATATATATATATGCATACACACACACACACACACACACACAAACACACACACACAAATATAGTTTAAAAGTCTCAAACTTCAGAGCTTTAGCAACTGTTTAAAAGTCTAATATACACAATATTATATATATATATATATATAGAGAGAGAGAGAGAGAGTTTAAAAGTCTAATATTCACAAATATAGTTTAAAAGTCTCAAACTTCAGAGCTTCAGAGCTTTAGCAATTGTCCTAAGCATTTTGTACAAAAACAGAAAACCACCAGCAGTAATTATTTTGTAAAAAGGAATCAGTAGCCTTGAAGTAGATAAAATAGATAAATGTACAATATCAATATCATTTACATGACCACAGAAATAGTTACATACATTTACTGATAATAAACAAGCATTTGCAAGACTGATTTTCCTTTTTATGAAGTGTACCTGAAGCATTTTCTACACTGTAAACACTATTGCTAACAAATTCAAGTAAATATATCGAAACTTTTTAGTCTTCCCATTTTTGTGACCATAACATTGAGCTATGGGGGTCAGGGCCTACAGTTTAAGATGCAGTGGTTTAATGTATGCCTTTAAACATCATGATACTGAATAAGACTAAAGTTAAATTGTAGATTATTCTGTTTATTTCAGTTTAGCCCACACAGGAATCATTTTTATTGAATCTTTTATCTTTCTTAAGAAAAAAAATAGGCATATTGTTGCCTCACTATCTTCAGCAGTCTATTACACAGATGGACGCTTCTCTCAATTTTGCTTTATCTCTGTTTCTAATTTTTCTAGTTTGTTCTGTTCTGTTCTGTTTCCAATCTGTTTGCATTTTTTCTAGTTTTTACAAAAACTTTCCTAGGCAGTTCTAATTTAATATTTCTGTTTTGCCGGCTATATTCATTTTTGAAGGCAATTTAATTAATATTGAAATGTACAATGTTATTTTCCCTATTATTTACAATTTTTGCAAGACACTTATAGCACATATATTTTGGTATGCATTTTTTAAGTGAAAAACTGTATCACAAAATCTGAAGATGTGTAAATACTGATTGATTACTTGATACAGATTTGGGAAATGTAAATTGAATTCTCCTGCCCCCATTTCTAGTCTAATAAAAACCACCTTTCCTCTAATATTCAGTATACAATTTTCCTAACTAAACAACCAAGATACTTGTGAGTATGGCATATAAGAACAATTAAAATAATATTTTCATTTCTCACTATATATATAGCACAGGGGTCCTCAAACCTTTTGAACAGAGGGCCAGGTCACAGTCCCTCAAACTGTTGGAGGGCCGGATTATAATTTGAAATAAACATGAATGAATTCCTATGCACACTTCACATATCTTATTTGTAGTGCAAAAAAAAAAAAACACTTAAAAACAATACAATAATTAAAATGAAGAACAATTTGAACAAATATAAAATTATTAGTATTTCAATGGGAAGTGTGGGCCTATTTTTGGCTGATGAGATAGGATTGTTGATGTTGTTGTGTGCTTTCAAGTCGTTTCAGACTTAGGTTGACCCTGAGCAAGGGCCAGGTAAATGACCTTGGAGAGCCGCATCCGGCCCCCGGGCCATAGTTTGAGGACCCCTGATATAGCACATCTCAAGAGCTTTGGGTATTTCACTGACAATATATTAGCGATCATCACAATAGATCTATTAAGACGCCCGTATGTTTATCCATATACCCAAAAGTCTGAGTGGTTTCTTAAAGGTTTTGTTTCTTTTTGTAAACCGCAAACAATAATATTTCAGTGCATGAATATCAATGCAGGCTTGCTTCTCTGTGACTCTTAGGTTGGTTTGGAACTGGTTTAGAAGGAACTGGTTTTGCTGTGCAGATGATTAGATTGGCTTCTATGGAACTGGTTTGAGGCCAGGAAGATTATTACATTACCCACAGAACGTGGTCTCAAACTACTATTTGGGTCTTCTCCCCAATTCCTGGGAGAGATGAGCACTCATGGTGTATAGGCGGTGAGAAAAAAATCAAGGAAAGTGACAGTTAGTGGAAGTTATCAATTCTCTTCCCAGGGTATCAATTAGTTCCCTGCTAGCCAGCCATGCCCTTGGGGCATTTTTCAACAGCCCCTCACCTCTGCAATCTGAATTCTATAAGGCACTTCAGCAAGGGTGGAAGTCTACAATGAGTCCCCCTCGGGGTGAGAAAAGCGGTATACAAATACTCTAAATAAATAACATAAATAATAAATACAACGCACTTCATATTTTCTGGAGTCAATTTTATGTTGTGATCTAGGATATCTTGGGATACTGGGTTAGTGTGAGTTTTCTGAGCTGTATAGCCATGTTCCAGAAGCATTCTCTCCTGACATTTTGCCCACACCTTGGGATATGCTAACGTTCATTAAAGGGCTTTCCTGCAACTTTTAAAATGTGTTTTTTTTTTTGTCGTGTCAGGAACGACTTGAGAAACCGCAAGTTGCTTCTGGTGTGAGAGAATTGGATGTTGCCCAGGGGACGCCCGGATGATTTGATGTTTTTATCATCCTTGTGGGAGGCTTCTCTCATGTCCCTGTATGAGGAGCTGGAGCTGATAGAGGGAGCTCATCCGCCTCTGCCTAGATTCGAACCTGCGACCTGTCGGTCTTCAGTCCTGTGGCACAGGGGTTTAACCCACTGCACCACCGGGGGCTCCTTAAAATGTGCTGTAACCTCTTTAATCTGTGCTGCAATGTGATCCAATACTATGATGAAAGAAGATGAGAATCCCATCTAATGCCCTGAGTTCCTCGGAATAAGGACAGGATACAAATGTTCCAAACTAAGTACATTAAATGGGAATAGAATGAAGCCAGCATATACATTTCACAAGTAAAATGTTTGGGGAAGAAACCATTTCTCATTTTTGGACTGAAGTTGGGATTACAAATTCTTTCACATTCATCTATTGCCATTCTCGCCTATCCATTACACTTATCAACCTTTAGATGGAAACTGTGTAACTCTCCAGATGTTGTTGAACTACAACTCCCAGCAGCCTTACCTAGCATAGCCAATACTGAGGACTACCAGGAGTTGAAATTTGAAGGCATCAATGATTCACACAATTTCCATGCCTGGTAAAAGTCCCGGGACAAGGACCTCTTATTGTGTGTATGTGCTTTTAAGTAGCCGGTTGGCTTACGATGACCCATGAGGGCAATGGTTCCCAACCTGTGGTCCGTGGACCAACAGTGGTTTGCAAGAACTAAAATATGGTCCATGGCCTCACCTTTACTACACAGTTGCAACAAAAGCAACTGGTCATGCAAAACCGCCTATCTGAGTGATTGCATTTCTATTTACGAACCCACGCGATCTCTTCGATCGTCCGGAGAGGCCCTACTTTTGCTCCCGCCCCCTTCGCAGGCGTGACTGGTGGGGACAAGGGAGAGGGCCTTCTCTATGGTGCCCCCAACTTTGGAACTCACTCCCCAAGGACATCAGGCAAGCCCCCACATAGGCAGTCTTTAGGAGGAGTTTGAAAACTTGGCAGTTCCAATGTGCCTTCCCTGAATAAAGGAAACAATATCCTGATCTGACCAATTTCCTGCAAAATGTCCTCTGAAGGACTTTATCTACCTGTTGGAGTAATTCCCTACACAGGGGCGGCTCAAGCCATTACGCGAAGTAAGCATTCGCAGTATAGTTGATTTTGCCCAGGGGCGCTCTTGGGGAAAATAGACCTTGACATATGCGAGTTGTAGTTACTGGGATGTATAGTTCACCTACAATCAAAGAGCATTCTGAACTCCACCAATGATGGAATTGAACCAAATATGGCACACAGAACTCCCACGATGAACAGAAAATATATATCAGTGATTGGTTGGGGGGCGG
This sequence comes from Anolis sagrei ordinatus, assembly GCF_025583915.1. Classification (NCBI taxonomy): domain Eukaryota; kingdom Metazoa; phylum Chordata; class Lepidosauria; order Squamata; family Anolidae; genus Anolis; species Anolis sagrei. The sequence continues at coordinate 60,361,481 of NW_026847660.1, read as the reverse complement.
GGGCACCAAAATACTGTTTGCTTATAGTTGAAAATTACCTAGGGCTGCCCTGTCCCTACATTACCCTCAAAAAAACTCTGTTTAGACATACTCTACTGCTGTTCACACCCAGTGTTTTAAATTTTAATTTTTTAAAATTTATTACATTTGGCCCTGCCCACAGTGTTGGATTCTTGTACTTTAAAATTTCTATTTTATTGCTTATATGTTATTTATAATGCTTTGTATTGTATTTTATTTTGCTGCTGTATTGTTTTTATTGATGTTTTTACTGTTGGGCTTGGCCTCATGTAAGCTGCCCCGAGTCCCCTTGGGAAGATGGTGGTGGGTTATAAATAATTATTATTATAGTCAGAGGTGGCCCTAGGTAATTTTCAACGGTAAACAAACAGTATTTTGGCGCCCCACCCCCAACCAATCATTGATATATATTTTCTGTTCCTCATGGGAGTTCTGTGTGCCATATTTGGTTCAATTCCATCATTGGTGGAGTTCAGAATGCTCTTTGATTTTAGGTGAACTATACATACCAGTAACTACAACTCGCATATGTCAAGGTCTATTTCCCCCCAAGAGCGCCTCAAGAGCGCCCCTGGGCAAAATCAACTATACTGCGAATGCTTACTTTGCGTAATGGGTTGAGCCGCCCATGATTACAGTGCCGAGGCTTATTAAATATGCTTTTCTGTGGGTGAGCAGATGGCGACCACTGGATGGCATGTATTCTGTATCAGAAACTAGAGCTGATGTGATCTATCCCATTCAATTTTCTGAATCAGCACCCCAAATAACCAAACCGAATCTAAACAGATTCGTAACCCTTTTGGTAGTAATGTCGGAAAGTGGACCCTGGTCAAGTGGTCCCTGGTCAAAAAAAGATTGGGAACCACTGCATGAACGTCATTGGGTTTGGCCAGTTCCTTCCTCTGAAATATAGCCTACACCACTTGGTATTCATAGATGCCCCATCCATAGATACCCCCAGTGGCGCAGTGGGTTAAACCCCTCTGCCAGCAGGACTGAAGACCGACAGGTCACAGGTTCGAATCTGGGGATAGGCGGATGAGCTCCCTCTATCAGCTCCAGCTCCTCATGCGAGGACATGAGAGAAGCCTCCCACAAAGATGATAAAAACATCAAATCATCCGGGCGTCCCCTGGGCAACGTCCTTGCAGACGGCCAATTCTCTCACACCAGAAGTGACTTGCAGTTTCTCAAGTTGCTCCTGACACGAAAATAATACATAATAATAATCCAAATGTTAACTAGGACTGATTCTACTTAGCTTTCAATATCAGATAGGATCTTGATTGTTAATTCTCAACAGTGCTGTGTAATGACAATTCTCTAGAAAGATGCGTGAACAGTGAAGATAAGAACCAATTTGACCATCACAAAGACAGGTGACACTACTTTAACAAGCATTCAAATTATTCCAACACTTCCAACAGACCTCACTACCTCTGAGGATGCTTGCCATAGAAAAATTGCCTCCAGAACATGGCCATATACAACAACCCAGTGATCCTGGCCATGAAAGCCTTCGACAATACTTGAAAGAAAGTTGGTTAATCACAGAGCTATATTATCACTAGGGCTGTGCAACATACCACAATCCTTGTGGATAGACACATTGTAATTCAAACAGTTTACTTTAGTTACAACTAAATCCCATTGAAAGGAGCAAATGTCCTCCCATTGGTTTCTCTGAACCCTACAGCCTAAATATGTACACACCTACCTAGGAGACCAATTATTTGGAGACCCACAAAGGTACGTCAAGTCAGATTCTATAGGTTTGTTCTTAAGCTGAATTTGAATATATATCAGAACAGATGCATTTTAAAAGTGTAACTTGAGCCATATATGTGTGTGTGCATGCACACATGTGTTTTGGATTGCATAGGGAAAGGTTAATACACTTGCAAAGTTTGTTTTCATGTCTGTGCCCCTCTTCAGAAGATTTCATCTCATTTTCTGTCTCTATGACAATTGGATTTTGAAAATTTTGGCTTGCCATGGAAACAAAGATTCAGTAGAGACACCTATTCCTCATGGGAGTGACTTTCCCTTCCTAGGGGTGGATTTCCTCTCATTTCCTGTTGTCTTGCCCCTGTTTGTAACTAGGAGTCCAACATAACTCAGATGTCTGTAACTTGGGGACTGCTTGTACTTACTTGCTAATCAGTAAATCCCATCAAACACAGAGAAACATACTTATGAGTAAATTATTAAACCAAGATCCTCAAACTATGGCCCGGGGGCCAGATACGGCCCTCCAAGGTCATTTACCCGGCCCTCGCTCAGGGTCAACCTAGGTCTGAAACAACTTAAAAGCACACAACAACAACAATCCTATCTTATTAACCAAAAGCAGGCCCACACTTCCCATTGAAATACTAATAAGTTTATATTTGTTAAAATTGTTCTTCATTTTAATTATTGTATTGTTTTAAAGTGTTTTTTGAACTACAAATAAAATATGTGCAGTGTGCATAGGAATTCATTCATATATTTTTTCAAATTATAATCCGGGCCTCCAACAGTTTGAGGGACTGTGATCTGGCCCTCTATTTAAAAGGTTTGAGGACCTCTGTATTAAACTGTTGTGCTGTCAATCATGTTATTCAGAAAGACAGAGAAACCAATGGGATGGTACCGAGATTAGTGAGTTTGTAGCAGTTCTTACCTTGAAGAAGCCTTTACAGCCTTCACATGTTCGCACCCCATAGTGCTGGCAGGCAGCATTGTCCCCACATACTGCACATGTACCCTCTCCTGATGAAGAACTTCGGCTGTGGGGCGAAGGGAGGCCACTGCTGCTACCACTGCTCTCACCCAGCAGACCGGATGTGGCTGCATTGAGTCCCAATGGTGAGAAGGCTAAGGTGGCCGCTCGCTTGGACAATGGCAGCCCATATGGGTGATTTTCCATAGCTGCTTGGCTCGCAGTTGGCCTCTCTGGTCCAATGGGTAGATTCAAGGCGGTGGCATCATAGCACATGTGGGTGCTGGCAGTGGGCGTGTGGGGTGGTGAATGCTTGAAATGGAAGAGTGGGAAACGGCTAGACATTGTTTTCATGGGGGCAGTGTCCATCAAATGGCTAGGGGCCATGCAGGTCTGTGCCGGTGGAAGAGGGTGTGGGGGCGGCGGTTCATCCCAGGGGGCCTGGTGGGGAGGAAAACCAGGGGTGGTAGGTGTGGAAGGTGGCGACTGCTTGAAATACATGGGGGCGTTTGCCACGCCTTCTTCCATGGAAGGAGGCAGTGAAGAGTGGTAACTGTGCATCCGATTATCTTCCATCTTAATGAGAGGCCTCTGGCTTGCAGAAGAGGATGGTGAGGAGGAGGAAGAAGAGGCAGACTGCATTTGGTATAGGCAGGAGGGCTTGAGCTCATAGCCCCCAGCATAGCCCTCCATAAAAGTACTGAAGCTGGGTAGAGAGGTGGTAGCAGTAGCACTGATCTCAGCACTGCTCAGTTCCATTGTCAGCTTGCTGTAGTCAGGGTTCATGATCTCAGGGCTGTACTCTGAGCCATAGGCAAAGCTCTGAGATGCATATGTGGAGCCGGGAGGCGAGGGGCTGTACTGGGCTTGCACGCAGGGCATATCTGGAAGGGCAAAAGTAAGGTCAGTTAGCAATAACAACATTGACAGCGTGCTCGTCAACACATTTTCCTTATACCCTCCTTCTGTAGTTCACAGTTCCATAGGGATACCAAGGTGCTTGTTTATAAAGCTATTGTCCTCCCAACCCTGCTCTATGCCTGTGAGACGTGGACTGTCTACAGACGTCACATGCAACTCCTGGAACGATTCCATCAGCGCCGCCTCCGGAAAATCCTGCAAATCTCTTGGGAAGACAAGCGGACAAACGTCAGCGTGCTGGAAGAAGCAAAGACCACCAGCATTGAAGCGATGGTCCTCCGCCATCAACTCCGCTGGACCGCCAACTATGTCCGGATGCCTGACCACAGTCTCCCAAAGCAGTTGCTCTACTCCAAACTCAAGAATGGAAAATGAAATGTTGGTGGACAGGAAAAGAGATTTAAAGATGGGCTCAAAGCCAACCTTAAAAACTCTGGCATAGACACTGAGAACTGGGAAGCCCTGGCCCTTGAGCACTCCAGCTGGAGGTCAGCTGTGACCAGCAGTGCTGCAGAATTTGAGGAGGCACGAATGGAGGGTGAAAAGAGAAACGTGCCAAGAGGAAGGCGCGTCAAGCCAACCCCGACCGAGACCGCCTTCCACCTGGAAACCAATGCCCTCACTGCGGAAGAAGATGCAGAGCAAGAATAGGGCTCCACAGCCACATACGGACCCACAAGAATATTGGAAGACAATCATCCTCGGAAAGCGAGGGATCGCCTAAGGAAGTTCACAGAAACAGGTGATACCTTTCTCACTTGGGAGAAAACATTTCTATGGAGCAAAGAGCGTACTAACCACATGTAGAGGTGTGCATCTCATTCTGGCCATTCATCTAGAGCAGGGGTCCTCAAACTTTTTAAACAGGAGGCCAGTTCACTGTTCTTCAGACCACTGGTGGGTCGGACTATATATATATTTTAAAAACTGTGCTCAAATTCCTATGCATACTGCATATATCTTATTTTGTAGTAAAAAAGCAAACAAAATCAAAACAGGAACAAATACAATATTTAAAATGAAAAACCACTTTAACAGGCATGTAGCCGGGGGGGGGGGGGGGGCGGGGGGCGGGGGCTTCCCCCCTGTAGCCAAAATTCTCATGGTGGTTCTCGAAAAGGCCTTACTGGTACATTATTTAAACTGTTATGTTTATTCATATCATGATCTGATCACCATACTCAATATATCCCATATGCATGGGGGTATTGGGGGAATGATACAAAAGGTTTGCTAGGGTAGACCCTCTTTCACTCAGACTCAGCCCCCCCCAACCAAACTCAGCCCCCCCTAATGAGAACATTCAACACCCCCCCCCCCCCCCCCCCCCCCCCCGAAACGAAATCCTGGCTACGGGCCTGCACTTTAACTCAGTGTTATGGAATCCTGGAGCTGCAGTTTGATATTTTGCCAGAAAAGGTGAAACATCTTATAAAATTTTAAATCCCCGGATTCCATAGCATTATGCCATGACAGTTAAACTGGTTGTTGAAGGCTTTCATGGCCGGAATCACTGGGTTGCTGTAGGTTTTTTCGGGCTGTATGGCCATGGTCTAGAGGCATTCTCTCCTGACGTTTCGCCTGCATCTATGGCAAGCATCCTCAGAGGTAGTGAGGTAGTCACTACCTCTGAGGATGCTTGCCATAGATGCAGGCGAAACGTCAGGAGAAATGCCTCTAGAACATGGCCCTATAAAAAACCCACTAGAACTGAGTGCAGGTCATTTACCCAGCCCTCGCTCAGGGTCAACCTAAGTCTGAAACGACTTGAAAGCACACAGCAGCAACAACAACAACCTTATCTCATCAGCCAAACGCAGACCCACACTTCCCATTGAAACACTAAGTTTATATTTCTTAAAATTGTTCATTTTAATTATTGTATTTTTAAGTGTTTTTTGCACTACAAATAAGATATGTGCAGTGTGCATAGGAATTCATTCATGTTTTTCAAATTATAATCCGGCCCTCCAACAGTTTGAGGGACTGTGACCTGGCCCTCTGTTTAAAAGGTTTGGGGACCCCTGCTCTGGACCATGGCCATACAGCCCGAAAAAACCTACAACAACCCAGTCAAACTGGTGTCGAACTGCATTAATTCTGTAGTGTAGATGCACTCTATTTTTCAGCACTTTAGCTGCACATCATTAGGTGGCCCCTCTTCATATACACCAGTGGTTCTCAACCTTCCTAATGCTGTGACTCCTTAATATAGTTCCTCATGTTGTGGTGATCCCCAATCCTAAAATTATTTTTGTTGCTACTTCACAACTGTTATTTTACTACTTTTATGAATCGTAATGTAAATATCTGATATGCAGGATGTATTTTCATTGTTACAAAGTGAACATAAAACATATCACAAAAACAATATGTAATTATATATTGTGAAAGAGAGAGAGAGAGCATGAGGGGAGACAGAAAGAATGAAAGGAGCTTTGCCTCCTCGTCAGTGGGCCAGATAAATGCCTTCGGTGGGCCTCATGTGGCCCCCGGACCGTAGTTTGAGAACCCCTGATCTAGAGAAAGAGACTCTGTGCAGCATGCTTCTGGTGATACTGAAAGGTTTTCTATATAGGGAGCTCCTTACATTTGTGGCCGACTTGAGGAAGAGCGAGGGAATTGCCAACCTATCAAAGTGTCAAAGTGAAAGCAAGTCTGCTTTCAGCTACATAGAAGAAAAGGTTAATTAAGGGAATAAGAAGTAGAATTCAACCTTCTCCTTGCAGCTCTCCTTCATCTGCTCTTCAATATATAGTAAAGTAACGGAAACTTAAACAAGAAAGCAAAAGAACACAGTTCTGATATATATTCTGAGACAGAGCAATTATGAAAGAAAGAAAGAAAGAAAGAAAGAAAGAAAGAAAGAAAGAAAGAAAGAAAGAAAGAAAGAAAGGAAGGAAGGAAAGAAGGAAAGAAAGAAAGAAAGAAAGAAAGAAAGAAAGAAAGAAAGAAAGAAAGAAAGACAGGAAGGAAGAAAGAAAGAAAGAAAGAAAGAAAGGAAGGAAGGAAGGAAGGAAGGAAGGAAGGAAGGAAGGAAGGAAGGAAGGAAGGAAGGAAGAGATATTAGAACATTGGTTGGCTATAGTATACCTTAAAGGAGGAATAGAAATGTCTGTACTAGAGGTAAATGTTTTGTACTTATTTGATAGGGGTAGCTTGGAGACAGTGTTTCTGATCTTGCATTTTAGAGGTTGTTCTCACCAGTATAAAGCATGAATCACCAGAGCTAATCTTGTGAATTGTAGTAGAAATAGGGAATTTATAAAACTGCAGGTGACTAAAATCTATATAAATAAAAATGTAATGTTCGTTTGTGGGATTAACATAACTCAAAAACCACTGGACGAATTGACACCAAATTTGGACCCAAGACACCTATCAGGCCAATGAGTGACCATCACTCATAAAAACACTAAAAAACACAGCAGTAGGGATATAAAAAGCCAAAAAACAAAAAATACATTATAACACATGCACAAAACCACATATATACATAAACACACATATATACACATATACACAAATATATACACACACAAAACACATATACACAGACTGGACCACAGCAATCTTTTAAAAATAGAATACTGCGTCTAAATGGCTGATTTAAAGAAGGAATTCACTGTTGAACCTATTCCTACATTTTAACACTTAATCTATATAAATAAAAATGTAATGTTCGTTTGTGGGATTAACATAACTCAAAAACCACTGGACGAATTGGAAATTTGGACACAATACATTTATCAGGCCAACGAGTGACCATCACTCATAAAAACACTGAAAAACACAGCGGTAAGGATATAAAAAGCCAAAAAAACCAAACAAACATTACAACACATGCACGAAACCACATATATACACAAACACACATATATACACATATACACAAATATATACACACATAAAACACATATACACAGACTGGGCCACAGCAACTCGTGGCAGGGGACAGCTAGTATATATAAATAAAAATGTAATGTTCATTTGCGGGATTAACATAACTCAAAAACCACTGGACGAATTGACACCGAATTTGGACACAATACACCTATTAGGCCAACGAGTGAACATCACTCATAAAAACACTGAAAAACACAGTGGAAAAGACTCAAAAAGTAGGGGGGGAACCCCAAAACATTACAACGCATGCATGAAACCACACATATATGCAAACACATATATATATATACACATATATACAAATATATACACACACACATACACATAACAATTATGTGTATAACACACCTATATATACACATAATGTAAACATACAAAACACATATACACAGACTGGGACACAGCAACGTGTGGCAGGGGATATCTAGTATCTATATAAATAAAAATGTAATGTTCGTTTGTGGGATTAACATAACTCAAAACCACTGGACGAATTGACACCAAATCTGGACACAATACACCTATCAGGCCAACGAGTGACCATCACTCATAAAAACACTGAAAAACACAGTGGAAGAGACTTAAAAAGTCAAAAAATAAAAATACATTACCACGCATGCACAAAACCACATATATACACATATACGCAAATATATACACACACAAAATACATACACACAGACTGGGCCACAGCAACACGTGGCAGGGGGCGGCTAGTAATACAATAAATATAAAAGTTGCTTTTTGCTTTTTGTTCTTGATGACTAAAATAGAAGTGAAACTTCTGTGCAAAGACGGAAAAGCCTTCATGAAACATCCAAAGTTTCATCTTCTCGGAAATTTAACAAGGAAAAGAGGAAGCACATATATTACATTGAAGTTCAGCATTTCCTGTTCTTTTTGACGCCTTTCAAATAAATGCCACATTCCTAGAAAAGCCCCTTCGAACCACAGCCCTTCACCTTTAGTATGTTCTTTTCATTTCTATTTTACTATTAAAAGCCATGAAAGCAACACATTAATATTGCATTTATTGCCAAACCAATGTTGCTGAGCTCTGAAAAGTGGGGTGAAAGAAAACGCTTTCAAAGTGTAGGTGGTTATATCTTTGTAATTTGTTTTCACTGTTTTTAATACTGCTCGTGTTTGATGCCATTGCCATCTATATAAATAAAAATGTAATGTTCGTTTGTGGGATTAACATAATGCAAAAACCACTGGATGAATTGACACCAAATTTGGAAACAATACACCGATCAGGCCAACCAGTGACCATCACTCATAAAACTCCTCCAAAAAAACCAGCAAAAAGGACTTTAAAACCCCCAAAATCTAAATGATGAAAAGCTAAATGACGATACAGAAAAATACAGAGAGGGAAGGAAGGGGAGAAAGAAGGAAGGAAGGAAGGAAGGAAGGAAGGAAGGAAGGAGGAAGAAGGAAGGGGAAGGAAGGAAAGAAAGAAAGGAGAGAGAAAGAGGGAGGAAGAAAAGAAGGGAAAGAGGAAGAAAAGAAGGAAAGAGAGAGGTAGAGAAGGAAGAAAGGAGAGAAAGAGGATGGAAAAGAAAAGGGGGGAAAGAAGGAAAGAGGTAAAGAAGGAAGGAGAGAAGGAAAGAAAAAGGGAAGGAAGGAAGAAAAGAGGGAGTGAAGGATGGAGGAAAAGAAAGGAGAGAAAGAGGGAGGGAAGGAAAGAAGGAAAGAAAAAAGGGAAGGAAGGAGGGAGGGAGGAAGGGGAGGAAAGAAAGGAGAGAAAGAGGGAGGGAAGGAAGAAGGAAAGAAGGAGAAGAGATGGAAGCAAAAAGCGAAGCGAAGGAAGGAAGGAAGGAGGGAAGGAAGAAATGAGAGGAAAAAAAGATAAAGAAAAAGGGGGGAAGGAAGGAAAGGTAAAGAAGGAAGGAAGGAGAGAAGGAAAGAAAAAGGGAAGGAAGGAAAGAGGGAGTGAAGGAAGGAGGGAAAGAAGGGAGAAAAGAGGGAGGAAGGAAGAAGGAAAGAGAGAATGGAAGCAAAAAGCAAAGGAAGGAAGGAAGAAAGAGGAGAAAAGGAAAAGGAGAGAAAAGAAAAAGGAAGGAGGAAAGAAGGAGAGGAAAGGAGGGAGAGAAAGAGGGAGGGAAGGAAAGAAGGAAAGAGAGAAGGAAGAATGGAAGCAAAAAAGCAAAGGAAGGAAGGAAAGAGGTAGAAAAGGAAGAAAGGAGAGAAAGAGGAAGGAATAGAAGGAAGGAGATAGAAGGAAGGAAGGAGAGAAGGAAAGAATACAAGGGAAGGAAGGAAAGAGAGAGTGAAGGAAGGAGAGAAAGAGAGAGGGAGAGAGGGAAGAAGGAAAGAAAGAAGAAAGGAAGTAAAAAGCAAAGGAAGAAAAGAGGCAGAGAACGAAGAAAGAAGAGAAAGAAAAGAAAGGGGGGAAGGAAGGAAAGAGGTAGAGAAGGAAGGAAGGAAGGAAGGAAGGAAGGAAGGAAGGAAGGAGAGAAGGAAAGAAAAAAAGGAAGGAAGGAAGGAAAGAGGGAGTGAAAGAAGGAGGGAAAGAAGGTGAGAAAGAGGGAGGAAAGGAAAGAGAGAAGGAAGGATGGAAGCAAAACGTGAAGGAAGGAAGGAAGGAAGGAAGGAAAGAGGCAGAGAAGAGAGAGAGAAAGAAGAGGAAAAGAAAAGGGGGGAAGGAAGAGGTAGAGAAGGAAGGAAGGAGAAAGGAAAGAAGAAAAAGGAAGGAAGGAAGGAAAGAGGGAGTGAAAGAAGGAGGGAAAGAAGGAAAGTGGGGGGGAGATGGAAGGATGGAAGCAAAACGTGAAGGAAGGAAAGAGGTAGAGAAGGAGGGAAGGAGAGAAAGGAAAGAAGAAAAAGGATGGAAGAAAAGGGGGAGTGAAGGAAAGAGGAAAAAGAGAGAAAGGGGAGGAAAAGGAAAGAGGAGGAAGAAGGAGGGAAGGAAGGAGAGAAAGAGGGAGGGAAGGCAAGAGAGAAGAAGGATGGAAGCAAAGAAGGAAGGAAGGAAGAGAGAGGAAGGAAGGAAGGAAGGAAGGAAGGAAGGAAGGAAGGAAGGAAGGAAGGAAGGAAGGAAGGAAGGAAGGAGAGAAAGGAAAGAAGAAAAAGGAAGGAAGGAAGAAAAGAGGCAGAGAGGAAGAAAGGAGAGAAAGAAGAAGGAAAAGAAAAGGGGGAGGAAGGAAAGAGGTAGAGAAGGAAAGAAGAATAGGGAAGGAAAGAGGGAGGGAAGGAAGGAAAGAGGTAGAAAGAGGGAAGGAAGGAAAGAGGGAGCAAAGGAAGGAGGGAAAGAAGGAGAGAAAGAGGGAGGGAAGGAAAGAGAGAAGGAAGGATGAAAGCAAAAAGTGAAGGAAGGAAGGAAAGAGGTAGAGAAGGAAGGAGAGAAAGGAAAGAAGAAAAAGGAAGGAAGGAAAGGGCGAGTAAAGGATGGAGGGAAAGAAGGAGAGAAAGAGGGAGGGAAGGTTGGCCACAGCAAAATGTTGCAATGGTTTTCGAGTCTCTCGCTTTACAGAGAAAAGGCGGAATACAAATCATAATAATCCTGAAAGAGTTGCAAAAGGGAAGAGGCATCCCTCGGGGATTTTGGGCCCCTTTCCCCTTGGCGAGGGCGCTTCTGAGTATCTCCCACGCGCGGGAAAGCGGGGGTTTCTTTGGCCGGGGAAGGGGAGCGCTTGCATTTACCTGGAGGGTTTCTTGCTCGCTGAATGATGGGAGGGGCGGCGGGCTCGGGCGGCGGGCGCGGCGGGGACGGCGGGGGCTCCTCCTGCGCGGGGCTGAGCGGCCAGGGCTTCTCCGACTGGGGTTCTGACAATACAGGGAGACACGGGTTGGATGGACCCGGCTGCGGAGGAGTCCCGCCGCCACCTCCTCCCTCGAGATCCGGAGCAACCTTTTCTCTTTGGCCGCCCCACACATTCTGCCGCCTGAAGCAGAGCAGCAGGGCAGCCCCGCCCCCTCCCCTTGGGATGTA